>OY787665.1:16457422-17069401 GCA_963678985.1 Spisula subtruncata
CTTCATGAAACTTGGTCAGAATGTTGTTCTCTATGAAATCTAGGCCAAGTTTAAAGCTGGGTCATGCCGGGTCAAAATCTAGGTCACTAGGTCAAATCTTAGAAAAACCTTGTGTACACTCTAGAGGTCACTGTTTTGGTCTAATCTTCATAAAACTTGGTCAGAATGTTGTTCTCCATGAAATCTAGACCAAGTACGAAACTGGGTCATGTGGGGTCAAAAACTAGGTCACAAGGTAAAATCTAAGAAAAACCTAATGTTCACACCAGAGGTCGCAATTTTGATTGTACTTTCATGGAACTTGGTCAGAATGTTGTTCTCTATGGAATCTAGGCCAAGTTCAAAACTGGGTCACGTGGGGTCAAAAACTAGGTCACTATGTCAAAATTTAAAACCTTGTGTTCACTCCAGAGGTCGTGGTTTTGATCCAATAATTATGAAACTTAATCAGAATGTTGTTCTCTATGAAATCTAGGCCAAGTTTTAAACTGGGTCATGTGGAGTGAAAAACTAGGTCACTAGGTCAAATCTTAGAAAAACCTAGTGTTCACACCAGAGGTCATAATTTTGATCCAATCTTCATGAAACTTGGTCAGAATGTTGTTCTCTATGAAATCTAGGCCAAGTGCAAAACTGGGTCATGTTGGGTCAAAAACTAGGTTACTAGGTCAAATGCTTAGAAATTCATTGTGTTCACTCCAGGGGTCACTATTTTGATCCAATCTTCATGAAATATGGTCAGAATGTAGGTTGTACTGATACCTAGACCATTGTGCAACAGGTGAGCGACCTAGGGCCTTTCAGGCCCTCTTGTTCAAAATATTGATATGGACATTGTGGGAGACTTAAAAACGTTAAAATTTGTAGTCACCAATATGCCAACAATCGGTAAAATGCAAAAGGTAGTACTTTTTAAGGTAAATTGTTTAACAGTAAGTCATGTACACTGCCTATGCCCCTGGGATTATAGGAATATTCTCATTGCACTACATCTGAATGTCTGTCTGTCCGTAACAAATGACCCTTTAAATAAAAAAGGTTTAAATGTGACTTTTGGGAAAAACTCCTATCCCCAAGTTAAATGTAATCTCAGCACATACTACAACTATTGGTTGTAACAGTGATAGTATGGATCTGAATAGAAATCATATTGCTTACAGGGGTACTAGTTGGCCGGAAATCCAGATTGGCTGCAGTAAAAAAAACCCTGATCTTTTCTGAAACAAAATAAAAGTTATTCTTTGCAAATTTTCAAGTTATGGTTATTTGAAGTTCTTTAGTCTGAATGTCAAGAATAAAGCAATGTTTGAAACCTTGTTAGGCTGTAGGAATATGTGCTTGTGGCACCAAGAACAGACTTGCGACTCATTTTCAGGATTGGGTATAATTATGCTTCAGTAGGACTTCATATGACCTACAAAAGTTCTTATGTTTTATATATGTTTTCAGACTGCCATCATCCGTGATGTCATGATGCCAGGTGAATGGGATGTTTGTATTACATCATACGAAATGGTGATCAAAGAGAAATCAGTATTTAAAAAGTTCAACTGGAGATATATGGTTATAGATGAGGCTCACAGAATCAAAAATGAGAAATCAAAGGTATGTATAATACTATCATTTGATAGTTAATTTCATACCTTAAAGTGTATATAGCTATATTCTAACAGTCATTCAATGTCAAAATAATTACTTGCATTGTTTTTAGTATATTAACACTAGACTACCTTAATTGCAAATTAAAACTTTGGATGGGTTCCTTGTACTTTGATTTAATCGTCGAAAAATAGACGATTCGTATAATTTCATAGGGTGTTCTAGAACACTTACGTATGAAAATGGACAATTCGCAAGTCCAATAAATCACAGAGAGAGTTTCTGTTAAAACTGAAGCGAAAAATGATCTAATGAATATGAAAAAAACAATTGTTTTTCAGTTTTTGAAACTTTTAAAAAAAATATCTTCCGATATAGCTCTATACACTTTAAAGTTTCCATGATAATCACTTCCTGTGTAGTTTTATTGTAGCTTACCTTGAAACAACCAACTTATTTTTATCAGAAGAACTTGCTTGAAAATATTCATCTCTTAACGCATGCATGATGCAAGACTTTTCATGTATTTAGCTTGATTGTGGAATTTTATACTTTTTACATTTCAGCTTTCCGAGATTGTTCGAGAGTTTAAGACAGCTAACAGACTGCTACTGACAGGAACACCTCTACAGAACAACCTCCATGAACTCTGGGCACTTCTTAACTTCTTACTTCCCGATGTGTTCAACTCAGCTGATGTATGTTCACATTTAACATCATAGTTAGAAATATTTGTAAATTGTATGTAAAAAACAGGCATGTCAATCTTCCTGATTAATCTGCAGTTCCGAATTTATTATTCCTTTGATAATATATCTTAAAAAATATCAAAGTTATGGTAAATTTTATCTGCTCTGAAGGATTTTCCTTAATACATTTATAAGTTATATGTGGAAATAGTGTAATTGAAGGCCTCAAAATGTTTGGGTGCATAGGATTTTCCTGATTTTGCATTTGGGCCCTGTTGACACCCCTGATTAAAAAACTTATAAATAAGGTACTAATATGTCCATTGCTTTATGTTTCACTTGGAATTCAATGGAGATTTTGGTCTTGGAATGGGTCCATATTAGGATCTGAAAAAAGAGTAGAAAAATCCATTGTTCTGCACCTCTTTTATTGTGCCGGTTTCTTTGTAATTCTTTCATGTAAACTTGTCGTCTATGAATGTTTAAATAAAAAAATCAGCCTTGGCAACATTGTATTAGTTGCCATGCTTGCAAAAATATTGTGTTGTAAATAATTATTATTGGACATCTTTCTTACCTTCCAGGACTTTGACTCCTGGTTTAATACCGATGAAATGAACAAAGAGTTGGTTGAAAGACTACATGGGGTAAGTTAAGTGTGACCTTTCATCGATGCTTATGCAAATTAATGTACATATATTATAGTGGGCAAGTGGATTTTTCCTTCAAGCTTGCGCATTGGCAAGTGTAAAATTAACTTGAGACAACAATATTTAGTGTCCTTTTTCACCTAAAAACATAAGAAAATCACTAAATTCTTGTGAAAAATTTGAGGATTTCCTCACCCCTGGTGCGGGATTTAAACATTGTGATGGTCTGTTCACTGCTGTTTTTAACCAGAGGGGACTAGATCCGTCAGGATCCTTCCCTAACACAAACTGTTTTCGAACTAGGTTTATGAAACTCAGTAAAATCAAATTCAAGATGGACCTTCAGATTATTATCCGGACGTGTCAGACCTAGTTTGACTGAGACTAACCTTGTTGCATTTTCTGTTAGTAAACATAATATTTATGTTTCCAGGTTTTGCGTCCTTTCTTGTTGAGGCGTTTGAAATCAGAAGTAGAGAAGAGGCTGCTGCCTAAAAAAGAAACTAAAATCTTCGTAGGTCTGAGCAAAATGCAGAGAGAATGGTGGGCATTTAGTTGTTTGATTTATCAAATGTTGACTGGTACAAAGATTGAAATATTCTGATTAAGCGATGTAGTGTTACCTTGGTAAATCAATGTAAACTGTAAAGTCTAGGTACCACTGAGCATTATTTTGCCTTGCCGTCGGGGATGAACTTCTTAAGGCAATGAATAAGCTGCAGGAGGCATGGAGAACAGGGTTTTTTAGCTCGACTATTCGAAGAATATGAGAGCTATTACAGTCACTTGTTCGTCGGCGTCGGCGTTGCATATGGTTAAAGTTTTACATGCAAAACTTTAACCTTGGTTATATTTCAATAACCAGTGAATATATTGGATTGAAACTTTGCACTGGCTTTCCCTGTCATGTAATC
This sequence comes from Spisula subtruncata, assembly GCA_963678985.1. NCBI lineage: Eukaryota > Metazoa > Mollusca > Bivalvia > Venerida > Mactridae > Spisula > Spisula subtruncata. The sequence continues at coordinate 16,461,275 of OY787665.1, forward strand.
AACCATGTTAGATAACTCTTGCATGAATTTAATGCAAATTATGGCCCTTTTTTACTTAGAAAATTTGGTTAAAGTTTTGCATGCAAGTTACTAATAAGGCCATATCTCAAATAGTATCTGTGCTATGGCATTAAAACTAACAACACTTACTAACCATCATAAGGCAATGGTACCGGTCATGGGTAATAGCTCTATTATGATTATTATTTGAGTTATGCCCCTTTTTAACATAGAATTTTCTTGGTTAAAGTTTTGCATGCAAGTTTCATTCAGACCATATCTCAGCTACTATCCATGATACTGCATTGAAACTTACAACACTTGTTTACCATCATCAGTCAATGGTATCAGTCAAGGGCAATAACTCTATTATTTTTTTATTTCAGTTATGCCCCTTTTTAACATAGGAGTTTATTGGTTCAAGTTTTACATGCAAGTTCTATTCACGCCATATCTTAGTTACTATTTATGATATTGCATTGAAACTTATAACACTTGTTTATCATCATTAGTCAATGGTACTGGTCAATTGTAATAACTCCATTTTTAGTTTAATTCGAGTTATGCCCCTTTTAACTTAGACTTTCCTTGGTTAAAGTTTTGCATGCAAGTTACATTCAAACCATATCTCACCTATGTGTTGTTTGGCATGGTATTGTATTCAATACTAAAAATAATTACTAATCTACTTTAAACTCCTCACTGATTTATTACATGACTGTATCCTCTACATTATTATTTTAATTTGTCACCATTGTTTTAAAATTGACTCCTTTAACAAATCATATCTTACTCATATGATTATTTTGTAGAAACTTTGTTATGTCAGTGGATGTATACAATTCCCTTTAAACATACACATTTCTTGAATAGAGTACAGTGCCGCTTGAAGTCTTAAAATCATTTTCACTGACAAATATTTGTTAATAGTCCAGTGTTGAGATAATTGCCATGCCTCAACAACCATTGTACATTAGCTTTCATTGCCATGTAGTCATCTAAGTAGCGTAACTCACGTTTCAATATAATACAAATTTTAAATGGCCTGTTTTGAACTTATATTTTTTCTGACAAATGGCTGCGAATAGTCGAGCGCGCTGTCTAGTGACAGCTCTTGTTCAAATTTATAACGACTTCTCATAATAAGCTTCCCCTAGACCACAATGACCCTTTTCCCGATGTCTTCTGTTTCTGATTTCATTTAATCAGGAGTACACAGCCCAGACTGTGGGACTTAGGCTGTACTAGACCAATGCTTTTAAGCTACTTTAAAATAATCGATTTTAATGCATTCATGAATACATTGTTGGCAAAGTGACTGGAAATATAAATTTGTTGAAGAAACCACTTTTATTATGTTGGTGGATTTTGTGTTCGGTTCATTGTCAAATCAACGATGGGAATCTGTATGAATTAACTGTATTTGAAATAAGGAATTTATGTTGCCAATATTGCCTCTTGTCGTTGAAATAATTTGGTGCTATTTTTTTGCTATCATACTTAATGTTTATATCTATTTTAGGTACACAAAAATTCTGATGAAAGATATTGATGTAGTGAATGGTGCCGGCAAATCTGAGAAGGTGCGACTACTCAATATTCTTATGCAGCTGAGGAAATGTTCCAATCATCCGTACCTGTTTGATGGTGCTGAACCAGGTATGTTCTACTGCAAGAATCCTTCAAATCTGGTCCTGCTCTCCTGAAGCATGTCAATCTGAGCAAGATCTTATCTCAAACATTGGCATGTGTCTCAATGTTAATTTCCATGCGACGCTGAACAAAAATGGTATTCTGAGTTGATTGCAGTAAAATTTAAAGAGCTTGAACTTCAGATTTATTTCTTATTGCGACTATGATTTTAGCAAAGTCTCAATTTGAGATTTCTACTTGAGATGCTTCAAAAGATTGGGGCCTTTAATAATCCAGAGTCTAGATTTGCTCCTACTGAAAGAATAACATTTTCTTAATAAGTTGAAATTGAAATGATCATGCTTGAACTTTCCTTTGCTGAAATCTGTGCAAGTTTGTTGTGTTGAATTGGTTATGATTTTCTGCAAGAGTCTTTTAAATATAGATTATCTCCACTAGATGTCAGTCACTAGTAAAGATTTGAAACCTAGTCCGTCTTGTCAGTGTTACACTGATCTACTCTTTTCATGCCTCAGTATCTACTGATTTGGCAGCATATAGTGATTGTCCATTTGTCCATCCACTCGTTACAAAACTTTCAAGTTGATTGAGTTAGCTACTTATTATGGACAAGGCTACCACAAGTTGGAAAAACTTTTAACATTAAAGCAGTCCTTAAAACTGTGCTATTGATACTTGAAAAAAGTTTTTCCGCATTAGCACCCTGGAACATACTGTATGTATGTGGTGATTGGCAGTGACTAGCTACATAAACTGTTGGGTTATCTCCTATACATGTAGCTCTTGGAAGTCATTGAGTCATTTTCTCTCAATAAAATTTTGCATGTTTTTCTCTTTTCCAGGACCTCCATACACTACAGACAAACATTTAGTAGACAACTGTGGTAAACTGGTTATCTTAGACAAGTTACTACCCAGATTGAAACAAGAAGGTATGAAACTATTATCGTCAGAAAATAAATTGGTTACCCTTGTGCAGGGTTCTCAATAACAGCAGGCTGCAGTCCAAGTTGACTGCTTAAAATTCATTTTTGTGAAATTTATACGCTCAATTTAAAGAAAATAGTTGCATTAAGATCCTTAACAGGCCTGTTGATTTAGCATTTAGGCCTGCTATTGCAAACCATGGGTAAGAACTATCATCGTCAGAAAGTAAATGGGTAATCCTTGTGGACCCGAAAAAAAATCATTGTAACCCATGTTCAATCCATTACATTATATTACATGCTATCCACTGTGGTGTCATTGTCTGGGGGGAATATCGTTAATGTTATGAATAAATGGTACAATTTCATTGGTTTCCAAATGTAGACTAAATGGATTATAAAATAAAGGATTATGACCTTGAATTTGAGCTAGTAGATATAATTAAATTTGAGCAAGCTGTAAATTTATCAGTTTGCAATAAGTATGTAGGATATTGGGCCAGTGGCCTTTAAACTCCTATGTGAAGACTACTGATAGTGAAACATGTAAATTCAAAGTAAAATAATCTTTAATACAGGGGTCATACTGAGGCTTAATGCCCAATCCTGAGAACAAATCAGTAGGTTATTTCGGATGCTACTAGCACCTATCCCTGCACTTTATCTATAGTTCAAACATTGTTTTATTGTTAAAATCTAGCTTATGGAACTTCAAATGACCATAACTTTGTTAATTCTTTTAATTTTTTCATCAAATATCTTTTATTATGTACAGAAAATCTTATTATTTCTGTAAGTAGTTTTGATTTTAATTGTGTATATGTTACATTTACAGGTTCTCGTGTGTTGATATTCAGTCAGATGACAAGAATGTTGGACATTCTAGAAGATTACTGTTTCTGGAGAAACTTCAATTATTGTCGTCTTGATGGACAAACTGCTCATACTGACAGACAGGTAATCTACAGTTAAACTTCGTTAAGACAAATATTTTGTGCAAATTTCAAATTGCTGGCGAAATAACTAAATATATGTTGTATACTTACATTACACCGCTAGTCGAGCTCCTGACATTTATTTCGATCATTTGGCTTGTCCCGATTCTTCCTCAAGATGACAAGGTTTCACTGTATATGGCAGGAGCCAGGAGGTCATGGGTCCTTATTTACTAACATAGTCTTAAACACCGACTAGACTTATCATTGTCAAATGTTCCATTCGCTCTCCAGTTGTTATAAATGTACAGATTTTGATATGAATGGGTATATATGTTTGTGTGAGGGTATTTTTGGAACTCTAGTTAATTTGTTTCTTATTGTATTTCAATTGAACCAAGATTCTGCAGAATTTTTGAAGATTTTGGCCAAGAATTACAACAAATAATTTCAGCCCTTTTTTAGGCTTTCTGATATTGGTACATGTAATATTTTCTCAGGTTTCCATTGATGCGTACAATGCACAGGACAGTGAGAATCAGTCCTTTAAGGCTTTCTGATATTGGTACATGTATTACTGTATAGCAGGTATATTTCACGGTGTCCAATTTTCGCGTTAATTGGATCCTTTTGAATTCACGGTGTTTTGATTTCGCGCTAACGGCCTTGACCGCGAAATTAAAACCTTATTGGTAAACATGGAAGGGGCGGTAAACGTTAGAGTACGAGTATAATAGTCACTACTGATCTCGGTGTTGTGGGTTCGAATACCGGGCTGGCCATCTAAAATTACTGATAGTCTTTTGGGTGATACTTTAAACTGAGTTCCCATGTATGGGTGCTATAAATATGGCATGAAAAAGAACCAGGGATGCTTCTGGAATTAGGGAATCTTCTGTATATTATAATGCACTATCCCCCCAAAACTAAAAGTTCTGGAGGCCTCACCCATAAGGATTATGCGGTGGTGAGGATAAAGAAACGCAATAAACCAAACATACTGATCATTAACTGCTAACATAAGAAAAATAAGTAGATCTATTTACAAACAAATCATTATTTCGGCAAACATTTACACGTTCCGCAAACAAAACTGTTGTTGAAATTGAACAAGTGTGATGAAACGGCTTACAATTCACACCTTCAAACGATATTGATAGGCAGTGCTCTACATATTGATTATTATACAATGTCATGCAATTTGCAATACATTTAAAAATATTTATTTATATATATCATATGACATTATGCTCAACTACATCATTATTATTTAATAAAATTAATGTTCTTATTCGGAATTTAGATACTCCTATGCTATGGTGACTTATAGGCCCATTGGGCCGGGTGCTTCTTTATTTTTGTATTGTAATTATGTTTGTTTGTATATATATATGCACATGTCACGTTAATAAACAATTTACTTACTTACTTACTTACATAGAGATTTAAACACGTTCTTTACAAATATCCAATTTCAAACCATACTTTATACATGTCGTAGTCTATTTATTACAACCGTAATTTACAGAAGCGACACAATGTGTCGTTTTTTACGTCTTGCGAAGTAATGTTGGATTATTTCTTAAAGTTCCTTGATGCATTGTCCCCCTTTGTAAAATTTGTATATTTTTGGTGATTATTTCGCGGGGTTTAGATTTCGCGCATTCGATGTTGACCGCGAATATAGCGAAAATTAAACCCCCGCGAAATATACCCGCTATACAGTATTTTCTTAGGTTTCCATTGATGCGTACAATGTACCGGACAGTGACAATCAGTCCTTTAAGGCTTTCTGATATTCGTACATGTATTATTTTCTCAGGTTTCCATTGATGCGTACAATGTAACGGACAGTGACAATCAGTCCTTTAAGGCTTTCTGATATTCGTACATGTAATATTTTCTCAGGTTTCCATTGATGCGTACAATGCACAGGACAGTGACAATCAGTCCTTTAAGGCTTTCTGATATTTGTACATGTATTATTTTCTCAGGTTTCCATTGATGCGTACAATGCACCGGACAGTGAGAATCAGTCCTTTTAGGATTACTGATATTCGTACATGTATTATTTTCTCAGGTTTCCATTGATGCGTACAATGCACCGGATAGTGAGAAGTTCGTATTTATGTTGAGTACAAGAGCTGGAGGTTTGGGTATTAATCTTGCTACAGCTGATGTTGTTATTCTCTATGACTCAGATTGGAATCCTCAGGTCGACCTGCAGGCTCAGGTAAGGATATGTGTGAACTTCAATAAAGGTTCTCAAATGTTGATTATCTGCACTTTAACATGGGTAAAAGTTTTCAGTATTTTTAATATTTTGAATTTCTTTCCTATGCTTATATCATTCTTTGGCTTGAAAAAACCCACCTTATGTGACGTTATTTCATTACCTGTAAATAGCACAGGTAACTATCATTGATTAAAACTAAAACGAAGAAAAAAATTTTCTTGTTATCAATGATACAGTTACATGTGGTAAATATTGTACATATGCAAATAAAATTAATTTAAGGGGGAAAAAATGTCTGTCAAAATGTTATCTTACTAGCGTCCTTGTCAAATTATCAGCCATTTAGGCTAATTCTAAGTTGTTCTCAGCCTAATGTATATCTTGGCAAAATGAGTACATGTTGTACACAATATTTCCAGGATCGAGCTCATCGTATTGGTCAGAAGAAACAAGTAAGAGTGTTCAGATTCATCACAGAAAACACTGTCGAAGAAAGAATTGTAGAAAAAGCCGAAATGAAGTTACGACTTGACAATATTGTCATCCAACAAGGTACTTAATTTAATTTATTGTATCTACTTAATACTTATGCAGGAAGCATATATTAATTGTCCTGTCCGTCCGTTTGTCGGTTACAAAATGTTGAAACCCGAAGATTTTTCAAGTCCACCGATACATTGCTTTCAATCTTGGCATACTTGTTACCATCATAAACACATAACACTATCAAATAACAGACCCCTGATTGACTTAGCTATTTAAGGCTTCCACCGGGGCATTAGTGTTTACTGAATGCAGTCTTGTTATTCCCCAAAAGCAAGGTTTATTAAAAACAAATGAAATGCTTGTGTTTCTGGGGGGATAATTTTGGCAAGCTTTAAAAGAGCATTTTGAAGGAATTTGGCAACTGTAGAAAACAGATTAGTCAAACCCAAGTACCTTTGTTCAAAGTCACCCTTTGAGGTCCCAGCCTATAGTTTGACATCCTGGTCTTTGATTAATTTCTTGTTTACTTCCTTCAATTTATGTTAGTGCTGATTCCCAATGAAAGGGTTAGTTAGTGGTGGTTAGGATACCTTTTAAGAAAACTTGTTAGATCAAATCTGCCAAAGTCTACGCTACAACTGAAAATATGTTAAGAAACGGCGTAAAGTCCGAAAAGATCAAGCAAAGAAATATTCTAATTTGTGTTGTAAAATGTTGAGAAATGGCATAAAGTCTGGATAAACAAACAAACAATGTCTTGATTTACCTATAAAGGCTGTTGAAGTTTTCTAATTTATGTTGTTACATGATTGCAGGTCGTTTGGTTGATGCCCAAGCTACTAAGCTTGGTAAAGATGAAGTATTGAATATGATCCGACATGGAGCCAGTCACGTGTTTGCATCTAAAGACAGTGAGATCACAGAAGCTGATATTGATGAAATCTTAGCAAAAGGAGAAAGAAAGGTATTACATGATAGTCTTTATTTTCCTTATTGTTTCCAGACCACTTGTCCATTTGTACTTGTTGACATGAGCATTTATTTGTCCCAGCAAAAGGCAAGATTGACATGATAATTGTCTATTCCCTTAGAGAAATTTTACTGTTTACTAATATCATTATACTGGGCTTTATGCCACAGCATCTACAAAGGAAATTTAGAGCTTGCAAAAAATTTGCTTAAAGGTATCAAGTGTGAGTTAATTCCCCTTAGAGTTTAATTCACTATTCGTTTGAGTTACACAGTTTTAGTATTTACAACTACAATGAGAATCGTTGTCATCTGGACACATTTAAAACGCAGCAGACAAGAGAAGCCCAATCTCCAGCAACAAAATAGGTTGACCATGGCTTGCGGCTGAAATAGTTGATACAGCTGAGCAGTTCTTTATGTTTATTACAGGGTTTTCACTATCCTCCAAAAGTGAAGAGTCAAATGACCCCTGACTCTCAATTTCAGGAGTCATCAACATATGGCTTGAAAATCTGTATTATAAGTAGTAAATTTGACTCTTCAGGTAAAATTGCCAAGAATCAAAATAGGTACTTGTGTTAATTACACGAGTCAAAATGCAGTTTCAAGAGTCAAATGAAAGCCCTTTTTAGCTCACCTGACCACAATGTGGTCATGGTAAGGTTTTGTCATACCAAGATGTCCGTCGTGCGGCGTGCATCGTGGGTCCGTCAACAATTTCTTCAAACGACTTCTCCTCCTAAACCGCTCGGCCAAATTTGATGAAACTTACCAGGAATGTTTGGTGGACCTCTACCAAAGTTGTTAAAAAAATTCCAGTCCGTCGCATAACTAGGTCACACAGGCTAAAAATAGATTTTCAAAAAGGAAACTTCAAAAATCTTCTTCTCTGAAACCGTAAGGCCTAGAGCTTTCATATTTGGTATGTAGCATCACCTTGGGGTCCTCTACAAAGATTGTTCAAATTATGTCCCTTGGGTCAAAATTGGCCTCGCCCCGGGGGCCCTTAGTTTTACATAGAGTTATATGGGGAAAACCTTAAAAAATCTTCTTCTCCGAAACGGCTTGGTCCAGGGCTTTCATATTTGGTATATAGAATCAGCTAGAGGTTCTCTACAAAGATTGTTAAAATTATTCCCCTCGGGTCAAAATTGGCCCCGCCCTGGGGGTCACCATTTTACATAGACTTCTATAGGGAAAACATATAAAAATCTTCTTGTCTAAAACAAAAATGCCTAGAGCTTTGATATTTGGTATGTAGCATCATCTAGTGGTCCCCTACCAAGATTGTTCAAATTATACCCCTGGGGTCAAAATTGGCCCTGCCCAGGGGGTCACCAGTTTTACATTGACTTATACAGGGAAAACATATTAAAATCTTCTTGTCAAAAACTACAATGCCTAGAGCTTTGATATTTGGTATGTAGCATCATCTAGTGGTCCCCGAACAAGATTGGGCAAATTATGCCCCTGGGGTCAAAATTGGCACCGCCCGGGGGGTCACCAGTTTTACATAGACTTATAGGGGAAACAGATAAAAAATCTTCTTGTCAAAAACTACGATACCTAGAGCTTTGATATTTGGTATAAAGCATCATCTAGTGGTCCCCTACCAAGATTGTTCAAATTATACCCCTAGGGTCAAAATTGGCCCCGCCCCGGGTCACCGTTTTACATAGACTTATGTAGGGAAAACATATAAAAATCTTCTTATCTAAAAGTACACTACATAGAGCTTTGATATTTGGTACGTAGCATCATTTAGTGATCCTCTACCAAGATTTTTCAAATTATGCCCCTGGGGTCAAAATTGGGGGGTCACCGTTTTAAATAGCCTTATATAGGGAAAACTTGTGGTTTTCTACCAAGATGTTCAAATTATTCCCTTGGATGAAAACTATATATAAACATGTATAATCAGGTGAGCGATATTTGGCCATCATGGCCCTCTTGTTAAGATAAAATTTGCCTTAGTTGATTTTATTTTATTTGTTTGTATTTATTTATTTTAGACTGAAGAACTTAAGGAGAAGATGGATAAACTGGGTGAGGGAAGTCTCACAAAGTTAACATTTGACACCACCGAACAACGTGGATCTGTGTATAAGTTTGAAGGTGAAGATTACAGAGAGAAACAGAAGATTGGTATGAACTGGATAGAACCACCAAAACGTGAAAGGAAAGCTAACTATGCTGTTGATGCTTACTTCAGAGAAGCACTCCGAGTTAATGAACCAAAAGCACCGAAGGTAAGCTGTTAACCTGTCTGTTGTTGGTGTATTTCATGCCTTTTGCAGCATGTACTGCATTGTGCTTATATGTGTATTATCGTTTTGTCATAAAAAAATATGATAACAAATCAGTGAGGGATGGTAGCACTCAACAAAAAAGAACTTGTAAAAAACCCAGACTACAATCACATGACAAAAAACTTAAACAAGAAAAAAAGAAAGTGAACAGCCACAATAATAGGACACCATACCCGACAGACAACCTCCTCTGTCGTTTACACTCGAGTGTGTTCATGCTGATGACTTATTTTCATCTAAAGGTCCGAGTTACTTATCAAGTTATGTGAACAAGATGTATACAGGTATCCATTGCCTAAGCAAATTGCTACCAAGCACTTTCATTCATTTACATCTGTTGAATTAAATATAGAAGGCATGGATTACCTCCTGTGGAAAGCGCTACATAGCGCTTTACTTTGGCAACAGAGACCAGTGTCCTTTTGTATTATTACCTCACCTTGGCATGTTGTGCTCTTTACTGCTCATAACTTATGTAAGCCATGCAGGGCCATCTTGTGTTCATTGGATTATCACCTGTTTATATCATTCTTTTACTTTATTTCAGGCACCTAGACCACCAAAACAACCCAATGTACAAGACTTCCAGTTCTTTCCACCTCGACTGTTTGAAATCCTTGATAAAGAAATCTACTTCTACAGAAAAAGTATTGGCTATAGAGTAAGTGTGGTCTGATGTCAATTATCCTGATTAATCTGGAATTCCGGATTTACACATTCAGAAAGAGCCATGATCACTGACCAAAATAAAAGCTGTTTGAAGAAAATATCTTGAGAAATGGCAAAGTTATGGTCAATTTAGTCTGTTTTAAAGGAATATTTTGATAAAAAAAAACAAGTAGAATATGGATACAATATCGTTGAAGGCCTCTTATTTGGCAAAAATGGTTAAAAAAATATGAAGTACTGAAATTGTTATGGCTATTTCAAGTTCCTTAACCAGTACTTTAACAATAAAACAATGTTTGAAGCTTTGTTAAGGGGTAGGGACGTGTACTAATGTCGCCCGAAACAGACTTGTGACTCATTTTCAGAATTGGGCATTATTCCTCATTAGAACCCCTGAGTGTAAACATTCTCAAAATATATTGATAATACTGAGTTGTTTTCGCATATCAGGTACCAAAGAATCCAGAATTAGGAAATGATGCTGAGAGGATACGAAAAGAAGAGCAGGGCAAGATTGACGAAGCAGAGTTGTTAAATGAAGAAGAAAATGGTGAAAAGGATGATCTTTTAAAACAGGTACTGTAAATTACTTGAACTTTGCGTGATCAAGATTCATTTCTCGAATTTCTGTGACAGATTTATCTTTCAAATTCATAATTTTTGTGTTTGAAGGTTGAATTTAGGTCTTCATGTTACAGCAGTGTATTTTATAATTTATAAATTTGCAAGGAGATTGATTTGTGAACAATAATGAAAAAAAAAACATCGAAAATAATTCTCATTGCAAAGTACACATCCTAGACAAACGTCCAAAGGTGGAAATTTAAAAACTCTTGAATTTTAGTACTTATCTTTGACCTAAGTTGTGGAACGAGTTTTATATTCAAATTATCTTATTGTTTCAAATATGAAGTATGTCTGTCATCTAAAGAGTTGTGTTATTATTGCAGGGTTTTACTGAGTGGAACAAAAGAGATTTTAACCAGTTTATTAAAGCCAATGAAAAGTATGGTCGAGATGACATTGATAAAATATCACGAGAAGTTGAAGGAAAAACGCCTGAAGATGTAAGTAGCTGTATCATCCTTATTCCTTGTTAGGTCCCTACCAGTTTTCAACCGGATGGACTATAGGTTTGCAGTCTGTCCGTCAGGAAAATCATCAAGGTTAACTACTGGAATGTTAATTCACATGCTAGGTTTTGTCACTGGGATTTATGTATGCTGGACCAAGCATAAAAGCCTTGTTTCCTGAAATTTATATTTGTGAATTCATTTTGTTAACTGTTCAGTTAACTACTTGTTGCTTGTATATTGACAAAATTACATTGATGTATAAAGCTTGTTACACTGTGTGAATTGTTTTCCAGGTAATTGAATATTCCCGTGTATTCTGGGAAAGGTGTAATGAATTACAAGACATTGAGAAGATTATGGCGCAGATTGAGCGTGGTGAAGCCAAGATACAGAGACGAATAAGCATCAAACGTGCTCTCGATGCTAAAATGATGCGTTACAAAGCACCATTCCATCAGTTAAGAATTCAGTACGGTACGAACAAAGGAAAGAACTACACAGAAGAAGAAGACCGATTCCTAATATGTATGTTACACAAACTAGGGTTTGATAAGGAGAACGTTTATGATGAATTAAGGACCGCCATCAGACAAGCTCCACAGTTCAGATTTGATTGGTTTATCAAGTCCAGAACTGCTATGGTTAGTAGTAGTTAGTAAACTCTGTTGATTTGATCAGTTGATAATATATTATTTTAGACTTGAGACTTAGTTTATCAATCAGTGAAGATGCTTCCTTGCTGTAGGTATTCTAATCTGAGTGTAAAACTAATATGAAATACCAGACTTCATTTTAAGGGCTATCAAATTCTATATAAAAAGTTAGTTTTCAAAAAAGCATTCCGATTAACAAAGAAAAGTCTGTCTGACTAAAATATTCTAAAATGGTTGCCCAATCTTTAGCCTGAAAACGTTTCCCAAATTTTGTCAGATTTTGCAAGACATGTCTTGAAATCTTGTCTGTTGGTCTGGCAGATTTCAGGAAATCTTTGGATCAATGTAACAAACTCTATGGTAGCTCAATTATGATCTGGATGTTATTTTTTTATCTGCCTCGATGACCTAGTGATAGAGCGTCCGCTTCAAGTGAGAGAGGCAACAGGTTCGATCCATGGCCATGATGTATTAAAGTGGTTAATAAAAATGTTCCTTGCTTAACACTCATCATGGTCAGGATAATGTGACTAGGTAGTCTCCATATGACTCAAGTACTTTTGACCAGTTGGGATTTCAATCAATATCTAAAATATGAATACATTAATTCTGTTATATTGTAGGAGATACAGAGAAGATGTAATACATTGATTACCCTGATAGAGAGAGAGAATATGGAACTTGAAGAACGTGAGAAAGCAGAAAGACGACGTAAAGGCAAAGCTGGAGGCAGTGCACAAAAAGTATGTATCTTTCTTGCTTCTTGTTTCCTTGCCTTTCCTCTCATAATCCACCTGTATACCTACCTACCTACCTAATTCTCTTTGGGCTGGATTTGCCCCGAAGGCCATCACCAAATAATGCCAATGACTTCTATCCTCATCTAGTCCTTCCACTTGACCCCAATCCACCTGTATGCCTGGGTGAAAAATAAGGTGTCTGGTCAATTATTCCATTTTACCAGCTTTTATAAAAGGAGTTTAGCTCTATTTGCATATTTGAGTGTTTTGTCCCATAAAATTTGATAGAATTCAACTGAATGAAATGTGGATTTAAAATATTGTTGACATTGTTTTTCTGCTAGAAATCTGTCTAAATGTATTTTACAAAGTTTGTCCATTCTTGTTCTCTTTAACTATCGGTCAGATTTTTTTACAACTTCTACAAAGCCTAGTTGTGCCTATTGTCAGTAATGGAAATCAAACGATTATTGCCTGAGTTATGGTCCATTGCTTGTTTTGAAAACTCATTCCAATTGTAACATTCTGTCCATTTCTTCCTTGCAGTCTGCAAAACGTAAAGCGGAAACAACAAACAGTGCCTCAAAGGCTAAGAAGAAGAAGTGAGATGGCTTAAGATTGGAAGAAATGGGAGATTTTAACCTCAATGAAAACTTGCGATCATATATCCAACCTGGTGTTATGATGAACATTTCACGGACCAGAGACAAGTTGTATACCTTCGTGATTTCAGTCCATTCATGATTGCATACGAATAGGTTGCAATACTTTCGTGAATCTCGCATATTCTCAGCAAGAATTTGATCGGTTTAAACTTTTTAAAATTCATTTTGGATATTAAGCTCAGAAGTGATAGATTGCTGATTTTCGGATACGAACCTGTATCTTAAGACAATAGACATAGCAAGCAGCCAATTGAAGAAAGGCAAAAAAATTGAAGTGATTGACACCGCTTGGCTGTGAAAAACACTCAAAACGATATTACAGAAAATGGTGAACAAAGGACAAAATAATCGGCAATATTTGAATGTTCAGACTTTTCCAGTAAAAACGTGTTTCAAAAAATGCAAATAGTGACTTTAGTTAGTGTTTCAATACCTCATTTATTGTTTCATCATTCTGGTAAGAGTAAATTTACTGTGAAAGAATTTCCGCAAAGATGTTTTAGCATTCAGTTTCCACCAAAATTATTAAACTTGTTGCCAGGGTTTAGTAAACATGGTTGAATTTTTGCCTCTGATCAAACACTTATATTTGGTTATACGTAAGAAGTTATAGAAGCTTTCTATCTTGCCGAAATCTATAATTGAGCCACTCAAAATCAAATTGGACTCTTAATAAAATCTGTCTCGAATCTTAATTAGTTTTAAAAATCACTTTACAACCAAAGTTTATTCAAGTATCTTACAATGTGGTTTATAAGTGTCTTATTATCTGCTTTTGGTTGCGTAAAATAAAAATGAGTGGCAAAATATTACCTCTTTATACATGTACTCATTTTGAGGTGAAGAGTGTTGAAAATATACAATTGTCCATAGTTTCGATCGAGACTTTTCTGAATGCTTTGATTGTTGAAATTTCATATTTATATATACTGATTGTGTGGATTTTCTTTCTAGACTAAGTAGTTTGTCTATTCCCCCCTCCAGAAAGGTTGGAAAGGGGGCATAAATAGTATTTTGTCTTCAGTTTACCCTCACCCAAGTTTGGAGGGCCTGGGAGGCATGTAGATTTTTTTGGTAAATTTTCGTATGTGTATGTAAGCACTATTTTTTATATATCATAAATCATTGTATTGTGGACCATGTGTCGTGTTTTCATGTGATAACACTGTAAATTATCATCATCACATTAGCATTGTTGTTGTAAATAAACGTACATTAAGATAAGATAAACACCACACTTCCCTGTTGTTATCTGTTATATTTTGCTATTGTTTATTTATCGAATATTTATGTCCCCCTCTTTGATAATGTGGTGTATTGCTTTTATGTGTCGGTCTGTCTATCGGCAGACCAAATGGTTTCCGTTCAATAACTCAAGCATGCTTGCCCTAGGATCTTCAAACTTTACATGGTTGTTGTCCAGCACCATTAGATGACCCTATTAATGTCAAGGTCACTGTGACTTACCATTTTCGACTATTTGGATGCCATGAGGGCATACATGTTTTACAAACATCTCTTGTACTGTTTGGTCGAACAACAACTCTTTATTCACCAACAACTCGTGGAAAGTTGAGTCATGACATGATAAACTGTCAGTCACTTGAATTGCTTAATGTCAAAACAAAATAACATTGTGGATTGGTAGCCCTACCTTCCCTGACTCTTTGCCCCTACCCTATTATTCACCTGCGCAGGAGGGGTATACTGTTTTCAGCTTGTCTGTTAATAGACAGTTTCTTGTGGACGCAACTCCTAGATTGTCTGTTCAAAGACAGATTCTTGTGGACGCAACTCTTAGCTTGTCTGTTCATAGACAGATTCTTGTGGACGCAACTCTTAGCTTGTCTGTTCATAGACAGATTCTTGTGGACGCAGTTCCTAGCTTGTCTGTTCATAGATAGATTCTTGTGGACACAACTCCTAGCTTGTCTTTGCATAGACAGATTCTTGTGGACGCAACTCCTAGCTTGTCTGTTCATAGACAGATTCTTGTGGACGCAACTCCTAGCTGGTCTGTTCATAGACAGATTCTTGTGGACGCAACTCCTAGCTGGTCTGTTCATAGAAAGATTCTTGTGGACGCAACTCCTAGTCTTTGCAGGATTAACTTCAAACTTTCACGCATTATCAACCTTGACTTCAGGGCTTGACACTAACTAATTTTGGTCACTGGTCCCCCAGCAACGAAACGTAAAATTTGTAAATAAAACAGTTACTGGTCCTTTTACATTTTTACTGGCAGGGAACCAGTGTTAGTGTCGAGCCCTTGACTTGTACTAGTATATTTGTCTGCTGATTGGCCACAGCAAAGAAGTCCAAACCTCTTTGGTCACAGCTCTATTTTTTAGGCTTAAGTAGTTTTAAGAGGACTTTTATCTCATGAGTAATTCCTAGCACATTCATTTATCCAAATTGTAGATCCGACTACTTTTAAAAGATTGTAATCTCAAGTCCATATGACGCCCCTTCAAACGGGGTGAGCTATGTGTGAGACCTTTCGTCATACTCCCACAATATGAATTGGGTTTGGCCAAAGTGGGTGTAAGACTTGTAGGCGATTGTTTCCTAGAATGTTAATTTACTGTAATTGATGTCCTACTTATTGGATCGTAATCTCTGTCCTTGTCACACCCTTGAAGCTGATTAAGTATTCTGTATTAGTACTTCCTCATTAGGTCATCAGTCATTAAGTACATGCTAGTAAGAGGTCACATTGTTCTCAACTAATTGACATGCCAGTTGTCAATCAATACCCTTTAAATCAATTTTAACGGTAAATTATAATCACATTGTCCAATGGATTAACTTGAAAACCTTCAATAAACAGTCAGGTGGAGCAATCTCTGCTCTGGCGTAATGTCAATTATATTCTGTGGGTCCTAGAATTTTGGTAGTCTAGATTAATTGCAATTTAGCTGCAATTACACGGGCTCAGAATCGTTTCGTACTCTTAAGTTACTACCAGTTGCTGTTGATTCAATAAGTTATACTTAAGGGGGGGCTATCCCTTTTGAAAAAAAAGAATGGACTACACAGTTACACCCAGTTAAACATAGCTTACCTGACAGACGAGCTTTTGTTTATAACCATTCTCATTTGATTTTTAACATACTGTATATTTTCTGTACATTGTACTAGAAAATGAACTGCAGAATGTTGTGGTTTGCTTCACTATGTTACTAAAAATAGAATAATGGATTTCCCAGTATCTATAAATAGAACAATGTATAGTTAATCAACTGTCAAACTCACATGACTGATACATTTATGATATGAGCACTTAGAATGTCACATTGTGAGAGCGATGGCTGAAGCTAATATTGTGGATAAAATTCAAGATTCTTTTTTGTCATGTTCAATCTGTTTTCAACCATTTAACAGACCAAAAGCTCTACCGTGTCTTCATACATTTTGTGAAGGATGTTTATTTGACTATGTGGTAACTAGATTTGAAGGAACCGGACAGTTCCCTTGTCCATTATGTAGACAGGTAAATGTTTTTTCTATATTTTGTAACTTCATAAAAGTTCAATTATTTATTTGTGGTTATAAAATGTGAATAAAGCAAAGCCACGGAGTGCTCGTATTTTTGTACATAATTTACTGAGTTTCTTAGCTCTATGTTGATAGGCCTACTACATGTATATTCAACTTCAAAATGGATTTGTTCAAAGTACTAAAAAAGAACCGAGCTAGACAACTGATGCAAAAATATTTTTGAAGACAATGAATATTTGTGTTTATTAAGCATCAAGACAGTACATTGAATTTGATTGGTACTCTAGGTGGCACCTATGATAAGTATAGCATATAACTTCATAAAAATTCAGCTGATTGTATTACCTTATTTTAATTTTGAACATTATCGTCTTCTTTCTCTTTTTGACTCACTTAGTCAATTTTATTTAATTGTGATCTTCTCATGAACAGATTATGAATATTAAATTTAACCAAGTTTAATTTTGTAATTGTATACTTACTTTTGGTGGGCACACTATGTTTAATTTATGTCTTGTAAACGGTGAAATAAATAAATTTATTCTACTACATTGGACTTAACAAGACTTGTAGGAAACCATTGATATTTGATTTCCAAACCTCATAAGGGATATATGACAGCTTGTTTAAATGACTACATACTAGTATTGTAACAGTATATCCTCTCGAGAACGGACCTTTGTAGAGCAGTTCAATATCTCTACAACAACACATTCTAAATTTCCCAACCAAAGGGTGTTGCTCTACACTTGTGCCTCAGAGTAGCTACGGGCTTGCAATATTATGATATTCAAACCTCTATGTTTCAGACAGTGTTAGTTCCCCCAGGAGGTATTGCTGCTCTGCCAGACAACCACTTTATTGTTGGTCTTGGTGACACTGTCAGTGAATATGACAGTCCAAGTTACCATGTGGAGCACAACGAGATGCAGCGGAACGAGAAGACTCCATTGTTAGGTGGAGGACAAGTCAACCATTATGCACCAATAAACTCAAATTACCTAATAAGGCGATTCGGTAACTACGGTACCCAGCCGCATGAATTTACCCAAGCAACAGGAATCGCAGTCTCACCCCTTACTGATGACGTCTTTGTTTCTGACTCATCTCTGAATAAAATAGCCTGCTTCTCTTCTACTGGGATATTCCGTGCGAGCTTCACGTGCGATTGCTCCGTGAGAGATATTGCTATAACTAAAGCAGGAACTATTTTGGTGTCTGTAAGTCAGGCAGGGAAAGCAATATTACATGAATACACGACAGATGGACGACTGTTAGCTTCTCATGGATCTTATTACAGTCAGGAAAACCCTTATGGCCTTGCCCTTAGCAGGAAAAATCTAGCAATAGTTACAGGTCTGCGACAAAACTGTATTCATGTACTCACTGAGCATCGTAAGCAGTCGGTGAAGTTTGGTTCACGTGGACGAGGCATGAACCATTTTATTTCCCCATATTATGTTGCCATGACAACCAAAGATGAGATTATAGTGGCTGATACTGGTAACCATAGAATAAAGGTGCACAGTCTGAAAGGAACACCACAATCTGTGTTTGGTCAGCAAGGATCCAGACCAGGACAATTGTTTTATCCTATGGGTTTATGTGTGGACAAATATGATAACATTTACGTCGCCGATGCCAACAACTACCGGGTGCAGGCGTTCAACAGGAATGGAGAATGTCTCGGATTTCCGGTGAAGAATACATATGAGTACGGTATGGATGTGAAGCCAGTTAATGTGGCGTTTAGTTCAGACCGGGTACTACTTGTCGTTTTACGTGGATCTACATTTTGCCAGATTCATGCCTATATGTGGGACACAGAGAAATACAAGCCAGTTACAAAATCATTCTGGGGCAATATATCTCCTTGTTGTCGTTGAATTATGAGGGGAGTATATTAAGTTCCAGGAAAAATATATTAGTTATCAGCTTACACCATCTTTTGACCAAATTTCAATTTTCCCACCATCCTATTGAAAGTACCAATAAAATAGCAGAAGATCACCTGTCCGTTGCATTAGCAAAGCGCTACCTGGCACTTTCATTCAGTTACCTAACATTTAATTAAATATAGAAGGCAAGGATTACCTCCCGTGGAAAGCACTATGTAACGCTTTGCTTTGACAATGGACCCCTGTGGTATTAGACCAAATTTTGTGAGGAAAAAGACTCAAAACAAGATGCAAGTAATTAAATTCATGACAGCTGCCTGTGGGGAAGGTTGATTGCCAAAGAGTAGAAAATATACAAATGATAGAAACATTTTCAGACTGGAACGTTAAAAACGCCCCTCATACAAATATTCTCATACATATACTAGCTGTGATACATGATCGTGTTCTGTTTAGATTTCATTTATAAAATGGTGCTTATATTATCCACATTATATATATAATGACTTAACTCAGGCATTCATTTCATTTACAAGTTTTAGATACTTAAACTAGTATTTGGCAAAACTATATTACAGGTAATGTGAATAAGTCCCTTTGTTGCAACAATGTAGTATCTTTTCTATATACCGTAAAATCATTTAATTTCGTTGGGACGAAATTTCGTGGTTTTGGTAAAAAAGACAGTTTTGTTGGGACTTGAATTCATGGATTTTGCATTTCAGGTAATAAAACAAGGGTCAAAATTAATGTTCATTGGGATAAAAGTTCGTGGTTTAGGTGAACCACGAAATCCATGAAATTCAATCCCCCACGAAAATTAATGATTTTACATTACTACATATATATTGAGATAAAAACTTTGTTGCTGCAGAGGGATGAATTGTTTGTTGATTAGTTTGTAAACTTCTTAATATACTGATATATATTATTTTTCCACATTGATTTACATGTCAAATAACTGATTAATAATGAATGAATGAAAAGACACAGAAATTGATATATTTTCACAGATTTATTTCTGATGATTGTACAAGTTGTATGGTAGGCGAGGATGCTCACGCAACTACCTCAAAATACTGCCCCCCCCCCCCCCCGGCACACCAGACGAGGGATGATTTACATTCAAGCTGCTACAATCATACCGTGATTTCATACGAGTAGATAAATCATACAACCACTAACTCTTTGAATACAGAGGATGATATACAATATATGTTGACATATTGCTGGCTTAAAATGAGAAGGTCAAAAGTACAAAATCAATATTTTGAGAAAATAAGAAAACACTGTCTGAAATTTACTCTACTTCATTTTGGTCATCATGACAAGTTCCGATTTTCATGAAAATAGGCTAATATGAAGTGCCTTATGGTGTAGATTTCAAATTTGTTTCAGTCTTATGAGGTCGCAAGTAGCAGTTACGACCTTCTCATTCTATGCCAGCGAAATATTCTTAAGATGGTTATTGGAGAGCGTTTTTATTAACTGTCAAAATTAACATATTTCCACAGTAATAAATCCCATGGCAAATTCTCCGTACTATACTGCATAGACTTAAAGTAATACTGTGCCAACGGTTTGAAATATGTTTACTTCTGGCTTCCACCGCACACTAGTCGCATCACTCAGTAAATGTATTTTGGTCAAGTACATGAATCACTTACAATCACACAGAACACAGAAAGTACATGATCCATATTTTACAATTCTTGTTTTTGGCACATACCTTGCGGCACATTAAGTTCAAAGAAAAGAGATTACCAGTTTAACTTGTTTAAAGCTGATAAAACAGGAAATGTTTGTTAACATGTATGTATGCCCAACTATCCTATGATAGCTGAAACGGTCATTTTTTGTTGTTCCATGAAACAGTAACATTTAATATGGACATGGCTCACTAAATATCACATGGTCAAGAACAACTTGCATTTTGATTAGGTCAAATGGTCTTTAGTTATGGGATACTCTTTCATTCACCTACAGTTCTGATAGGGTATGAATAGAGTGACACTATTATAGTGTCAAACCAATAATGAAGGTTTATACAAACATCTGCAGTATAATCTCAATGCTAAACCAAACTACCTGCTTAGACAATGGTTGTAATCTATGTCGCTCTCAAAATATCCTAACTAGACTGTACTTACTTACTGAATGACCAAAATGTGCAAATCAATACACTGACAATCTCCAATACAATGGCATAACAATTCATTACTGGTAACATAAGAACAAACTTACACTAATTTCATTCAAAAGCACCATTAAAATAAAAGTTTAAGGCTTTTATAGATCAAGCAATAAGTACAGAGTTACAATAAGGTACAGGAAATATTACAAATAAACAAAGGTACAAGCAAAATGAAATAGTCATCATCACAATTTTTATCACAAAGTATTTACGTCAAAATACAAATTGAAGGCTCGGTGCAAAACTATGGTAACTTCGTCAATTTATAGAGGCATTTACCATAGTTTTACACTAAGCGCTTGAAATACATAATGAAACCGGTATTTATCAAAAGTAACTTAATCGAGCAATGTCTACATAGTTCTTAGCCAGTCAGCTTTCTGTTGAAACATGGTGGACATATGAGTGCCTCCACCAAGATTTGAAGTTTAGTTGCCAGATAAGACGCCAAGTATGCTAACCACTGAGCTACGGAGGCACATTTATTTATAACGCTGTAACAATCAAGAAGCAAACAAGTCAACTATAACATACGAAAGCAAAGTCACAAACTCACAATCATTGAATGATCTACCCATATGAAAATGAAAGTAAAATGTTGTATTGTGAAGTCTACTTAGTCTAGATAGTTGTCAAACTTCGTAAACAGGATACAAAATGAAGGAAAATGGATGTTTTTATAGCATCATTACAGTAAAATAATGAAATTTTTGCATGAGCTGAAAATGATTCAAAACGATCCAATAATTAATACAAATAGATTGTTGCATTGTGATGTCTAAATAGTTAGCTTCTGAAACAGAAAATGATACATGACAGCAAATGCATCACACCGGTAATATGGTGGAATTTTTGCATGAGGTAAAAATGAATTTATACGATCCTATAATGAAATGGGGTATGCACTTCCACTAACTTTGTGGAGAGAGATATATCATGCAACTGTCTGATAACAGGATAAAATGAGCAAAAAACAATTTTATATAATCCTTCACATACATGATAATTTGATAAAACTAAAATGTTTTATGACACAAAAACATAATGTCACCCACAAAGGACCATAACAAACAAGAGGGCCATTGGCCCTTAAGCGCTCACCTGAGTTTGTTGCAATGTTGGCTTTGTTAGCAAGATTGTTGTAGTATGAACTCAAAATACTTATGTGGCCTAGATTTGAATTTTGTACTAAAATGTTTGTGAGTAGTAGGTAAAGTAGAGTTCCTGAAATACATACTTTGGTTTGACTGCTGATGGGTTTAGTACCGACTAGTTGTACTTGTGTAGAATCAAGCATTATTGAATTTGGAACTTTTTCCACATGACCCAGTTTCAAACTTGGCCCAGATTTCATAGAGATCATCATTCTGACCAAGTTTCATGAAGATTGGATCAAATTGATGACATCTAGAGTGTAAACAAGGTTTTTCTAAGATTTGACCTAGTGACCTGGTTTTTGACCCCACATGACCCAGCTTTGAACTTGGCCTAGAGTCCATAGAGAAATACATTCTGACCAAGTTTCATGAAGATACAACCAAAATTGTGACCTCTGGTGTGAACACTAGCTTTTCTAAGATTTGACCTAGTGACCTAGTTTTTGACCCCACATGACCCAGTTTCAAACTTGGCCTAGATTTCATGGAGAACAACATTCTGACCAAGTTTCATGAAGATTTGATAAAATTGATGACATCTAGAGTATACAAAAGGATTTTTTAGATTTGACCTATTGACCTAGTTTTTGACCCCACATGACCCAGTTTCAAACTTGGTCTAGATTTCATGAAGAACAACATTCTGACCAAGTGTCTTGAAGATTGGATCAAAACGGTGACCTCTAGGGTGTACACAAGGTTTTTATCAGATTTGACCTAGTGACCTAGTTTTTGACCCCGCATGACCCAGTTTCGAACTTGGCCAAGATTTCATGGAGAACAACATCCTGACCAAGTTTCATGAAGATTGGAACAAATTAGTGACATCTGGAGTGTACACAAGATTTTTCTAAGATTTGACCTAGTGACCTAGTTTTTGACCCCACATGACCCAGTTTCGAACTTGGTCTAGATTTCATGAAGAACAACATTCTGACCAAGTGTCTTGAAGATTGGATCAAAACGGTGACCTCTAGGGTGCACACAAGGTTTTTATCAGATTTGACCTAGTGACCTAGTTTTTGACCCGGCATGACCCAGTTTCGAACTTGGCCTAGATTTCATGGAGAACAACATCCTGACCAAGTTTCATGAAGATTGGAACAAATTAGTGACATCTGGAGTGTACACAAGATTTTTCTAAGATTTGACCTAGTGACCTAGTTTTTGACCCCACATGACCCAGTTTCGAACTTGGCCTAGATTTCATAGAGAAGAACATTCTGACCAAGTTTCATGAAGATTGGATCAAAACTGACCTCTAGGGTGCACACAAGGTTTTTATCAGATTTGACCTAGTGACCTAGTTTTTGACCCGGCATGACCCAGTTTCGAACTTGGCCTAGATTTCATGGAGAACAACATCCTGACCAAGTTTCATGAAGATTGGAACAAATTAGTGACATCTGGAGTGTACACAAGATTTTTCTAAGATTTGACCTAGTGACCTAGTTTTTGACCCCACATGACCCAGTTTCGAACTTGGCCTAGATTTCATAGAGAAGAACATTCTGACCAAGTTTCATGAAGATTGGATCAAAACTGTGACCTCTAGGGTGCACACAAGGTTTTTATCAGATTTGACCTAGTGACCTAGTTTTTGACCCGGCATGACCCAGTTTCGAACTTGGCCTAGATTTCATGGAGAACAACATCCTGACCAAGTTTCATGAAGATTGGAACAAATTAGTGACATCTGGAGTGTACACAAGATTTTTCTAAGATTTGACCTAGTGACCTAGTTTTTGACCCCACATGACCCAGTTTCGAACTTGGCCTAGATTTCATAGAGAAGAACATTCTGACCAAGTTTCATGAAGATTGGATCAAAACTGTGACCTCTACAGTGCTTACAAAAAGTCAAAATGTTGACGACGTACAACGTACGACGGACGACGGACATTTTGCGATCACAATAGCTCACCTTGAGCACTTCGTGCTCAGGTGAGCTAAAAATCATCAAAAGATTCTTCACAATATGCACAACTAAACTTTGAACCAACTACTGTAATATCATTAATTTTCGTGGGGGGTTAAATTTCATGGATTTCGTGGTTCACCTTCAACCACGAAATTATATCCCATTGAACATTAATTTTGACCCTTGTATTTTTGACCTGAAATGCAAATATATGAATTGATGTCCCATCGAAATGGTATTTTTACCAAAATTACAGAATTTCGTCCCATCTTAATTAAATGATTTTACAATAAAGAGGCTTTGTTTTTAAAACAGATTTTGAAGATTTCAACTTATCATTCATTGAAATTATGTTATAATTTCATATTTTTCATTCTAAATTATCAACATGGTAAGTTTTTTGTCTCAATAGGAACAGGACTTTTTAACAATTAACTCAATAAACATAGATCAGCAAAACTCCACAGCATATCAATATTAAACAAAAGAGAATTGAAGAAATACAGTATAAGTCAAGGAAATATCACAACAGAATAAAATCACATAATTACAACCTACAGGCATTTAATTACTTTCTCTCAAATAATAACTTCAGTTAAATACCGTATAAAGGATAAGTTAGCAACATGGAAATATTGGCAAAATTCATGAATTTACAAAATTTGCTAGCATTTAGCAGTGAAAAATGACCAATATA
The DNA here is from genome assembly GCA_963678985.1 of Spisula subtruncata. Taxonomy (NCBI): domain Eukaryota; kingdom Metazoa; phylum Mollusca; class Bivalvia; order Venerida; family Mactridae; genus Spisula; species Spisula subtruncata. Next base: position 16,485,963 of record OY787665.1, read on the forward strand.
CCAAATAGCCCTATAAGTATGGTAATAATGAATCTATGGACAAATTTCACTTCAATGAGCTGAAGAGTCAAAGGAAAAGATAAGAACACAAGGAAAGATGAATATGTGTACAAATTGAGATAATCCACACTTGACCTTATCGTAATATCAACAAGACACTTCATATCTAACACTCTAGATATAAATCTGCTTTGCAAGTCACAGTACATGTAATTGTTTACAACTTATTGTATCATGCAAAAATTTCATGTATGGTATAAGTGGATATTTCGGAGGGCCAAAAAATTCTGTGTGCAACAAAGTTTTGAGTCTCGCCATTTTTAAGTTCTTTAAGTAGAGTTCTTTGATAGCTGAACTTTACACCAGAGAAAATTTTAGCAAATTTAGTCATTTCTACAATATTTCCACATCATTTAACATATAACCACTTAATGACTTTAAACAGTAGTACAGACTTTATCACTGCATCACACATGAAAAATATATACTTTGTAAGTTGATCGGGTTTGAATACTACAATGACCATGCCCCAATCTCTCGAAGCATATCAAGTAGAAATCTCAACTCAAATTAAGATTTTGCTAAAATAAAATTCGCAGTAAGAGATAAATCTGAAGTTTCTGCTCTTGAAATGTAACTGTAATAAACTCAAAAAATCATTTCTGTTCAATTATGCTAATTTTGAGTCCAGTCTCGAATGGAATTAACGTTAAGACCAATGCAAATATTTGAGATGAGATCTTGCTCAGATTGAGATGCTTCGAGAGATCAGGACCATGTCAGTGTATGATCCAGAAAGTCTACCAGACTACACAGATACTGTACAACAGTAGTCCCATGATCACAACTAGCAGATCCAGGGGTTATTCAATATTGATCTTAATTGACATAAGGATAAGTAGAACCAATCAGGTCACACCATATAAAACTATTGGTCAGTTACAGGCTATATGATTTGTTATCCTTATTCTCCAATTAAGTAAGATCAATATTGAATACCACCACAGGGCTTGCATTCAGTATTGACTGAAGAATAAGGACAACCAATCAGATTGCACCATATCAAACAATTGGTCAGTAACAGGTTATATGATTGGCTATCCTTATTCTCCAATTAAGTAAGATCAATATTGAACACCACCACAGGGCTTGCATTCAGTATTGATCTTACTTGACTAAAGAATAAGAACCACCAATCAGATTGCACCATATCAAACAATTGGTCAGTAACAGGTTATATGAATGGCTATCCTTATTCTCCAATTAAGTAAGATTAATATCGAATACCACCCAAGGAGTAATCAACAACCTTAATGTCCAGCACTTCGGTTTTAAAGCAAAGAATATTTTCACCAGCACATCCTAAAACGGCATCTAACATCCCTTGTTGACGATGATCAGGTGTCCACAAATTTGTTTCTGGAACTTCTCGGCGGCTCTAACGTGATAGTATCTGGATCTATGTTTAGTTCCGACATAAATTCATCAAAATCGTGCATATTAGTCTCAAACTTATCAATCTGTGTTGTTAATTTCTCTAATGTTTCTGGAATAGTTTGTTCCTCATCGCAGATTGTAAGTGATGGTGCACTCTGACACTCACGATAAAACTTCCCCAAGTCTGAGTTTCCGTCCACACCAGCAAATGGAGTTTTCTGTAACAGTAAACATAATACAACTGATTAGTTTATCCTAGTTTATTAAATAGAGGATATTTGTGTATTTTCGGTGTATATATGATTGAATGTCATTTCACCGTGTAAGTCAAATTGCTTACAAGGCAGCATCATTTTGAGTTTTAGACGTTAATAGCCGTAACCTGAATTGGGGCGATCCACAGGGATTTTAAAGTAGTCTGTTTGAGTGGAATCATCGACAGTGATTTCATCGGAGAATGATCTACTGTTATTCCGCCGTAAACCACTGATAAGCATGAAATAAATTGTATGTAATTCTTATTTTTTCTGCCAGGCGCTCTGAATTTATTACCAGGCGCTCGTGTCACCAAAAAGGCCTTGCGAAGAACCCTGTAATCAACTCTAGGTTGATTTTGAAACAAGTTCTTCATCTTATATTATTGACTCTCAACACCTCGTTCCTGAAAGTATCCATTGTCATGAGGAAATTAGAGAAGTCAGATTCCCTTTTTATGCTGATTGCCAAGCAATTGAAGCATGGGTCTTGTTTTAATTGTATGATTAAATTATATAAAAAAAATATAATCCTTTACGAATTTCACTTGTCCTTGTTGATTTTTATTAGACGCGGGCCAGCAAGCCATTGTTAGTGTCTAGCCCTGCATGACCATACACTATAAGGGTGACATTCTGTAATTATCAGTATTAAAATGGCTATATCAATGATTAAAGATGATTTCGAACAAAATATTGTTATCGCTTGTTTTCCACTCTTGGTATGTACATAGATGCTAAGCTGAAAATACCGAGTATAAAAATTTTAAATAGCCAGGACATAAAAATATAAAGAAGATGAGAATTTACCAGTTCCACCATGACAAAATCTTCCTGTACTGAATGTTGACTACTGGTGCTCGTTTTTGACTCACTGAGAGCCGATTCTGTTGTCTCCCTTGAACTCTCTGTCTTAGTACTTGATGTCACCTTAGATACTTCTAACTTCACACCATCTGGTTTGTCTTGTCTGAATAATATAGTAGGAGGATTTTAACCAGGGGTAGTATTCAAAAAAGGATCTGAAGGGAAATCTTAGAAATTTTCACAAATCTTGAAATCTTGAAGTGTATCAGCAATACAGGATAATCAAGAGTATCAATTTTTTTTTACATTTTTAGAAACGTTATGTTAAGAGCTAAAATAATCACAAACAATACATGGGTTATACCTAGTTTCTTGTGAAATATGTGCATCTCATTTTTTGGCTCTTGATTTCCAAGACTTCATTTTTTCAAATCAACACAGAAGTGCAGATAATTTTTGCCATTTTCTTCTTTGTTACTATGAGTGAAATTTCAAACTAACTGACTAGTTTTGAAGAATAACTAGCTACATTTAGGTGAAAATATTTCTACACCCCTCAGGAGTATCTACAGGGCAAAATTCAAAACAAGGAACATCATATGTGGGCACAGTGGCCAAACATTTTTACCAAACAAGAGACCTTCAATGACATTCTTTCCATACTTCACTCAGTTAGAAGATATAATTGACCGTAACTTTTTGTGACTGCAATTTTGCGAGACATTTTAATTAAATAACTTTTCTTTTGGACAGAACTCATTGCTTATTCAGGAATGATAAATCCATAAATTGACACTCCTGGAAAATTTGGAAATACTGTCAAAAACAAGTGGTTACAATACGTCTACTTACCCTTCTTGTTTATTTTGTTGTAGGAGAGAAAGGAATGGAACTTCTTCACTATCACTGAGTTTATTCTCAGAGAAATGTTGTACAAATGCTCCCACTCTGTGACAATCTCTGTAGGGTGTTTTCTCAGGTGCACTAGAAACACAAAATGCAAAATTACATTACAGTAAAATCATTTAATTTCGAAGGGACAAAACTTCGTAGTTTTGGTAAAAAAGACCATTTCGACAGGACAATAATTTGTGGATTTTGCATTTCAGGTAATAAATACAAGGGTCAAAATTATTGTTTGATGGGATTTGATTTCGTGGTTGAAGGTGAGCCACGAAATCCATGAAATATAATCCCCTTCGAAAATTTATGATTTTACAGTATTAGAAAATACTGCAGTACACAAACAACCTAAAGCTACAAAATGATGCTGTTATTGCGGCATCGCCTAGCCACCCACGAGTCAGACATAGAACAAGCTATCCACATTTTAAAAAAAAAGGATGCTTCAAGCAAGTTTATATACTCGCTCCGCAATGAATGACACACACTGTAAACTTTGAATTTCATCAATAATTAGCCACAAAGGGAGGTAAGCAGTTGGAGGTGTACACTAACAACATAATCATGCAACCAAATCTTATCAAATATGATTCATCTAAGCCAATCAACATTTACTAACTCAATGTGTCACTTATTCATAGCTGCTAAAAGTTTAAAAGAATTAAAATTTAGAAAGAAGTTTATGTTTTGTGCATAGACACTAAATTAGCATACTTGTACATCAGTGGTTAGTCAAACCAAAACAGACCAAGTGTGATCATAAAAGCTCTACTTATATTTTGTTGTTTGGGTGAAAAGACCATTTTGATAGGATTTTAATTTTTGGATTTTACATTTCAGGTAATAAATTAAATACAAAATTGTTGTTTGATGCCCTCATGGGATTTGATTTCATGGTTTGAGGTGAACGACGACGTCCACGAAACTTAATCCCCCCACAATTTTTTTTATGATTTTACAGTACTTAGTAAGATACAACGTTGCTGCTCAGAAAGAACAAGGTGCTTTCAATATTTCCTGAAGCATCCAGGGATTTCCCCAGAATTTTTTCCAAGCGCAATAAGGGTGGGAACGGTAGGGGTGTATTTCGAAAAAAATCAAATTTTGGGGATTAAATAGTTCAAATTTGGAAGGTTATATGGGCCATATCACAGATACAACAAAATTCATCAGATACCAACTTTTCCACATGAAATAAAAACCAATTAAAACATTCTTGAATGTGATGCATTGTTTGTAAGACATGTTTAATTCCTCAGACTGTATGACTTTTTAAGCGCAATTTTAAGCGCAATTCAAATTGTATGCGCACTGGCAAACTGGATTTTGGAATCCAAGCGCACTGGGGAAATCTCTGGCATCTTTAGAACTTTACCTTTGTGTTTTGAATTCTGGTAATCTTTCCATTATAGGTGAACTATGTTGGACATTGATCTTGATAGGCTGAGATTGATGGTGAGGAGCTGGTTTGCCTGGAGACATGGGAACATCACACGGACTGGTAGAGAACATAGTCGTACATGATTCATCACTGTGCCCGGTGTTGTCTGAGTCACTTGTACTCGTCCTGCAATTAGAAGATAAATGGTTATACTAATATAATACTAAATATTTATTAAAGTCATCAACTGATGGTTCTCAACAGTTTTATAATTAAAACGCTAAAAAGAGCAATAAATGATATGACTGCATTTTGTACAGTTTTAAACAAATGTAAGCATATCACATGATAATGTATTTTCCAAATTTTCAGCAATTTCAAATACACAATTGACACATATTGAAAATTTAGATATGAACAGTTGAACATGCTATGAGATTTTTGTAATGAAAGAATCATTCTGCGAAATTAGAACTTGACTACTCCTGTTGTCCGGGACAAGTAATTGTTGATTCGGGCAAGTAACTTCTGCAGTAATTATACATAGAGTATGTAGGAAAACTAATCACTTTTCCCGATTCAAGCAAATAGACTAAACTCCTTTATTTACAGACTAAAGCATCTAAGCAAATCTCCATTAAATCCTACCTCCTATAGCCGTAAGAACAAGGTTTTGGTGTGGTGGGTCTTCCTGGACTGTTGTCTTGTTTAAAATGGTCATCTTTTACCTCAAACGCCATTTCTTTTGTGGTGTTCTGTGGAGATATCAATAGCTTTGTTCTGTATGCTACATGGATTGCGATGGTCCCAAACGCTGTAGGTACTGCACCAACTTTAGACTTCTGGTATCCATCACCGAGAATGTAAAGATGTGGTTCACCCGCATGTATCCGGTAACAAATAATGTAATCACTGCTTCCTTGTCGACGAGAAAGTTTATAGGAAGGCGTCACCCTAGAAACGTTCAGTAAAGATTTCAATGCAATGCTCATTCTGTTATAATATGTTCGATAGACTTGTGCATTGATATCACACTGGTTGGTGTCGAGATTTATACACCAAAGTTCTAACATCATCGTATCACCCTCAGCCGTCCGAAGTGAGATCTCCAGGCACACATTCTGTGCCAATGTGGATGATTGGTTGGCCACGACTTTCTTTGCTTCAGTGTATACCTCATTGTTGTCATTTATACCAATGTCAAACTGAAATATCACAGATACAGAGTTGATATTGCACATAAATGTATTTCTATAATCAAATTTATATAGACCACATACAGGGATTCAACCATGGACTGGTTTTTAAAGATCATTTTTTAACACATACTGAAACAAGAGGGCCCTAGGTCGTTCACCTGTTGCACATTTTTCAAGGTATCAACAACTTACATTCTGACCATATTTCATAAAAATTGGATCAAAACTGCAACCTCTGGAGTGAACACAAGGTTTTTCTAAGATTTGACCTAGTGACCTTGTTTTTGACTTCACATGACCCAGTTTCAAACTTGGCCTAGATTTCATGGAGAACAACATTCTGACCAAGTTTCATGTAGATTGGATCAAAACTGCGACCTCGCGACTGTACACAAGGTTTTTCTAAGATTTGACCTAGTGACCTAGTTTTTTAACCCACATGACCCAGTTTCAAACTTGGCCTAGATTTCATGGAGAACAACATTCTGACTAAGTTTCATGAATATTGGATAAAAAATGTGACCTCTGGAGTGAACACAAGGTTTTTCTAAGATTTGACCTAATGACCTAGTTTTTGACCCCACAAGACACAGTTTCAAACTTGGCCTAGATTTTATGGAGAACGACATTTTGAACACGTTTGATGAAGATTGGACGAAAACTGTGACCTCTAGAGTGTACACAATTTTTTCAGATATGACATAATGACCTAGTTTTTAACCCCAACTGACTCCAGTTTCAAACTGGGCCTAGATGTCATGTAGAACAACATTTTGACAAAGTTTCATGAAGACTGGATCAAAACGGTGACCTCTGGAGTGAACACAAGGTTTATCTTAGATTTGACCTACTGACCTAGTTTTTGACCCCACAATACCCAGTTTCAAACTTTGCCTAGATTTCATGGAGAACAACCTTCTGACTAAATTTTCATGATGACTGGATCAAAACTGTACACAAGCAATTGTTGACGGACGACGGACAAAGAGTGATCACAAAAGCTCAACTTGTCACTAGGTGAGCTAAAAAAAGTCAGTTGACTGATGTCTACTACCTTTGAAAATGGCCAGTTTTTTAATTGTACTTAATAATTTGTTGTTCACTAATTAAATTATTCAGTAATTTACATGATCATGAACCAGCCGTGAAAGATTATTGGTTATACTCAGTGTACGGTAAGCTCATGCAGTGCTACTCAAGGCTCAAGCCCCGGCACCTGACAGGCACACCTTTTCCCTTAGTGTAACTTTACTACTAGGAAGTTTGACCACCCACAATGGTTGAGTTCGAAAGGTCGAAGTGTAGAGATATTCGCCCACAGGATTTCTTGTTTGCTCAAATTTCAATTTTGTACTGCCAATAATCATTTTCCGATTATTAAATAAAGAGACATATGTGAGATACAACTAATCCGGGTGCATTACCCTAGCTTATTTCAAATACATTCCTTCGTTCTTTAACATGCCCAGTGTAAAGCAATGATACATGTGAGACTACCTCTGGGTTACCAACCAGTTCATCTCTAGATTGGTGGGAAACAATAAATAAAGTTTAAAAAAGAGATCAAGCGCAGTAAAACAGTTATTCAAATGCAAAAATCGACAAACATCTAACAAACTTGATCTAATATTACTTTTCCATCCTATTTACGATAAATACGCTGCAAATAGGCCACTAAAGCAGCAAAAATAAAGAGTATTGCTGCTTTGTTTACAACAGGTATTGGCCATTTAAGTTAAATGGTGTGTGACCTATTTCAACAACAACCACAGGAAGTTTAACTTCGGTGAACACAGGAGGATAGTGTTTTGAAAATGCCGCGACTTCAATGAAGACGCGAAACCAGTGATATTGAGTTCATAAATTTGCAATCCTTCAGGAAGTTGCATATTGAAGCCCCAGAGTGGGTCCTGTACATTACCAGGACGAGCAGAGCTTTAAATGATTCAGAGCACTGACTTTTATCGTCAAGCAAACCAATGCACTGTGCCACAGTGTAAACTGGAATAGCCCCACATGTGAGACAATAAAATTTCAAAAAATGTAAACAATAAAACTTCGTGACTAACCCAATCTGCGCCTGATGCAAATGGTTTGGATTTAGTTCTGATCTTCTCACCAAGTCTAGACTGAACGATGATTTGAATACTTTTATACACGAAAAATCTCGTGAATTTCTCAAAATCCTTCTTATCTTGGGCGAAAGACTTCGCAGTCATGTTTCGTCTCATAAGTAGGTCAACTTTGTTTACATGTCCATTTCTGAATATTTACATCGATGTCAGCGCTTAAATATCATCAGACATAGAGCGTATCAAATGTTGAAACATATTTTGGTGCATTTTCAGCATTCGCGCATGAAATATGTCAGAAAATCAAGGAACAATGCGATGTCGCACATAAACAAAATTATTCCGGTGGCGTGTTCAACTAGCCTAGCTCTTGGCTAGATCTAGCAGATCTCGCTCCTGAACGACAAGATAAATCGAGATCTCGGCGAGGGCTAGCCTAGTCTAGCGAGCTAGCAATGTGGGCGGGATTTGACTAAAATACGAAAGGAGAATTTTTGGCGCAACGAGGAGAAACGAGGATTAATAAATTGTGTATTTGGAACGGTGGCAGAAGGAGGCTAGCATATTATTAAGTTGGTATGATAAAGCTCCTTTCGCTGAATGGGGGTCATGATATAAGTTATTTGATAGATTAATTAAGCTCCCTTCGCTGAAAATTTTAAAATTTAAAGTCGGCTAGAATATAACTAAGTTAATATGGTAAAACTCGTTTCGCTGTTATATCATGGTCAATGGTGGCGAAAAGCTAGAATTTTTATTATACATATATATATTCAATTTTGTGCATACACACATTCAGCATAGAAAAAAATCACAACCAACGATCTAGCAAATATACCACTATGATATAACTTAGTTGAAATATAAATGATAACGCTCATTGCAGTGGAATTTTACATTCTAACATTCTTTTGCCGATATTTCATGGTTTACGGTCGTATATGACTATGATGAATTTTACCGTCGGCAAAAAGCAGCTATTATAGAATAGGTTGGTACATGTAAATGAAGCTCCTTTCCCCAATATTTTAATCAACATTCTACCAACGTTTACAAGTTGACTGTCGGGCACCCGTCGGCGAAATGAGGCTATAGTATAACAAAGTTAGTTGATATGCTAAAGCTCCTTTCGCGGATATTTCATGGTTTACGGTCTGCGAAAGGAGTCTATAAAATAACTAAGTATTTATGATAAAGCTCCTGCCGTCGATATTTTACATGCTACCGTCGGCGAAAGGAGGCTGTAGTGTAACTACCAAGCAAGCAATCGATATGGGTCCCACGTGGACACCTATATGTGACCCATGTGGGCTGCCTATTTTGGACCAACATAGAAAGTGCAACAGGGGCCTTTGTGATCTGGGCTGCCCATATGCATTCAATATGGGACCCATATGGGTCCCATCTGGGCTACCACATGTACATTCGCCTGGGCTGCCTATATGGGTCCCATCTGGGCTGCCAATATTCATTCAGAAATGGGACCCATATGGGCAGCCTATATTCGTATGAGCACTTCAGATACATTGTAAATCAGAAATTGTATTTTTCAGCAAACACCACTCTATCCTCTGGTTTGCTACTACTATGCGTACATAGTGTCCTTGCAGGAAGGAGCAGTTGAACAGCTTCTTGTTTATACAAGGTGTTCTATATTATATACTTACAAGTTCGATATTTACAAGCTATATATCACATTAACATTTAAAGTTTCCAGACAACCATGTGGTAGAATTTAGAAAAAAATGTACATATATCAATTTACTTTGAACTTATGAAACACTATTATTTGTACTGAAAGTAAATATAATAGTAAGAAGAAGATTTATATTAAATTTACTTATATTTCAATTCAAGGGAAGTAATACTTTTTTGTTCTATATGAGCTTGCTCAGGAATAGCCCATATGGGACCCGTATAGGTACCCCATATGGGTACTAGATGGGAAAGCCCATATGTGCTTGCCAAGGAATAGCGCATATGCGACCCGTATGTGTACCAGATGGGAGAGCCCATATGGGAATGTCCAGGAATAGCCCTTATGAGACCCGTATGGGTACCCCAGATGGGTACCAGATGGGAAAGCCCATATGGGCTTGCCCAGGAATAGCCCATATGGGACCCATATGTGTACGAGATGGTAAAGCCCATATGAGCTTGCCCAGGAATAGCCCATATGGGACCCGTATGTGTACCAGATCGGAAAGCCCATATGGGTAGCCCAGGAATATAGGTCCCATATGCGTCCAATATGGGCATACCCACATGGGCTTGCCCAGAAACATCCCATATGGGACATGGCCATGTTCACATAGGTCCCATATGGGTCCAATATGGGCATAACCCATATAGGCTTGACCACATAGGTCCCATATGGGTCCAATATGGGCATACCCACATGGGCTTGCCCAGAAACGGCCCATATGGGATATGGGCTTGTCCATAATGGTCCCATATTGGTCCAACATGGGCACTTCCCATATGGACATGTCCACATAGGTCCCATATAGGTCCAATATGGGCATAACTAATATGGGCTTGTCCACATAGGTCCAATAAGGATCCAATATGGGCATACCCACATGGGCTTGCCCAGAAACAGCCCATACGGGACATGGTTATGTCCACATAGTTCCCATATGGGTCCAATATGGGCATAACCCATATGGGCTTGTCCACATAGGTCCCATATGGGTCCAATATGGGCATACACACATGGGCTTGCCCATAAACGGCTCATATGGGATCTGGGCTTGTCCATAATGGTCCCATATTGGTCCAATATGGGCACTACTCATATGGACATGTCCTCATAGGTCCCATATAGGTCCAATATTTGCATAACATATATTGGCTTGTCCACATAGGTATCTTAAGGGTCCAATATGGGCATACCCACATGGGCTTGCCCAGAAACAGCCCATATCGGATATAAGCATGTCCATATAGGTCCCATATTGGTCCAATATGGGCATAACACATATGGGCTTGTCCACATAGGTCCCATATGGGTCCTATATGGGCATACACACATGGGCTTGTCCAGAAACAGCCCATATGGGATATAAGCATGTCCATATAGGTCCCATATGGGTCCAATATGGGCATACACACATGGGCTTGCCCAGAAACAGCCCATATAGGATATAAGCATGTCCATATAGGTCCCATATTGGTCCAATATGGGCATAACTCATATGGGCTTGTCCACATAGGTCCCTTAAGGGTCCAATATGGGCATACCCACATGGGCTTGCCCAGAAACAGCCCATATGGGATATGGGCTTGTCCATAATGGTCCCATATGGGTCAAATATGGGCACTACCCATATCGACATGTCCACATAGGTCCCATATAGGTCCCAATATGGGCATTACCCATATAGGCTTGTCCACATACGTCCCATAAGGGTCCCATATGGGCATACCCACATGGGCTTGCCCAGAAACAGCCCATATGGGACATGGTCAAGTCCACATAGGTCCGCTTGCCCAGAAACAGCCCATATGGGACATGGTCATGTCCACATAGGTCCCATATGGGTCAAATATGGGCATAACCCTTATAGGCTTGTCCACATAGGTCCTATATGGGTCCAATATGGGCATACACACATGGGCTTGTCCAGAAACAGCCCGTATGGGATATAAGCATGTCCATATAGGTCCCATATGGGTCCAATATGGGCATAACCCATATGGGCTTGTCCACATAGGTCCCTTAAGGATCCAATATGGGCATACCCACATGGGCTTGCCCAGAAACAGCCCATATGGGATATGGACTTGTCCATAATGGTCCCATATGGGTCAAATATGGGCACTACCCATATCGACATGTCCACATAGGTCCCATATAGGTCCCAATATGGGCATTACCCATATAGGCTTGTCCACATACGTCCCATAAGGGTCCCATATGGGCATACCCACATGGGCTTGCCCAGAAACAGCCCATATGGGACATGGTCAAGTCCACATAGGTCCGCTTGCCCAGAAACAGCCCATATGGGACATGGTCATGTCCACATAGGTCCCATATGGGTCAAATATGGGCATAACCCTTATAGGCTTGTCCACATAGGTCCTATATGGGTCCAATATGGGCATACACACATGGGCTTGTCCAGAAACAGCCCGTATGGGATATAAGCATGTCCATATAGGTCCCATATGGGTCCAATATGGGCATAACCCATATGGGCTTTTCCACATAGGTCCCTTAAGGATCCAATATGGGCATACCCACATGGGCTTGCCCAGAAACAGCCCATATGGGATATGGACTTGTCCATAATGGTCCCATATGGGTCAAATATGGGCACTACCCATATCGACATGTCCACATTGGTCCCATATAGGTCCCAATATGGGCATTACCCATATGGGCTTGTCCACATACGTCCCATAAGGGTCCCATATGGGCATACCCACATGGGCTTGCCCAGAAACAGCCCATATGAGACATGGTCATGTCCCCATAGGTCCCATATGGGTCAAATATGGGCATAACCCTTATGGGCTTGTCCACATAGGTCCTATATGTGTCCAATATGAGCATACACACATGGGCTTGTCCAGAAACAGCCCATATGGGATATAAGCATGTCCATATAGGTCCCATATGGGTACAATATGGGCATAACCCATATGGGCTTGTCCACATAGGTCCCTTTAGGGACAACATGGGCATACCCACATGGGCTTGCTCCGAAACAGCCCATATGGGACATGGTCATGTCCACATAGGTCCCATATGGGGCCAATATGGGAATAACCCGTATGGGCTTGTCCACATAGGTCCCATATAGGTCCAATATAGGCATATCCACATTGGCATGCCCAGAAACAGCCTATATCTGATATGGGCTGGTCCATAATGGTCCCATATGGGTCCAATATGGGCACAACCCATATGGACTTGTCCACATAGGTCCCATAAGGGTCCAATATGGGCGTACCCACATGGGCTTGCCCAGCCACAGCCCATATGGGACATGATCATGTCCACATAGGCCCCACATGGGTCCAATATGGGCATACACACGTGGGTTTGCCCAGAAACAGCCCATATGGGATATAAGCATGTCTATATAGGTCCCATATGGGTCCAATATGGGCATCACCCATATGGGCTTGTCCACATAGGTCCGTTAAGGGTCCAATATGGACATAACCCATATGGGCTTGCCCACATAGGTCCCAATATGGGTCAAATATGGGCATACCCATATGGGCTCGCCCAGAAACAGCCCATATGGGATTTGGGCTTGTCCAAAATGGTCCCAATGTTTGGCGAAACGAGCATAGAGTATAACTAAGTTGGTACGCTAATTATGAATGCTCCTTTCGCCGATATTTTACATTTTACCGACGGCGAAAAGAGATCAGTAGATATATATGAGCCGTTTTCCAGGAAAACCGGGCTTATTGACAAGAATACGAAAATCATGATAATATATCGTTAGAAGGAAGAGACTCTTATGAACACTCTCTGAAAATTTGAACGAATTATTGCATAAATTAACGGAATTATTTACTTTTGAAACTAACCAGTTTTTGAGTGACGTCGCAAACGTCATTCGAACGTTATTTGACGTAACGTTAATAATCATTTCATAAACCTAGTATCTGGTGAATTATTGACGTAAACTTTTCAAATTTTTGTCACATTTTAGAATAATATTCTGATTTTAATAAAACACGTAAAAATTGTTAGTGTCTGCTTCAAGGGAAAAGTAGCCGCTATTTTTAACCACTAACCCCTTGTTTTTCTCAATTCGGGTAGTTTTCGGAAATTGGTCACCACAGCAACGACGGAAGTAATTTTATCATAATTTATCAGAAAATTTAACTTGTTTGGATAGTACTAGGGTATCCAACTACTTACGATTTACTCGGTGAACATGATTTTTTTCTCATTTTAGACCTATTTCTAAATATCGTGACATAACTACTATTGTTATGTCAATAAGCCCAGTTTTCCCGGAGAACGGCTCATGTATATAATTAAATTAGTATCATAAAGCTCTTTTCGCCGACATTGTATAGTCAACAGTTGGCGAAAGGAGGTTATATGCCATAACTGAGTGGATAGGTAAAGTTCCTTTCGATCGCCGATATTTCAATGTCTACGGTCGACGAAAGGAGGCTTCAAATTAGCATATTTTAAAACAGTGTCATTATTTATTGATAGGAACAAGTTAATTACATCCAAATACGCAATTCATTTATTTGGAATTGATATTTGTAAAAATAATAACTGTAATTCCTACAATATCAAATTTTAATCCCCGTTTCGCCTCGTTGCGCCAAAAATCCTCTTTTCGTATTTTAGTCATACCGCTATGTAGTCAAATGATAAATATCGTTCAGGATGTACATTTAGCACTAGGATAGCGCTACATCGAGATCTAGGCGAGTGCTATCCAGTTGAACACGCCACGGATGACGTTGTTCCAAAAGGACGGAAGTTGAAAATTTTAATAACGAAATGGCAAGTTTTACCGGAATGATGTTTTTCACGCAACGGTAGTACTATTGGCTATTCACCAACACATCGTATAATCCATCAGCCGGAATAGCTCAGTTGGGAGAGCGTTAGACTGAAGATCTAAAGGTCCCTGGTTCAATCCCGGGTTCCGGCGTGATCGGAACGATCGGCGGCTGATCAACTTTTTATATAATTAGATCTACCGTTAGGTGACAAAACTCAGCTCCAACCTTACATGTTTTTGTCGTATATAAAAAATAAAAGTAGATCTAGATCTATATCTACACTGATATACTGTGATATCTATATGATATTATTGTCAGAATTCTACTGTGGGTAAATTAATAGCATGTCGTAGAGCAGCATTATATATCACCCGAAAATACACTAAGAAATAATATTCATCAAGATTTTGCCGCGTTTCCATGACATTTTGATAAACCAATGAAAATTCTTGACCATTTCTAGTTACCATGGTTATAAACATAGATACATATTTTTTTAATACAAGAAAATAATTAATTGAATGACTGAATCTAGATTTCTAGATCAATTATTTGAATCCAATTTTATTGTTACAGAAATATCTTAGATCCTATTTCAAAATTTCAAAAAAGTGTCTAAAAACTCTACCACTCTTTAGAAGTTAGTCACTCATTGAAGAATTAAGAAAAAATGACATCCATAAATTGTAAGTGTTGTCCTATCATATAAAAAATATCAGAACTTGATTCAAATGCTTGCGTTTTCTATCTTACAATTCGTTAATGTTCTTTAGATAACACTTTACTCGAAGGTAAATGCCATTTTATGTTAAAAAGTATCATGACTTCGTTCAATGATTGCTATTTCCATAATATAATTCCGATTTTCTTCAGATACACTTTACTAGTTTTGCAAAAGTAAATTTCACTTTATGTTCTTAGAAAACTAGTCACTGAAGAATTGAACCATCGCGGCAATACGAAAATCACCTACCGATTTGAAGCCATACGCATACTCGTATCAGCAGGGTATAAACAAAGACATAGAACCGTATTGCGATACTCGAAGGAAAATGTCGTTTAATAATATAAACGAATTTTACAAATATATTGACATCTTGACTTAAAACTCTAGTGATTATATACTTGCCATGTCCCATACCAGGCCCAATTATTTAAGTAAGATCAATAGACGAGAACCAGAACCATGTCTTATGAAGGCTGACATAGACCTACTGACCCTCGACCCTCGAAATCCGACAGTAGGGACAATGGTACTTGTCATATCTTTGTAAGTTTTCAGGTTTGCGACCCAAAACAAAACTCAATACCACTCAGTTATCAATACATACTATAATAAACAGAAAACTGATTGCGTTTCGACTGAGTTACTGCTCTCTTGGAACCTGTGCATCTTGAACTCTTTAGATATTATGCACTGACCATGACTCTTACGCCCATCAAACTTGGGCTTTCTGTGCATGGTTGGTTAAGTTGAGTGCTGCTTTCCCTGTCCGATTTTCTCATATCTTTTTAATATCATTAAATGGCCCAGGCGTTCTTTAGAGCGGAAACTATAAAGGGTATTGCGAAAACTCTAAATGTCAATCTGGAAATATAGGCTCGTGCTATGTAAACATTGTATCATTATTTATACAGCATATATTTATAATAATAATCATTATTATGCACTTATGTGCGGCATTAGTGTGTAAAAACTGTGAAGTACCAAACAATTATTGGCATGGCATTGTATGTGTACAATGGACTGCTAAATTAAGATATTCGTGATACTCATAACTCAAGTTCATCCACAAATGGTCGTCTGGAAGGTCTGTGCTGGTAATACTAATGTACATGCAACCGCTTGCATGCATATATCGGTCTGGAACCGGTTCGTGAGTCTGCAAAATGAGTGAAAAACTTAACAAATAGTAAAAAGTAAAAACACATATCAAGAAGATTTATGGAGGAGTAGCAACTCAGTGTTGAATGTGTAAGAATGTGTATTCTTTATAATTCAAGGATGGGTATGAAATTGATTTTCCCATTCTGTTAGCGATGTCAGTAATACTAGACTAGAACCATTATTGGTTAGAGAAAATTCCAATAATGACAAGACGTGAGTCATACAGGGACGGCTAGTGGATGGTAATGTATACTGACTAAGAATGTAGCTACTGTTTCGTGACGTCCAAGACATGCTCGGATTATATGATTAAGGTTAGTGTCATCTATTATATTAAATAATATGGTTTGTTAACAGGATAAAGTGTAGTTCTAAGTGATTTCAACGACTAACCATATTTGGGTGTGTTATGCGATTCTAATATATTTTCATATCATTTACAAAGGATAACTTATTGATCTGCTGTTTCCTTTATTTAAAAACAATATTATAATACAATTTACAATCATTTATGTTTTTACAATATGAACCACGTACTATCGTATACAGGGAGACTATTATTATAATCTTATGGTCGCCGAGCTCCAATACATTTGTATATCGGATGTCTCGAATGAGCAGTGTAAAATTTATAGCCAATGTGACACCAGACGCACATGACTGTCTCCATAAAGATAACACGTGCATTTGGACATCTACGAGTATGTAGCACAGTTTACATATAATGTAGACACATGAATCGTTGGCTTAGAATGAGAAGGTCGTGAGTACTACCTGTAAGACTGATACATATTTAAAATCAACTTCTCACAGCGCTTCTTATGAGCCTATTTTCATAAAAATTCGAACTTGCCATGTTGACCAAACTGAAGTCTAAAACGTTGGTTTTTTCCATAAGTAAAGAGTAGTTTTCAGACAGTTTTTGTTGTTTTCTCAAAATATCGATTTTGTACGTACGACCTCCTCATTCAGCAAGCGAATATATAACAATACGAGAGCAGCACATATTACACATAATGTAGTCACATACATGTTATACATATAAAGCCTGGTACTATAGTTCTTTTATAAAACGCATGTGTCGTAAATTTACGCACTTTTAACAATTTGTGATTTAGTATCCATAAAATTATGTATGGGTTTATTTGCATCTATTACTAGACCATTTTTGCACTCCATATTTGATCAGGAAGTATTTTGATTTGCACATGTCGGTCGGTCTGAAGAGCAAATGGTTTCAGTTCAATAACACAAGAACGCTTTGCCCTATGATATTCAAACTTTACATGGAGGTGGGCCAGCAACACTAGATGACCCCTAGCTATTGAATTTTAGGTCAGTACATGTAGGCCAAAGGTCAAGGTCACCATGACCTTAACCATTTTCGACTTTTGGCCTGTCATGGGTACATATGTATTTTTTTACAAACTCCTCTTGTTTATTACAATATTTGGTTATCTAACTTTTTGAGAAACACAAAAATTGGTTAGAGAAAATTTTGAGAAAGAAAAAGTTGATCCCCATAATGTGGCTATATGTCAATGCACAAAATTGATGTAATGGGAAATTGAAAGCATATACTGGATTGTAATACGCGTAATGGTTTGTGTGCGTATATGATCATTTTTATTGCACTTACTGACTGCGGATGATTGGTGTTTATTTATTTATCTTTGGAAACGTCTCTCGGGTGTTGACCAGAGTTCAATTATGACGATCTGATTTGACATATATTCCATGATCATGGCCTATCAGATCGACTCCTGGAAATGGTATTGTGCTCATTTTGACAATCTGCAACAGTCTGTTCCGTAAAAACACTAACCTTTAAATGAATCTCGATTATTGAGAGGTTTTTCTCACTCGGGGTCTCAGGTGGCGGGCATACTGTATCTTAATATCATCTCATATAATTCATATGATAAATCTATTGGGATGGAACAAAATTATATGTGTCTCAGGCCCGGATCCAGAAATTTTGGACTGGGGGGGCACAAGACATTTTTGGAAGGCTAAGTTGGGGTGGGTGCGGGAGGGGTGTCCCCTCCCGGCGACGAAATTTTCACTTTTTGAATTAAAATCATGCAATTTCCTGCACTTTAAGCTTTTAAAATCAAAAGTAAACGTATAAATTTGAACTGCTACATCATCAAAAACTAACATGAATTACACAATATTGTTAGATAAAATCTTCCTGACTACCCATAAATAATACTTGAACTTTTAAGACCAGTAGTGAAATAATTATGCACCAGTCAGTTGCATCCACCCCTCCCATGGGCCAGGATTTTTACTTTCGAATTGTCAAAATCCCCGCCCTTCCACGGCCCTGCGGATACAGCTGATAATCAAATCTCAAGTATTTCCCGTCCCCTAACAACTAAATACTGTTCCCGAGGAATTGGTTCGGAGAACAAATTCCCGACCTTTTCCCGGCAGTGGGGATTAGCTGAAAGGTAAAAACATGTACGGTCGTTTCCCCCGGCTATCCATAGCCCATCCCCGGGGTGGGGGCGTGTATGTATCTGGTTGTTGTTTTACATATGCCATGCATGGTTTTATCTTAGACAGTAGTGTTCACAGGTTTAGATAATTTTTTTAAATAATAAAAATCTTGCAAATTATTGCGCCCGTACGTTTTAGAAAATTTATTTGAACAATTCAACTTGCAAAAATAGACAATTTAAATGTCCCCCTTGTGAAGATTTTTTTTTCAATTTTGAATGAAAAATTCTTTTTTTAACGTTTTTCTTTGAAAACCAGACAGGCTTGATATCATCAAAATTGTAGCGTTACATAATCAGTTTACTGTTATAACAAATAAACATGTCAATAAGAAAATTTACTTTCTTCAAATTCATGTCAAAATTTTTAATCTGTTAATTCAAGCGCTGTAGTGACATTGATCAAGGGGCACAGACACCTTGATCCGCATCATTCAGACGCTGTAAAACATACATCTGGATGATTAGATCAAGTGTAAACTGAACCTGGAGATTACACAACAGGGGGCACATGGACCTTGTGATTACACAACAGGGGGCACATTTTGTTGCCCTCGCTTCCGGAATATGTAATATACAGGGTTATTGTCACAAAATATCGATCCACAGCCAAATCGATTGGTAATATTTTAAGGATTTTAACATTTAAGTGATGTAAAAAATGGTCACTCCGAGGCCAACTGGGGGGGCACGGGCCCCCTGTGCCCCCCCGGTGGATCCGGGCCTGGTGTCTGACACAATATAATCCGAACTTTTGTATACAACTGACTCTGAACCGAAACATTAGGACGACGTTTACATTATTTGTGGTGTTCAACACATTGCACGTGCAAATCGTGAAATACTGAATCAGTGTGTATGTTACCGTTGCAGTTTAGCGACGGTTGGACACAGTGGTGGCGCGCACGTGTTTCACGTGATCCACATAATTATATCCGGTGTAGATTTACGCATCTAAAACCGTTGTAATTTGCATTTTCAGACAAAATTCAGTGCCATATATAGCAACAGAGAAAACATGTAAGTAGATTTAATTGATGTTGTATGTTGTGGTGTAAACACTCGTAGAATATTTGGCATTTTACTGAAATGTCAGCAACTGAATATTGATTTATGTTTTCTCACAGGAGTTCGACAATATAATATGGTGTTGTACTAACTTATATATCATGTTTTATTGCAAAAAACGAACAAGATCTGATACATGCAGTTTCGTATTTTTACATGGTCGTCAACGTAGTGGAATTAATAAATCGGATTTTTGAGATGTTTTATGAAATATTATTTTATGTTGTTTTTGCAATGGTTCCACTCATTTGAACTCTCTGGATAAGTTGTAGAGTGGGTCACTGGCGGTGGGGGGGGGGGGGGGGTCACAGCCAACATGCTGAATACCTGTGACTTAAACTGCAATGTTATTCCCTCTGTCACATGTGCTTGTCTTCATGACGAAAGGAGAGAAGAATAATGCACCAGTCAGTTGCATCCACGTCCCCCACCCCGGGGATCCACAGGGGATAGCCCCATGTTTTTACCTTTCAGTTTCCGTCGCAGGGCTTGGCAAATGTTGGGAATTTTTTCTCGAACCAATACCTTGGGCCAATATGTAGTTGTCACAGACTTGGGGATTTTATCATCAGCTGTCCGCCGCAGAGCCGTGGAAGGACAGGGGTTTTGACAACCCAAAAGTAAAAATCCCGGCCCATCCACGGGGTTGGTGGGCATAGATGCAACTGACTGGTGCATAATCTTATTACTGAGATTTAACGTCATATATTGTCATTGCAACCTCACTAGAGAGGTGCTCCATTAATTAAGCAACACTCTCTTCAGCTATCTGATTTTTCTTACCATTTAATTTAAGTTTTACGTCTCCAACGTACGTCTCTCCAAATCACCTTACTTTGTACAACGTCTGAATTTTGTGTTTACCAAAGTTGGCATTGTAATGAAATTTAGATTAACAACATTTACAAAATGACAGTAGGTATCAATTTTCTAGCAGTAACTGAATGATTATATTGGTTCAGACATCCAATGATTATGTTCTCTGCTTGTCCGTAATTAATTATTCTATCTCATTCAGTACAAGATTGTGTCTCAGTCTGTAATGTCTTATTATATAACTGGGTTTGTGCACACCATGTGGCTTTAAAAAGGTACACATAATGTACTTGACCATGCAAGAAAAGATGGGGTAATTTTAAGACTTTAAAATGGTACTGTGCATGGTTAATGGTTGTATGTCCTTGATTCTCAGTAAATAAAGATAGTCCAAATACTAGTCCTGAAACTGTTTGTAAACTTCAGGGGTCCTATAATTTTGGAATAATCAGGAATTGCTGTATATGAAAGAAATGATTATTTCTGGACAGAATAAAAGTTATTTGGTCGTGTTGGTGAAAATATTGGAAGAATTGACAAAGTTATGGTCATTTGAAGTTGCATAAACTACATTTTAACAATGAAACAATGTTTGAAGCCTTGTTAAGGTGTTGGGATGTGTTCTTTTGGCACCTATTTGAGACTCGTTTCCAGGATTAGGATTTATGCTATTGTAGAAGCCCTGAAACTGTTTGCTATGTGTTTTATGAATACGGGCCATGGTCTCCAGATATATGAATGAAATATTGTCAGAGTACTATTATAAATCTAAGATAAATACTGCAAAATGCAATCAGGATATTCCGAGATCATGATTGTGCAATGTTACTAAGCTAGCAAACTAATATTTCATGTAAACCAATTCTTAGAATATGCACACATGTATACCCATAGGAAATAACACACAGGATTTAGAATAATCTCAAAATGAGGCATTTGCTAAACAAGTTACACTGTGTTTGTTATACACTGTGAAAAGTGTTTAATTAATCACTGATAAATATAACTACTTTTTTGCCTCGAATCCCACCCAATCAGTTGAGGGTTAATATGCGACTTAAATGTTTAATTGGTGTTTGAAACAATTGAATATTGGTTTCTCTTTGGATTGACACTCCATTAGGAAATTGATTTCATTATAGATATGGTCTCTGTAATACTAGCACCACAGTAGAAGGTCAACTATAGGAAATAGTGTGGGTTTCTTGGACCCTAATGGATCCTCAAAAGGTCACAAACTCTTTGTCATGGAACAAGTTGCCGGCTTATAATGAGAAGTATTACTGTTGACCTTATATGACTGATACATATTTACAATCAGCATCACAAGGCGCTTCTTAACAGCCTATTTTCATGAAAATCGGAACTTATCATGATGACCAAACTGAAGTTGAAACAGCTTGTTTCAATGTAAGTATAAAAGAGTAATTTTCAGACAGTTATTTATTGTTTTCTCAAAATATCAACTTTGTCCTTACTAGCTTCTCATTCTAAACTAGTGATATGTTTAAGAACAGTTTAATACAGGTACATGTGTACATTGAATCGTCATCAAGTAGAAAGTTTTATTAGTGAATTGTCATCATTTGACTACTGGTATGGTGACATTTGAAACACACCGTATCTTTATATGTAGAAGACATTTCAACCATATTTGGCATAGCTGATGCAGCTTGTATTTGTTTAAGTATTAAAAGGATCATTTAACCATGCACATGTTTGTTTAAATCAATACCACCCACTGTAATGTGTATGTAAGGTTGGAATATTCAGCCAGCTTACATTGATTTTTCTGCCGTTTCTTGTGTATTCTACATCATTAGTTATATAACCTATTCTAAGACACATTCAGGATTTGCCAACATTATATAACCAATTCTAAGTCAAGAGAGCAAGTACCAACATTATATAACCAATTCTAAGTCCAGATAGCAAGTGTAAACTTTATATAACCAATTCTAAGTCCAGAGAGCAAGTGTAAACTTTATATTTATATTATATTCTATGTCTGAGAGCAGGTGCCAACATTATATAACCAATTCTTAGAGAGCAGGTGCCAACATTATATAACCAATTCTTAGAGAGCAGGTGCCAACATTATATAACCAATTCTTAGAGAGCAGGTGCCAACATTATATAACCAATTCTTAGTTACAGAGCAGGTGCCAACATTATATAACCAATTCTAAGTTCAGAGAGCAAGTACCAACATTATATAACCAATTCTAAGTTACAGAGCAGGTGCCAACATTATATAACCAATTCTAAGTTCAGAGAGCAAGTACCAACATTATATAACCAATTCTAAGTTCAGAGAGCAAGTACCAACATTATATAACCAATTCTAAGTTACAGAGCAGGTGCCAACATTATATAACCAATTCTAAGTTCAGAGAGCAAGTACCAACATTATATAACCAATTCTAAGTTCAGAGAGCAAGTACCAACATTATATAACCAATTCTAAGTTTAGAGAGCAAGTACCAACATTATATAACCAATTCTAAGTTCAGAGAGCAAGTACCAACATTATATAACCAATTCTAAGTTCAGAGAGCAAGTACCAACATTATATAACCAATTCTAAGTTACAGAGCAGGTGCCAACATTATATAAGCAATTCTAAGTTCAGAGAGCAAGTACCAACATTATATAACCAATTGTAAGACAGAGAGCAATTAAGTGCCAACATTATATAACCAATTCTAAGTCTGAGGGGAAGTGTCAACATTATATAATCAATTGTAAGAAGGACTGTTCGGTCCCAACATTATATAACCAATTCTTAGTCAAGAGAGCAAGTGCCAACATTATATAAGCAATTCTAAGACAAACTATTATATATACAAAATAACTGCAATGCAGCAGCTGCTGATGAATAATTTGCTCAAAGAAACTCTTTACTACCAAGAGTGCATTAAAAAATCTAGGATGGGAGTGAAATAAATGATAGAAAGAAGACATCATTAAGTGCATTCAAATTAACAATGAGGTATGGTAATTGATATTGCTGCATTACAATTATGTATATTGCATTTCTTAACATTAAATAGTTCCTTCAGGGTATATACTAAGGAGCATGCTTTATAGTTGTAAGAATGCATTGTTTTCTATTAAATTGATCAGAACATTGTTCATGTCGGTAAAAATATATACTTATGTCCGGTGGTAGTGTTAATGTGATCTTGCATTTTATATTCTAGGTGCATCACTAAAATGCTTTTTATGCCCCCGTATCAATAGATTGGGAGGCATATAGTGATTCACCTGTCCGGGACCGTCCGTTCGTTCGTCTGTCCAGCCTGGATAACCCAAATTGACCGTTTCTTCTAGCATTAATATTGATTGCTACAAAGGTTTCAAACTTGCTTGGATGTTGTATATGACCACTCTCCACACGCCTGTATCATCTGACTCCATTTTGACATTCACCTTGACCTAATTTTGGACTTAGACTTATTGAAATTGGAATTGCTGACTCATAGCTTCTCTCTCATATCCTTGTGGCAATGAATACCATCAGGAACGAGGTGTCGAGCATTATCAATAGAAATGAGTTAAAACTTTATTTCACAATTAACCTAAATTGAATAAGTACAGTATAAACTTAATTTGTTTCATTTAACAATCTATGAAGGTATTATCATTATTTCAGATCAAAATTGATGAAAATAGCTTACTGTAAAATCATTTAATTTTGATGGGACAAAATTTCGTGGTTTTGGTAAAAAAGACCATTTTGATGGGACGTTTATTCATGGAATTTGCATTTCAGGTAATAAATACAAGGATCAACATTATTGCTTGATAGGATTTGATTTTTTGTGGTAGAAGGTGAACCACGAAATGCACAAAATTTAATCCCCCTTAAAATATTAATGATTTTACAGTATGAAGGTTTTATCATTATTTTAGATCAAAATTGATAAAATATGAAGTAAAACGGTAAAACGGTAGCTCAGACTTAATACCAGGAAAATGTTTGAGATATTAAAACTGAGCAGACATACATCTACCTGTTGATTCTAGCAGAATGTGATACAATCTGTGGTAGACTGATATAATAATCTTAAAACACCCCAGGATTGGGATCTGGATCATATGATAAATGTCCTAAACTGGGTCTGGTAGACTTGAGACTTAAAACAGCTGTTTCCATACCTCAACATGAGGTACACTTAAAAATATTGAGACTGGCTGTACTGGTAGACTTTTTAAAATTATTCAATTATTTCTGAATTACTGTCAATTCAATTTATTTCATTTAAACAACAAAATTTTGTGGTTTTGCTAAAAAAGACCATTTCGATGTGATTTTTGTGGATTTTGTATTTCAGGTAATAAATATAAGGGTCAAAACTAATGTTTGATGGGATTTAATTTTGTGGTTGAAAGTAACCACGAAATCCATGAATTTAATCCCCCACAAAAATTAATGATTTTACAGTGTATATCTGGATGGTTCTTTTAGTGTATTTACTTTAGGAAATCTTCGTTCACTTTGGATGGTCTCCCTTTCAACTTCATTGCTTTTACATTGGGTAGTTTCCATTTAATCTAACTGCATTTATTTTAGGTTGTCCCTCTTGGTTCTCAATCTTTATTTAATGCTACTCAAATGTTCTTATTTCTCCTTTTATTTTAAGATGTTTTTAAAATGCTTTTTATGCGCTGGCATCAACTATTGTGTGATTAAATAATCTTTACATATTTTAAACAATACATGACAAGATATGATTGCTTGTCAATTTCATAAACACAGTATGGCCATGCAGATACAGTCCTTTCAAAGACAAATGAAAACGGTTGTAAATATACTATTTAACTGTGTAAACCTGAGTTAAAGGTATTTCACCGCTATTCTTTCGAATGGGATAGTTTCCTCATTAGTATAACATATTGAATTGACTATACTTAGTATCAATTTAAGTAGCCAGTCTATGTTGTTGAATTGTTAAGATCAGTTTTGTGATTAAGAGTTTGTCTGAAAAAAGTCTGTGTGATTCTGTTCAACTTTTATCTAGAATTATCACTGTTTGCGATTTTGGCATCTTAAACAAGTGTTGGTTTTTGTCTACATGATAAGATTGAACTGTTATGTAATGAGATCTTCGTGTAATCTCAGACACTTAGTTCGATTTAACACAGTGTTATGAAGACAAAGTTCTAGATATCGCTGGCTTAGTACAACCTTTTAAGACTGATCAATACATATTTACAATCAACATCATAAGGCGCTTCTTACGAGCCTATTTTCATGAAAATCGGAACTTGTCATGTTGACCTTAACCATGTTGACCATGTTGACATTGAAACAGTGTGTTTTACCATAGGTAAAGAGTAAGTTTCAGACAGTTTTTCTTGTTTTCTTAAAATTTTGTACTTACGCCCTTCTCATTCTAAGCCAGCTATATTACACAAATACCATGTGTATTAGGTGATAATTTTCCAATAAGTTGTACATTTTGATAAAAAAAGAGCATGTCTTTATGAACAACTTTCAAGACAAAGTTACAAAAATACCATATTTTTTGTAAATTATATAAAAAATTGTACATTTTGATAGATAAAAAACATGATTTTATGAATAAAATACCTTTGGTATATTTTGTAATGATATACAGTTATAAAAAAAGTTTGTACTGTTTGATAAATAAAGGACAAGTTTTTATGAATAAAATACCTTACTTTTTGTAATGATACATAACTATAAAAAAAGTTGTACATTTTCACAAAGAAGAATATTATTGTCTTCTTATAAGTGAAAATTTAATTTTGGGGGTGTATTTTAACGATGATAGAGTAGGAGGCTGTGACATTGACAGCTCTTAGGAATGTTCTTCAATCAATGTATTGGGCTGGCACAATGTCAAGCTATGTATGGTGTGTGTATGTTGTTGTGAATGTCACTGTGGTTGTTTTTTGCCCTGCAGATATTTGTATGTACATGTATACTACTACACATTTAATTGATACTTTTATATAATTTATTTTACATTTCCTTCGTAAAATGGATGTACTTAGAAAAACTTTGATATTATGATTTTAATAGGTTTTTTTCTTCGAAATTTTATAATTCTTCTTTTGTATGGATTTTGCAGATAAATACTTTTGAGAAGTGTCTGTAGTTATTATTGATGGGTGTTTTATTAAGCTGATGTGTGCAGGATGAATTGTGTCTTATAAGGTCTTAAGATGTGAATGTTATGTGCTGTGTGATTGAATAAGTATATGGCTTCATGTCAAATGTGGGGAATTATTTTCTGGATGTAACAGATGAATGTTTTGAGTGGGAAGGCTTGATAGACTGGTATTTTATAGGAGCTTATTTGTATAAAACCAAATCACTGTATAACTTATTGTGAGAAAAAACATCCATAATTTCCCATTACTGTATGACTTATTGGGAAAACTGTACCATTCAATATGTATGACTTATTGTGAATTTAATATCTGTAATTTTTCAGTCACAGTATGGCTTATTGGAAAACTATTCAATCGAATTGTATGACTGAGAGCAAAAGCATTTGTGATTTCTGGTCATTTTATAACTAATTGGGAGACTATGCAGTTCAATTTGTATGACTTATTGAGAGTTAAAGTATCTGTGATTTCCCCATAACAAAACTTAGTCTGCTGTCAATGTCGATAATTTTACAGTCATTTGTGGGTATTACAAAATGAGTTACAAAATTATTCTTGTTGTAAATAATTTGATCTACATTCATATGCACTTTAAGTGATGTGAACAGTTGAATGGCAGTCTGGTTTGTGAATCAGTTTCCCGTGCAATTGATTGCGTTGTAGTGGTTTGCGTGTGTGGGTTTTTTCTGTTGAGAATGGAATTTATTTACATCTGAGCAGACGGCACAGCCTAGTAAACAAAAGTATGGGAAATTCCAGGATTGCAGAAGCTGCCAGGTGAGATTTTACAGTACATTCTTGTGCTATCATTTCTTGTGAAAATAAATCTCTGTCTCAAGGAGAAATACTTCTACTTTTCTTGTTAACACATAGTACATAACAACATTGGAAATTTTCTTCATTCGAAAGAATTATTATAGGGTTATATAATTAGCTTATAATTGATAATTCTAATATTATTGTTTATTATGTAATTTGTTTATCATTTACAAAAATCTGTATGATTTATGATTGAGTTCACATTCTTGAATCATGGAATTTTTCTTCATTCTGAAGTGCTATAGCTTGGATAATTAGCTTATAATTGATTACTCTAATTATTGTTTATATAATTTGTTTATCATTTAATTACCGACATCTTTGTGATTTTGTTTTGAATTCATTCTGAATGGATTATTTCTTCGCTCCGAAGCAGTTATAAGCGTGTAAAATTACTATTAATTAGCTTATAATTGATTACTCTAATTATTATTTATGTTATGTGCATGTTGATCATTTACTGAAATCTACGTGATTTAGTGGTGAATTCATAATTCTTGATTGGAATTTCTTTGAAGTGAAAGTGAATATCTCTTGGATTTGTTGTGTTTTGAACAGATGTTCTTTCTTGATTGGATATAAATGTGATGCAGGTGAGTTGACTCTGGTTGAATATAATGACTGCTCCCGAGACTCTGGTATCAATATAATAATGTATAATGACTGCTCCCTGAGACTCTGGTATCAATATAATAATGTATAATGACTGCTCCCAGGGCTTGGCATAAAACCATCATTAACTCAATTCTGGAGATAATAAAACATTGCCATGTTATGGTGCCAAACCTTCATATTAACTAGTTTATGCTAAATTAGTAATTGCTTTTTGATTGATTTGGAAGTTGAAGTATACTTGTAGACTTTATGGTCTACCAATTCAGGATTACCTTTGACTCTTGATCCATTCCTTGTCAGGTATGAGAGGACCCTTGATTTCCCTTTTTTGATACTGTACGTGTGCCTAGATCAACCTTTGATAACCCTGTGGCCTACATTGATTTAGTTACCTGCCCTTGTTACTATAAAAACCGAGAAAGTTGAGCGGCCAACACTCGTAGGCGATGCTCTTGTTGATAGTGTGTGCCTAGAGCAATGGCATTGTTTTGGTCTTTAACTTGTGCTGATCAAGAGAAGGACTTGAAAAGATGATTGAACCTTTCCTGAGAAAATAATTAAAAGCTTATCGACCCTCCCATGGATCCAATCACGCAGAGTCAGCCCAGTTCTGCACACTATTTTTAGGCTGTAAAATACTGTCAATCCAATAAGTAATACTAATTAGGGAACTATCTCATTCGAAAGAATAGCGGGAACTACCGTTAACTCTGGTATACCCAGTTGAACCTAGATAAACATAGTTTACCTGATGGACAAGCAGATGCTTATAATTGTTATCATTTAATTTTGAACGGACTGCACTAGACACAAAATGTAGTGTTTAACAATAGTTTCAGGTAGTCTCGCCACCTGACTTTAAGATAATATTTTTTATCATTCAAATAGCATAACATTTTTTCAATTTCCGCTAGGTTTTATTTTGGGCTTGATTATCTATGTTTGAGGGAGCAAAGGGAAATAATTTCATGAGAAAAATTTTATATTGAGGAGTTGTCTTTCTAAACATAGGGTATGTAAGACAGACTATAGTTTCAGGTAACACCAATGGTTATACATCTCACTAGAGGTAGAATGTGTAATGTTAATAGAGGTTGTTGTTCAGGAGAGGCATCTGTCTTCATAGAATTTTTATATAGTTTTAGAGCATCTACTTTGTGTGCAATTTAGTGTGAAGGCCCCAATCTCCCAACCATCGTGTCTTGAGCTAAATCTCATCTCAAATATTATCATTGGGTTTACAAATTTCCATGAGATGCTGAGCTCAAATTTTGCATCACAACACAGAAATACCATTCTGAGTTTTTTTTACAGTAAAATCTCAAGAGCCTGAACTTCAGACCTATCCAAAGCCCAGACTCTGATTTGAGCAAAATCTCAGTATGAGATGAGATTTCTACTTGAGATACTTCTGGAGATTGGGGCCAGGTCTCTGGTTTGATCCCAGGCTGCAACATACGCAAATCATTACCAATTGTACTGGTATATCACCCTGCTTTGTGCTAAAGTTTCTTCCAAGTTGACCGCTGGTTTGCCAAGGTAATGTGACTTGGTTTCAAGTACCTCTGTATGAGTGGAATATTCTGTTGACCAGAAGAGGTCCTCTCTAGAAAGGTTGACTTATACACCAGTCAGTTGCATCCACGGGATACATGCAACACAAATTCACAAAACTAAACCAAGTTCATTCATGTAATCTCAGATCCATAACCAATGAAGAACTATATGTACCATCACCAAATTTTGAATTCTCCAGAAAATCACTTGCCTACTCAGGACCAAAAATATGGAATGAAATACCAAAAGCAGTACGAAAATCAGACACAAGAAATAAATTCCAAAATGCATACATTAAATGGCAATACCCATAAACAAACATTGACATAAAACACGACTCATCCTGTTAATATATCTTACCTTTGTAACTATTACTTTGTTGATTATATTTGTATACTTATTTTTCATGTAATGTACTCTTTATATTTAATGTATATATGTTGAGGCCCATATGGAAGATTGCATTATTGTAAATATGTTAGCCTCGTAAAATAAAGACTTTACTTACTTACTTACTTACTTACACGGCTTCCCACCCTAGGGGATGGGTGGTGACTAGCCGGGGAAACAGCCATGTTTTTACCTTCCAGCATCCCCCACACTGCCAGGGAAATGTGGGGGATTTTTTCTCCGAAACCAATACCCCAGAGACAAATTATTTAGTTGTTAGGGGCCAAGGAAATACCAGAGATTTTAATGTCAGTTGTCCCTCACAGGGCAGGGTAATGGAGGGGGGCTTTTACAACCCAAATGTAAAAATCCCTGCCATCTCTGGGGGTGGGGGGCATGAATGCAACTGACTGATTCATAACTATATAAGATTCCTGTGTCAGAAAAAAGAACAACCTGACTGTGTTTTCTGGTACATTGTATTTTCCAACCATATCTTCCCAGTATTAATGTTGTTTAGACTGCATCCTCGGCTGTTTCATGGATTTTCATACAACCACAGTTTCCTGTAATTAAAATGATTGACTACTCCGGCAATTTATTTTTGGAAACATTGATTTCTTTTAAGTTAATGGAGATTGTCTGAGGTTGCCTGTGAGACTTATTGAAAATGTTTTAGTTTTCCCCAGAAATGGTATGAGGGTTAAATTTCAGTATTATTATTTTAAGTGTATTGACATTTAAAATCAGACTGTTAAAATGAGAAATTACATATCCTATTTCTGCCGGGGTTTGCTGTAAATTAATACAGCTAAGCATAATGATGCAGTTCTTTTTCTTTTTAGCTCACCTGAGCACTTTGTGCTCAAGAATGAGCTATTGTGATTGCCCTTTTGTCCTGTTTTCCGTTTGTAGTGTGTCGTCTTCTGTCATGCGTCGTAAACAATTGGACTGTTAACACACTCTTGAGGTCACAATTTTCACTTAATCCTTTTGATATTTTGTCACAATGCAATTGGGTCATTTTGGGTCAACAACTAGGTTTCTAGGTCAAATCACAGATAACCCTTGTTTACACTGTAGAAGTCATAGTTTTACCTTATCTTTAGGAAATGTGGTCATATTGTTTTTCTCTATAAAATCTATGCAAAATTCATCAGGGTCAGAAACTAGGTCAAAGGTGAACATTGTTGACACTCTAGAAGTCACAATTTTCAATGAATGTGTGTAAAACTGTGTCACAGTGTTTGTAGCTATAACATCTAGGTCAAGTTCGAAATTAGGTCATCTGAGGTAAAAAAAACAAGGTCACTAGGTCACAATGAAGAAGAGGAGGTCACATTAATAGCCTTATCTTAATAAAACTTGATTGCAATGTGTGTCTCTGTACAATCTTGGTCAGGATAGAAATTTGGTCAGCTGAGGGTGCTTTTGCACAAATGATTACCACAGGGAGACAATGTGTCTGTCATGCACATGACCCAGGTCCCTTGGTGAAAGGTCAAGGTCACAGAGGGACTTTGAAGTTTTGCATGGCTCTTCTGTGTCTGGGCTGTATCTTCCTTACTTGCGATAGGATTTTAGAATTACATGGCATAAATGATACCCACAGGTGAGGATGTGTCATGTACATGATCCAGGTCCGTAGGTCTAAGGTCCAGGTTACAGGCAGACTTTGAAGTTTTGCATTTCTATTCATTGTCAGGGTTCTATCTTCCTTACTTGCAGTAGGATTTTGAAATAACCTGGCACAAAGAGGTAGACAATGTGTCATGCACATGATTCAGGTTCCTATGTCAAAGGCCAAGGTCATTGTTTTTGCTTCAGGCGTATAATGTGCTGTTCAGCGGTGCTCTTGTTCACAAATCTGAAAGTGCAGCGACAATCATGAAAACTTTTGACGTCATTTTGTGCACTAGAGAGGTCATTTGAGGATATTCTGGAACAACTTGAATCTTGTCTGAATTGATTTTTATTAATCCCTATTTACTAGTGTTCCACATTCCAATGAACTGCAAAAAAAACAAATAACACACCACATTATAAAATTCCTCCCTTGTTATTTCACAGCATGTGCATCTTAAATAGCAAAGTTTCGGTTCCCCTAGTCATTTAACTGTCTATTAGTGAAACATTTTAGGTGCATTTCTATCGATTCTGCTGAATTTAGATGGAACTGCCGAATAAATAATTGATATAAGAACGATATTCTGTTTGAGTGTCTTCACTTCATGTAATGAGTAATATGGATGAATTCTATATGAAATATATTGAAATTACAGACGTCATTATTCTTTTACCAGTGCACATGTTTTTTTTCAATGTCTAACAGTCTGCAGACTTATAATATCCTGAAATGACATAAATTTTGTCATGTGGTATGCAAAATGTAGGAAACAGCAGTACAGTAAAACCTCTATTGACTTTCAATACTTTGGGATCGAAACTGTACCATTGATAAAGACTAAAAATTAATGAAAAAAAAACAACATTTTTTTTTTTTTTTTTTTTTTGTTATCACTGATACAGTTACCTGTGAGCAAAATGTGTCGTTTGCTCAAAGGTTTATGCTTTAGAGAGGTTAATTTATGATAAATATCGGCTTAGGGAGATTTCAAAAAGTTTTGTTATAGAGAGGTTGTTGCTCCACAGAGGATATCTCTGCAGAGGTTGTGTACCTGCATTATGTTCAACTGTAGCTGCTAATAATTTAACTGTTAATGTAAATGCCAACTTCATAGGCCACCATACTCCACTCAGTACTTTGTCTCTATTAGGTTAAACAAGATATAGACTATGAAAAATTCATTACCATGATAATTCAACATTGAATGAGTCAGCATTTTCTGTGGCTGCAACCTCCATCTTGAATCAATAGGAATCAATATATTTACTGCCTTGTAATGCAGGTGACACACTGCTTCATATTGATTTTGTCTGGTGAATTTTTCAATGTTTTATTCTTTCTCCCATAAAGTACAGTATTTGCATTGTTCTATTAATGACACATTCATTCTATTGATATTAACACTTTATAATGAGGAAGAGACAAGGGATGAAAGGAGAGGGATACTGTAAAATCATTTATTTTTGTGGGGGATTAAGTTTCTCGGATTTCGTGGTTCACCTTCACCCACAAAATCAAATCCTATCAATAATTCATTTTGACCCTTGTATTTATTACCTGCAGTGCAAAATCAATGAATTATCGTCCCATTGAAAGGGTATTTTTTTCCAAAACCACAAAATTTCGTCTCATTGAAATTAAATGATTTTGCAGTACTCAATGATTGTCAATATGTGAAGTAAGCTGTAAAACTTGAGTGTGCTTTATAAGGTCTTAGCTAAAGGCTGTATCCACCAAATCAAGTAAACTACCAAGTTTGAAAGACACTTATTGTGGGTTACTTGTGCTCAAAGAAATTAAGCTTTGGCACCAGGCAGGAATGGAATCTTAAATAGACAGGGATCTTGGTGTGCTTTAAATCCAGGACACTCTTCTCCCAGTCTGAGTGTAAACTTAATCTATCTCCCTAAAAACTTAGTACCAATTAAATTGTTTGTTGGTGTTTGACTAAGCCATATGTGGTCATCAGGTTCTTCCCTTGCCAGATTGGTCAATGACCTCTAACTTTGCTGTAACTGTTGGTTGATACAAGTGATCTAGATGCAATATACCAGCCTGCTGGATCTTTCCCAAACTACCCTTGGTTCCTGAAAGTACCTGTGTAATGTATAGCACTGGTACAGGTGAGACTACCTCTTGAGTTTTGTGTGAACCACTGCCTGGCAGGTGTTAGTCTTTTGCAGGGGACATTGAAAAGCTTTTCAAAATTGGAAACTAGTAAATATAAAAGGGGTTTCAATTTTGTGATATGTACTGTCAATGTTTAATTTTGCTTAGGTTGTAACTTTTTAGTTCCCTAAGTACATTATGTACATGTAATATTAACCGAAAACTTGATGAAGTGACAGCGCATGTATGATGTGTCAGGATATATAATCAAGTGATCTGATAGGATAAATGACATTCACAAACATGTTCCAAGTATTCTCAATTTTCAAATCAGCATAAATTACTGTAGATGTGGGTGTTTTAGTGAAACAGTACTCCTGTTGTTCCTGGGTGCACAGTGCTCGATTTGTGGCCCCGCCATACTGGTTAGATCCCAAGGCATGGCAGGTCATAACCCTTCCATGAACATTTGCCAACTAGAATGTTAATTTTCATCCACATGTGGAGAAGTTGCTGGTTACTTGTGGTACAGTATATTAGTATTGACTCACTCTCCATATTGACTGCCAGGCATCAATTACAGTAAATGTGGACATTTTGGTGAAAACAATTGCAGTCTCGGCAGGGCATAAATATTACCATGAAAGTTGGACAGTAATGTTGAATTTCCTCCACATGTGGAGCAGTTACTGGTTTCTTGTGTTGAAGTTAGTATTGGTTTATAAGAACGCAGTCAACACAGGAAAACTGACAGGCTAAGGTGAATAATCCCACTGTATATTATTAATATTATAAATTTAAAATTGTCAAGAAATGTTTGCTATTAATCTGAATAAACAAACTCAACAAAAAAAAATTTCTGACAATTTTTGGGAGGTAACAAATGTTTGCAGCTCATTGAGCTGGGTAATCATGTGAAAATATAATACTTCTAAAAGGCTCCTCTGTGCACATAGCAAATTATTAAACTTATTTAAGTTGTTAAATATTTCAAACTTTCACTTATCACCATTTACTGCCAATATACATTGTATATGGTAATTTTATTGTGCCTTGCATGTAATTTAATGTCATATATTTATATAATTTTAAGGCATTAATGTAGGCTTTCGGGGATATAAATTTCCAAATAGCAAAAATAGTTTGTTAATGATTATATTTAAGACTGAAAATAATATTACTACACTATAAATTCTAATTTTGTTATAGAACAAATACAAATTTATTAAGACAAGTAACAAGTACCTATAGGTCTACAGCTTTAACATTTACTGAAAATAAAATGAAGGAATAATTTACTCTATCCTGCTGTAGACAAGGTTTTTTATCGTCAAATTTTCTTGCAGACTTTCTACTATAAATGTCACAATTCATATGTTGGAAGTTATGAACATAGTTAGTCTATCTTGAATGCACCTCTCACATGCAGTGTATATCTTGTACATCACATGAAATGTATTTTATTACTTTATACTAGTACATGTGGTGCAGCATATTTATGTCATGTTCTGTAACAAATGTTTGACATATATTCCGTGTCAAGATATTTCAGAGACTTTCACATTATTATAGCAATGCGGGCTAAAAAACGTGCTTCTTCAGCATCGATTTTCGACAATTGGTTGCTACCAGGAATCAAACCCAGATAGTGAGGTCACAAATCAAAGGTTGTATGTTCTTCGAAATTCAAAGCATGCATCACTTGATGTGGGTCTTGGTTAGCAATATGGGTCCATTGCGACTCTCTTGTTCTTCACTCATGGCTAATCTGCTAATTGGAAATTGATTGGTTAATTATCAAAATTAATTATAAACAAATAGTTTCAGACAATTAGTATGAGTGTAACCCTCTATTCCATTTCCAATACATTTATAATATCAGTTTAAAAGTAAAGTTCTGTACTTAAAGCACCATTTAACTTTCTTATCTTCTCTTGAAAGACACTTGCTGACTGCTGGTCTTTTTCTGCCAAAGGAAAAAGATAAACTTCGACCTGATTCTTGACTTCTAAAAGGTTTTATCACAGGTTTTCAATTAAAAACATACACTTTTAAGAAAGCACCGTATGGAGTGGATGTAGAGAGAATTTAGTGAATACAATTTCAGAGTCAGATACAGCATTTTTGTTTGCTTCTTGGTGTATGTTGACCGTCCCTGACTTTTGAACTGTAAAATTTTTATTTGAACAGTTATAACTAAATCAACAACATTTTATAAGTAATTATAATATAATTAATACCATGTCAACATAAAATTCCACATCTTATATGATAGCATTGTATTCCTTAATGACTGTGTATGATAATGTACGAGTACCTTATATACTCTATTTCTGCACCAGTCAATTGAAATCCCGGCTCCCCCAATACCAGGGTAGGGCGGAGATAGCAGGGAATAGTCCTAGGTTTTTACCTTTTCAATGTCTCTGCACTGCCATGTGAGCACGGGGTTTTTGTCCTGCTTAAGAGTTAAAACATGCCTTATATCTATCCTTTGAGGGCAAGTCAGCCTTCCTGCATAAATTAGTCATGGTTAAAAAAACATGGTTTATCTATACATAGATTTAGGAATTGCAGAAGTTTGTTTTACCTGATCACTTTTATTCACCAAGTAAATTGAAATTACTGTACACATTGAATGGATAATCCCTTTTCCAATATCCTTATGTTGTTATACATGATTTACCTGTTTACTTTAGGTGGCACAGGTCCAAATACCGCGTTAGAGTTATAGCTAAAAAGTCACATGGTGTGTCCACCCTGTATCCATTAGTAGACGTTTTATGATGCATTGGTCACGCAAATTCTATTTGACTTAAATATCTACTGGTCATTGTCACTGAGTCCTAAACTAAATTAAAGTTAGTAAAAATTATTGTAAATTTTGGAGAACAAAATTGGAGGAAGAATAAAAGTTTGGAGGATGAATAAAAATTTGGAGGAAGAATAAAAAAAAATTTGGAGGAAGAATAAAAGAGAATAAAAATTTGGAGGAAGAATAAAAATTTGGAGGAAGAATAAAACTCATTCACTAGAGGTTTTACGGTACGGTGACACACATATCATTGATTCTAATCTACATGACTAGTACTAGTCATCTGGTCACCTCAATCTGATACTGATAAGTAAATTAAAGTCAGTGAGGATAGTTATGGTAAATCTGTCAGGACTTTTAAAATTAGGAAATATAGGACAAAAGTAGGAATAACAGGACATGATTAGGAAAATATAGGGCATAATTAGGACCAAAATAGTATATGATTAGGAAAAAATAAATAAAAAGGACTGGAAAAATAGGACATATTTAGGAAAAATTGACAAAACATGATTAGGAAAAATAGGACTGAAAAATTAGGACAACAATAGGACCAAATTGTGTGGAATAATAGTGACAATTATTTAGCAATTAACAACGTCAAAGGATGTGTCATGAAACATATATAACATTGTGAATACTTCATGTACTACATGTAGTAAATGTATGTTGAGATCAAAGGATGTTCGTTTTGTCTAGAATTTAATCTGCTGAGTCAGCTGTTTTGTCTCTGTTGATAAAAACAAGCTCATCAAGTTTGACAATTAAGGTTCTTGTGTCTTGAGTCACACTGATGCTGGATAGTTTTTTGCGTCTTTGTCACTTAGAAAACTTGGTACTTCAAGTTTCCATGATGGAGAACTTAGCATAATTGAAATTTAAGATTGAAATGATTTTATCTTTTTAATTGAAATGTTTTAGTTTTAAGCTCGGTTGGATTTATATTTTCTGTTGGTGCCATGCGTCAGTGAAAACTTAAAATTGCCTGCCATGCATGTCACTATAAAATGTAAAGACAGCTCTTTTAACTTGATATTAAATTAGAAATATAAACTAACTATGCATTTTGTTAAATAAGTAACCATAGTGATGAATTTCAAATATATAGTTCTATTTAAAATAACAATAGCAATGTCATTATGTCTGTGGTGATGGCATTGTTTCTGCGGTAATTAATGACATTATTTCTGTCGTAATGGCATATTTCTGGCTACCGGTTGCCAACACATGCACACTGCCACACATATGACACGGCATCTGGATATTACAGTATTGGTTTTAATAGTCATTACTAATTAAAATAGAAAGGTTGTTGCTTTATATGGTGACTGGTGACTGTGCTCCGCTTTATTTCCTCGTGAACGAGTTCTAGTGTCGACCAGTAACGTAGGAATTATTGATCAAATGGCACAAAAAACTACTTAAATCCATCAGGTTATTGATTACTCCGTGTTCAACAGACTGTTACGTACATGTATGCATGATCCTGTGGCTGATATTATAGAAGACTTCAGATACTAATTGATAAGTGTGTATAAAGCTGTCTTTGAAGTGTTATAATACAGTGTTAATTAAAGCACCTTGCTGAAGTGATTTTATCTGATACATGTGATCTGTGATGCTGGATATTGCACATGCAACATATTGAATTTCGTAGTGTTTTAATAATCAATTAGGGTATTCTGTGAATTTCGTAGTGTTTTAATAATCAATTAAGGTATTCGGTGAATTTCGTAGTGTTTCATAATCAATTAAGGTATTCTGGATTTATTAATTAAGTACCGTATGTGCGTTACCTGAGATTCTTAGGATAATTGAAGCTGAATTGTATTTACTTTAAAAACCTAGTACATATGTAGTTTTTTAATCAGACGAACCATTAATTGCAAAATATGCTTAAATGGTCCAATATTTTGTCAGTTTTAAAGTAATTTTGGGGTATTTATCACCAAAACTGATGTACATTATAGCATAGGTCTTTTTCGTATCTTAATTCAAGAATAATAATTAAAAGTACTGGAAGTAATTTTAATAAATGGCAGTTAAGGATTACTTTCTTAATCATTCGACTTGATGATAAGATTTATTATAGTAATTTACTATATCACAGGAAATGCTATTGCTTATAATTTTTTATGACTATAAGATTCTTCATTTCTCTACAAAATTGTCATAACATGACATCAGGAATGAGGTGTTGAGAGTGATAAATATAAGTTGGAAAAACTTGTTTCACAATCGACCTTAAGTAAATATGCATAAACGACAAAATTATCAGAAAATGCCCACTCTAGCGACATATTGATTCAGCAAAATACTTGCAGAACTAAATTCTAAATTTAGTATTATCTGGGACCAAGTATTTATCACAATTTTTAAATTCTTTTTACTAATTGTGTTGAGTCTGATGGTCAATTTAAATTCACAATCATCATCATAATTCTGGAAAATTAAAATCACAAATTATGAATTTTTCAATTTCACATTTTATGAATTCATATAATTAGACATACACATGTACATGTACCACTGGATATTCTTAGCTATCTGGGAAAATCAAATTCATGGAAATAGATACCAGGGTCCTTATTCACCAACGCTGTAAGTCTAAAACTCAGACTTAGACTTTATATTGCCAAATGTTCAATTCGCTCTCATGATGTTATAAATGAACCGATTTAGCTATAAAACGGTATACATATATTCCGAAGATAACAACAAATAATCAGATAAATTTTGCATAGTTAAGTCTAATTGTTAAGAAATGGCAGTGATTATGAATGTTGCCAATTTTAAGTCTT
This sequence comes from Spisula subtruncata, assembly GCA_963678985.1. Taxonomy (NCBI): domain Eukaryota; kingdom Metazoa; phylum Mollusca; class Bivalvia; order Venerida; family Mactridae; genus Spisula; species Spisula subtruncata. Next base: position 16,525,667 of record OY787665.1, read on the forward strand.
AGTCTGAGTTTTAGACTTATAGCGTCAGTGAATAAGGCCCCAGTAGATAAGTTACTGCTACTTCTATTGATATGAGGTCTGCTAGCAAATTGTGCTGACACAGCATTAAATATTCATAATATTGGTATGATATATAGCACTTAACATGTACATATTCATATACTGTAAAATCATTAATTTTCGTGGGGAATTAAATTTCGTGGATTTCGTGGTTCACTTCAACCACGAACTTTAATCCCAACGAACATTAATTTTGACCCTTGTTTTGTTACCTGAAATGCAAAATCCACAAATTCAAGTGCCAACGAAATTGTCTTTTTTACCAAAACCACGAAATCCCAACAAAATTAAATGATTTTACAGTAGTTATAAATCCAGTGTGGAATATAGTGCATGATAAATCTATACTGTATACATTTATATATGACTGAGGAGAATTATTGACCAAATAAGACCCTTCATTTGGCAGTATAGAACACATGGCTATATTCTCCAGAGTCAAGTCTAGGTATTGAATAAGGAAAAAGCTGATATATTTCAACAAGCTTACACAAGCCTTACATTATTTAACTTACGTAACATATAGGAGGAAGTACAGCATTTAGTACTGTAAAATCATTTAATTTTGATGGGACGAAATTTCGCAGTTTTGGTTAAAATAAACCCTTTCGATGGGACATTAATTTGTGGATTTTGCATTTCAGGTAATAAAGATAAATTATTGTCAAAATTATTGTTCTCTGGGATTTGATTTTGTGGTTAATAAAGGTGAACAACGAAATCTACAAAATTTAATCCACCAGGAAAATTAATGCTTTTACAGTATGTCAATCTATAGACTATAGCAATCTTGTTTCCAGTGTTTCATTTTTTCTTCCAAACAAATTAAAAGGGTCCAGATTATACAGAGTCTAGACTAAAACATTTATGATAATACATCAAATATTTAAAGTCATTGTGTCAAATGCTCTTATAAAAATTATGACAAATGGATAACCATGTGTACAAATTATTGTTTCTAGTGAAATAAATGAGTTTTATCAGGGAATGAAACAATTTTCTGTGTGAAGCAGACGGAACCTTTTCTGGAAATATTCTTGTATTGATTTGTCTTATATAGCGTCGGAAATATAGACAATTCATTGGATAATATTGACAGGAGATATTTATATGTGAAACAGACATTGCATGTTGATTTAAGTACCAGTGTTCATAGAAATGCATAATCAACCAAGAAAGATGGCCGACAAACTTCTCATTTCAAGGTAAGAGATTATATACAAATGTAGTGTAATATGATTATTGATTTAGTGGTGAGACTATGTATACACACTGTATTTGAAAGGGAGAAAACTCTGTAGAGACTAATTCTCCGGAGGCTATATATTTGTATGGATTACTTCCCTTGGATTAAAGAGAAATAATGCAAAAATATTATACAGTTAGCTGATTGCTCAATATATTTTAGGTTAAATTTTCATATAAATCTGAAACTATTTTGCAATCTATAATTTAAGATTTTGTAAGGTTGGCTCTTTTTATTTGATGATTTAGCAGCAGACATATTACTGTTAGTATCATTATTGGCCGCAGTCAAGGTTTCAAATTTTTTAAACTCATTTGTCACAACTTGAAGTGGCTGTCTTAGATCATAAATTGGACGTATGTTTTATCTCTGACTGGAGGTTAGTGGTTATACCAAAGTTTAGGATATGACTAATAATACACATAAAACCTTGAGAATTGACATAATCAAATGATGACTGACATGCTGCTAGAAAATGATGGAAAAAATAAATGATGGATTTTTCATGCCCAACAAAATGAGGGGGATTTGTTTAACTAGTATAGTACACTTTCAAGTTGTTTGAGTTCAAGATTACCAATTAAATATGATATTTAGGAATAGGCCCATTTGTTCTGAAACATGCCTGGTGTGTAGCACTGAGACAAACAGATCTGTTTTAGCTCTAGTCTAAGAGCCAGCCAACATACACATTTCATACCCATGTGCTTCCGTAGCTCAGTGGTTAGTGCACTTGCCGTCTAATCTGGCGACCCTGGTTCAAATCTGGGTGGAGGTACACATTTATATGCCTGCCATATTTCAACAGAAAGCTGACTGGCAAATAAAGGCTATGCTCTGCATTTAAAAAAATCTTAAGAACTTTTAAAAAGATGTAAAAAACACACACTAGAGAAAGTACATGGGTGATGACATGTGGCTGGTGAATAACTACTACATTTTGTATTAAATCACAAATTTTTGTGGGTATTAAATTGTGTGGATTTTGATACAAACATATATGATCTTGTGCTTTATAGGCATTTGTGGATTTCAACACATGCTCTGTATTTTGCAGGTCCATTTTGAAATCCTGGACATTGTATTTCTTTGTTGAGTTTAACAGCGAAAAAAATGATAAAAATTCAACTCTTCGAGAAACAATGAATTTACAGTATCATGTACCGTACACTCCCAAATAAGCGCTCCCTCTTTTGGAGGAAATAGATTAGAGGAAAACATATTATTTATCATGGTTATAAATATTTTGTTATAATTAACATTTGACATTTGTAACTGTTTTTCACCTTTTTTTGAAAATTTAGACCCCCAGATAAAAGCCCCCTTTTGCAAAATGCATGGACCCCAGGGGCGTTTATTCGGGCGTATACGGTAACGGTATAATTTTTTATATACTATTAATGATGGATCTGTTTTATTTAGATTTCAGCCATCAGTACTTTTGTCATAAATGTCTGTTTGAATTATTCACATAATGCATTGTCACTTTCACTGTTTAGGTGTAAATTAAAGTGACGACATAATATGCAGGATTCACTAATTGACATGCAGGATTCACTAATTGCTATGCACTAACCGTTTATATGTTATAATGTCAATGTAGTACAAGTGCAGTAATTTATGTGGTCTGGATATTAAAATTCATACATATACATGCTCAGACTATTCATACCTGATAGTACTCATTTATAATAGATTCAATAAGTAATACTAATGAGGGACCTATCTCATTTGAAAGAATAATGGGTTTAACCGTTAACTCAGGTATACATAGTTACACTAAATATGCATAGGGTGTGTTCTAAGCGTCCGTTCTCTCTGTTCCGGAGCAGACAGAACAGAGAACAGACTTTGAAACAAACCGAAACAGTGTTCTGGACATGTTCTATCTGTTCTTAATGAACAGGTGGTGCACGCAGAACAGGTCACGTGATTCCTACAACAACAAGACAACCGAAAATTCATGAAATGCGTTATTCTGATCACCGTGGCAATAGTATGTCAACGGAGGAAAACGGAATTGACCCAAACTTTTATGATGGGAAATTTTCTTGTGTCATATTTCTTCCTCCAATATAACGGCTGCAACTTGCAATATCGACCATGTTAAAAGTTTTATTTTTATATTAATTTATTTATTTTATTGTTACTTCCTGTTCTGTTCCTCTTCCTGTTCGAATTTGTTCTCAAGTTGCTTGGAGTGGAACATTCGGAACACTGTTCAAAACAGTTTTATTTTGTTCATAAACTGCTGGACCAGGAACAGAAGGAACACTGTTCAGAACAGACGTTACGAACACACCCATAGTTTACCTGATGGACGACTCGATTTTGAAAAAACGATTCTCGTTTAGTTTTGAAAGATCTGTATAGACTTATATTGTAGATTGTCCCAAGCATTATATTTGGAAAACAATGCACTTCTGTACAAAAATTCCCCTAATAACAGAAGCTTGTGAGTAATCATTACAAGTAAACATTGGAGGTGTTTGCCTGTTATTAGTTCTCAATGAAAATGACAGCAAATCTTATCTTAGAAATAAATTTTATTTACTTTTGGGTAAAATCATGTCCGAGTTAACCTTGAATAATCAACTTTGCAGGCACTTGTTGTATGAGATTATAAAAGTTCAATATTTAACTGTTTGTTATGAAATATTTACATTTTATGCCACAGTGTTATATATATCATTTTCACCGAGAGTAGTTAAATACCTACATGGCTTTTTAATTTCAAGGTTTGAATGAGTTTAAAGTTTAAACTCATTGACGAGTGAATTTTGACCAGGGTCAATGGTAAGCTATAATGTCAAGTACAAATAAAGTATATCCCAATAATAAACATTTGTATGCTTGGATTTTTTAAAAGTATGTACTTTGCAATCTTAAGAGTACTTTTGAGGTGAATAAGTATAACAATGTATAAAATCAAATAAAAATATTTTTTCTTTAAAAAATCAGTATTTTAACTTATTATAAAATAAGAAATGATAAATGAAAATATTTGCAGTTTCTCTGTGTAAATTGACAATAATTTTGATTTGAAAAATGTAACTATTATTTCTATATGCCATGTTTTATTTAAAAGTGAAGATTTTATGTAAAAGGTTAGTAGTTTTGTAAGGGATAAAAGGACCTACCACACCCTTAATTCATATTGACGTCATTATCTTAAAAGGCCAAGTTTCGGATCATTATCACAGACAGAGTGAAGTGTTTCAAGTTTTTATAATGCATGTGACTTTGTACTTTTAGTATAATAGTTTCAAGTTTAAAACTGTGTAAGTGGTATCACAGGTTGTAAGTGGTATCACAGGTACCACTTCCTAAATGTCGAGTAAAAGTACAAAGTACACTTAGCCAGATGGCGCAAGGCATTATTATAATTAACAGCCTTGGAATAAAAATGTACTAATTTTAGAGAAGAGATTTTCCTCTGTTCGGTTGTCTGGTTCAATTTAACCCCCCCCCCCACTCTTCTTAAACTGCCGAGATTTAGAATGTGTAGATGATATCCCCTGCGAAATGAAGTTCTTATGTCAAGAGCAGTTCAAGAACAGTTCTTAAAAATAAGTAAGCGTTCTTGACCTGTTCTTAGAGGATTTTAAGAACATTTGTACTAGAACTGTTCAAGAACAGTCTTCAGGAACGGTTCAAGAACTTTTTAAGGACCTTTCCTGTTCTTGAATTATTCTTAAATTATTCTTGAACACTTTAAGGACTTTTTTTGAACAGCATATACCTTCTAATGTTCTTGAACTGTTCTTAACAATTTGTTCTTGAATATATGAAGGACTCTTTAAGAACAAAATTTGTTCTTAAAAGGTTCTGTCATTGTTCTTAAAGATATTTAAAGAACAGTTTAGGGAGGTTTTAAGAACATCTTATTAAGACAATATCAAGGACAGTATTGTTTCAATAAATGGCCTAATGAAATATAAATTTAGGTAATAAAGAATACTTGGCCTAGATTTATAGAGAACAACATTCTGACAAAGTTTCAAGAAATTTGGATTAAAATAGTGACCTCTGGTGTGAACACAGGGTTTTTCTAAGATTTGACTTATTGACCTAGTTTTTGACCCCAAATGACCCAGTTTTGAACTTTCCCTCTGTGACTTTGACCCAAAGGAATATCACTGAGAAATCATTTTAAAACCAGGTAACAAAAAAGAGGCTTTGTCAATGGGGCCAAACTTTGGGCCTACTTTTATAGGGCCTCATATTTCCTGAACGTGTCTCACAGTAAACAACCACTGATGGCAGCACATGGTTTATCTTCTGTTAGAAAATTTTGTTTTTTTGTTTTTCCTGTTTTTATGATGGTGAAATAAATGAACAAAACACCCAAAAGGTAAAATTTATTTGTGGTCAACTTTAATACTTGTTGTTTTAAATTTATGATGCATTAAATCAACAGCAATGCATGTTTTAGTTTGTACTTGAAACTTTCAATATTTCGGACAAAGTTTTTCGGATATTGTACTTTATTTGTACCGAATAATACTTTGACTGTACTTTAAATGTACTTCTGTTTTACTGTATTGACATTTTAACTATTATCAAAATGCACAGCATGGCTTTATATACATTTGAGTTTGGGCAGATTATCAAAGGGATGTTAAAGCTGCTTGAACTACTTGAATGCTTATCTTAGTTACACCATATTCCCTAGTAGAAGTAGGGGTGTTTAGCTTTGCACATGGCAGTTGTGCTCTAATGTCTTAAAAATGAGTAAACATGGTGATTGTGACCTATATAGCTTTTGAGTTAAGTATTCTTTATTGAAATTGAACACTTGTGTTGGAAAAAAAGGAAAAGAAATAAAAAAAGATTTGTGTCATTGCCCCTGCGAAAATTTCAAGAGCAGTTCAAGAAAAGTTCTTGCACTGTACAAGAACAGTGTTCATGAATTGTACTTGAACTGCTCTTACAGAGTTCAAGAACTGTTCAAGTGCATTTTAAGAAATGTTAAATTGGACAAATTATTAAGAACTACTGTTCTGGTAAAGTTCTTAAAAGTGTTCTTGAATAGTTCATGATTTGTTCAAGAACAGGAGTTCTTAAACTGTTCAATAAAAAGAGTTCTTGAACTGTTCAAGAACTAATGTTCAAGATTGTTCAAGAACTGTTCTAAGGACTTTTTAAGAACACTTGTTCTTAAGATTTGTCCAATTTAACATTTCTTAAAATGTACTTGAACAGTTCTTGAACTCTTTAAGAGCAGTTCAAGTACAATTCATGAACACTGTTCTTGAACAGTGCAAGAACTTTTCTTGAACTGCTCTTGAAAGTTTCGCAGGGGATTACTTCGGTTCCTCAAAATAATGCTTGTGATGTGCGCTGCGGTATACTGTGTGTTGCTGTGCAATGCCTGCATCTCTAGTTTGGCGGGAAATCATTTCAGAAATGAACATGTGCTCCAGTCGAGGATCAAACCAGGGACCTCTCAATTAGCAGTCAAGTTGGCTATCTGCTCGACCACTGTGTTTATTGTGACTTTCTGTTCTTTAGTTTATAGACTCCACTTTCTCCTAACTTCTCATTGTATCTAAACCATTGATATTTTGTACTTTCTGCTAACATTGCATGCTGTACAGTGATTGGTAAGGAAATACTTGAGGGTTATTATGTAATATGCATATCAATTTATTAACCAACTTGTGTCAGTCTGTCTGGTCTGAATGTCTTCTAGCACATTAAGAACGTGTCGGGGGAATTTTAATGTAAGTTTTCTTTTATTTACTTATGAGCAAAAAGCAATAATCATATATCATTTGTTGTTCAAACATCCATTATATCATATCTAGCCCTCTATTTACCATACCAGCTTACTGGTACCTATCCTCATTATTGTACATACAGTCCGTTCAAAGTTAAATGATATCAATTGTAAGCATTAGCTTGTCCATCAGGTAAACTATGTTTATATAGGTTAAACAGGGTATACCGTCGATTCAATAAGTAATGCTAATGAGGGAACTATCCCCTTCGAAAGATTCATTATAGCGGGTTTACAATTAACTGTCGTACACTGCAGTTAAACCTGGATCGACATAGTTTACCTGATGGACCAGATTATATTTACAACCGTTATCATTTAACTTTGAACAGACTGTACCTGTCTATTTACCATACCAGCAGACTGGTACCAATCCTCGTTATTGCCCATACATTTTGTATAAAATATAAAATGATTAATTTACACAGATGAATTGATTTGCTTAGACCTCAGAGACGCCCTGTCTTGATATATAAGGAGTGTTTGCACATAACAAAAAGACAGACAGTGAAATGAACACTATACAAATCCTGTTTAGTTTTGTGTGAATTATATTGATTTAGATGATAATAAGTCCTTATCGCTCATGTTTTACACTAAAAATAAATGTTTACCTTTTTCCGTCATTGAAACATGAAGTATACACGTGTTGGAAGGATTGGCGCATTAAGTTGACGATGAGTTATTATCAAACTAGATCTAATCAGTAAAAATAAAAATCAGTGAAAAAATAAAAAATCATTTGTAATGAAATATGATTCAGTCTGGCTTTTTCAGGTTTTAAACTAATGGAGTCTTAAATTTATAATATACATAAGAATCCTTTATAATTAGTTGAGCTATAAAAAAAGGCTTAATAAAATATTCAATAGCAAATCATTTTTTATTTTTTCAGAATTTTATAAATTGAACTACTGTTGATAACCCCAGTGTATAAACGAGTCAATTTCCAGCTAACACAATAAGGCATACATATTGAATTGTATAATACCCAAATAAACCATACAGTGATCTTGTGACATGCTTTTAAGCACAATAAGTCATAAAAGTTGAATTTTATAGTATCCTAATAAGTTATACAGTGAGTTGGTGTACACGCTGTGGTAACTGTTCATTTGCTAGTGAGGTCTGGTACTTTGTATTGATTTGTGATGTCTAAATTATTTTTCTGTCCTTTAATAAAATTGAAAAAAAAAGTTATATAAATGACATCACGCTGAAGGTGATTAACACCTGGTGATTAGGTCACGGTTCATATTCTCAAAATGTTCTGATGTTGAATTGCAATGACTTTTCCAAATTAAATTTAATTAATGGTGGGAAATTTTGGATGAAGCATCATCACTGATGTACATTGGCAGATCTAAGGACGACTTCAAGTCAATTTCTTTGTCATTTATTCATTGTTGGTGTTATTTATTGTACTAATTGCTTGTGGAATAATAAGTCAGTTCTAGTTGGTTACCCTGGTGCCCTCCGATGGACCAGTGACTATAATAATTCATAGTTACGATTATTTAATAAAAAAAGAAAAATACATGACAAAAAATTATGTGATGATCAAAGACATTTTGTATTGCTGTTATATAAATAAATGTCACAGAAATTTCAGTAAATGGGTGTTGTCATTAAAATCTATTGGGCGCTTGACAACAGGAAACATTATTACTAACTTCAATTTGGTTGATATTACTGTAAAAGCATTTAATTTCGATGGGACAAAATTTTGTGGTTTTGGTAAAAAAGACCATTTCGATGGGGTGTAGGTTCGTGGATTTTGCATTTCATGTAATAAATGCAAGGGTCAAAATTATAGTTTGATGTGATTTAATTTCGTGGTAGAAGGTGAACCAGGAAATCCACAAAAATTAAACCCCACGAAAAATAATAATTTTACAGTATGCTCAAAGATTAAGATCTTGCGGTTAATATAAATTCACCGAAGCCTAGTCAATAATCCAACCACAATTATATTTTTAAAGTGCAAATTTATGATTTAAATGCACGTGAAAGATTAGCATCTTAAAACTGGTGAATGACTTAACTTTAAAGTTAAAATTGTTTGTAAACAACAAGTTTTTTTAGAACTAGATAGTACCCTGATGGAGCCTTGGTGAAAACCGAAACATCGGTCTTAATAAAATAATGATACCCTTAAACTTTGGTGATTGTGTGTCTGCATTTACTCTTCAGTGTCTTTATTGAACCCATGATATGATACATGTGCTTGAACCCATGAACTGATACATGTGCTTGAACCCATGGCCTGATACATTTGCTTGAACCCATGACTTGACCCATGTGCTTGAACCCATGACATGATACATGGACTTGAACCTATGACCTGATTTGTGTGCTTGAACACATGACATGGTACATGTTCTTGAACCGATGACATGATACATGTGCTTGAACCCATGATCTGATATGTGTGCTTGAACCCATGACCTTATGTATGTGCTCGAACCCATGACCCATTTGCTTGAACACATGACATGATACATGTGCTTGAACCCATGTAATGATACATATGCTTGAACCCATGACCTGATATGTGTGCTTGAATCCATGACCTGATATGTGCGCTTGAACCCATGACCTGATATGCGCGCTTGAACCCATGACCTGATATGTGCCCTTGAACCCATGACCTGATATGTGCGCTTGAACCCATGACCTGATATGTGCGCTTGAACCCATGACCGCTTGAACCCATGACCTGATATGTGCGCTTGAACCCATGACCTGATAAGTGCGCTTGAACCCATGACCTGATATGTCGTTTGAACCCATGACCTGATATATGTGCTTGAACCCATAGCCTTAACCATGTGCTTGAACCCATGGCCTAACCCATATGCTTGAACCCATGAACTGATACATGTGCTTGAACCCATGACATGGCATGTCCTTCATTATTTTAGCTCTTTGAAGCATGTCATCACACACAACTGAAAAAGCAGCCATCTTACCCCACACCACTAGGTCAATTTCAGCTTTATAGCAGCTAATAAATTCATGATATCAAGTTTATGAATATATAACTATAGCAATTAGGAAAATTTTAGTGGAATGTGGCGTAGATGACTGTGAATTGTTCTTTTTATATTGAGATAATAGAGTCCCATCATATCATCATAACTTGACATTTGTAGTCGAGTCTGATTGGGCCACCCTGATAATGATGAGATGAAAAGTGTACTTTTATAATGCTGCAACCTACCTCAAATCTATGCATTTCCGAACGACCTAGGTCAATACCATGAAACCTGCTGGAATGGTCAGTGAAGTGCCATAACAATTTTTTTTTTAAATATGACTAGTCAATAAACAAGGCCAATAACTCCTGCAAAAATAACCTACGCAGTGTTTATGTAATCTCAAGCTGGGTTTCAAGTCAAAACCCGAGGCGGTCCAATTGTCATTGGGATAGCATACTTTAGTCTCAGGCTAGGTGGCAAGGTGGTCGAGTGGTAAGACGCTTGACTCCTGATCGAGAGGTCCCGGGTTTGATTATTGGCCGGGACACTTGATCATTTCAGAAACGCTATTTAGTGTTTCTGCCAACCAACTAGAGATGACCCATGGGTAGTGTCACGTATATCGGTGCTTTACACTGGGCACGTTAAAGAACCAAGGAATCTATTCGAAAAGAGCTAGGGTATAGCACCTGGATTCCTTGTATCTCACCTCTGTCTCTTACATTTGTGATAATGCCCCAGAGTGGGCCCTGCAAATTACATGGAAGAAGAAGAAGAAGAAGGTGGACATCATTTGATGATTAGGCGGTGTACTGTAGGGCTCCTTTGCAATACCCATTGCTACTTTTCTGCGGGAGTCTGCACAAAGTCTTGACATCTTGTGGGCATCTGATACTTGGAGATCATCCCATGTGAAAATCTGTTACTTGGACAATTTATCTTACGACCTGGTGATGTGTGACCAAGGGAAACTGTATAAAGCAAAGACTATTTGGCTGCCATGAAGGCATACATGGATTTTGCAAACGTCTCTTACCATTTTAGCTTTTCACTAACACTAGTTTGGTGGTATTGTGTGGTGACAGACATGAGGTAACACATTATCATGAGGTTTTATCCTAAAAAGTTTCAGACAGCCATGAAAAGTGTTAATATTTAAACTTAAAAACTTATGTAAATTTTAAAGAGCACAGGAAGGAAAATAGCTGGCCCTGACATTATGTTTAATTGCATTTTGACAGAACATATGGGAGATATAGTCACGAACATGTTTGTTTAGTTTTGTTTGCCGACTTAAAGCCCTTAAATGATAATGTAATTTAATGCATTTGCACTTGTAAATCACAGCATGCCATAATTTTATAATTTATTCTAGTGCACCTAAGGATTTGGCAGTTCATTTTGAAAGGCCAAAACAATACGAAGTATGTATAGTGCCCAAATTGCTTTTAAGCTATGTAATTTATGTATAGCTTGGCCAATTCGACACGAGCCTGACCTTTTGATTAGCATAATTTAACAGTCGATACAACACCGACTGTATGTTTTCATAATCGGAGAGTATCACTAAGACGCTCGAGATGTAATATAAACACAAATTTGAAATACCGATATCGCACGATTCGCTTGCGGAAATTGATATATTCAAAGCAAGAACCTTGTTATATATTCTTGCATAAAGGTCAGGCTCAGGTCAAAATAGCCAAGCTATACTGCTTTGCAAATATTTGGCGAAGGATTGCATAATGTAATGAGGTTATTGACAAAGTTGATGGTTAATAATGTGATTATATTATACGGCCATTGCGACTGTCCTCCCGGCATACCAAGCTTGATATCTGTCGACTGTCGAATAAATTAATAGCATAATAAACATCATTTATATTATTGTAATTTACACTCACTGCTGTAATAAACATGGTGTATCTCGGTGTATTCGTTACATGACTTTTTATGCCTCCAACATCTACTGATGCTGAAGCATAAATAGCGATGCACCTGTCTATTTGTTCGTTACAAAATGTTGAAACTCAAATATTTTTGTAGTCCGTCAATGCATTTGTCAAACTTTGGATACTTGTTTACCATCATTTACATAAACACAGAACTGTAATTATCAAAGCCATGTAACACTATCAAACATTTCTACAGAATTATGGCCCCTGAATGACTTAAGTATTTGTTATGGACAAGGCTGACGAAGGCAGGTTGCCCTGTATTTCAGAAAATAGATGTATGCGTTAACACAAAATTTATGAAATATTTTATCACAATTTCTTTACCTTGGGTTACTTTGGTCTAAATTAAGTTTAAAAGCAATTTGTTTATCTTATTACTTTGGTCCAAATTAAGTCTTTTAAGTCTAAAATCCTTTTTTTCCAGTTTTAATACAATTTTTGTTTGACCGACTTTAAATTGTTTGGTGTTAGCAAAATTGTTATAGTGTTATAGCATTGTTTTGGTTGGGTTTTATCCGACGTTTGATCGTCTTGTTGGCTAGTCTTTATCACATTCCATAATCTAGTTTTATCTCTTTTCATGATTGACTTTGAGCCAAATTTGATTACGAGCACTATTGGTTTAAGTTATCTAGAGTTATGTGCCCTTGACCTAAAATAGAATAATATTTTGCACTATTTAATGAGGCTCATTAATTTGATTACAGCACAAATAATTAATGAATTATACTTTAGATAAATATCTGTGTGCTCACCCATTAATGTTGGTCAAGTTATTTTAAGCTCCGGATTAAAGAAGATTTGGTTAATTTGAGTTATGTGCCCCTGAATTAGAAAAAAGTTTTGTTGCATCAATGCTAATTCAGAATTAATATATATTATTTATCATTAAATCGTTATCACTTTTTTAGCAGATTAGAGAAATTACTGTCTCCATCTTGACTCTTGGTCGAGGTTTATGAAGTGTCATCATCATAATATATTAGATTAAAGTTTTGTGTTTACACCATATATTATTCTTTTCTTCCTATAAAATTATGTGAACTTAAGGATTAAAGTTTTATGTTCAAGCTTGAGTTTAAAATCATGTACTAGACACTATACATATTTACTTTCGTACAACTTTACTTACTTTAATATGTTGACTCAAAAATACTCTTTGTAAATATTTTTTCTCCTTGACCCTTTTGTCTTAAAAGCTAAAATGATAAATTATTGTACTTATAAATTTGCTACATGGAATCGAATATTGTTTAAAGTGGTTATATAAGTATTTAAAAGGGATAATTTATTCAGTAACTATACAGTTAAGTCAACTGTCGAATGATAATGTAGTACTATATATTTTTCGCATGTTTATGTGGTAAAACGTTACCCTTAAACCATTCTCTATTCACCATTGAACCGCTGATAGTATATGGTTTATCTACCTCGGTTAAGGACAGACCATGTGTCAGTCAGTTAACGATATGGTGCAAAGCAATCGTGTGGTTTTAAGTACAAATATAGACTGACAAATTATTGTCTGCAATTTTTTATTGAATTTCATTAATGCTTCATATTGTAAGTGCTGTATTGTCTTGGTCAATAAAGGCAAGACTTTGGATGATAAAAAATAAAAATATTTTATTTCAATTTGTGATTTACGTAAGAGATGGACTAATATATTATATGTAATCGTACATGAGGAAGAGTGTGCTGACTGTGAATTGATCATTTAGTTGCTCGGTGTGGTTGGATTTGAATAGACATGTGACTACAATAGAAATGAATTAAAGGCATTGTTTGATTTTATTATTAATTGAAAGTGCTTTTTTTTGTAATAAATGATTCGATGGGACAATTTTTAACAATGTAATATGTGATGTCTCGGATTATTTCGTTTATTTATTAAAAATGAAACTTTGAATATTCTATATAAATTTTATATTTTAATCGACAATGTACACGAGTGACTGTTGTAGAAGAGTGACAATAAAGGTGTATTTAAGTGACAATAATAAAATACCAATGGATTAAAAGACAGATTAATCTGGTATTTATTTGTACTGTAAAATTATTAGTTTTTTTATCAGATTTTGAGATTGTTTTTAAGTGTGTGACAGAAATTTTGGTTACAAAATGAATAAAGCATTAGGGTGTGGGAGTTACCAGGATTTGACTGGAAGCTACCAGGATATAGCAGGGAGCTACCATGACCTGGCTGATTGCTGGAAGATACAAATGTTCCTGGAATCCACCTCAGAGGTACAGTTTGTTCAAAGTTAAATGAAAACGGTTATAAACATAATTATTATAGATTAAATAGTCTTATTTTAACGAACTCAGGCAAAATTAGCTCTGTAATGAGCCGCTTCAGTCCTACGAAGAGTCTCGGAAAAGTTGCTAAAATTTAGCAGGGGGCTCTGTTTTGGCTAGGGGTTACAAAATCTGAGAGATATGGAAGGTGTACGTTAAGAGCATGGCATGTCCGAGTTGAACATGGGTAATGCGGAACATGCTAATTAGGGGGTCTGTACAAAATTCACAGTGTTTAAACCAAATCACTGTATGGCTTATCTGATTACTATAAAATTCAACTTGTGTCATGTATTGCCATTGCAACACATGTAAAATCGGATCACTGTATTCCTTATTGCCATAATATATTGCCATATATAAATCAATGTATCCTTATTGCAATTGCCGGAAAATCTACTCGTTAATACAGAGTGACGTTTGAAATAGACAAGCTTTCTCGCACATAGTGAAAACAATAAAGATCTGAATGTGGTCCGAACTGATTGGAGCCTCATAAAGCAATGACTATGAGGTAACTTGGTATTGCTTAGCCTTTGCCTCCCGTAAATAGCATGGCCCTTAATTTTACTGTTTCAGAAAGTTTTATCATCTTCGAAATAGCTATTTTTTACCTTTAATACTTGAATTATATAGCGGAATTAATTTCTTAATATTACCAGTATAAAATGAAGTGACATTGCGCTTAAATATAATTATACCTGCTGTATGTGTACGACTTCCGTCACTGTAACATGTGCCTATTAATTAACTGCAATATAATATCCTTATACATTGACTGCCCAGTTTTATGCATGCAGATAAATGTTTAAACTCATTGAAACTTTTAACTTTGTATCTTATAAAAAAATTACAAGACATAATTATAACTTTCAAATGAAAACATTTATATTGAAGTGCATGTGCATTATAATTTTGGAGCAATTTGAAAATGAATGAATTTGAGTCAAATGTGATATGCAATTGGTCTCAACCGGTATATCTAATTAGATGTTTTAAAATGATGAAATATTTCTAGTACTTTAGTGCATGTATCGGTAAATGACTCAGTGTGGTTTTACAATCATGGCGTATTGCATTGTTATCTTGTACTTGAATCTTAAAAGAAACTACCTATTTTGAAATAATTTTATTGTGTGAAATCACTTTATTTTTTCTTTGAAGATAAAAAAATCTGCGTATTTAAAAAAAAAAGATTTCTGCTTCTTGTTGCTGAGCAAATTACCTCAAATACTTAATTTATTGTTCTGCTACCCAATCTAAGATTAAATTCAGAATTATACATTAATTAATTTTCATTAAAAAACACATGGACTGATATTTTCAGTTAAAATATTCCACAATTTTTAATATCTTCTTCTGCGGATTAATTTATAAACATGTCAAACAAATTTTTGACAAAAAGATTATAAATACATTAGTAAAATTAATGTATAATAAATGGTACAAATCATAGGTATTTGACATGTTACTTTTTGATCTACCTTTATCATTTATGGTAATTTATGTGTAATGTGATTGAAAGTAACATTCACTAAAAGCATGTTTAATTTTCGAATCATCCATTAATTCTCATATCTGATTATGATGAGTCCAGGTAGGGTAACTCGAAAATATTAAAGAAATGCAATATTTCTGGCGAAAGGGAGAGCAATGAAGCAAAAGAGAGTGCAAAGAAGCAAAAGAGAGCACTAGGAAGCAAAAGGGAGTGAAAAGAGGTGAAAGGGAGCAAAAAGGGGTGAACAATATTATTAAAACTGTACCAGAGTAGTATTCATTCATCTAGATGAACGTTCACCAAAGATGCAGGGAGATGATTAAATTCCTATGATTTGACAAAGTGGCATAGCTTTTTACACCAGAAAACGCAAAATCGAACGTTTTATTCAGATTGATATACAAATGTATATGTATTTATCCCCTTCTGCCCCCTTTGTTCTGTATTATAATAATATCTGATCTAGTCGTTGTGGCACATAACTAGACTAGAAATGCTCCTTTTTGCCCTCTTTCTTTATTTTCCCTCTCATTTCACTTCTTTTCTCTTAAACCTTTTCTGTTGTATTTTAAAGTAACTATATAGTACTCATACTGAGGCTCACCATTGAAACCTTACTCATTAACATTAATTGTAGTGTTTTAAAGTCATTTATGTATTTTACTGTTTTCTTCATAACGTCATAACACTTGTTACCCCGAAGAAGACTTAAAATAAAAGTCAAAATGTTGGGAAAATTTTTCATTGGAGTTTGTCTTGTTTTACATTTTACTGTTTTCTTGAGACATCATTCATATTATTTGAACATTGTTCATCATTTATTATGAATTAATATTACCTTTTTCATATTCATTATACATACAAATATCAATCAATTGTATTATTAATGAATCTTTCTGTCAAATTTTTAAAATCAGAATGTATAGTTGATCATTTTGGCAATCATTTATTATGTTTTAGACAGAAAATGCATAATAGTGAATCGATCATCAAATGAAATTTGAAATATGAGTCAGAATTGTCTAGGAGTCTAATTGAGTTCATAACTGAATCTTATGATATATATTTACATGTTCACTACAACCTCTGTAGAGCATCACCCTTCGGGGTGCAAATTGTGGCTGTTGTTTGGAGGTTATTGCTCCGGGGAGGTTTAATTAATAGTTAATATTGGCTTGGTGAAATTTTGACGGTATTGTTAAAGAGTGGTAACGTTGCTCTGGATTAGTTATTGTCTGTCTCCGTAGCTCGGTGGTTAGTGCGCTTGCCGTCTGATCTGGCAATCCGAGTTCTAATCTTGCATTTATATAATGCCTGCCATATTTCAGCAGAAAGCTGACTGGCAAATACAGACTAAGCTTGGCATTTTTAAAAAGTCAAACAAAAATTATTTTTTTAAGGGTGAAGTCTCATTACTAGTTAGCTATTATATGAACAAAAATTTTCTTAAAATGGGAGCAGAATACAGGGGCCTTATTCACCAACGTTGTAAGTCTAAAACACAGACTTAGACTTAACATTGTCATGTTCTATTCTCACTCATGTTGTTATAAATGTACCAATTTAGATGCAATTCGGTATACATGTTCTGTGGGTAACAACAATTTCACTTGGTTAAATCTAATAAAGTGATAATGAATTATGCCAATTTAGACTTACACCGTTGGTAAAAAGAGGTTGTACATGGAAAAAATACTATACTGAGTACATCTGGAAACGCAACACTGGGGTTACTGCCAACATATTTCAAACTATTTTATAATAGACAACCAAACTGCATCTAATTGATGATATTTTATTCCGTAAAGAATGCACCTGTAACCATTATTCATATCGTGCTACCATTGCGATTGAACAGTGCTAGTGTGTATAGTGCGGGTAAAAAGTAGCGAAACACAAATGTGTAAAATCATAATTTCTTCAGAATCGTTGTTCTATGTGAAAAGGTCAAATATTGACTAATTATTGATTGATTACATACGCATGACGTCCAACGAGTTGTTTAGCAGTGTTTGAATCAGATGTGAACTTTGCCTAGAGATGGTACATGCGGAGTTACTGGTCCTGTCGGAGAGTTGTTTCACACTGGTGACCTGAGCATAGGTGGTTGTAAATGGTCACAGGTTGCTGGTAGTGTGTCTCTAGGTGAGACATTGTCGGCGCATGACAATTCAACACTCGTGCAACCTCTCATTTGACGTCGCCGTCATATGCATCCGAATCGCCTAATTTCGCGCATGTTTGGACTATTCTAGCATTTTGTTCCGAAGCCTAGAACTTTTCTTTTGTGATTTTCTTTCCGTTAGCAAACCTTACAAAGGATTCGATGCAATTTACACCAAATTCATCATGTATAAATTGCGCACGTGGAATTCGTGCGTTTTGTGATTTTCTTGACGTACGAGATTTACGTAACCCGATCGATAAATTTTTGACAATAGCCAAGTTTTTACGCGATTATACAATATTATTACACAAAATTTATAAATGTATGACCAATGAAAGTAAAAAAAATCAAGGATGAAAACGTTGCGTTTCTAGATGTACTGAGCATATAATGAATACTAACACATTCTTAAATTACAAAAATAAATTGGACTAATCAAGTATCTGACACATTCTGGCTGTGAAAGTAGACTAAAAATGTGTTGCTGTGACAATTTACCATTAAAAAAGCATGAAAACGTGACTCCCGACACATTTTGCTGTTGAATGTCGGCCAAACCAAGCTGCTGACTTAATTTATTTAATCATATATTTAAAGTACAAGCAAAAATGTTATAAGAATTGGAAATATGTAATTAAAAAACATTGATTTATTTATAATTACTGTTATTCATTTGGATTTTGGAAATTAAAATCAATCAATATGTAAAATTAGAAAGTAAAATTAGTGACTAATGCTGTCTGGGCTCGTTCTGATTGATGATTAACTAAAATCAATGCCATTCCCAAGAAGAAATAAAAATCATCATCAGTTAGTACCCTGTATTGTTAATTAACATTTGGTTGTCTAAACTCACTCTTCCACAAGAAACAAGCAACCCTCTCCACATGTGGAGGAAAATCAACACAGTTGTCAAAGTCTTATGGATTGATTATAGCTGGCCTGTCTTGGCTCACAGTGAATCAATCCAAGATCACCAGATATTGAAACCCGAGAAAGTCAAATATAACTTTTATTCACCTCTTCCACAAGGAATCAGCAACTTCTCCACATGTGGAGGAAAACCAACATTGTTGATCACCAGATTTTGCAACCCGAGAAAACCAAGAATATCTTTTATTCACCTACAGTGAGAGATACAGTGCATGTAAAATATACACATATTTGTATAATAAATTATCTTATGTAAATTACCTATCCGTAACCAAACTCAATAATGTGGAACATTTCAACCCATCTATATATCATTTACACTAGATGATATACCCAACATTATGTCTACTTAAATACCAATTACTTTGATTTGGTATGTTTGCCAAAAAATGGTGTAAGTCAAGTTTATATAGTCATAGTCCTGGCAGGCCGACTGAATGTTTGACATAGTTTGTAAATTTTTTGGTTTGAGGTTTACATACTGCATCCGTGTGAACATTTTTGTCACTGCAGAATTTGTTCACTCAGTACATGTTTGATTTTGAAATAATCAGCTACTAAATTTTAGTTCAACTTTTCCAAGAAAAAAAGTTGGGCTATTGTCGTGACAGGATCATCCGGGTGTGTGTCATGTGTGTGCCTTGGTTAAATTTATTATCATTTTCTCAAAGACAATCCACAGGAGTCCATAATGACAAGGCTAATAACTCTGTGATCTATATTATCTAGCACTCTTAAAAGGCCATCTAAATAATAAGACCACTATCGCAATAGTTAAGACCACATTTTGCAAGCCGTGTTGCTCAGTGATTTGCTCTTGTACAACAACAATTAAAACAAACTTATTATAATAATAATTCCGGGAAATAACACATAATTTTTTAAATATTCTTCAAAAGTTATTGAGGACTTATTTTACAATGTATGCACCCCCTCCCCCCCCCCTTTAAAACAGTACATTTTATTGCTAAACATTTATTTCAACTATAATGTGACAATTCAATTTTAAATGTTTAGAGTTATAAATTGAGGTGCATTAATTGAACCATTTTTTTGTGTGATTCATCGACCCTTAGAAATCAGCTTTGTAAATACACAAGGTGGAGTCCCTTGAAAAATAAAGTTCATTTAATCAAAAAATGTTGTGATGAAAAAGTAGACCAAATTGTTTACTGTAACCTAGAAGTAATACAATTCTTGCTACAATTTGTCATCCCGTTGGATACGTCCGGGGTAATACTTTGTGGGGGACACAAAATGAAGTGTCAAATAAAGCGCACGCATTGCAACTGAAACCTAATACATTAGAGGGGTTTTTCAGTCTGAATGCCGTTAAATAAAATAAATTTGTCTTGTCTGTTTAATTATATAGCAGCGAAAGAAGATATCCCAATGGTAAAGTGTGACAAATAAACGTGATAAATAAACAAATGGAAGGATAAGATCTTTTAATGTATTGAAATGAGAATCTTTAACAAAATGTAGAACAGAATTAAACCCTTTGATATCACGTTTTAAGTAAAGTTGAAATATTTTTGTAAAAATACTAATGTACACCTTGCAGACATTAATTTTGTCAATTTGGAATATTTGGATAATTGATTAGAACGACTGTGGGTAAACTAATACATTGTTTATAGGGTTGCTTCTACCAACAGTCTGGTGCATTAATGTCATGATATTTGCCATTGATGATTGAAAATGTTAATTCATTGATATACCAGAACCTGAAATAGATTTCTAATAAAATGAACAACTATATTGCGCAATAGTTTTTTTACAGAATAATAAAATTATGGTCTATATCTTTTTAACAAAACCAGCAGACACAATTACTCTGTGTTCGACGCCAGTAAATATAGTTATCATATATTATGAATACAAACAATGTGCTGGAAATGTTAATGTTTCGAGTATCGAGCCGTACAGAGATAAATTATTAGTATTTGCACATTTCAAAATGCATTTCACATATTAATATAATAGTTAATGTGTTAACTTTCCCCTGCACTCCATGCCTTGACTGAATTATTTATCATATTCATTAAGTTGCTAATAATATACCCGGGGTAAGATTTATTCTTCATGTTTGACTTTTTCTTGTGTTGATGTATGTGTATAAATTTTTTTATATTTTATTCCAAATAGGTAACAATTTATTAAAATGAATACAATACAATTAACATGTACATAGTTATATCCCTTGCGCAACATAGCGGGTATCATAACTAATATTCCAGAAACTGCTGGGTTTCCATCAGCTGAGATTTCATCAGTTTTCATTTTCATTACATCCAGTACTTTGATTTAAACAATGTTTATTTCTGCTAAATGTAGTGTTAATGTGCAAGAAGTCTGGCTTACGTTGCCTATGCAAAGGGCTTCATAGCGCTTTCCACGGGAGGTAGATCATGCCTTCTGTATTTAATTGAATGGAAGGTAACTGAATGAAGGTGCTAGGTAGCGCTTTGCTTAGGCAATGTGTCACTAATTGCCTGTTCGTACTGACAAGCTAGTGCATCTCATTAAGAAGTGTCCTTGCCCAACAAATGGGTAACCTTATAATACCTTAAACACTCTTTAATACCTTAAGCCTGGGTAACAATATTACGGAGACAGAAAGACTCCGACTGACAGACTGACTCAAAACCTTTCATCTTATATTTCACCCAATATAGTATTAATTTCAGTAAATAAAGCTATCCCATCACACTCTGAGGTAAGCTATCCCATCACACTCTGAGGTAATCCATAGTCAGGGTGATCTTAGTATTAGTATTTAAGCAAATCTTTGCCTCATTATATACTCGTTAATGAGGATATTCAATACTGTACATTGACCCTACCTCAGTTTACTCTTATTTGCTCTTTTAAAGGCCATCACATATAAAAACTACAGGTATTGAGAAAAAGAAAAAAAGTAAGTTACCAGTTTTCGATCAACTCTGAGGGCCCCTTTCAGCAGTTCAGCCAACTTCAGCCACCCTTTGACATTTCAACTTCCTTCGATTATTGGGCGACACCTACAATCACATCCAGTCTCCCTGGGACAACTATGTGCAGCAAATATTGATCTATGGGGCCCAGGAATATCGAATGTATGCAGTCACTGTGCTCACAAGTACTAATTTACACGTTGTTGGAGTGGATCATGTGGGTTATTCTTGCTCAGAGAAGTTAACCAGTGGTCCAGATGGGGTTGAACCTGGGACCTGTTATTAACATCTCTGGTATGACTAAAAAAACAGGAGCATTAACTTCATCAAAAAAAATATTTTTGTGACATTTAGGACATTAGACAAACGATAAGAAAAAGTTTATCAACTTACAATTGGCCTAACTTTAGAATTGATTTAAAACTTGAGAAAGCCCTATCAGATCATCAGATCTAGTGGTCAGTACCCAGCAGGTCATTCACTGTATTGGCTTCATTATTTGTATAAAAGCTGACATTTTCAAATTTTGAAGTGAATTGTTTGTTTTTTATTGCCCAAAAATGGCATTTTGTCAATGGTACCGTTGGTTCTTATTATAAAACTGTATGTATTTAGTTGTATTACTTTTTGTGGAAAATAACTAATTAAAAAAAAATTTGCGGAATTAATATATAGGGACATTGTCTGTATAGGTGTTAAAAATAAACAACAAAAACATACGAAATGAAGTAAATACAATAATACACTAAATCTTGCTGTCAAAAAGAAATGGTTTGCTCCTTTAGTTGATTACCAGCACTCCGAGGTTGGAAATCGTAATGCAGCCTGAATTAAAGAAAAATTTCAAGTAAAAGTTATACACCATGGCTTGATATTAAAAATGAGACTGCAATATGTGAAATGAAGCCTTTCCATTGGTCAATGAGAAGCTCCCAATCAAATTCTTTAGTTTTACTTGAGTAACCATTTTATCAGGTTCCTTACATTTCAGAACCATGGCATACAAGTTCTCACGGTCAGTTTGGAATTGTGCATATTTTTGGAGCTTCTAAAGTTGCAGTGCCACATAGTTTCAATGTTTATTTATAACACATTAACAATGAGTCTGGCAAGTTCACAGAAGCTTACTTTGTGCTTAGGTATATCATTCTTTGATTCTTTATATGTTCATGATCAAAGTTTATCTAAATATGGAGCTACATTTATTGATAACATTCCATTGTTTCAACTCTTGTCGTTAAATCGTCATTTAATCGTATTATGTTGCAGATTTATATCTGGCAGACATGCTGAATAATATTGCATAGAAGTTACTGCCAACAAATTATAAAGCTATGTCATGCTGAAACCAAACTTCAGTCTGAGAGTCTATTAATTGATTGGATTTAGTATTTAAAGAAGTCAATATGTAATTAAAGGTTTGAATTTCATAAATGGGTTAATTCTTTGAAGAATGTAACTTCAAAGTAAAAAACATAATCTTATAATGTTTTAAATGCAAGAAGGGTACAAATAGTTCATGATCAGGTCAGTTTGTGTCCTAAGTTTTCCTCGTTTTGGTCTGGCTACGGTCATACTGTAACACCATTTAATTTCCATGGGACAAAATTTTGCGGTTTGGGAAAAACAACATTTTGATGGGGTCTTAAATTATGGATTTTTATTTCAAGTGATAAATAATATTAAAATTATTGATCGATGGGATTTGATTTTGTGGTTAAAAGGTGAACCATGAATTCCATGAAATTAATACCTTCACAAAAATTATTGCTTTTACAGTACATGGTATAAGTCGGCATTGTAAACTTACTTGCGGGTTATGTCTGTTGTCTAAGGCCTACTTCGGCCTATACCTTCGTAAACATTTAAATGGAATAAATTGAACATTTTAGGTTTTTTTTGTTCTTTAAATTAAGTTCATGCTGGTCATGTCTGTTGTCTTAAAAGCCTACTAAAGCCTGTACCTTCATAAACATTTAAATGGAATAAATTGAGCGTATTAGTTATTTTTGTCCTAAATTTAGTTCATGCTTACATGATATTTTATAATACTGTCTATTTACAAGGGACAGATAGATAAGTATATTAATATAGACAGTTTTAAAATTTCCTTTTAATATTAATGATTTATTTTTACAAATATTTTGATTGCTATTTGTTTGTTCGGCTATAAAGAGTACTAGATAGAAACCTTGAACTACTTGCAGGACTATCGTTGGGACGTCAAAATAAGATTATGTCTGAAATTATTAATTATGATAAATCGCTGTGACCATGTGGTTTATAACACAGGTCCTTGGACAGTGTCCCTATGTCACCTCTATATACATCTATAATGTATAAATAAGCGATCTAGGACACTTTTTGGACACTCATCACGGGTATGTGGTGTATAATAGCGCAAGTGACACTTGCAATGGTGGCTAATCTCAAGGTTTAGGTATCCAGGTTGCAGCAGGTCATAGCTGGTTATTTTAATTGTTTATTAGATTATTTTACATAAGGAAGGAATAATTGTAGAAAAACAGCTTCAAGTCCCAAAGAAACATACTAACAGTATTATTATTTTAATTGTTTATTTATTAGATTATTTTACATAAAGAAGGAATATTGTAGCGAAAACTGATGTTAATAGTAGTGCACAAACCAAAGCCACCCAGCTACGGCTGCAGCGCCTAGCCACACACGCAAGAGTCAGACATAGAACAAGCCATCCACATCCCCAAAAATGGATGCTTCAAGCGAGCCTTATATGATCACTCCACAAAGAATGACACACTGTGGAAGTTTGTGCATAATTAGCCATAAAGGGAGGTAATCATAAGTGATAACCCAATAAAACATACTTTCAATATTCTTATAAATTATACCTGAATTACATACTAGGTTCATATATTACCATCGTTCTAAGATAAATGAAATATGAATAAAAGTTTGAAGACGCTTCGCTGAAATCTCAGAATTATTACAGTCTAGCCCAATCATTGGATGACTTTAAATTCTTGAATCGCTGAAACAGCCAATCAGATCAACGCTTTAAGTAGTTTGTGTTTTAGGACTATGTCTATACAATCATGACGGTTATATGAACTTATATCATATCTTGGTTTTTATTGCCATTTTTACTCAGATTTATGATTATGTAGTATTTCCTGCAGCCATTTATTATACCAGCTGTAACTCAGTTCATTGACTCCTCAGGATGGATAGTTGGTTGTAACAAACCATGATCGCCATCGACCTCACCAAATTGGTATCCAACATTAAGTCTAATCCATCCTGATCGACCTCACCAAAGGTATCAAACATAACAAGTTTTTGAACCTGTTTACCACGTAAGGAAAGGGTAGTGAATGGAATGCTCAAGGCTTTCTTACAAGTTATAAGTAAACAAGACTCAAATTTCATACCCCTTAAGGGTCACAAATATTACTTATCTGGGCTCGATAAAATCAACGCTGAACTCTTCACAGAGGAGATTGACAGGATTCGAGTGAAGGTCGCACATCTTTATTATCGGTAAAAATTCATCGGTATTATTACCATCCCATAATTGACGATCACTAACTCTTCACACATGAGGTGACAATGTGATACAATCAGTAATGCTCGGTAATACATTTAGTTATTATTAACCATATAAGTGATAGTTTAGTTTATTACTCATTTCAGTATCTTGGTTTATATGGTACCAACGACTACCACCCAATGTGATGTTCACCTTTTGGCCTACGTTTTGCCTTTTTCACTTTGATTTTACAATTTGATATGAGATAAGCCTCCTGGCTGTTTTTTCTATTTTTCTATTTTAATTATATCTGATACAAAAAAAGGATTTTTTTTGTACTTTATTCAATTTCAATGACCTCTCAAAGACCCTAGCTGCCTTTGGACTCTTGTTACAGATATATCTAAATTATGTATCATTCTTTTAATGATGTTTTCTTGGTTAACCTTAATGTTCAAGGTGAAAGAATTACTGTAACGAAATTTCGTGGATTTGGTAAAAAAAAATCATTTTGATGAGACGTAAATTTGTGTATTTTGAATTTCTGATAATACATACATGGGTCAAAATTATTGTTCGTTGGGATTTAATTTCATTGTTGAAGGTGAACCACAAATCCTGAAAATGTAGTCCCCCACAAAATTTAATGATTTTACTGTATACATGTAAGATCCCTCCCTCACTGCCCCTCATTCGACTAGATATAAAACTAGATATAAAACATATAATTATTACAGTTTTATAGCTGAATTATATCATGCTCTTGCCCTCCTATCTAAGTTGACTTAAGATATAAAAATAATTATTACAGTTATATAGCCAAATTATATCATATTCTGTCATTTTAATTTTCTTGGGATCTCATAATATTGTTATAGTTTCTTGCTTTTCCAGTCACAAGTTTGTGTTCATTGACCTTAGACCTACCTGCCGAGTACTCCTATTAAAGTGGAGTTACTCCTATTTTCGTTGTTAATTATTGGTTTTCCAAGTTCACCTTCACCGAAGCTTAGTTGACCTTGACCTTTAGGTGGTCACCTTTAAGTTTCTCTCCATACTTACAATGGGTGATGATAAACCATGTCCTAACATGTTTAAACATAAACTTTAATCATGTTGGCTTATCAGTAAACATGTTTAAGAACATGTTTGATCATCAAACATGAGGAAATGTAAAACTTGTTTTTCTTGCAGAAGAAGTAACTAGCTTATGTAATGTTCCAATAATTGTTAAATTGCTGGATGATTGAAGTCATATTATGTCATGTTTGCTCATGTTTATTAATTATAGTGATGCCTTATATAGGTTACTGTATAATTGACACTGAGTTTTTGTTGTTAATTTAGTACCATAAAAAACGACAAATAAGCACTTATAATCATGGCTATTATTGGCCAAAGTTATAATTATAAACTATTGCACAGAATAAATTATGTTCTTGGATCAGGTAAACTGTGTTTGTCAATAATACATTAACGTATTAATTAATAAATTAATGTATTAATTTAACTATTTTGAAATGAAAATTGACCACAATAGTGTTGGTTGTTTAAAAATGGTCTACATTACATGTATTTATAATGACCATTAATTAATTTTGCTTGTTTAATGATAATTCAGGTATTTGTAACATGAATCATTTTGGACTAAAGTGCAAAGGTGAAAAAATTACAAAGATGAAAGAAAGTGTGTGCCAAAAAACAAGTGCATGGTCATAGACCAGGTCTATAGAAATAATACTATATCCCAGTTACAACATGATGGTCTGGCAGTGAGGTCAAAGAGTTAATGGACACGGCCTAATTTACCAAATAATGAAATAATGAAATATTTATGGTCAACTACTGTGCTATATCTACCATGGTACAAATATTTAATCATGCATGTGTGTGGCTTATGCTTTGGTCTCACTGAACATTTTTTGTCCTCGGCGATGTATTCCAACTTTTAAAAAAATTAGCTTCGGGAGGCATCGGAAACCGATGGATATCACAAATTTTCTAATGATTACCCTGAACCATGACGACCCTTCCCCCCCCCCCCCCCCCCGAAGCATTCTAATGCCCATTTATTAAATTGGGAGAACCTTGCGATGCAAAAAATATCTGTGGGACCAAGGCATTAATTAATATTACAAGCAGATTACTCGGCCTTATTATTTGTTGAAATTATGTGTCAAAGGCTTTCAAGCTGAGCCGTTGGACCATGTGATTATAATTTATGGTTTAAATGGATGATTAACAACTGACTAAATGGTAATTCATCACGCTTAGAAATAAATATAGTACTTTTATATTTCTTATAATGAATGATTGTTACAGTAATGTGAAAATCACAGGTTCATAAGGTCAATCGAAAATTAAAAAGGTGAGTTGAACTTAAGGAAATCACCAACATAACAAATGTATCAAACAAGGGATAGGGACGAAGAAACAGGGATGAAGTCAAACCAACAGGGAAAGGGGTCAAACAACTATGGTGGGGGTCAAATGTACTCATTTTGGGAATATTCAAAAACAATGAATTACCTTATATGGCTGAGTAATCATGCACAGCTTAACAAACCTTAAGATGTATAATTCAGGTACCATATATAATTACTGTAATTTTATAAAACTTATTTTGAAGGCCAAATGCAACCATGATTCTGATTGGTTGATTGTTTCTGACCTTTGATTGTTAGTTCTGATTGGTTGGTTCTGGCCTTTGGTCGGTTGCATGGTTCTGACTTCTGATTGGTTGATTCTGACCTCTTCTAAACTATTTTGGACCTTTGATTGGTTGATCCTGTCAACTAATTGGTTGGTTCTCAGACATATTCTTGGTTGTTTCTGATTTCTAATAGGTCAGAAATGACCTTTGATAGATTTGTTCTGAGCACTGATTGGTTCAAATGATAAAAGAGTTATTCTTTTGAGCTCCGTTTGCTTCCAGATTCTGAGATCTGTTTGGATATAGTTGTGACCTCTGGGGAGGTATTCAATATTGATCTCACTATATTTGAGAAAAAGTATAGCCAATCATGTCACCTGTTACTGACAAAAAGTTTGATATGGTTTGATCTGATTGGATGTCCTTATCCTTAAGTCAAGTAAGATCAATATTGAATACTGACCATGTTGGTATATATCAAACTCAAATGGTGGATTGGCTTGTCATGATGTTACCGTAGATATTTGTGTCTTGTGATAATAAAAACATAAATTAATACTAGCATTAAATTTTGGTTTAGCTAATTATAAAACATGTTGTATCATATGCATTGGAGTAAAGCAGATGTTATATCATTCATTGCTTTCGTGACAATGAATAAATTATCACCATAATCAGTTAAATGTATTAATATAATATTCTAAATAAGTTGAAATATATGATTTATATGCTGGGCTTAAATTATAACTAATCTGTTTAAAGGTGAGAAAATAAGGTCGTCCGGTTCTTTTAGGCGAGTTTTTTTGGTGCTAATTAATATGAATGTATTAATTGAAATGTTAATTGGAAAAGTTGGTTTGAAAAAAAGACGTTTTAGGGCCATGAGGCATTGGTGTACATATATTTTGATGTATGATTTATTTCAATGTTGTAATTATTAACGCAATTTTTCTTATTTATAAATATTTAAATTTGATGAAAGAAGGTGATCTTTGAGATGAATTCTTAATGAAGTTTATATATCATTATAAATATGTATGTACCTAATAATTAGTAATTAGAACTGGCTGTACTTTAGGCAAATAAATGTCAGCTTTTAATAAGTAATTACATTGTGGCATTATTTATGTAGCTATAAAATGCTTATTTTACGCTTCAGACTTTAAGTACAAATTGTAGCCCGTCACAATACAATATAGGTCGCCCAGTGGTAAGGGTAAACAAAAAGTATACATGTATAATACAGCACAAATCAAGAGTTCAAGAAGAGCTCTAGCAAATCGTTAAGCGAAGTGCAAAGCAAAACGCAAAGCAGATTTAAGCACAATGAGCCAAGAAGAAAGCAGTACTTACCATAAAGTGCAAAGGAATGCACAGTGCACAGCATAGTGCAAAGCAAAGGGCATAAACGAGCAAAGCACAAGTAGCAGAGTTTAGTAAATAACAAAGTGCTAGGCTAAGAGCAAAGTGAAACACAAAGAGCAAAGTAAAGTGAAAACCAAAGGCCAAAACAGAACAAAGCAAGCACAATCACAAAGCAAAAAGCACAACTACAAAGCAAGCACAACTACAAAGCAAGCACAATCACAAAGCAAGCACAATCACAAAGCAAAAAGCACAACTACAAAGCAAGCACAAATACAAAGCAAGCACAAATACAAAGCAAAGCACAAACATGAAACAAAAAGCACAAAGCAAGCACAAATACAAAACATTAAGCAAAAAGGGTAGCACAAAGCAAAACAGTAAGCACAGCACATTGACACATTTAACAACATCAAAGAACAAATTGAACAAAGCAAAGCGCAATTCAAACAATGCTTCAGCATGCGACTTATTATTATTGCACAAACTTAGGAGCAAACTCCCCTAACATGTCAATATGAAGAAAGTATGTTTAATTTTAATAGTAACCAGTCATTGAATGACAAAACAAGAAGGAAATGTTCATCGATCATATTTTTTGTTAGCCAAAAAGTTGTCCTTACATTGATTTTAATTTCAGTGAGTGGGCATTTAGATCAACAGGTGGGTCATTTTTGCCAGAATCATCACAGGACTTCCAAAGTAGATAAATCAATCATCAGTCAATTTTATTCAAATTTTAAGTGAAGAATTGTCAGAAATGAAAACAAAACAAAGAAACATGAAAAAAGCATTGTAAGAAAATTTAGAACAATGAAACTGTACAGTATGAGTTTTTAATTTGTCATCTCGGATAATATGTTTTTGTTACAACATTAAATACAAGCTTGTCAAATGCAACATTGCTGTTAATTAAATTTTAATTAGATGTTGGGCACTTGAACAAGTGGGAGTTTTCATGACGAACATGATTCACGAACAATTAGCCAACATGATTTTCTTGTCTTAATTAATTACTTCAGAAACAATAAAAATATATGGCTTTGTAATGATGTTGCATTATATTGTTCTGTACACATTTGCTGATCATGCATCATTATAATACTTGTTAAAGGTGCATTTAAATGCATTTAATTGTATTTTCTGCAATTAAAACCACATTGAAGTATTTGCATTGGAGTGAATTTTAAATTGATAGGGCTATAATCATGACTATTATATCTCTTACGCAATCAATTTGATGTGTTTTGTAGCTCAGTGTTTGTGCGCCGTAGCACATTGCTTTGCGTGCCGTAGCTCATTGATTAGGCACCGTAGCTCATTGCTTTGCGCACTGTAATTCATTACTATGCACGCCGTAGCTCATTCCTTTGCGCCCGTAGCTCATTGCTTTGCGCGCTTGCCTCAAATTGGGAGGTACTCATATGCTTCAGGCACAGCCATTGGAATGCTGACTGGCAAATTAAGGTTATTATAGGCTCAGCATTTTTATGCCCCCAGCATCTACTGCTACATAGGCATATAGTGATTGTCCTGCTGGTACGACGGTCCATCTGTTTTTAATGTTATAATTTATTTATTACAAAAACATCTTTCTAAATTTTGTGTGTCATATCTTATCTCAGCTCATTGGCTTCACAAGTTGCTATCTTCGTGAGGATTGTCCTGTCATAAATATATCACCATGAGTTGTCCATCCACAGTACATGGTGAATGACATATTGCATCACGTCACGTTCCAATTAAGGTTTTGTTTTTTCTTCTTTGTTGTAATAAAGCCTTACTACTTGAATCAGATCATTTAAAATTGTGAACTGACCTTGTCATGCAGAACAGTTTTAGTGTTTGCACAATTTTTTTGACCAATTTTTGGGCTTGATCAACTTTTCAACTTATCAGCGGGCTTGATCAAATTTTTCAGCATCACAGCATCACAAGGCGCTTCTTATGAGCCTAATTGCATGAAAATCGGAACTTGTCATGTTGACCAAACTGAAGTTGAAACAGCTTGTTTTACTATAAGTAAAGAGTGATTTACAATTTTCTAAAACTATTGATTTTGTACTTACGACCTTCTCATTCTAAGCCACAGCTAAATGTAATTAGCCATTTGGCCAGTAAACAAGATATTTTTGTGCTACATTTCCAACTTTTCCTGTTCGTTAACTGATAAATAAATTGGCTATCTAAATTTATTCAATTAAAATAACAGCCTAGCCTTCTGTTTCTGTCATTCTGTCATGATATAACATTTAATTAGGATGCTGAGCATGAGACAAGACAAGCTACAAGACAACCAGTGCCATTGGTCACCGACCTTTTATATGTTTAATTGAAGTGATACCCAAATTTTCCTCTATTAAAATATCTCCTTTCTTGGCTGTAACCATCATGATAAAACATTAAACATCATGTTTTAGACATCACTACGACAACTTACCGGCAAGGTTTTGCCCCCTACCTGACAATTTTAAAGATAATATTTATGTTGATGTGTTAAGGCTTAAAGATAATGTTGATACAATTGTGATGTTCAAAACATCTTTCTTGTGTTAACTATATATATTACTATTTAATGTTGGACTAATTTGAGTGTTGAGACTGTAGAAACTACATTTGATTAAAGAAACACTTACTACAGTATTGCAGGCAACCTTTGAAATTTAAATTTAATTTATTATTTTTATTATTATTGTGAGTCGCTTACATTATAACTGTCAATCAATCAGATTGACTGAGTCCCAAACACCTTTTAAGTATTCATGTGCATGCAGGTTAGCAATATTTCTTGCAAATGGGGGGGGGGCTCTAGGCCTTTAAATACTGTGCTTTTTCTGGTATTTAACATAATAGTATAACAACACTACTTGATGACACTGTGGGAATCATACTCAGGTAAATGATATGATGACTTCTCAGTGGTTAGCACGCTTGCCGCCTAATCCGGCGATTCCCGTTCAAATCTGGTCGGAGCACACATATGCCTGCCATATTCAGCAGAAAGAGCTGACTGGCAAATAAAAACTAAGCTCAGCATTAAAAAAAATGTTGAGGTTGTCACACAAGAGATAAAGCTGATCTAGAGAATCATGGGCTGGGCCACTGTACAACCCTCTTTTTAGCTTGATAATATTTTTGTCCTTTAGTAAGTGTATAACAACTTCAGTTATAAATGACTGGCATGCAAGAAAACCAGCATAGATTAAAGAACATTGAGTGTTAAATTACTGCATCATTTTAACATCCTGACCTGCTTTAGCAAAGAATTAATCAACTGTATTATACCTGCCTTACATTTGAACTTCTTTAAGTACAATACTTACCTTTAAGTTCGCTGATTAACATCATTCAAGGTCAATTCTGCCTTGAAACCCATGCAGTTAAGGCCTTGTATTTTGTTTGTAATAAAATTAAATTTTGATTTTATTACAATCTGCTGTAGGGCAATCACGTTTAAATTTCTGTCTCAAATTTTACACAAAAACATGATTCAGACTGTTATTATTTCCACTTGAATACATTTTAATTAGTCATAAAATAATTAACATAATGTTCTAATAAGTCTTGTGCTAATATTTTATAAGCTTCACTGTGGTCTGTATCTGAGGCAGCTGTTATGACTCAAAAACAAAGGTTGAAAAGTTCAACAACTGGTTTCAATTTAATAGATTTTTGTCAGAAAGTCATGTTAATATTTTAAACAATCTACTTCAGGTTGACAACAAAAGTATTTTCTGTGCATTTTAAATAAACATGCCTTAATGCAACTTTCTGATAGTATATCATTAATTACTGTTACAAATCACTTTATTGGCGTCATCTTAACAAATATTGTACATGCTTAAATAGACTGATGCCTGTGGTAGGTTGTGAGTGGTAATTGATTGCTAAATGACTCTCTCCTCCTCTATGCCTGGGTTTAAATCAGGGCTTAGAATTATATATTCAGGCCAACCATTACTGCATGGTCTTTGGTTTCACTTGTACTTGAGTCGCAGGCATTGAAGCCGCCGGTACCAGATATGATATGCATACAATCCCATGCTTACGAATATCCCTTGAAACACCTGTCTCAAGGCATTACAAAGGCTTCAGCCTTTTGTATTTGTAACCAGACCGAGGCTCAAACCCGGGACCCTTCGCTTACAGGATGAATGCTCTACTAACTGAGCTAGCCGACTGCTCACACATGTTTCTCCCCTTTAGTAGAAAGGTTCAAACTGTGATACAATTCTATAATTAATATTAAATAGGGGGAATCTGGGTGGTCGTCTCCTGCAATTTCGGTTATATGGGCCATGATCAAGCCGAACAAACAAAATTAGTTTAAACATTAAAACATTAGAAGCAAACACTTTTTTATTGGATAAAAAGTATTAAACGTAAACTTCCACCAATTCACACTATAAATGATTTTATGTTCGGTTTTTGTGTCAATTTATGACTATAATTAAGGTCCAGTGATTTTTATTCAGAATTTATTCAGTATTTATTGTAGATTGATAAGCTGGAGCACTTCGGTTTATGGAGCACTTCGGTTTATTACAACTGAAATTGCTCCTCTGTCAAGGCTTTATTGCTTGTTGATTATAACGTCAAGTCAGACCTTTACTGTTGTAAACCTGTTTTTAACATTAACACCAATACCTTTATACCTACATACCCATGAACCTATACCCTTCTCTGTCTTTTGGAGTTTAAGTTCTGACTGCAGATCATTTCTTTTCCCATTGTCACTGCGTATAAACAATCAAGTTGATTTCTGGCAATTGCAATAAGGCATACACATTGAATTATATAGTATGGCAATAAGTCATACCTACCTACCTACCTAATCCTCTTCAGGCCGGTTTGCCCCTAAGGTCATAATAAGTCATACAGTGATCAGATTTTACATGTGCTTTCAATAGCAAAAAATGATACAAGTTGAATTTTATAGTAATCCAATAAGCCATTCAGTGATTTGGTGTGTACACTGTGATTGTATTGCTTACGTGAACAGTGCAACCTCTTGTAGAGCAACACTTTTTGGAAGCTGCAGATAATGGCCACTGTTTAGAGGTTGTTGCTCTAGAGAGGTTAAATTAATAGTAAATAATATTCTTAGGAAAGTTTGAAGGTGTTGTTATAGAAAGGTTGTCACTCTACAGAGGATTACTTTAGAGAGGTTTTACTGCGCATTGTAAATAAATTACCAGGATTGTGGCATTGACAGCATTCCTTATGATGTTAGATCTTGTTCTGGGATTAAAAGTTGGTGAAACTTGTCAACTTAGAAAAACTGCTGCAATAGAAATTGTTAAAATGTTTGCAGCTGGGTTCAACTATGTGTCAAGTCCTGTTGTGGTGCAAATTCTAAGAAAGTGTTTGCCTGGTCCTTGACCTTCTGGATTATTGCTACCAGTAGCTTATGATAAACAAGTTTGTTTTGGCGTTTGAAAAGAACTAAATTTACATCATCTTGAAGTTCAAACATAACTTAATGTAACTTATGATATTAAACCCTGTTAAAAAACACATTAAACCCTTAAAATTGGAACAAAATCAACAAATTGTATCCTTTATCTGCCTGTATGGCACTCGAAATTGTTGATATATCCAAAATACTGGCCACTTCTCACATGTTTGTGAATGATAATATGTGAATAAGTGATTGAATAAGTGACATTTGATAGGTTTCAAGTGAGATAGATGGACAATAAATGTGTCACATAGTAGTTATGTATCAGAAGGAATCACTCAGTTGTATTTTTAACACCTGCACTGTATTTTTTCTGTTTTTGGTCATACATGTAGTTGAGTTTTGTGTATCGGTATTTCATTCGGGCTATCAGTGGTGTTTTGCATGCCAGTTTGAAATTTATAATAATATTATAATTATCCAAATTAAGTTAGCGAGGATCATCTCAAATATTAAGCCTGGTGATCCAGCTGCTTATTATAAGACTTACAAGTAGGTTGGTCTAGGAATCGATCACTGGAGTTTTTCTGACCATCTAACCTCGGGGTCCAGCTCCATCGCAAGGAGTGATGAACTAGGCTTATTTCATTGTACTCAGGCTTGGTTTTGGAAATTAATTGAACATTAAAAGGGCTTAGTGCAAACTCTGGTACATGCCTCTATAAATTGATGTAGTTACCATAGTTTTGCACTGAGCCCTCGAAAATTTAATTTAGTCCCGTACTAAAATGCAAAGCAAATGTCCGGACCATCCAAGCTGAAATGCGACGTTAATTAACACTGAATTTTAGTCTTATGTAAGATTCACACATATATTGTCAGACTGTAACCAGGTGATAAAAGGTTAAAACTACGAATGAACAGTGTTGACAAGTTTAGCAACTTAATTCACAAATGCCTGGATGGAAACCTAGCAACCATGTTGAAGAGTGTACAATTGAAGGTACAAAACACTTGAAAAATTGAAGAGTAGCAATTGAAGTTACAAAAACATTTCACTCAATGCTAATGATCAGTTTGTAGAAGTGAGCACAACAGTTGACAAATGGCAACTTGATAACCATTTTCTCACCGTTGATAACCTGCAGTTTCTCACCCGGCAGGCAGCAAATTATCTATTGTTGTACATTAAATTGTAAACTTATCCATTGATTGCCCAGCTACTGTGTTTCTAACATGGCTTTGTCGTCATGTCAAAATATCCTCTATAATTTTGCCTGTCATTTAAACTTTCAAAATTACCTCTATAATTTTGTCTGTCATTTTTATTAAACTTTCAAAATTAAAATCGTAAAAAATAATCTTTGCAGGTCGAGATTAATATTTTTTGCACAAGAATCATTCTTTCACCTCATTGATCAAGTACGAATGTCAATGGTGGCATTCTTCTCTGATAATCTCCTAATCTCATGTCAGCTGTAGCTTAGGAACCTGCTGGGAATTGTACACAAACTTGCGTTAATTCAAGTCTGTATGGGCCCTCTCTCAGATAGCATAGACCATTCTGAGAGCTAGTTGTGTGTGGCATTTGTCACATTTTTAAATTCTCAAGTCTTGAAATATTAAAAAAATGTTGCAAGTATTTAATCATTCGACATTTAATCTTAGATTGGCAGAAATGACAAAACAATCATGTCAGCATTTCTTCATAAAATTTGATTAACTGATTATGTGTACAACATTCTGCTTATGAGCAGAAGAATTCATAATTATAACTCATTGAGCATTGTAGCTTTACATATTTTTGTAGTGTTTAATATATTGGTATGCATAACTGTCAGTAAATTAGTAGTCAAATTGTGAAAAAAAATTATCTAGTTACATTCAATTTTTTTGTGCGGTTGTCAACATTTTGTACAATCTACTATTGGTGACTCAAGGAGTTATGTAAATCACTATAATTGAATCTTGAGGGAAACAGGATTGAAACGTTTTCTACTTAAAATGATTTTAATGAGTTGTTTACTGTAATTGAGGGTTTAAATTGCCTCAGATCAATTTTACTAAACATACTATTAAGTGTAGGGTATTCTTTTGATATTTTACCTTGCCTGACATAACTCAATTGTGCAGAAAATATTTGTCAATTTTGTCTGAAAATCTAACTATCCTAAAGATGTTAAAATGTATGTGAAGGAGCTTTATTGAACGGGTGCTGCGTTCAAATATTATTGTGATTTAATCTTCAAACGTTTATGGCAATTTAGTAGAAAGCTGAAAATAGGGTGATGAGCTTCACGAAATAGCAAATTTCATCTGTATTTTAAAATGTTTTATCACCTTTTAAATCCACCAATATTGTATAGATGAATGTATTTTTAGTACTGAAAGGTTACCTTCAAAGTGATTAGTTCTAATTGCCTATTTGATGAATTTTTATTGGTTCTATAAAATCGTTTGCATGCCTTAATTTCTCATCAAGTATATTAAACTGTGTGTTCATTTATTTCATTACCGGTATATTTAAATTTATTCAAAAAACTAATATGGTCTAATCAATTGTCATCAATCTGTTGATGATCAGGTCCTGATTAACTTTTTCTAACAAGGGAGGTAATTGATTATTATAATTGTTATAAAGTTGACAGAGTAGTCTCCCTTTATACAAAAATCATTATTTTGGTTGCAAAAGAATGATATATCATTCTTGTCACCAATTGTTTTGATGGCCGTTATATTGTCAACTATTTCAAGCAAGGGAGATGATTAATTTAATCATAAACTGTTAGATAGTTGTACTGAATAATCTCCCTTTATACAAAAAAAAGCACATTAACTCACCACAAAATTGTGCAAAGATGATATTTATATATTCGTACAGGACCTGGTGCTGTTTCTGATGTTGAAGCTTTTTTCACATCCATAACATATCTGTTGACTAAGTTTATTTGAAAACACTACTGAGCTACTGATATAGTAACAATAATGATACTAGAAGGGGTCAACATGGTCTATCTAATTTGTTTTAACAAGGAAATAACCTGACCTATTTTGTCTATTTTCAGGTGTCGTTCTGTGACACAGGCAGCATGGAGTTCCAGAATAACCTCAACAACAACTACGCTGTTCTACAGCCTCACTATGAACATGAACTGTTGAATTGTGGGATATGTAATAGAAGCTATAGCAACCCCAAAGTTCTTCCATGTCTCCATTCATTCTGTGAACAGTGTCTATGTAACTACATTCCATCGGAAAGCCTTTCCGTCACCTGCCCAGTTTGCCGTCAACAATCCATTCTTCCACTAGAGGGCGTTAGTGCTCTACAAGCCAACATCTTTATAACCAGTCTGATGGACGTCGTAGGTTAGTAGTTAGTACCTATCGAAGAGACTTTAACAATTTATATCAGGCTGAGCATAGCATATGGTTGCCAGTCAGCAATCTGGCAGGTATATGAGTATTTCCACCCAGATTTGAACCTGGGTCACAGAGTTAGGCAACAAGCGCGCTAACCACTGAGCTACAGAGGCATACATACCACATATATTCATACCATGTGATCATGAGTCATTCTACAAACACCTCGGCTATTGGAGAGCATTGTTTAAGCCATATATTTCCCTCATGTCCGTACTTTCATCTTGCGCCTGGTATCTCCTTCCAGTGTTCACCAAGAATTCAGTCACCAGGTAGGATTGTTGAAAATTCAATCTTTCACCTGCTTCCAAAATTTGTTTTTGCAAATTTTATAATATTTATTAAGTTGATTTTGCTTGCTTATGATTTTTTGTTAATTGTTTCTTGGACATTATGTGTTTGGAAAGAATTTACCAAGAAACTTAAATGAAAATTCTTGAAGAAATAGTTTTCTCTTTTAAATAACAGAATAAGTGGGAAATTATAAAAAAAAATTCAAATACAAAGTACTGTATAGCGGGTATATTTCACGGTGTCCAATTTTCGCGTTAATAGGATCCTTTTGAATTCATAGCGTCTTGATTTCGCGCTCATGGCCTTGACCGCAAAATTAAAACCTTATTGGTAAACATGGAAGGGGAGGTTACAGTACGAGTATAATAGTCACTACTGATCTCGGGGTTGAGGGTTCGAATCCCGGGCTGGTCAACTAAAAGTACTGATAGTCTTTTGGGTGAGACTTTAAACCGAGGTCCCATGTATGGGTGCTATAAATATGGCATGCAAAAAGAACCAGGGATGCTTCTGGAATTAGGGCATCTTCTGTATAATGCGCTATCCCGCAAAACTAAAAGTCTTCTGGAGGCCTCACCCATAAGGATTATTCGGCGGTGAGGATAAAGAAACGCAATAAACCAAACATACTGATCATTAACTGCTAACATAAGAAAAATAAGTAGATCTATTTACAAACAAATCATTATTTCGGCAAACATTTACATGTTCCGCAAACAAAACTGTTATTGAAATTGAACAAGTTTGATGAAACGGCTTACAATTCAAACCTTCAAACGATATTGATATGCATGCATAGAGATTTAAACACGTTCTTTACAAATATCCAATTTCTATCCATACTTTATACATGTCGTAGTCTATTATTATTACAGTAATTTACAGAATCGCACAATGTTTCGTTTTGTACGTCTTGCAAAGCAATGTTGGATTAGTTCTTAAAGTTCCTTGATGCATTGTCTCCCTTTGTAAAATTTGTATATTTTTGGTGATTATTTCACTGGGTTTAGATTTCACGCATTCGATGTTGACCGCGAATATAGCAAAAGTTAAACCCCCGCGAAATATACCCGCTATACAGTATAGCATTTATTTTCCAGTCTGCTTAGACGGCAAGCACGGTGATTAACCACTGAGAATTTTTATTGGACCTTGAACTATCAATTCTGTAGCATTATACACCTGCACATCTTGTAACATACATATTGTGGTTACATATTAAAAGTTGAACATACTACCATTGAACTCACTTTTGATTATTAATAGCATCTATGTATCATGTATTGCTTTTAACATGTAAAATGATTGTGTCTCCCACATGAAGTGGGGAAACATATGGATTTTGTGCTTGAAATCTGTCGGCTTAAAATCCTTCTGCTTGAAGGTTTGAAATCTGTCTGCTTAATTGTGTCTCCAACATGAAGTGGGGAAACATATGGATTTGGTCTTTGAAATCTGTCAGCTTGAAATCTGTCTGCTTGAAAGCTTGAAATCCGTCAACAGAAATACTGTAACTCATTTTAATTAAAAAATTTTCATACCAAGCCTAGTTGGACAAATTATCAGGAATTTAAGTTCATTGGCATTGGATGATTTTTGTTAGCGTTATGGCCCTTTGTGGCAGAAATATGTTTTATTTGTCAAAAAGGGTGATTGATTGTCATTAACTCTATAATAATGTTTGATACTGTTGAGTCAATAAGTAAAACTAATGAGAGAACTATCTCATTCGAGAGAACTATCTCATTCGAAAGAACTATCTCATTCGAGAGAACTATCTCATTCGAGAGAACTATCTCATTCGAAAGAACTATCTCATTCGAGAGAACTATCTCATTTGAGAGAACTATCTCATTCGAGAGAACTATCTCATTCGAAAGAACTATCTCATTCGAAAGAACAGCAGGGATTACATATTCAGTAATGCACATAGATAAATATAGTTTATCTGACAGATAAGCTTATGCTTTTAACCGTTATTGTTTAACTTTGAAGGGATTGTACGTATATTTCAGGTCCTGAATCGTGCGGTGTGTGTGGGTTGGAGAGTGCCAAATTATGTACAAAATGTTCTGCATGTGATAAAAGTTTGTGTGAAACCTGTACACAACAACACGGAGATGATAGTGAACTTACCAATCATGAACTAGTCAGTATACCTGTGTGTTCTACATCATCTGAGAGTGAAGATTGCACCTTAGTTTGTCCAAATCATGCCGGAAACTCATTACAGGTATAAACCCTATCTGAATCAAAGTCCTGGTTAAAATTTACTTAAAATAGGCTCTACTTAGTACTTATACATGGTTTTGACTCTGACAAAATGACACTGATTGCCATTTATGCCATTGTGGGTTAGTTCTTTGCCCTATGCCCAACATCAAGTTTACCTTGCCTATTGACCTATACAGGCACTGCGTTTCTTATGTATTCTAGCTATGCATGTATTACACTATTGAAAACGAACTGATAAGCCTTGCTGTTTGCAAGTGACCGACAATATCTCCTGATTGGGAGACAAATCAGACTTGTTTACAGTTACTCTAAGTGTTCTACTAAGTAGAACTGGATAAGAAAAATAAAATGTAACACATCAATATTTATTTATTGGTACATCACTGACTCTTCTCTTATTTTCCTCTTCGAAAAAATAGCAATGTGGCCAATGATTTATATGTGTGTATCTCATATTGACAATGCTTAGCTGTATACTTCAGACATTTGCTTATCTGAGGAATATTCATGACTTATATATTGTAATTACATTGCCTTAGAATAATATTATATTTGTTCCCTACTGACTGACTACATGTACTTGCTCATGAATGTGTTGGATCGGGGTGCAAGACATTTCTAATAAATGTGAACTGAGCTGCGGCTATGGTCTAGTGGGTAGCGCATTGAATTTGCAACCCTGCAATTTTTGTTCTATTTCTGGTTGCTGCAGGCCAAATATATATATTTCAATGAAAATTTGACAATTATGTTGATTTGGTGAATATGCCGATATACATAACTGAAAAATTATCAAGAAAAGGCGTTAAACTTGAAAAAGCAAAAAATAAGGGTATAATGATAATTTTTATTTTCATTTCAGTTTTACTGTATGTCGTGTGAGACAGGAGTGTGTAAAGATTGCACAACAGTCGAGCATATTAGTCATAATATTATCTCCCTTCGTGAGGCCATCGATGAACATAAATCCACGCTAGCCAATCTAATCACAGGGGCCAGAGAACAGATCCCTCTCCTACAAGGGGCCATCAATAACATTGCCGAAGTGATGCAATCGTTAACCAGTCAAACTAAGATAACGGAAGGTAAAATAACTGAAACATTTGATGAACTTGTGTGTTTAATGAACGATAGAAAAGCGACATTGTTGAAAGATCTGAACACGATACATAACAAGAAACAAGAAGTGTTAATGAAACAGAAGGACAGTATAGAAAATGCTATCACCAAAATGAACACATGTTGTGAGTTTACTGAAGAAACTGTTGAACATGGTACAGACACTGAAATTCTTCTGGTGAGAAAAGAGATGGCTAGTAAACTACAAGAGTTTGGAATAGGTAGTATCAGACGTGAACCTGAAGAGAATGAATTTGTGGGTTTCGACACAGCTCATTGCCAAGGTCTGAAAAAGTCCTTGGGTAACCTTGGTTACGTTAAGAATAATAGTGCTGTGGCATACAACACTACAGCAAATGGTGAAGGACTGAAACACGCTTTTGTCAATAAGCCTGCAGTGATTACCATAACAACCAAAGCACACCATGGGGAGTTAGTGAAAGTAGGTCAAGCTCTGATTGATTCAGAACTGCAAGCTTCCAATGGAGACAGAATAATTCCAGCAATCACCGACCAACAAAACGGTACCTATGAACTGGTTTATTTGCTACCTAGAGAAGATAACTATATGATGTTTATTAAGTTATTTGGTAGGCATATTAAGGGGTCACCCTTCAAGGTCAAGGCTGTGAACTGCAGCGTTGACGATCATGCTGAAGGTGCAACAAGTTCATCCAAAATTCCTAGAACTGCAGCCATAAAACAAAAGGGTACCAAACGACCTTCAAGTTCAAGGTCAGGTTCGAACAGAAAGAGCAACCTTATAGAAGATGACCTTTTGTGGAGAGTAGGGGTCAAAGGTCGAAATAAAGGAGAATTCACTAATCCACAAGGAATCTGTTGTGTGGACAATAAGATCCTTGTTGCGGACAGTAATAATCAAGTAGCGCAAGTGTTCACTTTATCTGGGGACTGTAAGTTAAAGTTTGGAATGCCGGGTAGAGTTGCGGGTAAAATGCAACGACCTACCGGTGTCGCTACCACCTTAAATGGTAACTACCTTATTGCTGACTATGATAATAAGTGGATTAGTATCTATTCACCTGATGGAAAATATTTGAATAAAATCGGAACAGGAAAGTTACTGGGACCAAAAGGTATCGCTGTGGACAGAAACGGCCATATTATAGTGGTAGACAATAAGGGTAGTGCAATATTCATATTCCAATCCAACGGGAAATTGTTGTCCAAGTTTGGATCACGAGGTAACGGGGACCATCAGTTTGCGGGGCCACATTATGTTGCAGTGAATGCAAATAATGATATAATTGTTTCAGATTTCCATAATCATTGTATTAAAGTGTTTGACTGTGAAGGGAACTTTCTCTTCTGTTTCGGGTCCAATGGAGAGGGGAATGGTCAGTTCAATGCCCCAACCGGGGTCGCTGTCGATGAATATGGGAACATACTGGTTGCTGATTGGGGAAATTCTAGAATACAGGTATTGTGTATATCTCACTTAGTTTTTTCGTAAATTAATCAAAACAATGCTAAAATCGATAAATGACATACCAATCTTATAGTGAGGCTGGTATTATTATTTCCCTGAAAAACCCTTGAATACTTCTTAACACTATTTTCCAATTTTGAGAATGGAGATAAGTACCAGTACAACCTGATAAAGGTTAATAAGTTATGGAGAAAAGGGTTAATACCCTTCGTCTGTTCAAGTGACAGTATATAATTATGCCCCCCCCCCATCTTTAATGAGAGAGTATACATACTGCTTTGCTCATGTCAGTCTGTCTGTAGATCAAATGCTTTCTGTTCAGTAACTTGAGAACGTTTTGCCCAAGGATCGTCAAACTTCTGCATGGAGGTTGGTCAGTAACAGTAGCCTATTGATTTCAAGGTTCGAAGGTCAAAGACTATTGGGCTATTATGGGGGCTTACATGTTT
Source organism: Spisula subtruncata (assembly GCA_963678985.1). Taxonomy (NCBI): domain Eukaryota; kingdom Metazoa; phylum Mollusca; class Bivalvia; order Venerida; family Mactridae; genus Spisula; species Spisula subtruncata. The sequence goes on from OY787665.1 coordinate 16,569,420, forward strand.
TACAAACATCACTTATTGATCTTGTTTTCGTATTGTTTGTAAAACTTTGCTATAATTCAAATTTCAGGTGTTTGACAGTAATGGTTCATTCCTGAGTTATGTGAACACATCAGCTGATCCCCTATATGGACCACAGGGACTAGCTATCACACCTGAAGGGACCGTTGTTGTATCCGACTCCGGCAATCATTGTATCAAGGTGTACAAGTACCTACAATAATCTAACATTCCGTGTGACTTACAGCTGAATGAGATGATGATGTCATGAATGTATCAATCCTCACATACGACTCATCAGTGAATGAGGGAGTGGTGTCATGTGTAAATCCTCAAATACGACCAATCAGTGAATGAGACAGTGGTAGCATGTGTATATGGTGTACGTTTGCTACGGATTTCTACATAGCTCTGTGCATGACTTCATGAAACTTTTTATGGTGCGTCCAGGATAATGTGATGCTTACAAACAAGAATCTGTTTGGTCAACTGTTTGCAAAATTGTTATTTAGAGTTACTTGATGCATAACAGTAACAAAAATATTTATCAACATAAGCTAATTTAAAAGAATTTCATAAGTTGTTGTTACAGAAGAATTGTTGCTTAATGTGGAAGTTCTTATAGTATATTGTACCTGACTAAATCCACCAAAGATATACTAGTTAAAGATCTGTTGTACCGTAATACACATTTGTATGAGTGTGTTATAATGTTGATGAGAGAGCATTATTTATGTACTGTAAAATCATTTAATTTCAATAGGACAAAATTTCGTGGTTTTGGTAAAAAGACCATTTCAATGGGACCTTCGTGGATTTTGCATTTCAGGTAATAACTTCAAGGGTCAACATTATTGTTTGATGGGATTTGATTTTGTGGTTGAAGGTGAACCATGAAATCCACGAAATTTAATCCTGGTGAAAATTAATGATTTTACAGTATGTTGTTTGTGTAATTGCACTATGTCTTATTTATTATGTTAGATAGGTGTATGTGGTCTATTTATTTATATAACACCAACATATAAATGTACAAAAACCATTACTTTTTTCTTCATGTATATGGAAACATGTTAGTTGAAGAGTTTTATTTAACATTTCCTATTCTATAACAATTATGTGCAATGTATTAATTGATTAATCTATGAATTAGTCATTAGAAATGACATGCCTGTGTATTGAAAATGATATTTATGTGTATGTACAGTATATGTGCTAGTGAAATAGTATCATTTGACCAAACTCATCTAAGATATAATGTCACTTTAATTATTGCAAGGGAGGTAACTGTTGGAAGTTTCATCACTTGAATGTCTGAGTTCTCTCCCTTTCTATATTTGAAGAGAATTTTGTTAAAATTGGAGGCAAATTCTTTTGCTGAAAAGTTACAGTCACAAATGTGTATGATATGATATAAATATTATTGTGTACATAATTTGATATAATTGACACAGTTATATTGTTAGCTAGCAAGTACCTGCAGTGTACAGTCGAGTCCCAAAATTCAAAATGTATAGTTATATGACAATCTTCTCACTTGCTTTATTTGTCCAGTCCTTGCATCAAACAAGAAATGTTTTGTTGTAATTTTGCACATGTGCTTTTACTATTATATTAAATTATATTGTAACTGACCAATGCTTTGCTTAAGTAAAATAGGTCCACTTAAAGCTTTGATGCTGCCTCATAAAACTATAAATTGGATTTTAATTGGTTCTTCAATATTTGAACAGCTGCCATCCATGTCATTGGCAATGATAACACCAAATTACAGTACAACCTCTCATGAGCAGACCTCTGTAGAGAAAGAACCTCAAAATTTTCCCTTAGCTGATAATTACTCAAAATTTAACCTTTGTAGAGCAGCAACCTCTCTACAATGGTCAATAATTCGCTGGCTTAGAACCAGAAGGTCGTAACTACCAAATCGGTATATTGAGAAAACAAGAGAAAACTGTCAGTAATTTACTCTTAACCTATGGGAAAACACGTTTTTAAAACTTCATTTTGGTCAACATGACAATTACAGATTTTCATGAAAATAGGCTCATAAGAAGCGCCTTGTGAAGCAGATTTCAAATATGTATAAGTCTTACAAGGTCGTAAGTGGTAGTTACGACCTTCTGGTTCTAAGCCATCAAATTATAATTCTCAAAGGGTAATGCTCTACAGAGTTTGTACTGTATAATATGTTTGGTTTCCATAACGATAGTATGTGGTGTGTCAATGGTACTTTGTTCACAGCATTTTGTATTGTAGTAAAATGATGCCTTTGATGTACCAGTGGACAATAATTGAAGTATTTAATAATAAAAATAATAATAATAAAATCTTTATTTTGTGAAGGTGACAATTTAAGACATATACATATACAAAGACGAATAAATAATTTGATGCGCTTTGATGATAATGTAATCTGCCGGGTAACATTTTTGTTCATTGTGTATGACACTTTGTATTTTTACATTGTTATAGCTCGGAGAATTTGACCTGATCCTGACCTTTATGCATGAATATGTTACAAGACTCTTGCTTTGGATATATCACTTTCAGCAAGCAATTTGTGCAGTATCATTTAATATTGTAGATTTGTGTTTTTAATAACTTTTTATTATATCTCAAGCGTCTTTGTGATACTCTCTGATTATGTAAGTATACAACGTTGGGTTATAAATATAGACAAGATATATGATCAGCTGTTAAATTGCGCTAATTAAAAGTTCAGGATCATTTCAAATTCTCTGGACTAAAAAAATAATTCATAAGGATTACAATGGTTGTGTTCTGAGAAATAATCTTAAGACAGGGAAGAAGTGAAGTAAGTAACTGTGTTTATCAGACAATTATGTGGTTGTTTTATTTCTCGAAACAATACGTAGGTACTTGAAAGTCACAATTTATGTCTCATTGTATTGTTACCATTGATGTGAATAACATTATATTTTTTTCATCCTCACAAAGTGGGAATGCTCGTGCAATATTGTATTATTTAGCTATGTATTCAATGACACGATGTAAATACAATATCATGTTTGCTTTAGAAATAACAAACCTGGCCTGGGTCTCCTGAATCAACCATATCTGAGCTAAATCTCATCTTGGATATTAAATCTCATCTTAAATATTGCCATATGACAAGTTTATTTCAATAGAGAGCTAGGCACTGTAACAAAACAGAAACATTATATTGAGTTTATTATAGTACAATTTCAAGAGCTCAAACTTCAGATTTATTCTAAACTCACATTCTGATTTGAGCAAAATCACAAAATCAGCTTAGTGTTTTACTTGAGATACTACAGGAGATTAGGACCTGGGGTGGTATTCACAAAGCATCTTAAGTGAAAACTTAGAATTTTTCTAAAATCTCAAATTTCCTTAAGTGTATCAGCTGAACAGGAAAAGCAAGATTACCAATTCTTTACATTTTTTAGAACCATTATGTATACAGCTATAGCAATCACATAGCAAACACGGGTTTTTCTATGTTTCTTTATAAATATGTGTGGCTCAAAATTTTAACTTAAGTCAAAATATTTAAGTTTTCACCTAAGATGCTTTGTGAATACCACCCCAGTACTTATTATCTTTAAGACCTATTTCGAGAATGACAAATTGTTTATTTGTGTATGCTGCGTAATAGCAACATTTCTTAATTGGAAGGTTAACAGTCTATCAAAGTACAAGTATCCTGTTCCGCTATCATGGACAATTAAATCCAGGAAATTGTCACTTTTCTTTGCATAATCTGCCACAAAGCTCATTGACTTGTACACATCTAATTACTAATATGTGCCAAGTTTTTGCTGGCTTTGAAAATAAGTGTTTTTGTTATGAAAATGTTAAGCTTGTTATTATTGTTTTATTCTGTTTTTGAAAATTTGTTAAAGTGATTGAACAATTTCTATCACTTAAAGTCTAGCGAACTCAGCGAAATAAAATCAATTCAAATGATTTCTTATTTATAATGGCGTCATTTTCATGAGATCTGAGCATGCAAGTTATATTTTTTTCATAGATGGTTGCTACATGTGTAATACCCGCTATTTACCTGTCAGTGGCATTTAATCTTTACAATATGAAATACTGTAAAATCATTTAATTTCGATGAGACAAAATTTTGTACTTTGGGTAAAAAATGTCATTTTGATGGGACATTTGTGGATTTTGCTTTTCAGGTAATTCTCACAAGGTTCCAAATTAGTGTTCGATGGGATTTGATTTCGTGGGTAAAGCTGATTGGGTAGAAGATGAACCACGAAATCCACGAAATTTAATCTCCCATGAAAATGAATGATTTTGCGGTATGAATGCATTTACTGTTGTATATATCTGATGCAGATACCTGCTCTGTGTGTACAATGTTATGTATGTTATGTACCATGTTGAAATGTTTGTTGTTATTTCTGAGTAATAAATGTATTCTGCTTTAGCATTCTGTAAACTTGTTTGTAATTTGTTCCAACTGGGTCTAAACCAGATGAAAAAGTGAACCATTCCCATTTGCATAAGCTTGTGAACTTGTTTGTAATTTGTACGGTTTAGAACCTTGAACATCTGCATATGATGTCAGACCTGTCTGTAAAAAAACAGCCATGAGAGCAACAAACAAAAGGTGGTCTTTGTCGACAGAAGGTCTTTATAAAGTTGGGTATTGTTAAATTGCATGTAAAGCCAAACCTGTTCTAAATGACCACTCATTAGAACAACAAACAAAAACTGGTCTTTGTCGTCAGGTCTTTATAATATTTTGTATCGTTGAATTGCAAGTAAAGCCAAACTTTTTCCAAATGACCACTCATTAGAACAAAAAACAAAAAGAGGTCTTTGTCGACAGGTCTTTATACGGTTGGGTACCGTTGAATTGCAAGTAAAGCCAAACCTGTTCATAACGACCATTCATGGAAACAACAAAATGTGGTATATATTGACAGATCTTCTCAACAGGTAACTGACAAGTAAAAATCTTGAGAAATACAAGTAGTTTGATGGCATACTGAATTGTAATTTGACCAAAGTCCACACAAATATGTGTTTGAAAATTTAACAAGATGAAGTCACCAACCAGTACTAACATTTCTGGTTGCCTAGCAACTGACACTTTGTGAGTCCGAGGATAACTGATTTGTTATTAAGTGTCTTCTGTCAACCTAAATCAAAGGGCTGTGGGACACATACAGACCCAATGATGTATCAGGTAATATGTTGAATCACACCACAGGTCCGTGAAGTGTCCTTAGGTCACCTTTGTATACATAGTGTATATATATAAATAAGCACTCTTGGGACACTTTTCATGGACCTGCGAATCACACAAGCAAACAATAAATACAGCTACCTCTGCCCTGTTATAAGGTGAATTCATTCATCTGGCAACTTTTGAAATAAATCAAGTTTTTGTACTATAGGCACACAAGGAATTAAGTTGTATGAGAAACTATTTCTGCAACGGACATGTTAAATAATCAGGGGAAATAATCAATTTGAAGGCACAAGTAATACTGTAAAATCATTTAATTTCGATGAGGTAATATTTCATGGTTTCGGCAAAAATGACCATTTCAACAGAACCTTAATTTGTGGATTTTGCATTTCATGTACAAGGGGCAAATTGATGTGAACCACAAAATTTAATCCCCCAGGCAAAATAATGATTTTACAGTATGATAGCATAGAAGGTAATGTAGCATATATTTACCTGATCTGATTTCTTGTACAACAGTAACATATTTCCATGGTTTCTGTGTCAACATCTGTTCTTTTCAAAATACATATGTTCAGTAAGTGACAGGGAGTTAAGTTGGGGAGCGGTGGCCTAGAGGTAGGACGCCCGCTTCGGGATCGAGAGGTCCCGGGTTCGATCCCCCTCTGGACTACTGGTTAAAATCTCTGAGCATGACCCACAGCTCCACTCCACCATGGTGTAAAATGGTACCTGTAAGGGCAGTGTCTATTCCTGGGCGCCGCAGATCGATGTTAGCTGCCACACCACAGGAGAAAAATAGTCTCCCCAGACACGAGTGTAGGTTTCCATATGTAGCCCAATGACCAGGGGAAGTTGAAAAGTCAAAGGGTGCTTGAGCGGCCTAACAGCTGAAAAGAGCCCTAGAAAATTGGTAACTTTTAACTTAAGTTACACATGTACTCCCAACTTTGCCACACTATCAGAGATAATTATCTTTGTAGGTTTGAAGCCATGAAAGTGTTTTAATATTGTGACCTCATAGCCTAACAAAATAATATATGTTTTATTTGGGTCGTAATACATAGAGCAAAATCAAAATAAGCGATCTGCAAAAGATGCAGTCCTTATTCAATGCTCTAAGTAAGGGAGACAATTCTGTTACAAACTAATTACCAGTTATTCCCAAGAGTAAATTGTCTCCCCTGGATTGAGGGTATATTTCTTGGACACAAGCAGGAAGTACTTCATACAGGCTATTGATCACCAATAACTGTTATTATAGTCCCATTGTTACTTCCTAGAATATTTGGGGGTGTGACCAATGAAAATATGATATTTGGGGGTGTGACCCGTGTTGACCAATGAAAATGTGATATTTGGGGGTGTGACCCGTGTTGACCAATGAAAATATGATATTTGGGGGTGTGACCTGTGTTGACCAATGAAAATATGAATGATCAATAGACAACTTGTATTCACTGGATTTTTCTCATACAATTCTGAATCAGTAGAGACAGAATACAACACAGAGTGTATCTATTGTATTCCCTAGTTACCAAGATGATGTATTGACAATAGTGTACACATACCATTAGTTCTCCACATATAAAACCACTATAGATGATTAGGCAATATAGCACAATGTGTAGAATCACGTGATCAAATTGATTGAAATGAATGCGGTTTTACGCTCAATACTATTGCGATTTCGTCTGCTAATGGTGTGTTTTTTCTTGATTATAACGATCATGCATTTAATATGGTTATATTACATAGCCTAAAGTACTTTCTGTATATGTAAGAATACCCGGCAAGTACCAAGTTTGCTCTATCTTTAGCCGTTTTTAATTGATGCTCGACCAAATGCAGTTTTCAACCGAGTGTAATAATTTGGTCGAGAAAAAACTCACCGTCAGCAGATGGAGTAGCAATAGTTTTGTGCGTAAGACCGCATTCATTTGATCACGTGATTCTACACACTGTAGCAGATCGTGTGGGTATACAAGATCACTCCAGTTTTTGACATAATACTGGTACTCAATAATTATTTGCTTCCATAAGGGGAATTACATGCCTTGTGCATTTCCCGGCAAGGGGACGTTCTTTAATAATATTCAAACTTTCATTTACAGGAATGCATACTTCCAGTAATTGCCTTAAATTGCAACATGCTTACTAAACAGCCATGTTATTGTATACTTACAAAATGTTTGCCAATATTTATGCCAGGTTATAATTGTTTAACCTCCCACACATATCCCCATCTCTTATAAGCTTTTATAATGCACCCACCTCTTGGCAATATGCCAGTCGTGGTTTTGCATTTTATGTTTACAAATAGTTCATAAAAATTATATTATAAATATAACTTCATTAAGCTTCATTAAGACTAAATTTGCTAATTATGATATCATAATTAACAATTACAAGCAAAACATAAACTACACAGGGATCAACAAACAATGAAAATTGTGTTGGGCGCTGTGCAATCACAGTATATATGTACAGCTTGTAGAATTTGACATGATCCGCACCTTTAAGAATGAATACATAACAAGATTCGTGTTTCGATTACATCGATTTCTGCAAGTAAATCATGCTATATTGTATTGCAGATTTGTGTTTGTATAACATCTCGAGCATCTTCGTGATACTCCCCGATTATGAAAACGTACTATCGGTGTTGTAAACATACACAATATATCGACTGTTAAATTATGCTAATCAATAGGTCAGGCTCAAGTCAAATTGGTCAAGCTATACTAGGATACTTGACTTCTGGATCACACTTTATATAGTACTTTACTTCAGCACATATAGCACTCAAAATGACTGCCCAACTCAAACTGATTATATTCATCAAGCACTTATGTATGCACCATAATTCCATAAGTGGTCCTGATTTATTCATTGCATCTATCACAACGTCCTTCCTGATTGATGCATATGACATTTCAAAGAAAAGCAAACACAAAGATGACATTTTTAACAAGAAAGGAAGAAATAATGTACATGGGCATTGCATATAAACACTAAACCACAACAAGAGGGCCCAAATGGTCCTAGCTAGGTCGCTCACCTGTCATATGGTGACCTACAAACTATTTTACAACTATATTTTTGTGACCTCTAGTGTACCCTACATAAGCTTTTCTATGATTTGACCTATTGACCTAGTTTTTCCCTGGTTGACCTATTATTGTACTGGACATAATGTAAAATCATTAATTTTCGTGGGTGATTTAATTTCGTGGATTTCGTGGTTGACCTGAACCACGAAAACAAATCTCAACGAACGATTATAACATTCAACAGGTAAGTCAATGTTTCAATTTGACCTAGTGACCTTATTTTATACACAAATGGCCCAATATCGAGCTTGACCTAGATTTTGTTGAGATGATCATTGTGACCAAGTTTCTTAGAGATAAGGCAAAAATGTCTACACATTTTGTCAAAACAAGGTTTTCTAAGATTTGACCTAGTGGCCTAGTTTTGTACACAAATGGCCTAATATCGAACTTCACCTAGATTTTGTTGAGATGATCGTTGTGACTAAGTTTCACAAAGCTCCCCTGTCCATTTGTGACAGGCAAGCTAAAAACCAAGAACTAGGTGTTGTTCAAGAAGAAACTTTCGACATGAAGATCACCAAAGAGATTGGTTTTGTTATCAAAAATACAGAAGAAGAAAAGTCCACCTTAAGGCCCCCAAGCTGACCTCCAGTACCATCAATGTGTAAACCCTAACAGCAAGACAAACATGTAGCTTTCAGATTTATGTGGTCTCCTTCAAGAGTTATGTATCCACAAGTACATGTCGGAATTGATTACGGTTCCAAATAGGATTAGGTAGGGTGTAATTTCGTTACAAGACATCGGTTTTATTTCAACAGAGTAAATACGTTTTTTCGTGTCCTGAACTGTTGTCTTTTTGCAGTTACGGGGTTTTGGTTTGGCACCGTCGATATTTTCATCTAGGTTTTTGACTAACCACTGATTTATGAGGTTGTGTATCCAGAATGAGTCATGTTTCCTAGACTTGTTTAAGAAATGTTGATCTCCAAAGACTCATGACGGATATCCTGTACATATGTGGTCTCTTTCAAGAGAGGATACTCGTTTGTACATTTCGCTGGCTTAGAATGAGAAGGTCATAAGTACAAAATCAACATTTTGAGAAAACAAGAAAAAAGGTCCAAAAATTACTCTATAATTATGATAAAACAAGCTGTTTCAACGTCAGTATGGTCAACTTGACAAGTTCGAATTTTCATAAAAATAGGCTCATAAGAAGCACCTAGTGATGCTGATTTTAGATATGTATCAGTCTTATAAGGTTGTAATTAGTACTTAGCACCTTCTCATTCTAAGCCAGCCAATTTATGTACTTTATGTACTTAGGGATCCAGAATGAGCCATGAAGAAAAGGCTTGCTTATGGTAATAACTTGTGTTTGCTAGTCTAAGACTAGTATAAGAAATGTTGATCTCCAAAGACAACTCATCATGGATCCTATACATATTCTAATTATACCCCGCAAACAAAGTTTGAAGGGGGTATACTGGAGTCACCATGTTGGTCTGTCGGTCTGTTGGTCTGTCGTTACGTTAGCATCGTGTCCGCTCTGTAACTTTGTCAATTCTGACTGGATTTTAAAATTGCTTGGTACAAATGTTCACCACATCAAGACGATGTGTCATGCGCAAGACCCAGGTCCCTACCTCAAAGGTCAAGGTCACACTTAGAGGTCAAATGTTATATAGTCATGCAAATCGTGTCCGCTCTGTAACTTAGTCATTTCTTACTGGATTTTAAAATTGCTTGGTACAAAGTCATGAAATTTCAATCATGGTGTTTTTCAATCTGTATAGCAGCAGATTTCCATCAAATGTGTTGTTTAGACTATAATTTTAAATAATATTCCTGTGTCAAGGCGGTGCTGCGGGGGTATGATTCATCACTCCTGTGATAGCTCTAATTACATCTGTAAGGTCAATTATTGGACCTAGATATATACAATGTACAATCTTATTTGATATCTCTCCAACTTTATTTTATGCAGAGAAATATGATCCAGTTGAGACGAAACTTCTTCATGTAGTCATATTTACATATTTCTCATTAGGCCAAAGGTTTTCTTATTTTTTGGTTTACAGGCTTTTTGCTTTAAGATTTACTGTTCAGGGGGAAAGGAAATTTTATACAAGAGATGTTTGTAAAACACATAAAAATTATGCTCGTATGACAGCCAAATAGTCGGAAATGGTAAATGCAACAACTAGTGACCTTTACCTTTGGAAAACTGACCTCAAAATCAATAGGAGCCATCTTTACCAGGTTTGGTACAAGACTAAATTAAGTAACACCTTAGCGCTACTAAATACAATTACAAATGGTGACAAAACTGCATAAAACTATTTGGTCTAAAACATGGCAAAGGTCACAGTGACCTTGACCTTTGACCTCAAAATCATTAGAGGTCATCTTACTGTTGTAGACCAACCTCCATGTAAAGTTTGAAGATCCTAGGGCAAAGCGTTCTTGAGTTATTGAATGAAAAGCATTTGGTCTACCGACAAGACGGAACAACCAACCTATCGACCAACATGAGCAAAGTAATATACCACCTCATCAAAGATGGGGGAGGAGGGTATAATGAGTGCCAAAAGGATCCTAGGCTAGGTTGGAAAGGGTCCTGGTCTTTACCCGACTGTGCTAGTGATTTAAGACCTTTTGGACCTTCTAAACATAGTTTCCTTCTCTTGTTGACAGCAAAACTTTCATAAAATTCCTTAAACCAAAAAATTACAAACTGTGGCCTTACTAGACAGTACAATAAGACTATGGAACAATGAATAGATGACACGGCCGTGAACTTGTGACCATTCTACGACATCATAACCAACCCACATCACATCTAGACAGCGGACAGATCAATACTACCGTACATGGAGTACACAGTAGCAATGACTATTTAAGGCTATTGCTTTATTCATTTTGATTTCTGGATCATAATAAGTCAACTAGAAATAGCGAAGCTAGGCTAGTAACTCTCAGTGTCTGGCTCTTTAGAGCAGAGAGATAGAGGCAATAAAAGACTACTATACAATATCGGTGGACATTTACCAATGAATATAAAATGTAATGGTGTCAAATATATCTGGATCATAATAAGTCAACTAGGAACAACTAGATTTGTATTAAACCCTCACTGTATTGCCTCTCGGTATCTATCTGGTGAGAGAGAGAGGAGATAAAAGATAGATACCATACAAAGTATGTGAGCAGAAATCAATAGATAATAAAGAATGGTGTCAAATATTTGATATAGATACTCACAAGCACATCATATGAACATATTAAGGTCAAATTTTGTATCATGGATAAATAAAAAGAAAATCTTTATAAAATCCATTTAGAGAAATCTTTATAGACAAATATTAGTCTGATATGCATTATCAATTAATATATCTTACTCCAGTCCTTTCAAAATTAAATGAGAAGGGTTTGTAAACATCAAGCCGTCTGTCAGGTAAACTATGTTTATCTAGGATTAACCATGTATACCTGAGTTGAAGGTGGACCCAATTATTCTTTTAAATGGGATAGTTCCCTCATTCGTATTACTTATTGAATCAACTATAGAATACAGTTTTGTATACCAAATAATGTTTTTTAGTTTAAAAAATATTTATCAATGATACAAACAGTTAACTGATAGTGATATAACGAACAAATACAAAATACAATGATAGAAGACTTTTATTGGCATTTTGTATAAAACATAATTATGAACAGTAAAATTTGGTCCATAACAAAACTCATATATGAGAGATATTAATGTCCTTCCAAGTAAAAACCCATTCAACTGAAAACTGTAAAACAGGGACCAAAATCCTTAAAAAATATGGTTTCACTAATATGAAATATCAAATCTATATTTATAACCCCGGCTGCATGTTTTCACAGCAGTGGAGTATCTGAAGGTCTATGAAGATGCTCAAGGACTAATACACACACAAATCTATAGGACATATATTGCCAGATTTTGAACCAAAATTGACATATTTTACAAAAGAATCTGGTTATATAGCGGTAAGGAGCAAGTCAATACCACTGTACAATAACTTTGTTCATCTATTTTGAAAAATGCTATATATAATGATACTTGTTAGAAATATGCCAGAATATGTTCTTGTTAAATAGTATTACACACATACAACAAAAATGTCACAACATACAGAAACAGGATTATGTACATTGAATAATTATTCTACCTAATAAAAGTTAAACAATAGTCATAAAAATAATTATACTTCCATTAAAATATTTACCTAAATAAAGGTTAAACAACAGTCATATTTATCAGTGAACTTTGGTGTCATTGCACAGCTTAATAAACTGTATAGAAAAAAAGAATGACATAGAAAAACAAAGTCATGTACAACATTCACAAATATTGGTTTACTACTGTCTGGTCGTAAAACTCCCCAGAAAAATGTCATAAGACAACCCTCAGGGTTCTTATTAAAAACAAAGACCAACCCACAGACTTTGACTAAATAAAATATAAAATGTAGTCTATTGTAACAACCTGTTTACCCAGTAACAGCACTTGATCTGGGGAAAGGAAGACAGCTTTGTTATGGCCTCCGTAGCTCAGTGGTTAGCGCACTTGCCTCTTAATCTGGCGATCCAGGTAAAAATGTGGAGGCACACAATTGTACCTGCCATATTCAGCAGAAAGTTGATTGGCAAATAAAGGCTATTAGTTTGACACAAAGCATGTCATTAAATGGTTTTGAAAAGAGGTCAATGGCACGCTACAACACTCTGATAACAGAATTATTGAGAAGCACCACTTGCATTTAACAACATTAATAATGATAACTTGCAACACAAAGACAATACAAACTGAACAATGAATACAAGAAACATGGGATTTTCAAAATAACAAGTTTATGAATAAAGACCATTGTATGCTCAGCTGACACTTGGTTCCAGATACAACAAAACAACAGCATTTTGGTTACTGTAACAGTCCTACAATGTTTCATGATAATTGTTATTGAAGATACTTTTGAAGATACTTTTAAAGAATGTTATTGTTGGTCCAGTAGCTGCTCACCAACCAAGCTAGTGGTCTATAGTTTTAAGACACTGGTCAACCAAATAGCTGAACCATCAAACAGCAGGACCACCAATCAACGACTGATTCAAAAAATGCCAATGACCAACCATATTTTAATCAGACAACCTTGATTGATAATGAACACATTGAAACACAAACAAACATCGGCTTTACCCAAAACATCACAGGCTTCAATCAAGGTCATACAAATATCTAAGTGGTCATACAAATATCTAGGTTGTCATACAAATCGCTAAGTGTTCAAGATAACAAATCGCTAAGTGGCCTTACAAATATGTAAGTTGTCATACAAATCACTAAGTGGTCATACAAATCGCTAAGTTGTCATACAAATTGCTAAGCTGTCATACAAAATAACTAAGTCATGAGCTTTAAATGTAAAAGGCCCCATGTGGCTCCTTGATACAAAACAATACCTAAATATCTTGCATAAAATAAAAGAAAGTTGAGACGTTTTATTATGCAAGAAAAAGCAACTGGATTTCCATTCCGATAACCTTGGCCTTTACGCATTGAAAATGACGTATAATAGACATATATTTACCAAAGTATTTTTTTTACAGAAATGGGTGAACTTTCATAATTGCAGGATTTCAAATGTTAAGTATTGTTCAAGTTTGCTACACACACAAACCGTATACTGTACACGGATTGCTGACTTAAAATGAGAAGGTCGTGACTCACACATATTTGAAATCTGCATTACAGGGCGCTTTTTTTAAAGAGCCTACTTTCATGAAAATCAGAACTTGTCATGTTGCCCAAACTGAAGTTGTAGCAGCTTGTTTTACCATAATTATTAGTAAAGAGCAATTTTCGGACAGTTTTTCTCATGTTTTCTCAGAATATTGATTTTGTAGTTACTACCTTCTCCTTCTAAGTCAGCCATATATACCTTGTCAGTTTACACAATACAAGAATTATAGTTTACATAATAAAACATTTGCCACCATGAATGCACCAAGTTAATTAAAATAAATCAGCAAAATTAATATAACATTCTGTTTTACATAAAATTGACAGTGCCTGTCAATGCCTGTCAATGCCTGTCAATAAACTATTAAGATTGTTTAGTAAGATTAGTGTAAGCTTATACAAAAATATCTTGCGTAAATCATATTCATACAAAAATCTAGCTAGCAGCAGCTCTGAGTCTATAAAATCCGTAACCAACTATGGCACTATACTCCAACATCAATACATTGTACATATACAAATTTTTCAGTAATTGTATAATTGATAAATAATAATTTTTTTTATTAATTTATGTTTTCTGTTAACCAAATTACTTTTGCAAAAATTAAGTTTCGCGTTTTGCCCATCTTTGGCATATTCTTGACTTTTTAATTCTCCCACTATGTCCATTAATTATAATGTTTTAAAAACTTAATTTGGCAACTATAGATCTACAACAATCTTCGAGGTGTGACTAGTAATCACTTAGTATTCTATCTCTATAGAGGTCATGCCTCGACGATTATTGTACATCTATACTTAATTTTGAAAATTTCGACCACTCCCAAACTCCACGAAATAAAATCACGCAAAATAGTCTCTTGGTTTACAGTATAATGCATATTTACAAATATATAATATGCAAAAAGTTATGTAAAACATTTTTTTATTTTTTATCAATATACACGTAAGTATACACTGAACGAGCAAGTGTAATAAAGATTATGTCAGTGACTGTAGGGACTTGACGAGCTGTACCACACCCTGTACCACACCCTGTTCATCACGTGCACCACTCAATAGCCATAAGTCGTGGCACCGTATGTCGTATACACCACGACACGTAGAATCACAACGAGAATGATCCACATGACGCCGATCACGACGCTGGCAATCATCAGGTTACGCGCCCTTTGGGAGTAAAGCTGTGCCTGGTTCATATCTCCAGCAGCCGCCATACTGTTTGCCTGAAAAAAAAATTAATGTATTGAATAGCAATCAATCTGTTAAGCTAGCATGAGAGTCATTTATCAATTTGTTAAGATAGCATGACAGTTATCAGGGGTGTCAAAGTAGCCAAATTAAAAATTAGGAAAATCTTATGTTATCAACCATTTTTGCCAAACAAGAGGCCTTCAACTACATTGTTTCCATATTTAGCTCAATTTTTATTTAAAAAGTCCTTCAAAACAGAATAAATTGACAATTACTTTGCCATTTCTCAAGATATTTTCATCAAATAACATTTAATTTGGTTAGAAATAATTGGTCTATCTGGAATTCCGGATTAATCAGGAAGATTGACACTAGAGGTATTAGTAAATTTACCTAGAGAGTCATTACTAAATCAATGGATGCATGGAAAACAATGTTCAAAGCACAAAAAAAAGTCATAGCATTGTCATCATTTTATAGAATTAGCCTCATATTGAACAGATAATCCCTTGTGTGCGTGAGATACAAATTAACACTTCACGTTTACCCTGTTCATATAAATGTTTTTAAACAAATTGATTGATAACTCTTTAACTCCCTTAAGGATGGTACTAAGTGGAGCTTTAATGATCATTGTTGGTTTACTAGCATTCACAGTGTTGTATGCCGAGCCGAACACATATATAGCCTTTATTTGCTATGGAGACATATATGTATAGACACTCATGAATCACATTAATTTTCGAGTGTCAAACAACGATATAATCACTTTATCACATGAGTCTATCACACTGGATATAATGCAAATCCTGCCAATGATAATACTAGAGTATATTCAGGGGTGGTAGTCAATGTTGATTTTATTCAATTGGAAAACAAGAATAGCCAATCATATTGTCTGTAACTGACCGAGAGTTTGATATGGTTTTATCTGGTTGGTTGTCCTTATCCTGAGGTCAAGTAAGATCAATATTGAATACCACCCCTGGCAGACCTAACTCTTAAATGTGCTGTGATCCTTTTTATGCTGTTACCATTATTTTGTTTGAAAATAATCTTTTATTCTAGGTATACAGTACAGCCTCTACAGAGCGACCCTCTGTAGATCAACAACCTCTATTAAAAAACCATCAAAATCACCCAAGTAAGCTGATTTAAATTATCACAAATACTGGAAATTAATTAATCATGTGTAATATTTCAGTCGGTGGAAGACTGCACATGCACAACTTACATAGGGGCGGTGGAAGGCTGCACATGCACAACTTACATAGGGGCGGTGGAAGGCTGCACATGCACAACTTACACAGGGGCGGTGGAAGACTGCACATGCACAACTTACACAGGGGCGGTGGAAGACTGCACATGCACAACTTACATAGGGGCGGTGGAAGACTGCACATGCACAACTTACACAGGGGCGGTGGAAGACTGCACATGCACAACTTACACAGGGGCGGTGGAAGACTGCACATGCACAACTTACACAGGGGCGGTGGAAGGCTGCACATGCACAACTTACACAGGGGCGGTGGAAGGCTGCACATGCACAACTTACACAGGGGCGGTGGAAGACTGCACATGCACAACTTACATAGGGGCGGTGGAAGACTGCACATGCACAACTTACACAGGGGCGGTGGAAGACTGCACATGCACAACTTACACAGGGGCGGTGGAAGGCTGCACATGCACAACTTACACAGGGGCGGTGGAAGGCTGCACATGCACAACTTACACAGGGGCGGTGGAAGGCTGCACATGCACAACTTACACAGGGGCGGTGGAAGACTGCACATGCACAACTTACATAGGGGCGGTGGAAGGCTGCACATGCACAACTTACACAGGGGCGGTGGAAGACTGCACATGCACAACTTACACAGGGGCGGTGGAAGGCTGCACATGCACAACTTACACAGGGGCTCGTACAATGGAGGCTATCAGTTTGTAATCATTATTTACACTATTTGGTTATCATCCTCGACTTATGAACATCAACTGCATGCTTCCCAACCTTTTCCAACTCCCAAGAGGGTCTTTCATGATTTTCAAGTGGGAGATTAGGAGTCTCAAGTGGGAGATTTTTCGCAATGCAATTTTCATCATGTACAAATTGCCTTCCATGGGAATCTTGAGTCAGTAGACCCTACTTTTTCTTTCATTACAGTTATTTTTGTAATATTTGTTTTGCTTTTTTAAAAAAAAATTCAATACCAAATTAATGTTATACTTCTTTACCTTTTTTAGGAAAAACCATTTAAACCCTGCCAGAAAAGGCAAGAAATCTAAATTCCGCAAAACAGGTGATGAAAAATGAATGGATTCACCTATTTCAATTAAATGAGAAACAATTTACAAATGTCTAACACACTACACTTGCCAGATATTAGCAACATATGTAACAACAAATAACTGCAGGGAATATGGCTTCCTTGCTGTGTGATTTCTCGCAACAGTCTCATTCATGATAACCAGATATTGATAAAGTCTGGTATACAAGATCTAAAAGTGCTGTAAATCATTTAATATTTGTAGAATCTTTATTTTGTTAATTTCTATTTTGCGACTTGTGACTTCATGTGCAGTGCCAAGACGACACTTGCTTTACTGTGAAATCAAAAATAGCTGCAATTAAGTATACTTTTATTAAAAAAAAATCTAAACTGATTTCTATGAAACAGAGGCATCAGGGAAAATATGTAAGCTTTCAAAGAAATGCAGGGTCCCTAATAACAACAATCAGCAGTTTGACTGTTTCGTCAAGTACCCAGTGTATCCTCTGGGAAAAGGCTTGGAATTACAGACAGACACTTTGAAGGGTTCACAGGGTGTTTTGCAAAAATGGATACTATACATGTACCAGGTATGTTGCAGAAAACATACATTTATTCCCTTAGTGTGGCATATATTTGATAAAATTTGGTGAAGAAATAACACAATTACAGCTATATTTTTGTTTTCAAAGTGAAGCAAACTTCATCTTGGCACTGTAGCCAAAAGTCAGGTGGTATTGCTACAGTGTAATCAGCAGACTCCAGTCTAGCAAACACTCCGGAAGATATTCAAGTATAATTTCAGACCTATAATCATAAGTTCATAACAGAATGGTATTGATAAAAATAGAGAGTTTCTTGGTTTAGAATGAATTTGTGGAGTGAGTACAAGATAATAGCAACACACTGTGAATATACAGTTGTTAGGATAATGTTAGGATAATGTTAGGATGTCATAATCTGGCAACCATCCTGCATGGTGTCAGTGGGGCAATTTATCATCATTGACATATCAACAATAGGTCTATGGTGTAGTATAGATAAATTATGTTTTTGAGCCATGGCTTATTTATGCAGGAAGGTTGATTTGCCCTCAAAGGATAGATATAGGGTATGTATTAAGGCTTAAGCAATATATGTGATCAATGACAGTAACCAATCCATGGCCCAAAGAGATTTTAACCAGGTATATTCACATACCATGACTAAGAAGTGTAACCTTCCATCACGGCTCAAAAAACATGGTTTATCTATACATATTGCATTACACAGCCTTGTTGTTATATCATAACTTATTAATAGCTGCCTGTAACACATGACCAGCCTTGCATTCAAGGAAACTGCAGCAACAATTTGTCCCAACAAGGTGGTATCTCACTATATAGTTTTTAAGTAAGATAAAATAGATTATGCTATTAAAAATCCTTTGTAGCATTATGATAATTGTACATATATGTGCCAAAGTGTGGATCCAGCTATTTCTCAGGGGAGGGTCTGACAAGCTTTTTTTCTCAGGAAGGGGTCCAACAAATGATTATTCAGCTCAGCCGGGATTTCTGACCTGAGACTTAAAGAAGCCCTGACCAAGTCATTTTGTTATAAAATATTAACTCATTTTGGTAAAAGTTCTAAGGGGTTCCGGACCCCTGCTCAACCCACCTGGATCTGGGCATTTTGTGCTTGGTTACTACCATGGGCCTAACTACCCCGGCTGAGTCTGGCGGTTGGAAAGAGATTAAACCCGTTTCTCACAATCTGGAATTAGTTGATACAACAATACAGAAATCTACATACCTGTGAGGCATAATATACAGCAATAATTCCAGTTGGACAAAAGCAACAGAGACAAGCCAAGATGGATGGAATCATATAATCTGGTGGGCGGGACTGCGTCATGATGACCCCAGCGTGACCGGGCTGTGATACAATCTGAAAAAGAGAACAATTAAATATCACTTTCATAATCTTTTTTTTTATCGAAAGTCTAAGTCAGATAGATCTCTCATAATTTTGCATAATTGAATTTTGACAATAAATAATGGTATAAAACTGCTACTCATGATCTATCCTTTACACAGCACACATCATTGCACTATTACACAATTCACAACTTCTCACCTGGATAGCTGTATCTGATGACCTAAATGTGACCTTTTGACTGACTTGAAGCCAATGAGATTGTTGCTTTCAAACTGATGTCCTTAAAGTGACCTTTTGACTAGCCAATGAGATTGTTGCTTTTAAACTGATGACCTTAAAGTGACCTTTTGATTAGCCAATGGGAGTGTTGCTTTCAAAATGATGACCTTAAAGTGACCTTTAGTTTAACCAATGAGATTGTTGCTTTCGAAACAATATCATTACTAGGTAAGAAATCACCCAGTTTTTAGCGCAGCAGTAAATTCCAGGTAAATAGTTATGATTATAGAAATAGCAATATATCTACTCCAGACTACTACAAGCATTAAGTGTTCCCCTTCAATCCTGTGGCTCTAAGATATAAAACCACTTAACCCGATTCTATAAATATTTATAAGATGCTTTCTCATTTATGTCTAACTTTGCAGTAAGCATGGCTTTATGGTGTGCCTCCATAGCTCAGTGGTCAGTGTGGTTGTCGAGTTACCAGCTAGGTTCAAATACGGATGGAGGCATTAATGCCTGCCATCATTTCAGCTGAAAGCTGACTGCCAATTCCAATGAAAAGGGCTACATCTAATGTTTCAAACCAATGCACAATGTGTTTCATATTCTTTTTACCCAAAATGGCCAATATTCAATTTTGACCTTGTTTAAATCACAAAACTATGTTTTACAAATACATAAAGTATTCTTACAACTTACATTTAATATGATTAAAGGCGCTATTGATGGAAACTCACAAACATGTTTAACAAATTTTACTGACCATTGTGGCTTTTCTTGGTATTATACCCTACTAAGCTTTAATAACGTTAAATTATATATTTTACTGTGTTAGTCACATAATAGATTTTAAGTGCTTAAAAGGTAATAAACAGACGTTATGTGAATATTTTTCTTCTAGACGAATTAAGATTCATATAAAAAGTATTAGATTGGTCAAGCCAAAAAAAAAGATTTTAAGAGAGCTTTTTGATAAATTTTGCAATTTACCGACTGGAGATGAGTCCCTTTAATATTCGAACCGCATTTTCTCATTCAGGTAGGAATCTAATATCAACATTGAATAATAAATGCACCAACTTCCTACCATAAGCAATGTCGCCTAAGGTACGATCAATGTGTCATGTAATATGAAGATTATAAATTTATCCTCGACCTTCAATCAGAATATAAAATTTACAGCTGATATACTGTAAAATCATTTAATTTCCATGGGACAAAATTTCGCGGTTTTGGTAAAAAAACTAATTCGATGGGACTTAAATTCATTTGCATTTCATATATGAAAACAAGGGTCAAAATTACTGTTCGATGGGATTAAATTTTGTGGTTGAATAGAAAAGTTACAGCAGTTTTTATAACTAAGAACATGCTCCAATTTGAGTTCGGAGTAAGAGTTTGAGCAAGGAGTATGTTCTCCGATGTTTATAATGGTTACCACAGGACCAGGTCAATATCTTCAAACTACACATATATATCTTATTATTGAAATCGTAAACAACCTGTTGTGTTACAGATCGGCATAACAAATACTGCGGGCTTGTATTTCATAATTACCATATTGAATAAAAGCACATTTTAAAAAAATTAAAATGTAATACTGGGTAGTACTTAAAGTTATTTTAATGGTATTGTATGATTTATAGGCTGATAACATTGTACTTGACCAAATGTATACAAATCTTAACAGGAAGAAAATGACTAGTCTGAGTTACATAAATATCATAAAAAATTTGGGCATTTTGCCAGACACGACAAATAATTTGTCCTTTTTGTCCTTTTGTTGCAATAAGATTGTATTTCTCTACATAGAGTATAGTGAGATACAATCTTGTTGCATGCATCAAGAGGTAACAAAATATTTGTTGTGTGTAAACATGATATGGTATCAGTCAAAATACCAGGAAGAAGGCGGGCAATACCCTGTATTTACCATATTTTGTCAGCCATGTTCCATTTGTCAGCCAATTGGGTTTGAGTGTCAAAGACATTTTGAATGTAGCCAGTAATAAAAAATTCAAATATCAAACAAACTTTTCTCAATAGGTACTTAATTTGAATGAATTGAGTTTGATAAAAGTTTCGAAGAGGAAGTTAAATTCAACCTACAAAGCTTTGAAAAATCCAAAATCTCTGCAAAGCAGACACTACATTTTACCAAGTAAATGACTGGGCAAGTCATCTTGAAAGACCATTTTAGATAATAACAGTGTTTCGCTTATAACTCCAAAAATCTAGGGACCAAAAATCAACATCACTAAAATATTATTCTACTGATTGGGTTCCTATAACTACTACTATTATATATGAATGATTATAGAACCAGCTATTCTGGGTTCCAACTAAAGTTAAGGCTTATAACAAGTTGTTTTATTTTAAAGTAACATTCATTTGAAACACATTGGTGGAAACAGAATGAAAATGGGACGATTATTGACGGAGCTATTGCATTTTGAAAGCCTCATTTTTTTACTTTTCGGTCAGTACAAATAAATAAATCGCCATTTTGATTTATATCACACAGTAAGGACAACAATCGGGGCACCTCGGATTCATCACGGAAAGACCCGAGTAGTTAACTCTATACTCAATAGAATTATTACTATACAGGGACTCCCTTGACGAAACAAAGATATCAGACGCAGCTAGATGACTTACCACTTGTTGTGTAGCATAGGGTTGACCAGGCTGTCCATATTGTGTCTGCATGGGTTGTCCGTACTGCGCCTGCTGCATAGGTTGTCCATATTGTGGCCCTGGTGGTGGATATCCAGGTTGTCCTCCTGCTGGGTAACCTTGTGGTGGTTGTCCTTGTGGTGGGTAGCCAGGGTTGTATCCAGGCTGGGGACCAGGTGGGGGATATCCTCCCCCGGCCTGCTCATAAGATGGTGGTCCACCTAACATAGACAAAAACACTTGTTAGTTCCAAAATAATAACAAGAGGGTCTGAAAGGCCCTAGGTCACTCACCTGTTGCACAATGGTCTAGGTATCAGTACAACCTTCATTCTGACCATATTTCGTGAAGATTGGATCAAAATAGTGACCCCTGGAGTGAACGCAATGTTTTTCTAAGCATTTGACCTAGTGACCTAGTTTTTGACCCCACATGAGCCAGTTTCAAACTTGGCCTAGATTTCATCGAGAACAACATGAAAATTGGATAAAAAATGTTGCCTCTAGAGTGTACACAAGCCAATTGTTGACGGACGATGACAGATGGATGGACTGACCGACGAAGAGTGATCACAAAGGCTCACCTTGTCACTATGTGACAGGTGAGCTAGAAAAGTGGAGTGATACCTCGACAAGGTCACTTGAAGGTATGATAAACACAAGTGACATACAATATGTGTAGTAATTATACCAAAGCAGAATTTTGAAGCTCAGATATTTTAGACCATAATTTAGAGAAAATCCGCTTAAACCAGAGTACTTGGCAGGTATGCCTTATATGAACATTTAATGAGCCGAGCATAGGGAATGCCAAAAGTTTATGTCTAAAGGAAGCTTTTGCTGCTAGAAGGGCTTAAACGTCAAGGTACTTTGTATTTTATAGTAAGTCATGTGACCTGAACTACCAGTACCATTTATTACGACCTTCTGGTTCTAAGCCATCGATATGTGAGTGAAATATTTAATAGTTACAAGGGCAGGTAACTCTTGCCTTTTTCTTCAATTGTCTTTTTTCTTCCAAAAATTCGCTAATACTAAATGTTGTATTTATCATGTTACCAGTATAGCTTTTATCTGATTTCTTTCAGGCATCCTTTTGATGTTTGTATCATTTCTTTTCTTGTATCAGTTATAAATGTTACCATGCCATTTGAGATATTGATACTTTTTATAAAACCAGTCTTGGTGACCATGGCAACATGTATACAATCAGGATACAGACTGGTTTTACAAGGTTTATAGGAATCGACTGATCATGTGATATCAATCATAATCAAAGGCCAACAACATAAATAGCTTGTTTCCACCACCAGTGTGTAGAATCATGTGATCAAATCGATTGAAATGAATGCGGGTTTACGCTCAAAACTATTGCTATTTCGTCTGCTAACAGTGAGTTTTTTCTTGATTATAACAATCGTGCATTTAATATGGTTATATTATATAGCCTAAAGTACTTTCTGTATATGTAAGTATACCCGGCAAGTACCGAGTTCGCTCTATCTTGTCGAGCTGTTTTTAATTGATGCTCGACCAAATGCAGTTTCCAACCTAGTGTAATAATTTGGTCGAGCATCAATTAAAAACAGCTAAAGATAGAGTGAACTCGGCACGATCGTTATAATCAAGAAAAAACTCACCGTAAGCAGACGATATCGCAATAGTTTTGAGCGTAAAACCGCATTCATTTGATCACGTGATTCTACACACTGACCACTGGCTATGGAAAAAATAGGGTCGGTAGGTAGGGAATCATTTTTATTAATTTCATTTTTTAGGAAAAATACTCAGTTGACCTTTAAATCATCCACTTTTACGTTTAGAATACTCACATATACCTTCCTTGATAAAGCAGTACAGAAATAACCAAAATGCCCTAATTGACAATAGGTCAAATTCAAAAATTTTAATTTTCCCCCTTAATTTTGTCCCAAAAAACCCCACTAGGGTAGGGGGCAAAAGGGCAAAAAAATAGGGTAGGCAGTCTTCGAATTTGGCCACTAGCCCGAAGCCTGAGACTAGTAAAAACCGGGTCGGGCTAGTAATTGTCTCTAGGTGACTAGTCCGAAAGTCTAGTGAAAAATTAAAATAATTTTAAAAATTAAATGGTCTGACTAGTAAATTTATTCTCGGGCTAGTAAGTTCTGCCTTGTTGGTAGCCCGACTGGCTAGTACTTTGAAAAGTTTTTGGTGAAGACTGGGTAGGCAGGGGTAGCGGAAACAAGCAATTTTTTCTTTGGCCTAAGCAGTTGAAGGAATAAGACCAGATAAGGCCAGACAATCTCACTATGCAAATACTTGTCTCTATCGCTGGCAATTTAATAAACTGGTTAGCAGTAATGCACAATGAATCCATCTCTAGAAATAGTGTTATCAGCCCACATTCATCGAAAGCTAAAAATAATTTCTATGTCCATTTGAGGCATTTCAAAGTTCAAATTATATATAGTATGATGAACTGTCAATGAAATTTAACTTATAAGCGTTACTCTATCATCGATGTATATGATTTCCATTTGACTGTCTGATGACTTGCCCCATGGCTACTTGTATACGACTGTATTACTGTAAAATCATCTAGTTTTGATGGGACGAAATTTGGTGGTTTTGGTAAAAAAGGCTATTTCGGTGGGATGTTAATTTGTGGATTTTGCATTTCAGATAATAACTAGCAGGGTCAAAATTATTGTTAGATGGGATTTGATTCCGTGGTTGAAGGTGAATCACAAAATCAACAAAATTAAATCCCCCATGAAAATTAATCATCTTACCATATAAAACAGAACTCAAATGTATACTTATGACCTTTTAAACTTCAGTTTCAGATTTGTTTTGGCAAATTAAAACCAGACAGATAAATCTTAATTAATTGTTGTCACATAATTGTTTTTAGGGTAATTTAAAGCTTGCCAGACACTTAATTATGTACATAAAGCCTCTAGAGATGCATCACTCTACAACTTGTGTATTTGATGTAATGCAGCAAATTACTGTAAAATAATTAATTTTTATGGGGGATTAAATTTCGTGGTTTCGTGGTTCACCTCAACTACGAACTTTAATCCCAATGAGCATTAATTTTGACCCTTGTTTTATTACCTGAAATGCAAAATCCACGAATTCAACTCCCAACGAAAATGTCTTATTTACCAAAACCATGAAATTTCATCCCAACAAAATTAAATGATTTTACAGTATTTGATGCAATGCAACAAATTAACTAGTACAGTGAAAACCACAGTGATGCATACATTTTATAATAATTGTAATTTTGAAATTTATTTCGCAATTAAGACACTGGGAATTATTTCAGCTTTAAGCATGTCAACAACTAAAATAGTTCACCAAATATTACACAATACAGTGACTTGGCAAAGAATTTCAAAACATCAGAAAGCAGGTTACTTTAAACCAAGAAATAATTTTGCTTAGTTTAATTTCGTGAAATTTGCGAGTGGTAGAAATTAGCAAAATTAAGTAGCTGCGAAAGTGTTCGAACAATTAATATGGTATGGTAGTTGTAGTTGTGAAAATGCCGACAATCAGCAAAACACGAAATTAATTATTCGCAAAAGTTTGATTTACAGTAAATATGAGTTAGTTTCACAATTTTTCTAATGAAAGCTGAGAGCCAATGAATGCTGAAGTTGAATATCCGTTGAATTTGCAAAAAATGTCTAGATACTAAACAACAGAAGTACGATATCTTTTAAGGGGAATTTAAAAAAACATTACTAGGCTCAGACATTCAAGGGTTCTATTTGATTCTGGAGTCAGGGTTCTGATCCTTGAAATTTCCAAAATGCCACATTTCAACTCTTAAGATTCTGTTTGAAAGGTCATTTTCTCCTAATTTCACTTGCAGGTATTGTGTCTAATGTCTATCTTATGCAGAGCATTCTACTGAACGAATATTCGAATTCAATTTCAATATTTGAAAAAAACTTTTTTGTGAATTTCACTAAACAATTGTAACTACTACTTATAACCTTGTAAGACTGATACATATTTGAAATCTGCATTATAAAGTGCGTCTTATGATCCAATTTTCGTGAAAGTCAGAACTTGTCATGTTGACCAAAATGAAGTTACAAAAGATGAATTTTCCAAATTAAAGTAAAGAGTAAATTTCAGACAGTTTTTTAGTGTTTTCTCAAAATGTAAATTTTGTAATTGGGTGAATATTTGATTAGGGGCAATTCTGTGTCCAATGTCATTAAATAGAAAATGATATGCATAATCAGTTTTTTCTATGTATCTGCATGATTTGTAATCTTAGATAGACGTTGTGCCGTGGTTATTACATACCAACTGGCCATATCAATGGATTTCTACAGATTTTTATAGTGCTGACCCCCCTATTTTTCGTAACGGTGTTGTGTCTGGAAACCACAACATGTCTTTTTGATATAATTTTAAGTAGCCAATAACTCCCTTTCATATACTTTTTTATTGTTATATCTAACAATACACGTAACTGTAACGGAAACCAATATTTTTCATTTGTAACAAATCATTTGCTAATGAGCTACGTGTGTTTTAAAATGTGTCCGAAATTTTGTGTGTCCACACCGTTACGTGTTTCATTCATGATACTTCGGTACGGTTAGGTACGGCATTTTTCAATTTTTCCGTACACAAAACGTCCTTTTATCGTCTACTAGCAAGCGCCTACGTCAATCGTGACACTTCGACAAATTTCGTGTATCTTCGGTAAATGTGAAAGTTAGGTTTATTGTCTGTCGACACCGTTCATCTTTTTCCTTGACAGTTTGCGGATATACAATTTATTTCACTGCACAATAAAATTAGTATCATGATTTGTAGTAATATGAGAAATCAGGCACATGTTTAGCTATAGAAACACGCCGTATACACGCGTTTAAAGAGTAATTGTCGACACCGTTACCCGTCGACACCGTTACATTTCGTGTCAACACAAGCATGCATATACGGTCTTTGGTATGCATGTCAAAACCGTTACGACATATTATATTGCCAGTAATTATGGTCAAAAGTAAACTATACTGTTGCAAGCAAGACATTCTACCAGGGGTTATATCAATTTCATATACATGCAGAAAATTAAGTTTCATTGCAAATAAAAGCCAATTTAATTAATGGATAAAGCGAATGTACAGATGGATTTTAATGCAAAAATGTGTTGACACATTGATGTACAAAACTAGTAATAATAGAAACCTCAAAATTAGCTGTTCTTTGGTTATCCATTTAATGATGATGCTGTGTGTTGACTACAAATCATGTTTTGTGTAATTTATTTGATATTTGCAATAATAATCCAGTTTGAATTGTGTTTGTCCGTAACGGTGTTGACATTTGCCTTGCTGGTCGCACTGACCAATTTGCATTTAACAAATTTATTTTTCAATATTCTTCGCTGCAAAACATTGGAGAATACCCTTCAAACATATATTAAAAGAAATACCAACCCAACGAAGAGTTTTGAACATGTTTATTTTAGAGCGTTTCCAGAACAAAAATACCCCTAATCAAATATTCACCCAATTATGACCCACTCATTTAAAGCCAGTGGTGTCATGATTTTTTATTCATTTCACAGATGACTGAACCACTATTTCAACATCCTACCTGATTGAAGCGGTCTACTTCAACATCCACCTGATATAATATACTAGGACACAGACAATTACCCACATTGTTGTGGTTTACAGTGACTGTAACCTTTATACCCCTTTATACTGGTACCGGTATAATATAATATATCATACATGTTAAAGCCACAGGTAACTCTAACATTGTTAAAGACTAATACAAAAAAACAACCGAAAACAATAATATTTGTTTTGAAAAATTTATATTTTTCTATAAAATTACAAAAAACATATTTTTGGTTTTTATTTTGTTATCAATGATACAGTTACCTGTGGTCAAAGCATGGTTAAAACACAAACCTACCCTCTGCTAGACTTTTCTGGAGAGAACATTTTGTTTAGTAACAGCAAACTCAATATTGAGAAAGTACGATTTGCTTACGAGTAATGATGTTTAAAGTTTGTCTGTGGCTGAATAATAGCTCAATGTTTACCAAAAAAATATTGATAAATTTAACGCATTTCCATTATGCCGCTATTTATCAAATTAACTTACTTCCTCCTTCAAGTTTTTTAAACATCATACAAACACAACATAATTGACATTATGCCAGAGAAGAGATCGCTCCACCTGGTTATTTGTCGAAGGTTGCTTGGCGAAGGTTTTCAAGTTACATTTATGTTCATATAATGTTCTGTTATTTTTAAAGATTAAGAAAACAAGTGAATATGCTTATTATTTTATTTTTGGCGGCGGGGAAATTTGTTTTAAAAAAGTAGTCTGTTTGCGTGAAATTATGAACTGTGAAATTATGGACTGTGATTTTATCGGTGAATAATCCACCGTTATTCTGCCGTAAACCACCGATAAGCATGAAATAAATTGGATCATATGATTATATTTTAAAATTAAAATTAATATTAAGGCCACACCAAATTAATTTTTGGTTCTACGGATTTTTTTGGGAAAAATTAGGGGCGAGCGAGCGAAATATAAATTTAAATATTTATTTTTGAAAAACCCGTAATTGAGAGCGAGCGAAGGAGCGAAATAATTTTTTTTAAATTTATTTTTGAAAATGCCATTTTTGAAAGCGCGTGAAGGAGCAAAAGTGCCCTATTCATTTCTGATGCACCCATTTTTAGGAAATTGTGTCAATATTGAAATTATTACAATAGCTTTAATCAGAAATGAGGCCAAATAAATGATTGTTATATATTTCTTGTTATGTTGTGTAGGATTTATCAAATTATTTTACCAGAATACAGGTATTCAAGGTAATTGTGGGCAGACATTGTCACATACATATAAATGATAATGAACACAAATGCACTGAGTGACAAGTGGTTAAAGATTCAAATCAACTAAGCATCAAGCTAGTCAGTCTCAATGATCACCATGTACAGTTTTGTTCTTGTAGTGACACATCATGCTCAGACGGCTGTTTATTTAGCACTGTTAGTAGCGCACCGATGCATAATGCTATGCAAGGTCAGAGCTCCAGCTAGGATTGAAGAAGGGCAGGGTGCTGGGCCCAAAAAGGTCGCGGGTGGCCCCCTCCCGCCAGGGGGGGGTTTGGGGGACCTTCAAGATTGCTTCTCCTGTGTTTTTTTTCCTAAATAAAAGTGAATTTTGTGTGACTGATTATGATGGTGTTTATATTTAGTTATAATTTATTTGAGCAAGTTTTCCATTAGAATGCTAAATTTTTTACTACCTATCTATCTATAGCTATGGCTTGATGAATACCAGCCCAGATTAACAGCTTTTCTGTTTGGTGCCTTTCTGTTTATACCTCACTGCTATATTTGTTGAAATTGTAGATCATTAAGATGGCTCCTCTTGTTTTCTTACTAAATTCGGTGTAGTTGTAAGACAATATGTGTAGCAAATTTCATTTAAATCTACCCCCCCCCCCCTCATTATTTGGAGGGGCAATAGAACAAATCTATACAGTGACTGTGTGTTTATTAATTTATATCATGGGTCAATTAATATTTAACAAGTTCAAAGGTGGCATTTTAGTATATTATCTGTGTATGTACTTGAAGACTGACCTTGCTGACCTGGGTTAACCTTTTAAATATCAGTTACAACAGCTATAAAATGCTGGCATTTACTCTAGGGAGTCATTAATCACAGAAATCTTCTCTCTTGTGTGAGGTATTTCTTTTGTGTTGTGTTGTGTTGCATAACCTTCAAGGTTATAGTCAGACTTCTCCTACATATTTCTTAGATTTTGTGAATGATTCTGAAGTGTGATTTTTTTGTTGAATAAAGTTTTTCAATTAGTTGTCTGCCCCCTCCCCCCCCCATTATTTTCTTGTTTTCGTTTTCATGCCATCTTGGACCACTCAAGCACACACGTGCTAGTCCTGTCATCAGTAATTGACGTTGCAAACAAATAGGTATCAAAAGTTTAAACATAATTGACTTTTAATTATTAAAGATCTAAAGCAACGGAGGCTGTTACGTATTGTTGCAAACGTTAAACAGAGTGTTTCTCACGCTTGTAAAATTTACATGCAACACTGTTCACAAATTGACAATCAAGAAAAACAAAAGTTTGTCTGCTAATTATGTCTCCAGCTGAGTAGGTATACAGTATGACATGTATCCATAGGTGTGAATGGGGCAATAAACTGGTCAATCCTCGTTTAACCAGCGTGTTTTTCCTCCGTAATACTAGGGACTTGACTATACACTGATTCATGAGAATGTGGATCTGTTTATTGATGGCTATCAGTGACATAATTAAGTCCGGAAGAGGGGTTCTTATAAAGGCTAATTACACGAGACGGTAAGTTAACACTTAGGAAAAAAATCACATGCGCGTGGTTTTCCCAGGTGCGGGAGCAATAATTTAAATTTAAATATTTATTTTTCATTTTGGAAAAATCAGGAGCGGGCGCTCCCGACGAACGCATGATCAATTTGTTGTGGCCTAAGGGTATTGATTGACAACTGTCATAATGTCAATTAAACCAACATATCTCCTTTTTGTAAGCATTATCAATCTTACTTTGTTTGTATAGATTTTAATCTTAAAGTGCACTATCAGCAGCCATTTACAGACCTAAACCTAAAATCAATAATAACACCATCCTTCGAGCCATTCAAAATTTCACCTGTTATGCTTCAGAGATAAATGTCTACATATCAGTGTTGACTAAAGAATGCAAAACTGAGTAAGTTACTTAGAGACATAAAGGTGTGCTTATAATTATAACATTGTAAGTCTAAAACTCTGAAGATTTTACATTGTCAAATGTTCCATTCGCCATCATGTTGTTATTAATGTGGCTATCTACCTATTTTGATATAAATAGGTATGCATGTTCAGTGGGTAATAACAAATAATCTGATAAAATTTCACATGGTTCAATCTAATTGCAATGAAATGGCAGTGATTATAAATATTGTCACATTTAAGTGTAAGTCTGAGTTTCAATCTTACGATGTTGGTGAATAAGGCCCCTGGTTGTATTATATAGGTGCTTGGTCTGTTAGCAAAGTTAATAATTATAGATCGCATTGATATAGTGGTGCAATGAAATCTTTCTTTAACAGCATCATATTCAACATTCTCTTGAATCAGTGACGTATAGTCATGTATCCAGACTATATTACTGTATTACGGATGAAAAACATGCTGGTAAAACGAGAATGCATATTCATATAAATGTATCATTGTATGGTTACAGGTAGGTTTAAACACATTCCTCAATACTGAATTTCATATTTACTAACTTTAATAAAAATGTGGAATAAAAAATCCATTGAGAATATATTCATATTTAAATTTTACTGATGTCATAACCATCACTTTTTTGTCCCAGTGGATTGTAAATTGTTTGTTCAGGTAGAACAAATATACCGGTACCCGCAAAATGGATGTTACATAAATCATAATCTAGCATACAAAATTTTGAAAATACACAAATTTTCCGACACCAATTAAATGCACAGTAAACCGTTGCAATTTTAGAGCAGACCAATCACTACTGCAAAGAAATTTTGCAAGAGCACATTTATTTAGCTGCTACTGATGAAACTACTTCAAACCAAACATAAAATAAATCAGGTAACTCACAATATTAGATGAAAAAAAAGGATTGACTATAAATTAGACATCAAAATGAGAAAAAAACAACATTGCGCAATGTTTAAAACATATTGAGCAATACTATACGATGGTGCAAGGAGTTTATATACCACTGTGGATGGTGACATCACATGTTATAGTTGCTGAATAATTATACCGTGTCTCTGGGATGGGGGTTCTCACATCACAGGTTACAGCATCATTGAAACAGAAATTTAAAAAAAGAAATTGAAAAACAAATTGGGACATTAGTTTGTCTCGAAATTTAGGTTTCTCATAGGAAAATTAACCTAAATTCCGAGATTTTTTCCATTTTTTTTTAAATTTCTTTTACAATGATACTGTAACATATGGATTCAGACATCATAATATAAAAAATGTCTAATTCTCCCGTAATGTTGGGATGGAACAGGGATTCTATATATGTAGAGAAGATCCTGGATGGAGTGAGAAAACCCCCCGGAAATTAATAGACAAATACAGTACTCACAAGCTGGCAATATTTATTGTATTGTCCATTTTACTTAAAGCAGCATGACTTTTATTCATAATAATGTCTGATATGACCAGGGATTCTATATTACTAACTATATAGAGAAGATCCTGTGCAAACGAACTCTAGATCTACTTCATATAAAACTTTGATCTCAAGCTCATAATAAAAGTGCAAACTTGTCCT
This sequence comes from Spisula subtruncata, assembly GCA_963678985.1. Classification (NCBI taxonomy): domain Eukaryota; kingdom Metazoa; phylum Mollusca; class Bivalvia; order Venerida; family Mactridae; genus Spisula; species Spisula subtruncata. Next base: position 16,602,103 of record OY787665.1, read on the forward strand.
TGTTTTTGTACAAAAACTTGATAACATTGTTGACCTAGAATTCTCGCTTCACTGGAGATCGGAAATCTCAAACGTTCTAAATCATTACAAATTATCTACGTGAAAAATCTATAATAACTCCTGAAAAGTTTGCAATATCAAAAGGCGCTTTTTCATCTAAACATTTTCGCAAGAAAATACACCTTAAAGACAAGAAGAACAACAAATATAACATATTTCTTTACCTTGTTTTTCTGAACTCATTTTCCCAACAATCTATGTATTCCGCTAGGCTGTAAGGTCCGTCGGTAATCTTCGGTGATGCTCGATCAAGTCCGTGAGATATGAAAATGGGACACAACTCTTACTTCTAAGTGTATGAACTCTGAACCCTCTGACAAGAGTTATTTCTCTTGTCACAAAGTGATGGCGTTGTGAAAATACGAGTGACTCCCGCGTTTAGTCTTTGAAACTTTGAAAATATCCAAATGTACTTCGCTTTCAACAACATTCGGATTTGCGAAATGTTTCGGAATTACGCCATATCGTTTCAAAGTTTACTTGGTTGAAGTCTTTATAGTTCGTCAATTCCAAACTTACCACAATCCAAACTACTGATCAGACTACGCGTATTTTGTAAAAACGTTGCCAGGCATTTCAAAATAAATCTACAACTTTCTCTGGTAACATAGATTGCAAAATATATTCTACATGCGTGCTTATCACATGTTAATTTGTCAGACACATTATTTTGCTTGTTTAGTTGAATTGGTACGATTACCGGTACACGCAATCTAAGCACAAAAACATTTACTAATAACTAGTAATGTGCGTGGTCTACATGTCTTTTTTCTGGTTGACAGTATACATAAGTCCATCCGACTAAACATGTGTCTGTGTTTTCGTAGCGAGTGTCCACATATTTGTGGACTTCCAGGAAGCAATTCTGTTTTTGAAAAGAAATAACATAACGTTTGATTGTCTTTATCGTATATCTTTCATGGTCTTTTACCTCTGCAACATCGGGAACACATACTTGTATACACGTCTGAATTATTACTGCAATTCATATTTCTATACATAGGCCCGTATTCACAAAGCTTCTTAAAGGAAACTCAAATATTTTGAAGAAAAAAACACCTAAAATAGTCAATATTTTCGTGGTGAGTATTGTAGCGCTTTAAACAACACCTCAAAACAATGTAAAATAGACCATCTTGGTGTTTCTGTTAAGCTGATACACTTTGTGATTGATTTTTGAGAACATTCTAAGTTTTCCCATGAGATTCTTTGTGAATACCACCCCTAAACTTCACCGGGAACACTGCGGTATAAAACTACACATGTGGACACCGGATATTGCGAGCACGTGAGTATGTAGTCTTAATATGGAGCAATACTCCGTACACAAACCAGATACTTGGCAATACTCCGTACAGAAGAAACCAATACTCTGTACAGTTACTTGTATCTGCTTTAGTAAGTATGATTTTTGTACTATTAAGCTTCGTCATTTTGCTGAAAATTAATGTGTGAAGTCAAATACATAAATTACTGTATTTTAGGACTAAGCTCTTTGGAGAAATGGTGGCATTTCAATTGTTAGCTGTTCCAAAAGGTACCAACATATTTGTTCAACAATAACAAGTAAAATTGGTGAGTTTATTTTGGAAGCTTGAAGTGAAAACGATAGGTTCCATTCCACAGTAACTTACACTTTCAAGAGCAACCGTCAACATCTTACACATGTTGAGGGAAACCTACATGGTAATGGTGTCTTAATTTTCATGGAATACTAGTAGTACTTATATTCTATCACGGTTTCAGGAAGTCATGTCACAGTTGAATCCACGTGACTATAGTTACGCGTCCGGATGATGTATGGTTAAATCTACACATTCTTCGCATGGATTTTATATTTTAGACTAATTTCATCGTCTTGTGACAGCGCCGCGGCCTGCCACTAATAAATTAGGTATAATCATTAAAATTGAGTGTCGGCTGCCTAATGTTGAATACTTGAAGCTTATTTTTATGTTGATGATTTCTCAGTCTTATGGGAATATATCTTCAAGTTCAACAGCAATTCATGAATAGTATCATCGTTCTAAGTTTAGAAACATTGTTAATTTTCTCACAGTCTTCAAAGTGTTCAAATTGTCGTTGAACAAATACATTAAAACAATTATTAAATAATATACATTGGATCGTGTATGTATCCGTATGAGTGGCACCACCAGCGGTTTCGAAGTCATTGTCACAAGAAAGTTAATAGACCAACGTACTGTTCCGTAAAATTACTATGGAATTATGATATGTTGTTTCCTTTTCGGTCGGCACGTCAAACGAGTAACTATATATTTACATGGGCGTAGGAGCCGGGGGGGGGCGCAGGGGCCAGGCCCCCAATGTCTGGACAGGGGTGCAACATACCCACCCCCCATAATTCAGACGAAAAGTATAATTTAGGGCCTTGTATATCCCGTAATAGGCAATTTGCCTTCAGTTCTTAGTGAAAACGTATCATTTGAAAAAGTATGTCAACACCAATTTTTTTGCGACAAAAATACACTCGTGACATAAAATGTACCCTAAACGTTCCCAAACCCTCCTATGAGACTTTGAGAGGTTGTCAATTATATATAAAGCCTTTGAAACAAACGTTTTCACATTAAGCTCAAATCTCCCAATTGGGCAATTTAAATTTTGTGCAAGCTCTTAATTTGATTTAATCTAAGAACTTAAATTTCCTGTATTTTGTAATAAAACAGGGCCAATGAGGTATCTCAGAACGGCCAGAATGCACCAGATTGATCCATTATTTAGAAATTTTACCAGAGGGCAATGCCCCCGGACCCCATATACTTGTACTGATTAAGTTCCAGTTACCACGTAATTAAAAAACCAAATTGCCACAAAGCGATCAAGTCACAGTTTTTATTTATAGATATAGGCAGGATCTTCGAGAATCCTGATATAGGAGGGTCGGGGACGTTTAAGAGTACAATGTATGTCATGAGTGTATTTTTTGTTGCAAAGAATGAGGGTTAACATATTTTGATATAATTAATTGACTTTGCGAGCGAATCGATCATTTTTTTACCCAAAGTTGCCAAATATTTGCTCCACTCCAAAGTTGAAGACGCGCCTACGCCCATGATTGATATAAAGTTGAATGCTTTCTCCCATCATGGAGTTAGATAGACATGTGCAGTATCACAGGGGATTGACACATAATTTTTTTTGGTTCAATATAGCCTTATCAGTATATATAGTATATACGGTCCATGCTCCCATTTAAAAATCATCTCTGGGCAGGCCTCATATTGTTCAATATTCCTTGTGTTTCTGCTATTTTCCATTCGATTTCAAAGTGTTATGTTATTTTAAATCGAGACAAGTCCCCGAGTTATGCGTTGACCTATGAGGAACTCTTTAGGGAAATAAAAGCAATGTATCCGGAAAATGGACTGGATGGGTTTTATACGTTTCAACATTTCTCACGACGTGGTTATTTTACGGCGCCTAATACGCGGAGAAAAAAAGAAAAAATGTTTTGGAAATTTTTATTTAGTTTTGCCTTGTTTGGTCTCATATCGGTGTCTTTATCTGATACAATTGATGCCGATATAGTTGATGAGTTTAAAATCGAGGGTAAGGTTGAGGTAGTTTCCACGACAGACAAAGATTGGATCGCAAATACACAAGTGACAGTTGACGGCGGCCTGTTTGTTGGTCATTTGAGGTGTGAAAATTTGGTCAAAGACCTAAATTACGTATTTTAGGTCTTTGATTTGCTTTATTAATTTATTTTGTTAGTAAATGTTTAATTATGTATATCCAATCATTATTTTGATCTGTTTTTTTTTTTAAATAACCCCCCCTCCCTAGTCAAACAATCTCGACTAAGAGGCTCCTCTTAGTCGAGACCCATTGTGCGCTTTTCTGATCAGTTTTCGAGTTTCATGAATTCTGTCTTTTACGCCAATTTAGAGCCATTTTCAGCATTGAACATGTCAAATATAAGAAAAATAAACGAATGGCACAGAATACCTGTTAATATTGGTCCTTATAATCCATAAATCGCTAAATAAATCGACGCATGTAATTTCCGAAAATCCAATGTAAAATAACTGTGAGTATCAGGTACGCGTATACTGCCCGTATAGATGAGCGCAACACTTGTGTAAATTCATAGGCTTACGTCGTGCGAATCGCTAAGCGAGCAGTAAAATTCATAACTTATCGTATTCTGTTCGTAAGTCATCAACTATCAGTTTACAGGAAAAATCAGCTCGATTTGTCAACAAATCTTTGTTAATTTTTCGTTTTTAGTTTCAACCGAGCGAGCTCAGTGTAATTGGTTGCATGCGTACCAGTGTACACCACTGTGAAAACCAAATAGTGCTGAAGATCTCCCAGCATCCTCCATTGTTCTAGAAACTCATTCCATCGAGTATTCTGATTGGTCGATACTAAGGGGAATGCGATTTACATATCAACAACAAATAGCCGTGTTGTGGAATTTATAAGTGCGACATCGTCGTGTTAAAATTGTCGGACAAGCAAATTGCTGAGTATTTTATGGATGTTATTGGTGCAAATAACGAGAAAAAGGGTTGATTTTCGTTGACATGCTATATATTTCATGGTATTTACATTTGATCGCAAACCCCCCTAGATATACAGTCATGGCGAAAGCCGTCGGACCATCGGACATGGCCGACGAGTGTCCGTTTCGGGCCGACGAAACTCTGCAATTCGTCAGTCCAGAATGTCCGACACAGAGAAATCCAAAATTTAGTGGCCGAAATTGTGTTCATTCTCCTCGTACAAGTAATTCTCACGCGTAGTTTTTCTTACGCGCACTTTACCGGTGTCGATATAAACATTCACCACTAACGAAAGGTCTCTCGAAGGTCGTTTATCATTTAGTATTTACGTACAAAATCATCAAAATGAGCGCGTTTGATCTCTTGCGCTATAATAGCAAGGGCATCCCTGGTAAGGCCATCAAACGCCCCGCACCCAGTGACGTTAGTGGTGTGGGTAGTACAAGTAAGAAAAAGTACGAGAGTACTCGTAAAGAGAGGCAATTCCAAGAGTCCTGGCTGAAGAATAGGGGGTGGCTTCTTTATGACAAAGAAGCAAATATTATGAAATGTAACGTTTGTGTGGAATATAACTCTTCATGCACTGGTAGTTCCAACCTGAAAAATGCTAACAAGTTTATAACAGGAAGTAACAACTTCAAGCTTTCAGAAGAAAACACGTTTGTCAGCATTTTGTCATACATGCGTGGCGATGAATAAAAATGCTTCATACTAGTTGTTTATCAAATTGTGTTGCTATGTTGTGTCCAAAAGGCTAATTAGCTGTCTTAAATGAAAAAAATGTTTAAAACCCATCGTAACGACACTAAAACCATCCTTTCATCATTTTTGTTACAGTTTTTTTTCGGTCTGATGGATTCTCATTCGGTCTGACGGATCCTGCCAGCCCGTCAGACCGAATGTCCTACTGAGACCAAAATCCTTTCGCCATGACTGGATATATGACAACTTAGTGCACATCTGCGATGGAGATAAAGGTCAGAAATTAAAAAATCTCCTAGCAGATTGCCCCACATCTACCCCCACCCTAGACCCGCATGACTCCGACCCCGTTTATGATAAGAAATCATTTGAAGGTCCTCAGAAGGAGGCACAGTGAAAGGGTATAGACTATAGAGGCACAGACTTCTGTTGTGACTGGCAAGTTTTGAACAGGTCCATCTAACGTTTTCTAAAATAATTGGTCTGACCATAATGCACCAGTGGTCAGTCAGTTCATCCACGCCCCTGGGGATGGACTGTGGATAGCCAGGAAAATAGCCGTGTTTTTACCTTCCAGCTTTCTCCACACTGTTTGAGAAATGTTGGGAATTTATTCTCCGAACCAATACCTCAAGGACAAAATTCAGTTGTCAGGGGCCGGGTAAATATCGGAGATTTTACCTTCAGCTGTCCACTGCAGTTCTGAGGAAGGGTTGGGGTTTTGAAAAACCAAAAGAAAAATCCCAGCCCATCAATGGAGGTGGGGGGGAAGGATGCGGCGATGCCACTGACATGTGCATAAGACCCTCATAACATTTACAAGCATAACATGGAGTGGGGAATTGTCATTATTTAAATAATTTTACTACAATACTCAAAATGTTAATATGATTGTAATTTCAGGACTGATGGAAGTTTCGTCATCAATGGAGTACCATCAGGAAGTTATATTGTTGAAGTTCTCAGTCCGACTTACATGTTTGAGCCATCGCGGGTAGATATCACCGCTAAAGGAAAGATGCGAGCAAGACGAGTCAACTATCTTCAACCATCTGTTGTGAAGACCATGCACTATCCACTTGAATTTAGAGATAGAAGAAAGGCTAACTATTTTCAGAAAAGAGAGCAATGGAAGATCACTGATTTCCTGTTTAATCCAATGGTATAAAAACTATATATATATATGGAATATTCCGTTTCATAAAGGAATGAACAGGGTTTCAATAGCTCCAAACATTGAACAGTCAAAATGTTTCATCATTGAACCCCTACCTTCAAATTCATGAGCTATTAAATTGAAATATTGCTAAAATAATGACAACTTAATAAAATTATATATAGTTTCTTATATTATACAGTAAATATAGTATAATATGTATATATATTTGAGTCGACTGTTCAGCATTAAAACTGGTAAAATTGTCAAATTCATAGAGTTAAACTCGTAAGTATGTTTCCTGACTCAAATGAACGTACTGATTAAATCATTCTAATTTGTTAATATTACTATGAAGATTACTGGAACAAGTAAAATAATTAAAAAAGAACTGTATATGCATTCGGCCACTAGTAGTGACAAGTCACAATCGAGTCGGTGCCTCTTTGTTATAAACTTAAAAGTTGCCCCCATAACAGGGAATCCAGGGATTGGACCAAAGTGTTAAAAGATTTAGTTGAATGAAGTTAAGTTTCAGCATGTCTATACATTTTTTCAGGTGTTGACAATGGTTTTGCCTTTAGTTTTAATCATGATTTTACCAAAAATGATGAATGCTGCTGATCCCGAGGCACAGAAGGTAAATTTTATTTTATAAGGCATACTTGAAGTTGAAAAAAACTTGAATATAATTAGATACATTATGATTTACTACAAATTCTACCCCAATTGAACATATCATACCCCCAGACATTCAGCTATTCCAGTTGTAAAATGGTGTCAGTTCAATAAAGTTTTTGTCAGGTGATTGTGAAACAGTTTTAAAATCATGGATTGGTTTGGTTAACTCAGTTTATTGGGGTTTAAGTACTTTTTAAACAATTCATCAGGTGATCCATTCGCCAGCTTTCCATGACTATAGTTTAACAATGTTACAAGTACCAACTTGCCCATTCATTTCAACAATAATCCAACAATTTCTCCGCATTGTACATGAAAGGGCATGATCTGCTACAATCAGAAAATAAACGGTTACCGTAAGTTCGTAACCAAGATTTCCCGGTTAATCATCTAGTATACTGGATCATGGCCACTTGCTGCAGACATTCCAAAAAGTGTTTTTACATGACCGAACACTCGGTTGTTTTTTACCTAAAGTTCCCCAATTATTATATATTGAGCTTATATCATCATAAATATAAAAAATAACTTCATTTGAGTGAGAGTTGACCCAAGTTGTATTTATTTCAGGAAATGCAGTCACAGATGAAAGCATTGAATGATAAATCCAGCTTACCAGATATGTCTGAAATGTTAGCAGGCTGGCTTGGAGGCGGAGCTTCGGCCAAATCGGGGGCTTCAAAACAGAACAGAAAAAGATAACAAAGGACACAGCACAATTTTACTCATTGTATAGTTTTTAAATGATGTTTGTATTTTATCTTTTCACTTTCACGATGAATTGGATTTTTGTAAGACATAATGATACTATGCTCAGAACAAATGTTATTCCAAGCAATTTTTGAAGTCAATACATCATGTTTTTTAAACAGTTTAATTTATGAGTTCCCTTTTTCAGGGTAAATGTTTGCTGAATGTTAATATAAGACCAAAGTTTACAGTCTTTTCGTTTATAAAGTTCTTTTTGTATTTCATTGCAAACCTTTAGGCAAAAAGAATCCACAATTATTACCGTAACTGTAAAATTATGTGTTTTTTTTTGCTATGTCAACACTTTGCATATTTTATTCTGAATTACCAATTTACCATAGTTTGTGAGGTTAAAAAAATCCATTTCCGAACTGCAGAAAGAAATAAAGGTTGCATTTGACTGCCATTGTTATTAAATATTCACAAGCAAACTTTTTGGGGACTTACCAAATTTGGGTATTTCTAGAGAATTAATCCCTCAAAATAGTTTTGATTTTAAATGTGACTGTTTCCATGTTCAAACATCAATGTCTTGTTTAACATGTCATTCCTCAGCAAATCTTTACTCAAGAATGTGATGTCGTAGTACATTGTTTAGTTCATTTAATTTATTGGTGCATAAATGTCTTATGTGTCATTATTAATGATGTCATCATGAATGGAATCAAGTTTTATATTGTTTAACCCTTTACTCAATGGGAACCAATTTGACCCTTATTGCGCTTTATCCCCATCATTGGTATGTGTTGAATTCGCATGTAGTTAAAGAGATATCAACTTCATACCGAGTTATTTGCAAACAAATTGTGCATTTATCAGTCCTTTGGACTTGTGATTGTATCGGGTGATATTTCAATGATTTGAGTATATAGACTAGAAAATAGCTGTTAAATTATTTTTAAAGAAGTAAAAGCGGATAAAATTCACAGTACTCTAACTTTTCACAACATGTTTAATGTGTGATATTTTGATAATCAGTTTTAGTTATCAAATAACCTATATAGTGATGATGTACACAATCTTAACTGCTGTTCAAGTAGAATTGAATAGGTTAAAAGGCCTCTGATTCTGCTTACTTTTGTCTGATTTACTCCTTTTTGTCTTAGCATCTTTGAAACAAAGGGGTCCAGTTCCAGTAAGTCTGACCTACTAAAATGATGTTTTTGCTAAAGTGATGGGACATGGTAGGTTTGTCTTCTCCTGCTTGATCTATGGAATAATCACATGCGTAAGTGGTAACCAAACTCAATATTGATCTTACTTGATTTAAAGGTAAGGACAACCAATCAGATCACACCATATTAAGCTATTTCAGAAACAGGCAATATGATTGGCTTTCCTTATTCTCAAATAAAGTAAGATCAATATTGAATACTACCCCTGGTTAGGAGAGTATGGTATGGAGTAAAGGGTTAAATTGTTGATGATGTGTTCATTGTAACCTAGTTTGTTTGTTGACTGTTGTAGATGTATGTTTCAGATTGTAAATGTGTCTAATCAGATTAAATGTTCTTTCATCATTTACGGATTATTACAGTGTCTTAGAGAGGATGCATGAAACATTTTATTTATCACATGCACACAAATTACTACCATATGACAGCGAAAAAACTAACATGCGTTCATGAGTTACTATAGTGCACCTAGTTTACAAACATTGACCGGATTGGTCTACTGTTGAAAAATTGGTTACTTAAATAAACACAGATGACCATTTATATACTAAAATAACACCAATAAATCGTGCACACTTGATTTTTCCACCTACATGGTTTATTCCAAATTTTCTTGCCTTTCTTGTTATCCCTCGGCGCACTATGCGACATGAGCACTTGATAGCTAATGTATGCTTATATGGTAGTAGTATGTGCCCATATGATAAATTGATAAATAAAATAATTCCTGTGTCATCTCTATGCCACCGGATTATAGAAACTGATATGAAGTAAATAAAATTTTCCAAGTAAATACGTCTGTCTATGTCTGCTCAATGAGTATCTGATCATATATATCAAAGTTTTAATCGGATGAATGAATGTAATTACAAAATATGTTGTAAATATTTGAAAAGTTAATTTTATCTGTTTCGTTAGAATTCAATGTAAAAGTGTTATCATGATATATGAGTGTTATCATCATATTTTGTTACATTTTCCTCTTAGTCCTTTGATATCAAACACTTTGCTGGCTTAGAATGAGAAGGTCATAAGTACAAATCAATATTTAAATAATTTTGAGAAAACAAGAAAAAAATGTCGGAAATTTACTCTTTACTTATCATACATGGAAAACAAGCTTTTACAACTTCATTTTTGGTCAACATGAAAAAATCCGATTTTCATGAAAAAAGGCTCATAAGAAGCGCATTATTGTGCAGATTTCAAATCTGTAATAGTCTTAAGTAGTAGTTACGACCTTCTCATTCTAAACCATTGAGATGGTTATAAGAGTAGATAATGTCACATGGCCAAGCTATGTTATACTCACAATTGTATGTTTGTATATATTGTACTTGTATTTCTGGATGTATTCAGTGAGGTGTAATATTTAAATAATATTTAATCAGATGAATTTACTCATGATAGGTAACCGGTAAGGGAAGTAATCACACATAATATTGGTAAAAGTCAAGTTTTTGTTATCTCCCTTGTGCAAGGATTTATGGTCATCGGGTTTTATTCAATATTTGCAATGTTTCACAAAAGAAAATTCCATGCATTAATTTAAAATGACTAAACAACTAATGTCTGATGCATGTACCATATATCAATTTGACTTCAAGTCCAGATGCACACACATTTTGTTAGTCCAAACTCTTTGACAATGATCATTCCAAAGGTAGCCATCAATATAAATAAAAAACCTTTAGCTATGGTTTCCAGAACTGAACTAACATTTTGTATTTTGTACATTATTGTAGTAATGTGTTTTTATTTAACATGAGTGACCTCCCCTTGATCGATATTTATTGTTGGTATGTGTGGAGTTCCCTCCCTTAAATAAAATTTGTTGAATTACCTCCCTTTGTTGTAACTATTGTCAATTTGTGCATTTTATTGAGTTACTTCCCTTGGGTGAAGAATAAGTGTAAGTTGTCATATTGTCTTTGTGATAATATATATTATCAATTATATTAAATTTCTGTTTTTGTTCTTTAGAATTTTACTATCTGTACAATACATTCAAGTCTTATATAATAAAGAAGTCATTCACAAATTTTGTATTTTATTTATGAATCAATATTCTGTAGAGTACCTTTTCCGGAACTCCACTAATCAACAGATTTTTAGCTCCACTATTTGAAAAATATGAGAGCTATTGCAGTCACCCGAGCATTGGCGTCGACGTAATGGTAGTTTACATACCACCGCAAACATTTTCATAGTCCATTTACATATTGGTTAGAAACTTGTCACAGTTGTTCGCCATCATGACCATAACATAATATAAGAGGAGGTAACTCTATGAAGCATTTTTGACAATAAATTTTACACTATCAAAGGATGTGATTGAGGATAGTTGAGCGCACTGTCCGGTGACAGCTCTTGTTTGCATTATAATCTTTGTGTCACTTGAATATTCACATCTGTACAATAGTGTTGGGGTCAGTTGTGTTTGCATATGAATACAAAACCAGTCTAACCAGGCCGGATTGGTTTGTACCTACATGTAAATTAAGGGAAAAACCATCTTGCACTTAGTTCCGGTTATCATCAATTTATGAACAAACAGTTATAGTTTGCACGGTATTTGAACAGCTCCAGCCTTCATTAGACCCGAATGAGGAATCAGTTTACTCGCCGTGTATTACTGCCACTGGAAAAAATTGCGAAACAACTAAAACCCAAATAACCACACCTCAGTAAACCATGCCTTCTGGAATATAATATACTTACTATTTAAAACATGTAGGTGAAATTCTGTAAAATCATTTAATTTGCAATGGGTGAAATTTCATAGTTTTTGTAAAAAATGCCATTTAGACGGGACTTTAATTAGTTGATTGTGCATTACAGGTACTACAAGGGCCAAAATTGGTGTTTGATGGGATTTGATTTCGTGGTTAAATGTGAACCAAGAAATCCACGAAATTTAATCCCCACGAAAATTAAAGATTTTACAGTGCATGACAAAAATACATTTACCAAATACCATTTATATTACACATCAGTATTATTCATATAAGTACTGATCATACGCGTTTTGGATTTTAGCTTACCTGTCTCTAATACCAACAAGGCGGGTGATCTTTTGTGTTCGCTCTCTCCATCAACTGTTCATCCTCAACTGCTTGTCAACTCATAGGATGCAAATTTGTTGCAACAAAATCTGGGTTCCTTTCGTTATTGGGTCACCTGAGTCAAATCTAGACCACATGGTCCAATTTAAGTAAAATATGTCGACACACTAGCAGTCAGAATTTTGATTTTATCAAATGTTCATATGTTTAAAATGTAGATCTTGTTCGACATTGGGTCTTCTAGGGCCGAAAAGGCGAGCGATGTTGTGCCATCTTGGTCCTCTTGTTATGCCTTCTAGGAACTGGTTTATTTTCGTGCGCATATGTTCATACACATGACTAATGCTCAGTTATTTCTATCATTGTCAATATGATCGATTCACAAAAGGTGTGACATTTATGCAGTATTTATGCATGCATAACATTCAGTAAAAAACATTCAAAGATCAAAGACACCGACATTAGATGTGGTAACAGAAATCGTGGGTGCAGATACTCTTTATATTTCGTATATAGTAAATACCATTGAACAAATCGATGGCTTAGAACAAGAAGGTCGTTACTACCAAATCGATATATTGAGAAAACAAGAGAAAACTGTCTGTAATTTAGTCTTTACCTATTGGAAAACACGTTTTTAAAACTTCATTTTGGTCGACATGACAATTTCAGATTTTCATGAAAAAGGGCTCATAAGAAGCGCCTTGTGAAGCAGATTTCAAATATGTATGAGTCTTATAAGGTCGTAAGTAGGAGTTACGACCTTCTGGTTCTAAGCCATCGAAATGTTGAACTTAAACGGAGAGAAATATGCAAGAAAAAAGAAAGTGAATTGTGAAAAGGCCAATTGACCCAACCATTTCTTCTCGATGTAATTATACATGTTCTATTTATGTGCATACTGTACATGACTATAGTGTGATGAAAGAACTTTATCGGCATGCACACATTTAACTTACACGTTATATAAGGATACATATATCTCAATGCTTATTTTCGATACAGCGGGTGGTACTTGGTCTTCTTCGGAAATACAAACCGTCGAGTATAGAATATGTATCGACCCCGGTCCCTACTTTAATAAAACTAATCAATTATAATACTTTGAGTCGATACAAACCCCTATACCTTCGACAACATCTCGCCAATCGCATTCTGGTTCCTGATCGTCACACCATTCACAGTAAAGGTCTGGCGTCAACCGAACAATGGCGACCAACAGTTACAGAAACAGACTACATGGTGACTTCCGGTCGGTCAATAGCAACATATACTTGAAGGTCGATAGCTTCTCAACTACAAGCTGTTGCCTGTAAGCCTACCTAAAAGGATGTTCCTCTTAATTGTTTGTACCGCAGACAAACGTGGTTTCAAACTTCAGATGTGTGGTAGATACTAGATAGAGGAAGCTATTTAAGCAGCCTCAAAATATGGCTTGACTTACTAGTATTCGTTCGCGTTGTTAAGCTGTAATCATTCGTGTGCTCAGCTGACGCCTATCAGATGAGTTGGTCTATTAATTAATACAGACGTAAACAATTAGAATAAACGATGAATAATGTTCACATATGACATAAATATAGGTCAACATAAATCATAAAAACAAATGAAAGTTTTCTTCCCCCAAGTAAATAAATGGCTGACATGAGGACGTTTTATATTTAATCTAATATCCTTGTATATTTCCCCTTCACCAAACTTGTACGTGTGTGATTATTACTGGTTGCCCTTTATGAACATTTTTGTCCCATCAATATTCGACGAAGAATTCTGCACTGTACTTATGCTGTGTGTACACTGCAGATCACATGCACTTCGTGGTGAATAATATTATTCATATTGCTCTTCAATGTTCAAGGGAATGTTTATTTACCGTATGTACTCGACTATCAAGCGACCTCGAATACAAGACGCAGCGCGGCAATCGGATGGGAAAATTGTCGACAGAACAACACGAGCCTCGATCATTGGTCGAGCAGTCGGTGGTTCTTGGTTATTATCCTGGTTTCACTAGATCTGTATTTTGCAACATCTTTTTTGTATCTAAAGAACTTGGGTTCGTATCCATTCGTCCAGTTGTACCGGATATATTACACTTTCCACAGATATATATTAGAATATTATTAATGTCTATGCACTTTCTCACCATTTGTTGCACCAAAGGAACCAATAAGGCCAGTAAAAATACATTGTATAAATAAATAATGTAATATTATAATAAACTGAAGGCAAGCGTAACAAGAACTTTATTGCAATATCAAAAACTTGTCCAGCATACATAATTATACATTATATAATAATAATAAGTATATTACAAGTTATGTACATGTACATTGAAACATACACAAAGTTATATTTCTTCTCAAAATATTTTCTGACCAGATTAAAACGAGACTCCAGCTTACTCAAGTATGATGAGTCTCAGTTTAATTTGGTTTACTAAATTAAATACACGTATTTACACATAATAATTAGGAAATAGATCTTAGTTATCCGTGATATACCGGCCAATATATCACGGTTTGGAGTTCATATGCGTAGGAATTAATCACGAAGGCCGTAGGCCTGAGTGATTAATAACTATGCATGTGAACGACAAACCGTGATATATTGGCCGGTATATCACGGAAAACTAAGATCTATTTGCATTCTAACACGTGTAATATGCGCAATTTCATATGGACTCATTTTTATTGCAGAATGATGCGTTGTTTGTCGTGTTGCTATAGACAACTTCCGCTGTTTAAAGAATAAAACCTCCACCCCTGGAATATTGTTTTTTGCTCATTTCATTTAAACAGAGGCATAACTAGAGCTCATTCCAAACTATGTATTTCATAAAAACTAAAATGAATCGATAAATGCAATTGCTGTTGCAATAATACGGATATAATTAAATAAATTAAGAAAGAACGCTACGCAAATAAAAGTTCGCACAACGTCACGTTTACGTTGACGCCAAATAAACGTCATAAATCCATGACGTCATTTGATAAACAAGACGTAAATTCCATTCATAAAAAGCGTTATTTATACGTGGGAGGTAATTCAACAGCCAAAAAGTAGTACGGCAAAAACTGTGATATACCGGAAATTTAACCACGGTACAGTCCTATACGTTTACACGGTGCTAAAAATAGACTGTGTTAGAATAATAATTATAATAATAACCATTACTGCTGAAAGTTATATAGAGACCATGAGCCGTTGCTTAAGCAAAGCGCTTCGTAGCGCTTTCCACGGGAGGCAATCTATGCATTCTATTTTTAAATGGTTACAGAATGAAGGCACTCGGTAGCAATTTGCTTAGGCAACGGACATCTGTTGTCTTTAAGCAAAGCGCTACGTAGCGCTTTCCACGGGAGGTGATCCATGCCTCCTGTACTGAATAGAATAGGAGGTGACTGAATGAATGCGTTCGATAGCGCTTTGGATCGGAAACGGACACCATAATACATGACATGTTACATTATATTTACAAATTATATTTACATAATAAATAACGCCGCAGTCAAGCAATGTCTAAAATATTTTGGCACGTCAGTATAGGAAAAGCACAACTTATAAAAGTAAAAATGGTAACAATTTACAAAAATGCAAACAATTGGTTTGGCTGACTCAGCATTAAACAAACAATCAACTTGGTATCAAAATATTAGTAATCAGAATCCAACATAATATTGTCATCCAACACGCTTTATAACACGTCAGGGTCAGATCACAGCATGCATATTCGATTTCAAAACTAACAGCAAAATGTTCAGAATTCATATGTACAGGGTGTCCAAAAAGAAAGTATACAGTTTCGGGGTATTTCAGTCAACTCTTAATGTTCTGCTATCACAAAGAAATTTTACACATGGTTAGAAAAAAGATGTAAGGTTTTTGGAACCAGTTTGAAAATTATAAGTTGAATAAATTTTTTATAATGTTAATTTCCAAAAAATACCTTATTGTGACCGTGACGTCATTTTGACGTAATTTACGACGTTTTCACAATTTCTGTGAAGCATGTTTCACGGTTCGCACCCATTCTTTAAAAGTGTTGGTTACATTTACACATATTTCTACAAACTGGTCTTCTTAAATTTCATTTTGATGTTGATCAGAAGAAAACTTGTGTATATTCGCAATTGAGTGTACATAAGCGATCTCGGATAGCCCAAAGGAAAAAATCCACATGAATTAACACCCGGGCTGTGGGCGGGCCATTCCACTGAGCAGTGGAATTTTCTAGAAATTATTTTGACACCAAATGTTTCTTGTAATTCACCCAACACCGTGTATTGCCATGTGTGACTCTGGCTCCATTTGCACGAACCATACCACATTCAAAACAAAGGATTCGCTGCGGAGTTCCGAAAGAACTTGCTTAACAAAGGCAAGTAACACAATGGGTTTACTTCTTTCTATTTTGTTGTCGAAATCGCAAGTGAATATCCTATTAAAAGCCAACAAACATGTCCATGCTCGTGAGACACATCATATATATAAAATCAGTTTAGACATTTGTGAAATACAATGCAAATTTTCCAATAATGCATGCAAGACAAGAAACACCAGAAATACAGAAATCGTGAAAACGTCGTAAATAACGTCAAAATGACGCCACGGACAGAATACGGTAATTTTAGAAAATTTACATTAAAAAAAAAATATCCAAGTTACAAGTTTTAAACTGATGCCAGATAAAAAATTCATCTTTTGACTAACCATGTGCTGAATTTCTTTGCGATAGCAAAACGTTAAGATGTTATTAAAATGCACTGAAACTGTATACTTTCTTTTTGGACACCCTGTACATGCCATGTAATCTGCTTGTATCTTACACAATTTTATCAACATTGTCAAAACAAAAATTGTATATACATGTAAAAGTTATCCGAGGCATTCTTGAAAACTGAAACCGTCAAATTCTTTAAAAAGGCAAATAGTCTGGTGACTACGTAGTTTCACAGTATGCATCGAGCATTGGTGTACATGTATAGGGGATTCTATTAATTATTGCATCAGGTAGGTTTTTATGATTTTTTAAGCAAACAATGATATTTGTTGCAAATATACAATTTATATTCCGAAATCTGAAACTGAACCTTCTTTTTTTATATAATAAATGAATTGAATTTAGTTATACCATGATATGACTTTAAAACGAAGTATCAGAATTTAGTAACAATATATCATAAAAATACATTGGACACTACCCTGGTGCATAGTCCGAAATATGATGCCGGTAATGCTCTGAAGAATTTGTGAAAATAAATGATATACTTGTTACACCAATAACTAAGTTGGTACAACTAAAGACATACATGCTAGTAATAGTAACGTGGAGTACAAGTTCAGCATACATCATGGGTTGGCTTCTAAAGAACTAGCTACCTCGGTAACTACCGAAAACTCTGTTCGCTAAGCTCACCACAGCTCCTTTATTTCGTTACAGAGTCGCAACATCAATTATGAGTTCTTATTTCAGAAAAACGAAAGTAATAAGACGAATTCACAATTGCAAAAAGTGACCACCAACAAATACATGTACAGAAAGGCACCATGATTCTACCACAGGTGGCAGTATCAGTGTTTGGGATATAAAATAAAAAATGACGGATTTTTTAAATATTTTTTTATTTTATATTTTTAATCGTTTGCGGACCAAACACTGATACTGCCACCTGTGGATTCTACATGTATTACAAATATAGTATTTGTTTTACTGTATTGGTAACCTGACAAAACAGGTGTATGTATGTACATGTACAAAAAAGGTTCATAAATGAAATATAGATAGATGATGTCATATGGTATGTACAGGGAATTCAATGGCGAATCAGTTCATTATTAGAAAATGAATTTATAAACACATACATAATAATATAACGATTTGTGTCTTTGGCAAGTAAACCCATCGCACCTATATACAACAACGACAAAATAATGGTATAACTTATAAGTAGATATTGCATTGCTCTAAGAAACTACATTTTCAATGCTGCGATAATTTCCTGAACAAAGCAAAGATATAATAGTAGTTGAAGTTTTGTTTGTGTATCATTTTTTACAAACTTAAATACCATCATTGTAAGACGGAAACTAACAGACTTAGACTTAACAACATTTAAAATCACCATTTCTTTGCAATTAGATTTAACCATCTGACATTTTATTAGACTATGTGTTGTTACCCACTGAACTTATATCAAAATCGGTACATTTATAACAAAATGAGAGCTAATAGAACATTTGGCTGAATGTTAAGTTTAAGTCTCAGTTTAAGATTTACAACGTTGGTGAATAAGGCCCCAGGTTCGGAAGAACCCGAACGTTAAACACGGCCCGGAATACTAATAACCCGGACTTTTTGCACTATGACGAAAAGGCTGCGTACCGTGATGGTGTATTTCCCCAGCTAAGGACTCTTCCATGGAATTGCAACGGTAACGTTTGACCTCTTGTTGATAAATATAGTGCCCAACGTCGTCTTGATTTTTGTATTTAAAATGGCTCCCGTGAAGTCTTCATAGTCTGACTACAAGTCACTACATAGACTACTTCAGGCGCCACATCACGAACGAAACATGCAGACGCATGTCAGATACAAATGTATAAACACAACATGCTAAATATGGTCAATAAATATCGTCACATTGGATGCTGCCCAACATTCCCAAACGTCAACAATGCTTAATTGCACAAACTACATAAGTATACTGACCGACATTCACCTTTTCAAAAACAGTCTGCGCATTCAAGTCCATTACCGGAAGTTGCGCATTCAGTTCGCCTACCGGAAGTTGCACATTAATGTTGCTTACCGGAAGTTGTGCACAGAGTTCACTCTTATACAAGTGTCATTTAATATAAAAGATCCATGCCCGAAATTGGACCACTCGTTCTTCCAGCGCGCGTCCTAACTTCAATGTCCTCCACGTCGCCTTCGCCGTCTGCAGCACCCAGAATTTTGGTAAACAAATCAAGCGTCTGTTCACTGTCCAAGATAGTTTCATGCGGTCCACCTCGGATATTACCGTGGCTACTACTAGGAGTGTCCATGACTCTATAATAAAGTCGTCTGCGTTTTTCAGTGACAAGCAAGTCAACTTCGATTGTTCTGGTAACAACTGCTTGGTGTTTGCGCCAAACGTTGAATTCAAGGTCGACAGGGGAGTATTTTTCGGCTGTGACCTTGACTGTGATAAAAGCTTTGCCGTCCTTGATCATAAGGTCAACTTTCTCCCCGACTGTGTCTAAATCATTCGTTCGTTCCCAGTTTTTCAGATATTTACCATCAGCTTGCATGAATCTTGGATCGCCGTAAATGTCTTCATTATGATGCTTGACGTCAATCTTTTGTCGTACATGTTGGGTGTCGATCGTTGATAGTCGGTTCATCAATATTTCGTACATACTCAACTTCTTTTCTGGTTCCCTCTTAACTGAAATGATAGAAATAACGAATTTAATAAAGTAATACTATAGGTGTATGATGTAAACACCGTATTATTGATAAAAACGAACCATTTTGGGGATAAAATTTGGATTCTGTATGTTTCTCTATTTCTTTATAACGTCAGAAAAATATAAATTTTACAATTTTTGTTGTACTCTTTATGATTCAGTTAACTGTGCTCTGCGGGGTTTGAATTGTACGAGATACTAGATCAAAAATAATATTATATTATACAAGCATATAATAAACCAAATAGTATAATTATATGTTGTATAGTAACGTTTACTAGATGGGGTTTGTAATTTTGCTGTGCAATGACTCAAATAACATTTCTAAACCACCCATCGTTTTCATGTCTAGTTAATTAAAGATTCATGTATAATTTCCCAAACTCGAGCCAGACGTTTCAAGTACATATACGCAGGTACATATCCATGGTCACTTAAAACGATTACATACAACTTTAAGATTTTGGTCAACTTTTGAACTTCATTTTTACGTTACTGACACCAGTTTTCAACAATGAAGCCGGCCACAAAAGAACTCTACATATCTCCGGACAAAATGATACATTCTTGCTTTATGACTATGTACACACTTCGCCTAGTTTAACATCTTGTTGTATTAAAATGTCACGTCAAAGCATGTGTTTATATGTAAATGAAAACTTAAGACAAATTTATCCTACTTGTCTAGTTTAACTCTTCTAAAGCACTTCACGATGACCTAGAAATTAAAAACTATCCCAACGGTGTTCAATATTGATCTTACTTGTCTTAAGGATGAGGAAAACCAATCAGATCACTCCTGGTCAGTAACAGGCGATATGCTTTGATATCCTTATTCTCCAATTAAATAAGTTAAATATTCAGTTTATATAACCAGCATTTAACAGCATTTACACCAAATAGAATAGTACAAAACAACCGGAACTAACATAACCAAAGGAGCGATGATAATTTTTTTATATTTCCTGTGGTTTTTTTTTATTTTTAATACTAAAAAAAGACAAACCAGCCGTAGTGACAATGCACAGATTTCAGAAATGTATTCAACAAACATGTTTCGGATGTTACCCCTTCTTTATCGTTTCATGTAGTCATGTAAATTTATTTAAACATAAATTCACAAAGTTTACTACATACCAAGGCAGTTTTTGTATGTAAAAATAACATTAACATACGTTATAAATGACAAAACTGCTACGGCTTTACTTCAATGTAGGTCTACTTTACTACAACAAATGGAGATTTTTATTTGCTTTAAATGAATGAGTCGAGTTGTGTTTTAAGATTTTGTGCTATTTCAAACAAGAAAGAAACTTAAACGTTTTGTTAACACTTTTATATGACTATAATGCCTACAGTTTGCGATAGCGCTTCTGACTTCAGTAGTCAGCTGGTCAAGATACATGACTCGCCTTGCTAAAGATGGAGGTCGAAGGTTCGACATACGCACAGAGGTTGTGTTCTGACAGGGCTAGTTGTTGACGCGTGAACGAGTTCAACTGCTTGGTTCGGTTCGGTTTGGTTGAATCATAACATTAAGTATTGTTCAATGCAGTAATGATAAGATTCTATGGTATATTTGTATATATGGAGTGGAAAGTTAATTTGGGGCTTCTGGACGTGACGTCGTTATCGAGAAAATGCGCTGTTTTATCACGTCGTATTTTTGCATGAATTTTCACATGATTTCTCGACAGAATTGAGTCTATAATTATATATCGAGGGCTCAGCGCAAAACTATGGTATGTGCCTCTATAAATTGATGTAGTTACCATAGTTTTGCGCCGAGCCCTCGATATATATTATATGCCAACAGAAGCCGTCTGGGTGTCAGATAATAATACGATAATTTTCAATTCACAAACATGTTTTCACTTTCATGCAATTGAAATCAATGCACACTTCTTCATCGAATACTACGACAATTTATCTAGCCTTTTAAAAAATGGATACATGTCTAATATGACATTTTACTAAACTGACATTTTTACAATTTATTTTTGCATATAACTAACATTTATCAATACGTCCCAACCTTGTCGAATGCTGAATTTACCTATCGTGTGACAACCCCATACCTCATACGGGCAAACGTAATTATTGCTATGGTCCTTAACAGTAACTTCTTAACACACAAGTAAAGCGTTAATTAACGACCATCTTGACAGTACTAATTTGTTATTTTGTGATAAAAACGTCAAAAGGGTCAACGTGTCCGATTTACGGCCCAAACAACGGACCGAGATGTTTAATTCACGTCGCACCTGTAAACGCCTTGTTTGTTCGTAAGATGTACGGTTTCTATTACCAAACCTCTGCAATAAGACCACCTCAAACTTGTTAATAACAACGCAACATTTTTTATATATTTTTTCATCGTTTTGCTCTATACTTAAAATTTTAAATCCAATATTAACTGAAGGAGAACACCAGTGTCAATCTCAACATGGGTGGGTTTCTTATTGCAGTTCTATTATGTGCGAGTATTATGTTATTGTAGTATTCTAACTTTTAAACTTTATGTGCTTTTTGGGGCAAAACTCAATGGCTACAATTGAGTGGCATTATAATACAACTTGCAATACGAACAGAGCGGTTAAGTTATGACCATTTTTCAGCCTTTTCAGTTACGGTGATTTACTTATATAGAACAGCAACTTCTTTACAAAAGTGAAAAGTTTGCTATTCGTGAGTGGTTGAATATGGTGATTAACTGCAACATCCTTAATTTTGTGGATTTCGCGGATGACTTCAACCAAGAAATTAAATCTCCCACGAATATTAATATTTCTTCAGTATATGACTTAGTGGATAATGCAATATTAAATTAAGTTCCCATGAAATGGTGTTTTTTAAAATAACAACGAATTTTTTACCCATTGAAATTAAATGCTTTTACAGTAACAAGTGTATGATTACTTACTTTGGCCCCTTCCCTCCCTTCGGGGTATGGGTCACCAACAGTTGTCACTCAGAGTGCAGTGTGTGGTAGGATTGCTTTATACTAATGGAGCGTAAACTATATTTTATGTAATGATATTATTTTGAAGAAAAAAAACACACACAAGAAAATGGGACCATAGTTCATTGATGCAAAACTTTATGCCGTAAGGTGGTGTCATAAAAATAAAGAAAATGTCAAAAATGTTTTAATTGTTACATATAAAAAATGGCGCCAAGTTCGTTTTGAGTATGTCTCAACTTATCTTAATATGACCCTTTAGGGAAACGAACAGAACATTGACTTGGGTAAATTAAAACAGAACACTAGATACAACGTCGGTGCAATGATGGTCGATATGAGTGGGTAATGAAAGCCTTTGAAAATCCATCCTCGTGGCCATTGAACTGGTTTACAAATAAACTGATTCTGAGTTCAGACTTGAGTACGTTTAACCGACCGTATAATTTACTTTGCGTTCATCGAGTCACAAGTTTCGAAAATGAAAGCATAGTTTTCCCACAAAATAGCGATTTAGCATATGGTGTTAACCAAGATGACAATCAAGAAGTCAAATTAGGTATGAGTAATTTTTCATAGATAAGAAAATAGTGTCCCACCAGTTTGCCTGAAGTGATATAGTCACATGACCACAAAGAAACAACACGTAACCGCACGTGACCCGGTTAACTTTAAAATGGTATATCTAATAGATCGCAAGTGTCAGCGTTTTTATATACGAGCATTGTACTTATTTCGACTTTGAGGTAGAATTGGGGGCCATAATGCTTATTTCCATGGAGCAGGGCTTTGCTATAACTAGTAATATGTATGCCTAAAATATTGGGGTTTCAGTAACACGTATAGCTATAACGCTAGGTATTTTATTTTTATTTTATATCTTTCTTAGGCAATTTCACTTCATGAAGATTAAACGAAGTGGTGAAAATATAAATTAAAACGAAACATTTTACCCTTTCCAAAATGTTTCTAGTTGTAACATTAGCAATGACAAAATGTCCGAATATCTGCCACCGTGTGGTATCTATCCATCACACAATTACCCAGTGACCTTATTTCATTTATATACAAATCAGCACTTTAAATAGTTTCATTCTGAATAAATTATCGTGTATTATTGCAAGGTGATTGTAACATTTTGATGACGGTTGGTGATAACAGCCATTACCTTCAGGCACGTATCCGGACAATAGAACGGGTTACAAAACGGAAAACGGACTTTATCAGCTTATCGGGGTTGTAAATAATAAGATTTAGATATTTTGAATAAATATTGTTCAATATCTGGCTCAAATATTGGCATATAGGGGGTTTATTTGTATGTACTGACATAGTAAGGATTAACAATTTACGATACACGATATCTCTTATTTTTTGTCCACTTTAGAAACATCCCAACACGAGTCAGCAGAATTATGCCTTAGATTGAACCTTTATTTGACTGTCTCCTAATTCATAATAACACTATGATGTTGATCTAGAACAACCAATAAATTATGCTTGGGGGGGATAATTGCTGACCACTACCTTATATCAATGGGACATGGAAAGACAGAATCAATCAGTACTAGTAATGCACCAGTCAGTTGCATCCACGTCCACCACACCGGGGATCCTTGTGGATAGCCGTGGAAATGTTTTAACCTTCCAGCTTCCCCCGCACTGCCGGGGAAAGGCTGGAATTTTTTCTCCAAACCAATACCCCGGGGACAATTTTTAGTTGCCAGGGGGGATATCAGAGATTTTACCATCAGCTGTCCCCGGCAGGGCCTTGGGAGCGGGTTCTTTTATAATCAGACTTGTCACGAGTTGTGCATTCATGGGAACACATTTACATATAAAAAAATTTTTATACGTGCCTTATTGTGGAAGGTGTTATCATGTAGAACCAACCTGCTATTTGTAACATTATAAGAACTATCACTGTTGGTCGAATCAGAAATTATTATTTCTGTAACCATGGCAACAGAAATGTCCTCAGGTAACGTTGTGACATACAATTGAAGTTCACTAAATATCAGCGATTCATAAAAAACTTTCACAATAAGATATGTCTAAAGTGAACTACTTCATCAAAAGTTTCGTCCTAATATTATGAGCGGATGGTGTGTTTATGGATACATGTACTATTGATACAATAAGTAACACTTATGAGGGAACTTTCCCATTTGAAAGAATATCAGGGATTACTGTTAAATCAACTGCACTCAGTTAACCTGGATAAACATAGTTTACCTAGAGGACGAGATTATATTTACAGCCGTTTTCAATTAACTTTGAAAGGACTGTAGTATAGAATAACGCGTGCCTACCAACACGGGCTCTAACTTCCTTCCTGGTCGCATCCTCTCTGACCCCTGCCATGGGTCCCTGGCAGCATGAGTAGTTAGGAGAGAAGGGTTATTTGTCCAGAGAGCTATTATCGTTTAAATTGTCAGACCCTTCAAACAGAGGGTGCTCTACAAGAAATAAAATATAATTAACGCGTAAAGCATTTTTACTTTCGTCGCTTAAATATTAGGAATACCATGCTATGATGCTGATTATGACTGCAGTAGGTATAACCCTGTGAAATTATATTCACTGTGCATAAATCAATTTTCGCCATGAAGTAGCAAAAAATCTTGAAATACAAAATGGCGTGTTGCCTTGATAGATATTTATGAGCTCTTCTCAGTTGGAGGTATAAATGTATACTATAAATGACACGGACATATTTCAATCTAATACGATTTCAGGAGCGTACATATTTAATTGCCGAACAAAGTGTGCTTTAACTTATGTACGTATAATTGTAACGCTCGTTGGGTAACAGTTAAATAAGACAGATAACTAATTCAAAAGCCATTAGAAATGTATTCATCAAAATACGATTGATAGATCGAGTGAAGTGATGCAAGGTTTTGTTAAAGTGTGCGATGTCACAGTGTTAATGTCAATCGCAACCTCGCGGCAACTTCCGCTTACAGTAGAAACATGTATATTTTGGAAAACACCATAGACTAGTCCAACATGTTACGTGTATTATTTTAAAAGTTCTGAAGAAAAAACTCATTGTCGCGTTGATCCGATTGCGTTGCGTTATACGACAAACATTAAACAATTGAATAAAAACAACTACGATGCGCAAATTTGAAGCATGCCGGTGAACTATATAAAAATAATGGGGCAAAATACCTCTAAGCTTGACTGAATACGTTTGCCTATTATTAATTTATTGTGCTATGTTTTACTTTGAATTTTGAACTACGTTGCACTTTAAAAAAGCTTTAAATATGTACAATTCGCTACATGTTTCATCCAATGGTCAGCTTAGACTCACAAAAATATAATGACTGAGCAAATTTACAAACTGTTACATCGATAAGTATACGATCGTACGTTCATACATTCAGTATCCAAATGCTTTATAGTTTGGCCAATTTGACACTAACCTGACCTTTAGATCAGCATAATTTAACAGTCGATATATTGTCTACGTTTCTAACATCGAGTGTATGTTTTCATAATCGGAGAGTATCACGAAGACGCTCGAGATGTAATTGAAGCACAAATTTGAAATACCGATATCGCACGATTTGCTTGCGAAAATTGATACATGTACATTCAAAGCAAGAACCTTGTAATATATTCTTGCATAAAGGTCAGGCTCACGTCAAAATAGCTAAGCTATAGATAGTCTCAGATTCGATTACGTGAGAAAAACATATTGCTGTGACTGTCGCTTTAATGTAATTTCATCATTTTATGCATTTCTGACATTGAAAATAAAAACACGTTCAGTGCAAGGCTGCTGAAATGTAAAAGTAAATAAATTTGCTATGATAATGAATCTCTTCACTGAGTTTTTGTCAGATTCATTTTGAAAATCGTTTAGTCAACCCCAAAGTTTGTTCACTTGAAAGTTGCTGCATAAAAACACAAACATCTGTATATGAAGTGACGTTTTGATTACATGATCAAAGCGTTTATAGATGTTGATTTTAGTTGATAGTTTTCATTTAAACTTTTTATTATACAAACTAGACGACATTTTGCGTTTCGGTTGGTGGGTTTTGAAGTTTTTGGTAGTTTAAAAATTATGTAAATTCATTGTCGATCATTTGTGAAACAATTTCTCAAGACTTACACCGAACACTTTCAATTACTCGGTACTTTAGTTTAACAGCTAAGAGTAGTGCCGATGCCGAGCAAAGCCTTTATTTGCCAGTCAGCTTTCTGCTGAAACATGTGAAATAAGGTAGGCATATAATTATATGAGTGCCTCCACCCGGATTTGAACCCGGATCGCCAGATTAGACGACAAACGCACTAACCACTGAGCTATGGAGGTACATGTATAGTGACCAAACCCACACTACATCGCTCGAAATCACAACCTCCGGGTCAGGAATATTGCTAGCTTCCGGGCGTTGACTACTGCATCTCTTAGATTAAGTCTAATCACATGTGATATATTGTACAAGATACAAGTATATATTTTACTTATTCCTGAAAAGCGTGAACACATCTGCATATAAATATATTTTAACCTGTCACAGGCGGTCATTCAATGTTTCATTAACAAATTAAAGACATTTAGAGTAGGAGTCAACAGAGCCGTACAATGTATAAATACAAAGCTTGGTCAATTGTAAAATAGTAATACTTTTTATATGCTGCTTAAGAGACAGACAGGTGCTTCTTCTGGCGTTCACGACCACTAATCCACAAGTTTGACTGCAAAGTAGGCCATACATTCCGTATAACACTGTCTTTTTCTAACGTGTAGTCAATGAGTATCTGTCGTGTATAATTTAACAATAAATTTAACCTCAAAAGGTCTTGACAACATGCATCAATGATACTGAAAAAAACCCTCAATTGAATGTATATAACAGACAGATACATTATCGAAAGTATCGTTTAAAACGATGATAGATAAATACCATCAGTTCAATTTTCTCACAAAGTAATTGTATGAATGAAGAGATTGAATTCCGATCCGTTCATTTTTTTGATGATTCGAATCTTTTTACTAGTTATCTTACTTAGCTTCAATTTGTCTACTTTCTTTTAGTTTCAAATGATTGGTTCGAGCTTGCGGGAAAAACGCAAGCGGAATAAAATGAAAGGCTTGGTTGACTAAAATGAACTTCAGTTTCACTTTTCGTGCACTTTGAGTCAGATAGGGGAATGTGTTCCTAACACTTTCGTCGCTTATTTGTTTTTATTCATAATGAAATCAGTAACTAAGAATTTTGATGAGCATACTGTAGAGACAGTGTGATATTCAAAATGAATGCATTTACTTATTTGTTTAACTAATACTTAGATCACAAATTACTCGGACGCCGGACGATTTCCGTGTGTCATGCGGGCACTGGACAGTGAGAATCAATGCACCCAGTAGCCGCTCGATAACCCGTCAATGTCCGTTCTACACCAGTGTGGTATTTGTATTCGTGATGTTGTTATCATTTCTTCTACCAAGAGACATCCATTATGACTCGCCAAAAAAGATGCAGCACAAATTTCAGTAAATAATGCCGTGCATGAATACAACAGTCTTAACGGTTGAACCCATCTTATAAAATGTTTTCGCCCACAACGATATATTTATTTATGTTTTGTATGTTTTCATAATGAAAAGTCATCTTAAGGATTTGTATGAAATTGATACGATTCACTAGTTCTTTTGGACAGGAAACAGATTAAAACTTGCATGGCTATTTATGATATTTATATACTTGTATTTAAAGCTGGATTGTAAGATATATGAATGATATGCATAAACTTTGTATGTAACACTTTTATCTATGACCTTTATCTGAATCTTTATACGATAACTTTGAATGGATAAATATAATATTTCATAATATTTTTGACATACTTGTTTCTTCAGTCGGTTAATCGATTCGGTTATACAAGTAAAATATGAATGATTAGCATAATGCGATATAAAGTGTTGCAATTTCGGATACGTCAATACCCGGACGCTTGATACAATGTCGTATATTGCACAGCATACGAGATTCATTTTAAGTGTGCCTATACGCTGATACATCACTGAAAACATTTTAAAGTACTATTGTGTTAAAGAGGTTTCGTGCTCAAATTCCGGTTAAGAACATTGTTATTTATTATTTTATTACATTACTGTCCGTATTACTTTTACCGGAAGACCCAAATATGCGACACCAAAAGCTTCAGCTTTGCATGGCACAGAAAATGCCAAAGTTCCAGAGGCATACCTGATACTTTAAACTCAGTTTAAAGTATTGTTTCATCGTTCGTACAATGTATATTTTAAAAATATCGATAGAAAACAATCAAATACAAATGTACATACTAAGCCGCGACGTATTCACTTCACAAATATTTTAAATTATATTTATAATATTGTTTGCTATAAGAATTATTACAATGTATCTGTATACTTTATGCAATGCATGTTGTGTAAATGTGTTATATAATTTATGAAAATATTCTGTATTTTATTCATGGTAAAGGTAAAATCGGTGCATTGTTTATGCACGTTACATGTGCTCATATTTGCAATACCTTAAACATGACATGCAGCAGTATATTTTTTGTATTTTGCTTTAAACGTGAATATATCTTCAATCATTGATGACAAGAGGAAAGTATTGATGAGCATGGGAAACGTGTGACATTGTTTTAACTCCATTGAGTCCAAAGGTCACATTTGAGCTTTAAGGTTATATTAATAACTAAACTCTTCTATTAAGCCGTATATCACATCTGAGCTAAAGGTTTGCCTTTTGTATAATGCTCGAGCAATAGTCACTGATTAACTATGATTGACAAAATTGTGAAATTATGAATCATTGTGTTACTGAAACCCAGAGGTAGTCCCGCGTGTATCGGTTCTATTGCCATACACCGGTCACGTTAACAAAACCAAGTAGTCTGTTCGGATACACCTAGGGTATCCCACCCGGATTCCTTGCAACACATCGCCATCTCTTCTACTTACTGCTCCTTCAGCAAAACCAGTTTAGGACCCCATTGGGAATATTAAAGTGTTTGTACTTGGATGAGTTATCTTTGATCGAAAAGTTTATATAATTACAAATTATGTACATTAAAAGTATAAACGATGGTACAGTATATGAGTGCAATTACTTCAGTGCAGGATAATAATATCCTGCACTGTAGTTATTGAACTTATTCATTTGAAAGTGAAGTATCATTGGATTTAGTCCCACCACTCCAGTTAACATCACATAACCATGATATAAGTACATGTATTTCAAATGCGTCAATCTCCAGCTGATCATTGAAACGTGTCACCCTGTGTTACATAATTGTTAAAACATAACTAGGGGTGGCAATCCACCAACGCAACATATAAGTTCGATAAATTATCTGATAAAAAACAAACATAACATTTTTTTATAAAGTTCACAAGAGACGCCTCGGTGACTAACATATATAACTTAAGACTCAAGAATGGTGCATACATGCATTATATCAAACGTATTATTTACGATTCAATGTTTAAATAAATAATCTTACGCCTTTGGTTGCTACCCATATAT
This sequence comes from Spisula subtruncata, assembly GCA_963678985.1. NCBI lineage: Eukaryota > Metazoa > Mollusca > Bivalvia > Venerida > Mactridae > Spisula > Spisula subtruncata. The sequence goes on from OY787665.1 coordinate 16,632,185, forward strand.
CATAATATATTATTACATTTTTGTAATCAATTTTGAGATTGAACTATTTATTTACGGGTGTGAATTTCATTGATGTGTTGTAGATTTCGCGTATGCCACAAGTAAAACAAAACGATGCTTGTTCACCATTGGTACATTCGCATACATATCTTTCAAAGTCAATCGAGAAAGGTTGTAAATATACTATCGACCGGCAGGTAAACTATGTTTATATAGGTTTAACAGTGTATACCTGTGTTAATGGTATTCACTGCTATTTTTTTCGAATGGGATGGTTCCATCATTAGTATTACTCATTGAATCGACTACACCCGGTAGCATTTTAAACATGACTCAGCTAGAATTGTTACGATTATAATTAATATTTTGATTAAAAAAAAACATTTCTTCAAATTTTGGTGTAGTTATGTGTAATAACCAGAATTAATTCCCTTGTAGGTCTATTGAGTAAAGCCGTGTACCTAGGAAATTGTAGGTTACGAGTTGGAGTGGGCCAAGCTGCGATGTGCCAAATTCATAAGAATATGTTAAGCATATAAGGGCAGTTCCGAGGACGCAGTTTAAAAGCAGGATACCCGTACCATTACATCTGTAGATCATATATACGATATATACCCTTATAACTGGAAAAGGTACCTTATTACTGATATAATGTCGTGTTAGGCTTTATCCCCAACGAGAAAAACACACCTACTTTTTGTTGGGTTCGTAAATACGTTTAGTTTCCAAAACAAAACAAAACACATGTTATTTTTAATAAAGTGCCCCGCCCATCTTGTAGCAGGAGTATCGGTGGGTGTTGTTGAACTTTTATGCTTCATTTTATGATTTAATCTTTCAGTTTTCTGATTTAGATCAAGTAGTAAAATACAATCATTCAATGTTTGACGTCACGAGCTTGGTACTCGAACATTACGTGCATATATCTGGGGTAAGACTTTAAGTGTATTTACTTAGTATCAATTTCTTACCGTGGGTGCATTTATGAATACAGATAACACTTTACGGGAGGTTTGGGATTCCGAACTCTTCGATGAATTGTCCGAGCAACACACGTGACGATGCATGAAGACTTACGGTGTGGTCCAACCTTAAACTACGTGCCACCACACCCATAAGCATTCAACAACATTCGTATTTTATTAGATTTAGACATTGTAATGCTGATTTAATAAATTGTTTTTAATTATGGAACCTAAGCGCAATTGGAGTTTGTCAGTTTAGAGGGGGCGATGGTAAAAAGAGGGGGTACGACACACCTTTTAATTTAGGTATTTGATGGGACATGAAAGGGAGCAAATGGGGACTAAGGGCAGACATACAGAAAGAGAAGTAGGATTCGCGATGTATCAATACAGGAGTTGATTATACCGGCCACTTTGCTATAACATACTACTTGCTGGTTTCGTAAGAACTAGTACATAAAAAGCAAGACTGGTAACTGTAATACCAATACAAATGTAGGTTCTACATTAAAAAGCCCAAGTATTCCCAGCTTCCGACATTTCTTTAAAAATCCGACGAAAAAAAGATGATCGGAATTTTGTCTTAAGCAAAATATACAACCTCATAATTTGTCAATCTTTCGTTAAAATGTCGGTATTTGATAATTGCTTTAAAGCATATCATTATATGTTAATAAATTCAGAAAACGTGTTGACATAGCAACCCCCTACATAAGAATAGCATTAAGGATCTTAATATATTTCAATTGTATTTACTTTGTACGTTTATCATCATGATGTTACAAAAACCTGCTGCAACAAAATTGATGACAATCTTTGAAACGCACCAGCGACATTGCTACGTGCATGTTGTTATGCGCATCGTTCACCGAGGGATTAGGATTGCATGCCTGGATTGTCCCGGAGGTACCCCCCAAGTCTGGCATATAAGTAAATATGCGCGTCGAGTTAAAGTGAATAAAATTCACATGAATGAATGATTAGATTTTACATGTGATAAAATTACTTCGCAACCTCAACCCACGTATGAGGTACATGTACATGTTTTAATGTGAAAGTTTAAAATTGTGAAATAGATGAGCTGTGCTGTATGGAACGCCGATTTGCATAAATTTACACCCTAATGCTATGCTTCATACTTCATAATGTTTCAAATTTAAATTGACTCAAATTCAAACACGAATGCGTGAAAGGTTGCAACATTAATTGATGTTTAAAATGTATTTTTGTGACACATACTCAAGCAACATTTACACTCACAAAGCTATGCCTTTCACGATAATGTTTTTACTTTTATTCCTCCATAATTGAAGATATACATAGTATATTTACAAGAGAATGCTTTGTCATTCACCATAAAGAGACAGATGACTAAGAAACACATAGAACCGTTACAGCAGAAGTGTTGAAGTAAGGTATAAGATGGAACAACATGTAGAGGCTGGGTGAGAACTGAGTGAGGTAGAGAAGTATTGTCAGTGGTCTCAGCCCCCACACCACCGGAGCAACTGAACTACAATCACTAAATAAGTTCTGAAATAAGATTAGTTGACGGACCTTAGCTTGCCATACTAGAAAGACCCTTCTCAATATCCAATCATTCGGCAGCTTGTATCAAAGCTACGTCATCACCAATCGACCTTGGGAAGTTTTAATATTTAATATTTGGAATGTCATGACATGAATTATTAATTATATAACTTGATAAGGCAACATAATCAAGATCATGACCCTAATAGCTGCCCCGGTCCAGGTGTTATAGCAAGGCATGGTAGAGATTATCCTACATGTCACATTCAGATTAACATGGACAATAATCCTACAACACTTCATTAAGAAAGGTCAGTGGACCAATCTACCACACAAACCTTGATTATTTAATATGAGAGAAAAGTCAAAAGATTAAGTACCCCTATCAAAGAATGATATTTAACGAACAGTTTAGTTTTGTTTCGTGTAATCGGGTGCTTTGTGCAGATTAGGAACTGTCAAATATGCGACTAAAATACAATACACCTCCCTGAAATAAATTACACGTTATTCCTCACATGCGTCGTAATTTTCTATTGCGATTTTAAATATATTAAGTAATGTTTATTCGGGTTTGACGAGGTTTCTCAACATTATTTCAGGTGTATACAAGAAAAACAATAATGCAGAGCATATAAAAGGGCCACACAGGGGTTGCTACAAAAATATAATTTGAAAACTTAACCAAACTCGTACATAACTGTGATTTATGGTTTATTGATGCCTTATTACCCTATCCTAGTTTCCTGGACTGTTTAATACAAAATATTTATTCACCATTCCACAAGAAACTAGCAACATCTCAACATAGGGAAGAAAATAATTGATGTTGATGTCATATTTTCATGAAATCGAACCAGGATTGCAAGATAACAAATCCTGGGCCATTTTTACGAGTACCAGTCTAAAAACATCGGTAAATGCGTCAAATGCAGCGCAATAACGGACATTGGTCACGAATATGAACGGGACTTCAAATACGTTAGCCTTCGTAAATTGCTCTCCATGACATGTACCATAAAACATTTTATGTTGCGATTTTAAACCTAATAAAATAACCCAAACTTTAAATGAGTGTTTTGTGTTGTTGCTGATAATGTTTCAAGCATTGGCGTGTGAGCCAGTTAAACATAAACATAAAAATAATTAACTACAAGGTTGAGATTGTTGAATAAATTTGTAATTTATCCCAAAATAGGTGGTTTTGCTAGTAAAAAACTTATGAAATAAATTGAACGCAGTTTTGTGGTTTAGACGCGACACTTAAAACTGTTGCACCATCCTGCCGTGCATATTGATTTTGAAAACTGACAAACAACGTTTTATAATCTCGTGTATGTATGAATAGTTTAATTGCACTAAATATGCAGACTTGGATACACCCTAAATTGTGTAAGCTATAATTATGTAGACATCAGCAACTCAACTTACAATAAAATCACAGTTTTAAAGATTAAAGACTTTCATCATTGGTCCGATGGACAAATTTGTTAACGAGTATGTGCGGTTTTAAGACTTACATGTACACGTTTAAAGTTACGTGTATATTGTATTTAAGATATTGAATGAGGCGTCAATTGACGAATGTGTATCGATATATTAAGTACAGCTTATTCAAAGTTAAATGAGAACGGTTATAAACATAAGCCCGCCCGTCAGTTAAACTATGTATATAGTTGTTACTAGCAGTATGTTGACCATAGATTGTATGTAAACCATAGGTAACATGCGGACCATGGACATTATGTTTACTATAAATGAATGTAAACCATAGACAATATGCTGACAATGGACATTATGCTTACTATAAATGTATGTAAACCAAAGGTCATACGCTACCCATGGACATAAAGTTTACTATAAATGTATGAAAATCATAGGTAATATGCTGACCATGGACATTATGTTTAGTATAAATGTATGTTAATTATAGGCAATATGCTGACCAAAGAAAGTAGGTTAACATGTCGACCATAGACAACTTATATTGTCCATTGACAGTAGGTCTATGTCAACCATTCAAGTGATTAGTATGTTGACCATAGACAATATAATATTGACCATATACACTATCTTGACCATAGGCATTATGTTGACCATATCCACTAAATTGACCATTAACTTCACGTTTACCACACTTGTTGATTCGAACCAACATTATTATGTATATAAAAAGTAAGAGACTAACCTGCTTTCGATCTCGTATACTTGTCTACCGTGTCGAAGGTTATATCATGATTGAGTTGGTTCCTCAGGAGTTCTTGTAGTCTATTGGATTCTTGTTTCTCTCTCTCGATCTTCAGATAGATATCTTCATCACTCTTATACAGTGGATTATCCTTACACATGGTGAAGTTACCATCAAACATGTTGATATTATCATCCAGGTCACCATCTACCTCATCCAGTGTGTTCTTGATCAGGTAGCTTCCTCTCACCACTCGCATGTTTGACTCCGATTGCTGCAGTTCGGATCTCATCTGGTCGTAGGAATAACTACTCTGCTCATAAACTTCTTCTGGTTTCGTGTCTTGGACTTTAATTTCAGATTTATATTTCTGGTCCGACTGCCGATTCAGCTCAATGCGTTTTTCACTACGGAAACTTGATGGTGCCTCCAGTTTTGTAGTGTTGCGAACGAAATATTGTGTTTCGGCGGTCGGTCGCAATCGGTACTCGGTATTTTCCGCCGAGAATTTGTAGTCAATCTCGTCGAATCTCATGTGCGTTTCTTGTTCTTCTTCCGTTTCTGTCGCTTTGGTTTCGATTATTTTATACCTTTTGTGTTCTCTAGGTGGTGGTATAGGCATTGGTGCTGGGAGTTTTTCGGGAGTATGAATGGTAGCGACGGTCTTGTATATCGGCCGTTCTTCCGGTTCTACGGGTTTTGGTGGAGCCTCGATTCTAGCCATGACGCCTTCGTCTTTACGTTTTGGAGTGACGTCAACTTTCACTAATGAAAACTGAGGCGTGTCTGTCTGTACTACCAAAGGTGGTGGTGGAATAAACATAGGCGGTGGTGGTACTGGAACAGTGGGGAAATCTATGGCTTCACCCTCAAGTGTGTACCTTTCAATTGTTGTAACTGGCGGTAACGTGACGTTTTGAGTAGGAACAACAGCCATGCTATTGGCGTCGTCTGTAAAGACACCCTGCGTCACCTGTGAGTAGCTCTGTGACATACCACCATCATATACCCAGGGTGATCCACCGGACGTCTTGTACGAAGATTCATACTTATCTTTAGTGGTGGCAGCTTTCAACTTTGGCATGGTATCACCCGGTTCCTCGACCATGTACGAGGTTTTAAACGAATCCTTACTATAATGCTGCTTCTTTGGTAGTTCGTATTCATATGTTCTCTCCGACCACTCCTCCTCGTTTTCTGTGATTTCTCTGACGTCACTATCACCGTACATGTTAGCCAGAATCTCTTGTGCTGTAGAATCTTTTATACCACTACGACCGATAGATTGAATTTTAGAAATCCTGTCAAAGGTCGGACTATTTCCAGTTTCACTGATACTTTCCGAGGTATTCCGAGAACTGAAATAAGCACTCTCTTGCGTTTCACTGGTAACATCCTCTACGTAAAATAGTTCTCCCTTAGAATCTTGCACTAGGAATATTTTACTATTCTCCAAATCGTCAACATTTAGCACCGGGTGGTCTGGTTCCGGCGATCCCCGACCGGAAGAACCACTTTCGTCTTCATCCAATTTCCGCGTCATCGTTGTAATCACTAAATTCCCGCCACTTTTCAGTTTTGAGATACTTTGAGAAATTCCAGGTAAAATTTCCTCCGCGTTTGAATTTTCCATTTTACTGATAGATTCCGCAATTTTAGGTAACATGCTCGCAAGCTCTTCTTCCGACACATGGTTACCATTAGTGTCTTGAATGAGAACTGATTGCACGGAGTCCCCGTGCGCTTTCATTATTTCACCAGAAGATCGGTCCGCCGGGAGGATCGAGCTAGTATGATACTTTTGCACCATTCTATTTTCCGGCATTTCAGTACTACGTTCTGCACTTTGTATGACTGTCATACTTGCTGGTCTATCTGACATTACCCCACTAATCGGAATATTGACACCTCTCTTAGCTCTGTGTAATGTCACAGGGAGCTTATCACTATTATCGAAATCCGAATATGGCCAAAGTCTTAATTCTCCCTTCTCATCTTCAAGCACATGTTCATAGCTGGACGTTGGTAACACTTCTGACGCACGTGTATCTGTTCCTTCCCCCTCAGGCGCTGAATCCTCGTCGCCATTACTCAAACGCTTGTCATCATCAGCCTCATTCCCCGAAGACATTAGAAGGGGTGAACGTATGTTGTATGTCGCTTTCGGACAATACACATAATTAATTCCCGAAAGATCTGTTTTAGTCTCTGTTGCTAGTTTCCCTTTAGTTGACAGCTTCTCATTATTCATGTTCACGTCTTGCGGTCTTGTATCATCACATGGTTCGTCCTTAGGAATGTGTACACCCAACCCCGGTTGATGCAAACCATTTTTCACAGTTACCATACTTGTGTCAACTCCCAAATCAGCACAATTAATATTTCCCGTGTCTTCATGTTTGCGCGAGTTTTCAATACTGTCAAATTTTACTCCTTGTAAGTCGTCGGTCGAATTCACTGTATTACAACCGCTGTTACCACCTGTATTACCGTAATAAGTAGGGAGGGAGATGAATAAATCTTGTTTATCTCTCCTCGCTTCGGTTAACAAATGCGATCGGGGTTTATCTGAAGGCAAAGTTACACTGACAAAATTGTTTTCGCTTTTTTTGAAGCTACGATTCGCTCGATTTATTTCATCGTTGATAATCGGCTTCGTATTGAATTTAAACCCGTCATGCTGTGAACGTCTTACGAACGGAATGCGGGTGTCTGGTGGAGTATAACTTTCGCCAAACTGGCTGTTTGTTGTTGAATTTGTTGCTCCGTCTGCGCGTATAAACGAAGGGACATAACTCGGTTGTTCGTTTGAGATATTTTGTGTATTCAAAGGTGCATTCATATCTAATGATCGTAACAGCGGTCTACCTGACATTTCTTCTTCTTTTGATTTATCGCCGTTGACAAGCGACGTTCTAAGCGGTTTTCTGGTTGAAGGATAACTCTGACTGTCTTGAGTGTATATCGGCGATATGCATTCAGGAGTGGTTTCCCTTAGATCATATTCGGTGGATTCATCACTTTGTATTCTGCGCAGACGACAATAGGGGCCGTACAAGCGTCTACTGAGAGATGAGGGATATCTTATTTCAAATTTAGGATCGTCAAATTCCCATCCATATTCATAATTGCGAATTATACCAGTGTTTGCCGGCACAGCTGAACTGAGTTCAGAATCCGATGTTTCTACGCTGTCATGTACCATAGGTTCGTGGGTAACCGACATTACATCATTACTCACGGTCCCTTCTGCTTCTTTATAAGGTTGTGCTACTGGATATTCGCTACTAACATGCGGCACTGTTGGACTTTGTACTTGCGGAGAATTTCCGACATCTGTACGTGTTTGGCGTTCCGTTAGTTCCCGTTTTGGTAAGCTCTGAGTGGTGAGGTCATTCATTTTCGAAATCAAACCATGCAGATAACCAGTCGGGTTATCTGGTCCCTTTTGACTAGTATCTGTTCGTTTCGACGTTTTCTCTGCTTCACGTTGTTTTCGTGTTTTCCATGGTATACGCCACATAATTTCGGACATGTTAACTGACGGCTTCGCAGCCTCTAATTCGACGTCAGCCTTCGGCTTAATTAACGCAGGGCGTTTTTCAACGATTTCAATATTTACTGGGCGACACTGGTTTTTATACATTTCATTATCAGCTTTCACTTGTATTTCGTCGAAATGGTTTGGTGGTGATTTGGTGTCTCTGTGCTCAGTTTTGGTATGTTTTCTTATCACATTAGGACCTGCACCCATATACTGTCTTTCTTCATCAGTAGACAATTTATTCCAATCAAATTCGTCATTTTTATTGCTAAAATCATTTGACACTTTCATGTGTTCAATTGGTTTCCGTTTTGGTAAGCTCTGAGTGGCGGGGTTATTTATTTTTGAAATCATACCCTGCAGATATCCAGTCGGTTTATCTGGTCCCTTTTGACTAGTATCTGTTTGTTTCGACTTTTTCTCTGCTTGTCGTTGTTTTCGTGTTTTCCATGGTATACTCCACATCATTTCTGACATGTTAACTGACGGTTTCGCAGCCCTTAATTCGATGTCTGTCTTCGGCTTAATTAACGCAGGACGTTTTTCAACTATTTCAATATTTAAGTCTGGACGACACTGGTTTTCATACATTTCATTATCAGCTTTCATTTGCATGTCGTCGATATGGTTTGGTTGTGATTTGGTGTCTCTGTGCTCAGGTTTGGTATGTCTTTTTATCACATTAGGAGCTGCTCCCATATCCCTCCTTTCTTCATCAATAGGCGATTTATTCCAATCAAATTCGTCAATTTTATTGCTAAAATCATTCGAATCTTTCAATTGTTTTTGCCCATCTTGTATAACATTATCAGTGAAGGTTTCATTAGTTTCATCATGTATACATTCTTCGATCTCAATTTCATGTTCCATCAGCTCTGTGTATTGTTTCAAGTTTTCATCAACATCACTATCAGAATCACCAGTGATGCTTGTATTTGGTTTAATGGCGTCTGTATTCTGAACATTATCACGTTCAAATGCTGTATTATCTGTTGGCACGTTCTCAAACGAACCGACCTTTTGTAGCGGTGTTACATCAAATCCAAGACTTCCGACAGGTTCAAGTTCATCACAAATTGTTTCTGGCGTATATCTTTTGATATCTAATATTATGTCTTTATTCGGTGTGATACGGCCTACTGGTATAGGTTCTTCAGTGACTTCCTTGGCCTTTTTCTTAGGAGCTTTTACTGGTTTGTCGTTATTTCCATTATTTACACTTTTGTTGAACAGTTCGGAGATTTCGTGCACATAACCGCGTTTCACCTTGCCCCTTCCAGAGTCTTTGCGCGTCAAATGCGATACTTTTATATTCACTGGTTTATTTACGCCTTTAGCCTTGTCTTTTGGTTTAGTTGATTGTTTATCATTATCGCGCACGCCATTGTCGGTTGTGTTATGTTTAAGAATAGACTTAAGTGGTGTAGCTCCCTGTTTATTGCTGTGAGTTTCCAATATTTTCTGCGATTTTTGCGATTGACTTACAGGGTCTTCCTTAGTATCAATGTGGCGTTTATAACAGGCGGGTTTTAGATCTGGTTGTCTGTTTTTCGTTGGTGTCCAGTCTCTTTGTGGCTTTGAATCTGGTTCGTTGTACACCACAGGCAATCGCCCACTTTGGAATTTCAATTTTTGTGTCTGGTTCACCACTGGTGTCTGCTCACTTTGGACTTTTAATTTCGGTTCGTTTTTTATCGATGGTGTGGGCTCATGCTTTAGTTGTATTGCTGACTTGGTGCCAATCACTGGTACTTGCTCACGATGAACTGCAAATTCTGATGTTCTTTTTTCCATTGACTTCCTAGCACGTTGCTTATTTATTTCAGCTGGTGTGTCGATAAAAGGAATCTCAGTTTCCGTTTCGGAATCATCACTATTTTGTATATTTGTATCCAGCATAAGTTGGCGCGGTGAATAGACGAATTGTATATCTTTAAATGTTTCACCCGACCCTTCAATTTCATCTGTGGGAAGTGCTTTGGTAGCCACATCTTTGCTTTCTGTTTTATCAGCATCGCTTCTCGGAGTTTCACATTTAGCCTGAACCTCTTCCAAGATATCTTGGTCCATATCGGAATAGTACCTTCCGAATATTCGCGGTGATTTCTTTACCTCGCCAAGAGAAATGTTATCAAAGCTAGAATCAAGAACTGAGAAATCTAATGGACTATGTATAGTTACTGGTTGAGTTTCATTTTTATTGTGGTCTGAATCATTTTCATCATAACTAGCTACATCATGTTGATTATAAGCTCTTTCATTGTCCGAATATTTCACATTTGAGTTTTTCTGATCATCTGAATCACCGGAAGTGTACTGGGATATCTTTATACCAGAACCATAACTTGACATGTTTGGCTCCGGTGTTACGACTCTTGAAGTATCTTCACCCGATGAAAACGCAGTGGTCTCAGAATCTTCTGGAAACATGCCACCGGAAAGTAAAATAGCAGATCTTGGAGTCAACATCTCGGTAACACATATGTTATCGCCTTCTCTAGCAACGCCGATTCCATTCTCTACGTCCTGAACTCCCACTAGTTTCAACATTCCAACTAAGGCTATACCTGGTTGTTCTTGTTCGTAATCTGATTCGCTATACTCGTCCTCTGCGTCCTCACAACTTGAAGACAGGGCGTCATCTTCTGTTGCAGTTTGTGATTCCCTGGATTCACCACGTCTGTCAATGCCAGTATGAAGAGAATTCACCAACTTCGCCTCCCGTGTATGAATTTCATTGACTTCATCATCTAGCTCTCTATCGATATTGCTATTAATATCAGCAATTTCAGCATTATATCCATGAAAGCTATCATAACTGTTTTCTAATGACACTGAGTTCACATCTACTGACAATTCGCCAATCTCGTTGCTAGAAACAGTATGCGCCTTTATGTTCTGTTTCTCTTTTTCATTTCTATCACTTTTATCGTTTTCAACATCACTTTCATCACTATCACTATCTTCTTCGGACTGGTCTAGATAATTTTCTTTGGTAACGGAACCATCCTGGCAAGAGTGGTTTAGTTCATCTTCAGTGGAAAGAGAACCATCCTGCTCCGACTCGTCAAGATTATCTTCTGTGGTAACGGAACCATCATGCTCAGACTGGTCCAGGTTTTCTACCGTCGTATCAGAACCATCCTCTTCAGACTGGTTCAATTCATCTACTGTGTCATCGGAACCATCTTCGCCAGAGTGGTTCAATTCATTTACTTTGGCATTGGAACCATTCAGATCAGACTGGTTTAGATCATCCACTTCCGCTGCACCATCATGTTCAGGCTCCTCATATATCGGCACATCTGGTACTTTCCATCCTTTTACGTGTGTTCCAAATTGAGTAAAATTAACAGCTGAAGTAGAAACTGGCGGTGTGCTCAGTCCATTATCATACTGGTCCCATTCCCCGGGACTTCTTGGACTAAGTAGGTCGTCTCCACTATCCCATCCATCGGGAACTATCATTACTTTTTTAGCCTGAACAGTTTGATATATAGGAACAGTTTGGTCATTTGGCAACTCTATATCTCCCGATTTAACACCTAAACTGCTTAAGTCAAGTTCTTGTCGTGTACCTCTATTCGGAGCCGGAGACATACGGAAAACACCGAACGGGTCCGGAGACGAACACGAAATTCCACTGTATCCTGAATATCCCGATAAATTAGACGGTGTCGGCGAGGGAGCTTCACCAATCGGTGAAAGTATAAAACCATAACGATCTCGTCTACCAGCAAATCGTTCAACGTAAGTGTTCTGAACTTCCGTGTCCATATTGAGAGATTTAAGAATGGACTCAAACTCAGCTTCAATGTCATCAATGTATTCCGGTGGAATGTAAGTACTGTCAAGCAAACTTTCAAATGTCAACTCGATTTGATCCTGATCTTCATGTCCTTCATCGCTTGACTCATCCTTCTCCGTAGTAACATCTCCTTCCGCCGAAGAGCTTTCGTCGTCTGATTCATAAGACAACTGTGTTTTCATTCCTGTATCACTAACGTTACCATCCCCATCCTCGCTGTTTTCATGATTTTCATTATGATTTGTAACCTGAACTGATCGCGTTTCTATGTTTTCTAAATCGTTGTCATCGTCATCGGAATCTGGATCTAACACACCAGAAGTGTTAAAATCAGGAGGACTTGATAGAGGTAGTGGTGGGGGTATTTCACATAGGTCAAAGTCTGTGAATACTTCTTCCACAATATGTGGGGGATTATCAAAGGCTTCAGTGTATTCCTGTGTCGCAATTTCGTCACTTTCAAGTAAAGGTATAGACGATGGAATTAAGTCCGGTAAGTCGTTATTATAACTTGCACTAGCTTTAGACTCACACATAACTGGTGAAGTGTTTGAAACAACTACTAATTTTGTCTGAGTTTGACTTTTTGTACATTTGTCGGCTATTAGTTTATCATCATCTGTTTTATTACTGAAACGTCTCCATTCGGAGTCCCTTTCTTCTGACCGTTCTATTTCGTTTTTAGCTACATCATATCCATGATCCCATAACAGATTCGAACGAGGTGAAGTTATAAGTGCTGAGTCATTACTGGCTGTTGACCGAGGGGTTCCGATGCTACTTCCGGTGCTACTACTTCCGGTGCAACTTCCGTTGTTAGATAAAGTTCCGATGTCATTTTCAGTATCTGAATCGGATGAAGAACCATCGTTTGATCTTCTTGTTTGCTTCCCTCGCAAGAAATTTTGAAGTACTTGAATATGGTCTTCAGTTTCCATTCTTTGTAAAGGAGGTAGAAACGATCACTTTTTCAGATTTGTTTTGCCTAACCTGCAAATATACAAATATCGAGGTGAAATTTAAACACAAATATTAAGGGCTTGCTCGCGGACATTGATATGTTCAACGCAAGGGCATTGGAAGATATGTATGCATAAAGGTAAGGTTCAAGTCAAAATTCCCACATTACAATAAAACCAACTGCAGATTGAACAAGAACTACCAACCGATATTGACTAGTACCAATTGAACGGAAGCTTTTTTAAAAAATGTATTCTTGTTATGCATTACTAGTACTTGTACATATAATAAAGTGTTGGGTTTCAGTGAAATTTGATACTGGTCGGTGGAATGCGTTACGACTTACAGTTACAATGGAAGACTGAATTTTATAAACTCTTGCATTATTGTTTCCTACAATGTTTAAGTAAATTTACACATTCGTGTGTCCGATTTATGTCAACAAAATAAGTAAAACGGTTGTGTTAAAGTATAATTTCTCTCATGTAATATTGCTTTATACATGTATTGGCATCAACTCGAAAGAGAAACAAAGTAGAAAAAATAAGTACAAAAAAAATAAGTTAATAATGTGTTGCCTTTAACAGAGGGAAATTTGATGTTTTTACCTATGACAATGATCTCAAAGAAAAGTATTTTACGCAGGTCACTTACTGGAATCATCAAGGTGTCACAAACCAAATACAATATACATGAACATACCATTAAGTGCTCGTGAGAATAAAACATAGCCATTGGATTATTAAGTTCAACTATTTTGTTTCGTGGGTTGTTTTCAGCTGTTCAGCCGTTCAACAACCCTTTGACAGTTTAACTTCCCCTGGTCATTTGGCTTCCTGATGAAACCTACATTCGAGTATCCATGGGGAGACTATTTCTCTCCTGTGGGTGTAGCAGCCGACATCGATCTGCAGCGCCCACGTATATACACTGCCATCACAGGTACCATTTTACACCTTGGTGGAGTAGAGCATGTGGGTTAATCTTGCTCAGGGGAATTAACCAGTGGTCCAGACAGGGGTTGAACCCGGGACCTCTAGATCCTGAAGCGTGCGCCCTACCTATAGGCCACCGCTACCCTACCTATATTTCAAGTTCATCGTCCTTTAAAGTGAGGAGTATTTAAACAACTAAAAATAGGTCGGTTAAGAGGGTTTTCATATTTGAAATATGCAATATATACATTCAGTTATATATATTGGTAACATTTTGATAGTTCAAGCATCCACCTTAATTTACAATAGCGTGGTAGAAATAGACCTAATAATGCACATAAATTGTAAAGTTTCTCGCCAGGGGTCCATATTGAAACGAAATATGCGCTTACTGACTACTCAAAAAGTATCTAACGGTTTACTTTTCTCTCCCAAACAAGGTGTGTATTGTTTGTTTAAATCCAGTGTCTGTCAATCTATGGCGATTTACTGCCTCAAATATACTAAAATGCTTAAAACGTCCGTCGACAGGCCTCATAACAAACACCTTATCTAGCGACTTTCATACCATCAGTAGAATTTACATAACACAAACATTTTATGATTTTTGAATGATATGCCAAATCCGGACAGGGAGATTATATCTATGTTTTGTGTTTTTAACTTTATATTTTGTTACAATTTTGAAAATTTCCGGTGACAGAATTCCAATCTCATTAAAATCAGATCCACACATTTACATCAGCGTAAAGAATTAAGTCAAGCGTATGCCTAATAGGGTAATAAGATCAAAATAATTCCCGATAGATAATTATAGAGACAGTTCTCATCTGCCTCAACATCCTTTTGGTAGAGTGAGGTCTGGGGTTCGACCAAAAGCCGTGACATTCCATGGTGCCTATGTAAGATTATGTCTTATGTTTAAAATGAATTGCAAACACATATTATATCAACTCATACTTTATATATATCTTGTCTTAACTTCTCATTAGAATATCTATTTCATAAATTCTCATGTCTTACTCACTACATCTATTTAAATCTTGTATATATCATTGTATGCTAGAAGCAAGTATTAATATTGCCTAACGCTGAATAAAAGTTGTTGTTGTTGTTGTTGTTGTTGTGTATCTCCTTTACTTGATGCTACGAGAATAGTTAATTCCTGCCTGCCCCAGTAGCATCACTAAATGCACCAGTCTCTCGGAGGCAGCATGTGATGGAAAGAACATGGGTGGCGTACGTTATGCAATATGAGGACTGCAATCACTTTAGCAACATATTCCACCGAACACATATTTATGTCCAACATGAGGCGGCTGACCTGACAGGTCATCTCTGGACACACCATGCCCAATCCACTACTTGAAGATACGGTCGTCTTTGATTATTCGATGGACGAACATCGGTTTCTGTTGGTTGTTCATGCGTAAGGATAATGTGATTGGGAAGTCTCTATATTGCTGGCTTAAAATGAGAAGGTCGTAAGTACAAACTTGATATTTTGTGAAAACAAGAAAAAACTGTCCGAAATTACTCTTAACAAGTGTTTTAAACTAAGGTTTCGTCAACATGACACGTTCCGATTTTCATGCCATTATGCTCATAAGAAGCGCCCCGTATGATGCTGAATTTAAATAGCCATCAGTCTTATAAGGTCGTAAGTAGTAAGTAGACATTAATTGGAGGTTTGGGCTTTTGAATTGTTAGTGAACAAAGCTCAGAATAATGTTTCTTCTTTGTAATGCCAATTTGGAGTCAAGTGTTTCATGGACTCAAACTCAAACCCAAAGATCTTGAAAATATTTGAGGTGAGTATTATCTCAAATTAAGATGTTTCGGAAGATCGGAGCCAGTTACCACTATTTATTAATTGACTATACACTATTGGCCAAGCTTCTTTCTAAATGCAGGGCCAATATGACCTTCGACCTCAGGCTAATATGAAAGTCTTCAGCCCAATAACAAGGCCATTACGGAAACACTTAATTATTAACATTATACTAACGCAGCACGTCAATTTAAGAAAGTATATTAACGTTCTTGCTTGAAGTATATACGATATTCGTCGACAAAAACACGCATAGTAGATTTACATTATTTTATACCGTTTCGAAATGATTGTGATACGGGTGTACGAATCGTGAAAGCTCGGTCATTTCCGTTTGTCTCCGGTAAATATACTTTGCAGGGCATAAAGACCGAAGTTATCCAACTGACGATTGTACCACCTCGAAACGAGGCTAACGTACGACATTTAATTTAAAACATAAATTTGATAAAATGAATAATGAACATGTTATGCAATTGAAACTGCCATTCCATTTAAATATTCATTCGATACAATTATGTACCATTGTAGGTCCACTTTCTACCATGATAAGTTGAGTTATCCCGATGTTTATATCAATAGTCTACAGACGTTGTTAAATTATTAAAATTTAAAAGCCTGTCCACGATCTTCCGAAACATCTAAAGCAGAAATCTCATCTCAAGTTGAGATTTTGCCCAAATAAGAGTCTGAATTTAAAATAAATTGGAAGTTAGAAAACTTTATAATTTACTGTGATAAACCAAGAATTTATGTTTGCTGTTTTACGCCATTTTTGAGGAAATAATCAAAACGACAAATGGCAATAATTGAGATGAGATTTAACTGTTATTGAGATGTTTCTGGAGATTGGGTCCAGATGTTGGAGCTTATACCAGTAAAATACCGGATGCTTTAACCGCTCGGATAGGCGGGGTAAGCACCCAAACGCGGGCTACACGGATAGTAACTTCCGTCCACTAGATCAAAGCTCTCCCGACCAGGGGCCCTATTCACCAACGTTGTACAGTGAAGTTCCGCTAATAAGACCAGTCATAAAGGTGGTCTTAATAGCGAATCGGTCTTATTAGCGGACCTAATTTGTTCTAAATTTAATACATTGGGACCTTAAACTGGCACAAATCTGCATGATTTCAAAATAATCAAAGTGGTCTTATTAGCGGAACTTTACTGTAATTCTAAAACTCACACTTAGACTTTATATTGCCAAAGTTTCTATTTCCTCTCATGTTGTTATAAATGTACCAATTTTGATATAAATTGGATGACATGTTGTAGAGATCAGATACAATTTCACATGTTTAAATCTAATTGCAAAGAAGTGGCATGGATTATAAATGTTGTCAATTTTAAGTCTAAATCTGAGTTTCAGTCTTACAATGTTGCTGTATAAGGCCCCTGCAAAAAAAAATTGCCATAGCTAGTACTTGGTGTTACAATTAACTATATTATCAATTGAAACAAATTTAACTTTCACTCACCTTTCAATTTAGCTCATCCCTTTATCACACATTTTTCAATATCATACTATCATTATATATTATACCTTACCCCAAATTCTGACAGTCTATAACGTGAGATTTATTGTATTCATTTATTCTATTCTTATCACACAATGTTCAAGTAAGGTCAATATATAATTGTTTATGCTTTGGTTTTAGGACAAACTATAAGAAATATTGAAAGGTGTGTCAACTATTGTTCTAAGATAGGGCTCCTGGCTATGAACTCAATGAGAATTATATGTGCTTTGAACTTCAGCGTTGGCCTCCGTAGCTCAGTGGTTAGTGCGCTTGCCGTCTAATCTGACGACCTGGGTTCAAACCCGGTAGGAAACACATTTATATGTATGTCTGTTATATTTCTGTAGAAATAAGGCAACTAAAGGCTATGCACGGCATTATTTTCACGAACTTTAAAGATAACACTGCTTAGTTTGTAGTTATATAGTACCTTTTTACCACCATGCACACAATGATACAAACCATGACATGATGATTGTGTGCCCGGGCTACACCATCGACTAAATAAGATAAAAAAGCTGTTTCGGTTCTCCATCTATTTTCATTGTATATTCAGACCTACAGATTTCAGACTTTGTGAAATATTAAGTATTTAGTGGAACTTATGGTCATAAAACAAATCATTTGCTTTCATAGAAAAGAAAGCAGAAAGTTGGTTATCATAGAAAAAGATATTTTTTAAAAATTATTATGGCGTCATCCTTATACAGTCAATTTGGCTTATGAGACACCTATCTTTCTTGCGCACAGTACCTACCGAATTCCATCTCGTATTGCCTGGCGCCTTACAGAGATTGGCCTACTGCAAGGTTGTTAAAATGAACCAGGGTAAATTCCAAATCCAACAACAACATTAATTTGGCATAATGTTATTATAAGACCAACTTCTTAGATAATATAGAAGAGATGGGTCGATTTTCCAATGAAATATACAAAACAATAAAACACAATCAGCATGGCCTGACAAAGTTATTCAGTTAAGCGAAGTGTATTGAGCATAATTTATGGGTGGCATTGCATTGTTTTAATCACAAAGTGAAATGTATTTTCAAATGAAAAGAAAACAATAAACTCACGGTAAACTTATAGACTAGTATTACCTGTATTCTAAACGTACGTGTGGTCGATTCAATAAGTAATACTAATGAGGGAAATATCCCATTCGAAAGAAATAGCGGCGAATACCATTAACGCAAGTAGACCCAGTTAAACCTAGATAAACATAACTTACCTGGCGGACGATACCTGCCGTTCTTATTTGAATTTGAAAGGACTGTAACTAAGGTATATCAGAAAATACATTGTCGTACAGTTTAAATACGGACTGTACAGACGCCGTCGATTTTAGTACAAGCATACTGTATCAAAACAGGTAAAATCGTCACTTGGTACAGTATACAGCGATCTCTTTACAAAGTCGTGCTACACACTTCGCAAAAAAATATGTAGGTAAACGTTTGAACCGTAAGTTTTGAGTACCGCCTCCGTACGACAGTGACCGTAGTCTGGATTACCTCCCCTAGATCACTACCTTAACTAAAATACTATAGTATACCCAGTAGTTTGTTCAGTGCTGAAACATTGTACACACAAAAAATCTAAAAACAAAAATGAAATAGAAATGCGATTCTGTATACACTAAACTTAACCAAAAAGAAGTCCTAATTGGTCGAATGTGGTAAACGAGGGACTTATTCAAAGAGACACCTTAACATATACAGACGGTTTCACATACATGTACGTATATTGATATTGATTAGGCTACATGTCCATGCATATGTTAAAGGACTGTTTTCAACTGCCTTTAGGGTTCCCATGTACCTATCCCTATCTACCTATCTTTTTATACCTGAACTGTTTTGAACTTTTTACTTCAATACAAGTAAGTATACATGTAGTTAAAATGTCCTTAACAAGCATCGCTAGAAATACAATACTGGAAAATCAGTACTATTTGTAGAGGATTTAATTTCGTGGATTTCCTGGACAACCTCACCCACGAAACTAACCCCCGCGAATATTAATGATAATACTAGTATCAGACTTAGGTGATAATGTATCCTTAAAATTATGTCCCCACTAAATGGTCTTTTTCACATGTCTGTCCCATTGAATTTAAATGATTTTACAATATAGCCAAATTTCTTGATTTTATATTCCTTACATCCTCTATATCAAAACTTTACATAGCCTATTATATGGTCATTGTCTTTTTATACGCCCGAAGGGCCGTATTATGGTATCACCTCTGTGTCCACCAGTCCGTCCGTCCGTCCGTCCGTCCGTCTGTCGTTAGCAATTTCCCTTCCGCTCTGCCTCTCTTGAACCTCTTGAAGGATTTAAAAGAAACCTTACACAAATGTTCACCACATCAAGACGACGTGCAGAGCGCATGTTCTGGAGGGGTCGCTTTAAGGTCAAGGTCACACTTAGGGGTTAAAGGTCATATGACTTTGTTTCCCTTCCGCTCTGTCACTCTTGAACCTCTTGAAGGATTTTAAAGAAACCTGACACAAATGTTCACCACATCAAGACAACGTGCAGAGCGCATGTTCTGGAGGGATCGCTTTAAGGTCAAGGTCGCACTTAGGGGTTAAAGGTCATATGACTTTGTTTCCCTTCCGCTCTGTCACTCTTGAACTCCTTGAAGGATTTTAAAGAAACCTGAAACAAAACCCTTTGGGCGTATATTGCCCCGTATGGCGGTGCTCTTGTTCTAACGTGGACTATAGTGCCGAAAGAAAATAAATTTGTTATATATCAACATTTGCATTAAGCGACGCCACATCATTATTGACTGTTTGAGAAACTAGGACGTCAGTGGAAGTTGTATTTCGTGGCATGTGTCGTTTAGCATCCAATCACGATTATGTTTAAAGTGTCAATGTACATGTATTGTCCCAACAAAGTTAACATCGCTTTCCCATTACCCCCCCCCCCCCCGATTACCCCAAAGAAAATTCCATCGATATAGTCACTCAAAAGAAGTACTAATTGACCCAACAGGGTTTACGAGGTTTTATCAATGTATTATCAGACGGTTACACAACGTTGCAACTATATTATTTATAAACGTCTCTTTACAAACGGGTAAAACTGGAAATATGGACATTTATATTTTAAACACTTGCCCAAATTGGGTATGTTTCATTTATATGAACTAACACAATGTTTACACTAACGAGGCAAAACGAGAGATGCTATAAACGCTTTCATCCCTTTTATGGTCATTTATAGATTGAAACTGTTAATTTGTGAAGGTTTGAAGAAATTCCAAAGTAACAAAATGTTGCATTCAGTTGCAAATCCATCCTTTACTGCCATCTATACATGTACACTGGGGTTGCCGAGCATAGCCTTTATTTGCTTTATTTCTACTGAAACATAGCAGGCATATATATGTACCTCCACCCGGATTTGAACCCGGGTCGCCAGATTAGACGGCAAGCGCACTAACCACTGAACTACGACGGGGTTATTTATCTGTTAAAGTTTGACGAACTACCGTCCAACAGTTTATGAGGAGTTCAACACTCAATGTTTGCGTTACATACACACCTCATGCAGTATCCTCACTTATAAATTAATGTGGGGACATATTGAACTGCAATCTAAGTTAACTCCGACCCACATTACACTCCATTATTTACGCAAATATAGGATCTGATGACACTCCGTAAGGGGTCATGTCGATGTGAACTTTACACCATCAAATCAAATCGCTTCTTTCACAAATCTGAAAGTGCAGAGAGTCGCTACTATACTACATAGTTTACAGTGAGGGAGATGTTTAAATAAATATAAAACTAAGTGTAGACTGACTTTAGTACACTCTCTATACATACTGGTGAACAGCCTTAATACAACATGTACTAGAGAGGTCATTTGAAAGTGACCTCTTACAGAATATCGTCAGATCTATAACAACGTAAAGGAATGGGGCAAATGTAAGGATCCGATTTAAATGAGATTGAATGACACGACAATCTACCCAGTCACCTTGAAATGAAGGCAGTCTAACATAATCGGTAAACACAAATAAGCAGACAAGGACGAATCACATGGAACGGTCTCAAACTTCTAATCAGACAACCAACAAAGCGGCTCAACGACAGAACAATTATACGAGATATCGCTGTCCTAGAATGAGAATGTCCTAAGTACTTATAAGACTGATACTAGGTTATTATCAGCATCATTAGGCGCTTCTTATGAGCCTTTTTTCACGAAAATCGGAACTTGTCATGTTGACCAAACAATAGTTGAAAGAGCTTGTTTTACCATGAGTAACGAGTAATTTTCGGACAGTTTTTCTTGTTTTATTAAAGGGACTAAACTCCATTTTGATGATAAAGCACGTTTTCTACGTTAGTCACGAAATAGAATTTAAGATTCCAGATTCTTACATAAATGTACTAGGTCAGTCAAGCCATTAAATCTTTAAAAATGCGATTTTAAAATAGCTTTTTGATACATTTTGTAATTTACCAACTGGAATTTGGTCCCTTTAAATTATCGATTGTGCACTAACAACCTTCTCATTCTAAGCCAGCTATAAATTTCAGAAAAACAGTTCGTTTTAACCGTATTTGTTTCAATTGCCACTATGCAAAAAATCGTGCAATGGATAAACGTTGAGTGATTTACATAAAAGTAAAATCATTGGAAAATTGTGTAAGTAATTGGTGCATTTAGCACAGCAACTGTAGATAAACTGCTGCCTTCCATGCACTCCGTAACTCTTGTTTGCTAATCGTGCTAAACAAGTGACCTTAAGCAGGTATGTGGCCGACGCAAGGCTAAGGTCATACCAAATCGCTACATATGTTTAGCGTCGGGTTTGACATCCTAAAACCTATCCACCAATTCAAAAAACAAAAGCAGTTTAAAAAAACACTGCATCACTTGGAACCGTATGCGTAGTTGCATTAAAACATCCGAATGGCAATATTCACCCAAAGTGATATTTCATACCATACATGAAAGAAAACAACAGTAAATGCATTATTGTCTGCGTTGGTTTACCGAAGAAGAATGGCTTTAAAGCACGGAAATTGAGAAAAACGTATTGATTTTTAAATGTTTTTTTTTTTCGAAAATCGACTTCAAAACATTGGCGCACGACGACGCCTAACATGAAAACCGTTTGGTATGGCCCAATTAAACTGATGCAATATACTAGTACAGTAACCCTAGTAATGTAAAATGCCTTTTCATCTTCACATATTTTAAAACTTGTGAGCGTTTTTTTCAAGGTTTGATGTATAAACTTATGGCAATTACCGATACTTATTATGGTTTGAAAACAACCCATGTAACTTCACCTACGCGCACTAGTGCGACTAGTCTGGCCACCCGACTAGATAATATATTTTATCAATCAAATAGCGTAACATTTTTCAATTTTCGCTAGATTTTATTTTGGGCTTGATTATCTAGTCTGGTAAACTCTGTAAGCCTCTTGTAATCTGATATCCTAGCGCAACCGTTATACCATTAGCTTCCTGACCACAAGTATTTAACACTTCAACAAATTTCTCCTACAGAATGAGATAAGAATCAAATGACCATATGGTCAACACATGTGTGAGTCGAGATACAAGTTTCATGTTTTTATTCGTCAGGAAAAATAGAAACTCAGAGAAAGTACAGAAAACTATATGTTTTCTTCACCATTTATATTTTTTACAATAGATTATTACAAATTTATTTTACACCATATGCTTATTCTATGGCCCTAATATTTTTGTCAAAGCATCTTAACTAATAAATTTGAATTATATAATACCATTTTTATTTATTGGTATGTACCAATATTTCTGGTGTAAAATTACAAAATAAAATATATAAATATGAACGACATAAAAAAAAACATTTTATAGGAAAAACACTTATTTTGAATTCTCATCTGTTCCACGGACTGTTTTAAAAAATATTTAAACAGTTGTCAGTAATCATGCATTGTACAAAATGATTAATATTTATTGATACTATTATGTTTATAACCTACAATCCCTGTGTACAAATTCATGCGAATACGTTTTCTGTAGCATCGGGAGTCCTTTTCATTGTATATCTTACCAAGTCTATGATGAGCTAAAAAGGAGTAAAAAGCCACCCGACTAGATAATATATTGTATCAATCAAATAACATAACTGTTTTAAGTTTGAGCTTGAATTATATTCTGGGCCTGATAGTTCTTTCTTTCATCTTGTAGATTATACAACGCTCGTTACTAAGCAAAGTTTCTTTCTCTTATCTTGTAACATCTAGAAATTCCCTAGCAATTGAGGGTTTCTCACAGCTGGGTATAATGTTTAAAGTACTGGTCAAGAACCATAAATATTCTAGGCTGACCAACTCACATAACAAGATCATTATCAGCTTTAATTGTTTGACCTTAGGATAAGTTCAATCGCCACAATATAGGCGATATTGAAACACCAAGTTGAACAGACCCTATGTTTGAGGGTGCAAAGGGAAATAATTTCATGAGAAAAGAGTAGATTGAGGAGTTGTCTTTCTAAACATAGGGTATGTTAGACAGACTATAGTGCGACTGTAGCCTAGTCACGGAAAACGATGGCGAATAAGAAGTTTGTTTAAAATGGAATTATTTTCTTCGTTTGTCAAAACGTTGATATCATTGTGCATAAGTTTGCTTGTTAACTGCAAATATGTTAAGAATTGGAACAAATGCCCTGCACAGTCGGAAGCTGATCGCCTGCTGCCTGGTATATCTGTACACGAGTGTTTAAAGCAATGTTATATCCGAAAGAATTGTCAGTTAATCTGTTATCGTACCGGTTCACACTTGTGCGAAATTTACAGCAGTTGGGAGGAAATATCAACGTGTACACGGTGCATGTCTGTTTTTCGTGAAGACATTCCTGGAGACCAGGTAAGCATTAGCAGACTGGGAACCGACTATTATCGTGATATTACTTATAAATTAAAAAATATATGTAATTTTTTATGATGTCATGTCCACTATCGTAATTATACATAATATAAAAAGAATTAAACGTTTTCTGTGCGTAGGGTATGGTCGTTCAATTTACAGCGTTTGTAGGACACGTAAACAGTTCGCCACGATGATTAGTGGAAGCCCTAACGACAACTTTACTTCATGCATGAATTATTCACTTTATAGCAAAAGTAGAAAATTGCTTAATACATTTTGAGTAACTGTGTTGTTTTTGTAATGTGTTCGTTTGCAATTTCGCTGTCTAGCATAAGGTTGCTTCGTTTCTTTCAAAGATGTTTGTACACTGTATCTGTCGTTGTCTAGCATAAGGTTGGTTTTTCAAAAGTGCCTGTATACTGTTTCTGTAGTTAGTTGTCATTTTGATGTGTGTAGTCCCTTATTCAATTCTAATCACTCGGCTTGGCTCCCGTGTGTTTTAGCTGATTTTCGGTGTGGGGCATCGTGTTTGTGCAGTGTTGGATAAGGTCTATGCCTTTTTGTTTGAAAACAAAACTCTTATATCAGTTAGATACTCTCAAAACTGCAATATCGTCAAGCACTTGCAATAATAAGTATTTGGTCCTTTCATGATCATTGGTTTATTTCTAGGAACTTTAGGCATTATGCCCATGAGTTTACAAGCAATACAATACATATACATTGTACAAGTATAATTACAATAGTTTACTAGCATACTATCATTCACGCACACATCATACATTCAGGTATACGCACCCACATGTTCACGCACGCACGCATGCACGCACGCACGCACGCACACACAGACACACGTACACGCACGCACGCACACACGCGCGCGCACGCACGCACACACCCCTCCACACACACGCGCGCGCATGTACACTTATGCATACACATGTCACATTCACAAGCATATGTGCATTTTTGACAATGCAAAGTGCACAGAGATCTTCAAAAAAAACTTATATGCAATTCAAAATATACATTGTATATCTTGCAGTTTGGTCCACTATTATGTGAATGTGAAGATAGTCAGATATGCAATACAACAACGGGAGAGTGCGAAGTTACTGGTCAGTACAACTTTATCATCATGTTTAGATGTACAGTAGATCGAACTTGGCAAAATAGTTTTCAGTGTGGTACCACCTAGATGAATAACATCTTACCAAGATGTGTAAACGTATCAAATGTGAACATGTCCATTGCATTTTCTCTACATGAAGCCATCACCTGAGTTATGGCAATTTTTAATATTTTATGCTTTTGAACGTCAATCCGTCCACAGTGCAGGCATATTTTTGTCAGAATGATAACTCAAAACCTGTTCCACTTATCAGTTGGAAACTTTGCCTGTACTTTTTATGGCATGTTTTGTGGCAAGTAAATGTCCTTTGTAAGTGTTTATGTGTTCATATGGGCCTTCTTAAATAATCTTAAACAGGTCATAGCCTTATGATCTAGATTTCAAAAATGCCTTTGTCTTATAAGGTTATAAGTGGCACTTACGACCTTCTCATTCTAAGCCAGCGATATGTATGGTTTATCTTGCAGAATGTCAGCAGATGTCAACTAGCCGTCGTCTTAGTTACGGTAATGCAGCATATATCGGTGCAAAGGCTAGATATAAGTGCGAGGATGATTTTTTAGGCGAATACACTGACAGCACATGTCTTAGTACGGGCAAATGGTCAAACAGGGTATCTTGTGGTGCGTAACATAAATCTAGAATTCCTTTTTTTTCGACTCTTGTACATTGAATCACATTGTATGCCCACCTTAATATGTGTTCACATTATGTACTTATGTACTAAGTACTAAATTACTAGTAGTGACTTAACTAACTAAGGGCCGGTATTTATAAAGCATATTAAGTGCAAATTTAAATATTTTGAGCTGCCAATATTTCACAACAACCAAAATGTAGCCCAAGTTTTCTATATGAATAATGTAGCTCTTTACATAATGCTTCTAAACAATTTAAATAAGTGTTAATATTAGTTTCCCGTTTAGGTGATACACTTAAGAAAAAATTGAGATTTGAAGAAAAGTCTAAGTTTTCACTTAAGATGCTTTATAAATACCGGCCCAGTACAACTTTATTCAGCGCTCAGACACGTTAACAAGCGGGTCAGAACTTACGCTTACTTCTTCGTCCAAATGTCAAAAAAGGTTTTTCGTGTTAAGAAATAAGTTAATGAACAGTACTTATTCGATGTATGCATTGATTGGTCATATAAAATCATTGATATTCGAGGGGGGGGGGGGGGGGGTAATTTCGTGGATTTTGTGGTTGATGTCAACCACGAAATGAAATCCCCATGGATATTTTTAATGTCTATAGTAGACGACTTGGTGGACAAGCTATCCCTGTATTTGCATCCCTTGAAATGGCCTTTTTCACCAAAACAACGAAATTTTGTCCCATTGAAATTAGATTTACAGGATTTGAATGTCATACTGGTTCTGTTTCAGGAAAGCTTTGCCCATCAGTTGGAGACTTGATTACTGTTACCGAGGATTTCGGAATAAAGATTTTTGGCCAGTATGTGACGCAACCTGAAGCCAAGGATAATTGCAGTGCAATGGGTGATAGACTGTTAAAATTGGACCAAACTTACAAGTTGGAAGCTTTTCGTATAATAATGAAATCATGCTCGGGTAGGTATTTAGCATTTTGAATTATTCATAAGATTAATTGAACGGTATAGAAAAAATATTTAGTACACTTCGATCCTGATGCTATCCATCATCATGAGGGTATGAGAGAATAGTAGACACTTTCCCATCATGCCCATCGTCTATGAATGGCAATCGTAATACCATTTTTATTTCGTCGTTGTTATGGCGCGCCTTGAAATCGAAACGAACCTTCCTGCAACCCAAGCAGTCGTTCCTCCACTAGGCTATCTAGGAAGCAGTACAATCGAATTTAGCGAAATAATGCTCTTATAATACTATGACTACATGTGCAGTATGTTGAAATACCACTAGGTAGGATGCGCGTTTTGAGACCGAGAGGTCCGGGTTCAACACTCGCTTGGACCACTGGTTAATTTCTCTTGGCAAGAATAACCCACATGCTCTAATCCACCAAGGTGTGAATTGGTACCAGTGGGGACAGTGGCTGATCCTTGGCGCCGCAGATCGATGTTGGCTGCCACCACCACAGGAGAGAAATAGTCAAATAGTCTTCCCAGGGAGACTTTAATGTAGGTTTCATTAGATACACAAATGACTAGGGGAAGTTAAAATGTGAAAGAGTGGTTGAGTAGCTTAACCGCTGAAAAACAGCCCTTGAAATTTTGTGACTTTTATCTCTTATTTCAGGGTTCGATGGTAGTGGTTACTGGGTTGATGGTTACTCTGAACAACCTTGGAACATCACGGCATGGATGTTCTCAGACGGGACTCCAATGTCAATGGATATAGGGGACATCTGGGTCCAGGCTCCAAGTGGCAACCATGAGCATTGTGTCCGAATGAAAACACCACAAGAGTATCTGTTGGCTGAACGGAAGTGTGAATTTCTCTTTCATTACGTCTGCGAAGTGGTATAAATTATTTGAATGCATTGCCTTTGAGGACAGCCACTTGTACATGTACCCCTCTCTGCGACTAGAAGACACCAAGTTCCGCGATAAATACATGCATTCTCCCTTAAGATACGTGTTGACATAGTGTTCTGATTTTGGCGGTCATCTTGGACCCAATCTTGATTATTTCAAGATTTTCAATGATACCATAAAAGACATAGAGCGAATTCTCTTTAAGTACGGCCTGCACGACGTGTGGACTCAGTATGCAATAACCGGCACGTTTCCGAGTAAGTCACAATGGAAAAATACGTGTAATACAACCATATTTAACTACGAGAGTGAATTATGGAAGCATCAACAACTACAGAGTAACGATTTTGATCGTTTCAAACTTGTTCATGATAATTTAACTGTAGTGCTTGGAAAGTGGCGAAATCCAAACCTGAACATCATGAGATAATCAAACATCTGGTCAAGATATGTTGTGCTACTAAAACTCAGAACTGACAGTATGCCATACGTGTGACTCATCTTTTAGAGACGATCGACAACACCTAATGTTTGATTGCTTAGGTCCTAGTATTACTATATTAAGATCGAACTATTTTCTGAAACTAAGCTGGACTTTCAATCCCGCTCTTGGCAATTATTTGCATGGTGCATGTGCTCATATCTTCTTGGTCGCATTGATGACACTTTAATGCTCTATACTGACAATTGTACTTCAACTCAGTTCTTAATTGAAAATGTTTAATTTCTTAGGTCATTATTTCAGTAGACACCCTTTCCTTACATGTTTAGTTCTAAATTTCGTTTCGTTTTAACTAAATATACTCAGTGAGGTGATACGGTGTGTGGTTAGAGACAGTAAGATAATTATCAAGATGTTGACCGATTCATGTGAACCTGTTTATAGACATTTGATAGACATTCTGTGCATTGGGTTTGCTCAAGTTTACTCTATACTTTCTTCTTTGTGTTGTAAATAACTCATTCTGTATGCTCTTTTTCTTGCTATATGTAAAAAATATCTTTTATTTGGTATGTTGGCTATGTAATACAAACCAAACTATATTGGAGCATAATCTATTATTTAAAGCGTAGACATCAAATAGAAATATCATAATTGAACACCACCAGCACATTACTAAGTGCAATGTTATTATAAAAATGTTTCACATACACTTCAAACAGGGCTGATTACTCTGGAAACGAGTTTGATGACCTAGTGATGCTTCATCATAATTCGCTTCAAAATCGATATCTTTACCTTGGTGGGGGATCCAACATTAATCAATTACAAATACGAATCTTACCTTGTTTCCATCAACATGAAGACAACATATGCAGACCAGGAAGCCCGACATAATATGAAATTATGCATCACCCATTTTGGTATCGATATGTTGGATCCCCCACCGTGTTTACAATCTTTGAAAATTTTAACAAGTTCTGATCACGGGTTCGAAACCGCTCCAGCATTCTTACGTCCAAACATTCAAATTTTCCACTTAAATACTTTATAAAATATCGCTTAGAGATACAAGATATTCTTAAAACGTTTATAATTGCGTGTTAGCCTTTTATTGAAGAGTTTCTGACGGTTACACAAAACAGTAACTGTATTATTTATAAATTTTTCTTTGAATATAAATGGTTTGTTGTGGTATTGACATTTATATTTTATAGACATTCATCTTCCCCATATACATTAACTGTGTAAACGCCGTTTTAAATATTTTAACACTTCACTAATGCACAAGTCATTACAGAATAATACAAGTACTAGTATACAAAAAGAATTGCTAAACAGAGAAAATTATACACCCGGAGCAAAAACAATGACACAACAGCTGAACACGGAATAGCAGCGGACAACTCAGTCAAAGTCCACCTATGACCTTGGCCTTAGATATAGGAACCTGAATCATGTGCGTGGTCACATTGTCTAACTCTGGTAATTATTTGTGCCAGGTTACTTTAAAATCCTACTGCAAGTAAGGAAGATACAACCTGGACAAATAATATCAAACAAAAAGACATTAAAATTTCGCAAGAAAAAATCATGACCCATTTTTTACCTGAATAAAACACCACCTCCAACAACATTGAAGAACCCCCCCCAGAAAAAAATCCTACTGCAAGTAAGGATGATACAACCTAGACAATGAATAGCAGTGCAAAACTTCAAAAGCCCCCCCCCCCCTGTGACCCTGAAGTTTTACCTACTGACCTGGATCATGTGCATGACACATCGTCGACCTGTGGGTATCATTTATGCCAGGAATTGTCAACTGACGTACAGACGGACAAACGGACGGACGACGGAGACCATAACATAATACGACCCTTCGGGCGTATAAAAACTGGACTACCTAGCCAGTCAGTCAGTGGTGCACATAAACTTCGAATAATTCGCAAAAATATTCTAAATTCACCAAGTGTCCGTTGCCTAAGCAAGGAGCTACGAAACATTTTCCACGGGAGGTAATACATACCTTCCAGGACGGGTGGGGTAAATGAATGAGGGCGCTCAGTACTTAGCAATGTGCTTAGGCAGCGGACACAAAGGATACATCTTTCAAAAGTCAATATGTTGAATATCTAGAAATCAACTGATATTTTTATATCCAATCAAAAATATCTACTTAATAACTATGATTTACTTTCCGTTTACTATCTTGCACGTTTTCCCTGATATTTTGATTGGTTCAGAAAGGGAAGTAAACGTTAACAGAAAAATCATGACACAAACGGCAGAAAAAGAACACAAGAAAAAAGCAGGGCGGGCGAATACATATAATATTAACAAATCGTGTGTGTGCATTGCATGCTCTTCCGATTACGCTTAGTGATAATTTCCATTTTCTACATTTTTTGAAAAACAGAACGACGAGACCAGAACATGGTATAGTTTATTTCATGACATTTACAGTAACAATAATACACAAACACGTGATGCAAATCATCCACAAACACGTGATGCAAATCATCCACAAACACGTGATGCAAATCATCAACAAGAAGTTGAATCGGTTTCGGCGAAAAGCTATAAAAAGTACAATGAATAGTATTGGAAGTATAGATAGGGCTTGAGCGTCGATGAGTTTGTCCATTTCAGTGTGAAAACATGACCAGCGTAGTTTCCAATTTTCGTAAACAATACAATAGGTTACTATTTACATCAAAAGACTTTGAGAGTAGTTAACAAAGGCGAGAACTACCATTTTCTACATTTTTGAACACCAAGACGACCCGAACAGAACATGGTTTAGGGTCGATTATGGATAGTATCTATTCTCGGCTTGAGCGTCGATGATTTTTTGTTTCAAACCTTTCGAAACACATACCAGGCCCGGATCCAGAAATTTCTGAGTGGGGGGGGGGGCACGAGGTATGTACGGGATTCCGGAGGAGGGTAATATTGATTAATATGTGTGTGAAAATGCACAGGAAGGGGATACATTTGTATATGTGGGGGAATCCATAGTTACCTTTTTATGTTATCAGCGTCAACATGTACATTGTGTATGTTCGTGCATATTAGTAAGTGTTCAGATCTATACAGTATTTTATATAGCAGCTTTCATCCTTTGACCATTGGAATGTCATAACATAAGTAGGGGGCCCGGGGGCATACTCCCCCGGGAAATTTTTCAAAACGATGGATGAATCTAGTGCATTCTAAGCCTATCTGGGAGCCCTGAAATGTCTTTTTTTCTTAATTCCGCAAGTTAGCCTTAATGGTTTAGTAATGATTATTTAAAAGTCAAAAGGTAATATAATGAGCTAGGACAAAAATACCCATCTTACAAATAGTTTTTCATCTAGAACATAAGAAAAAGTACCCATATTATTTAGAGATATGTAAGACTAGCTTATACATTTGATATGAATTATTGAGGAAGCAAAACTATGTATGACTCCTTGTTCTGTCATCGGGGACCTGACCCCTGCAGGTCCCATGACTCCTAAACCCATGAATTGTGACATCCAGAAGCATTTTCGTATATTGTAAGTGCTCATTCGCTTAGTCAAAATAGTCAATTTCTTTCTGGTAAAATACATTTACAGTTTATAAGTATAAGTTTTGTAGACATACTGCCAGCTAATAAACCCACATAATACGATAGAACAATGGTACCTATGCTGTTCTTATGTACATGTACATATGTCTTTCAGACAGAATTATATCAGTTCCGTTTTTAGAAACGTTGTTTTTATCGCCAGAGTCATAACATTCTTCAAAGGGCACAGAATAAAAACACATTCCAAACAATAGGAGTTGATGTACACCTATAAAGTCTGTGGCAGTCGCTTTCAACACATTATTCTTTAGGTTTTTTTGGGGCCCCCGTGAATCAGTGTAACGGCCACCAGTGGTTATGTTGTAGACGTCACAAGTAACCACAAATGTGACATAAATATTTGGCAATAATGACAAATCTGGGCTCGTCGTAAGAAGTACCATTCGCAAACTTTGATTAAGGTGGGGATAGGGCGTATCAATAACTTCATTTTCTGTAGACTATTCGTAATATGTATTTAAAGTTATTTTCTTCCATTTCATTCAGGAACAGAATAAAGTGTGTCTGTTCAATATCTGTTTTATTATTTATTCAAAGTTTTAAAAAAAATCTCAGCCAACTGGGGGGAGCACGGGCCCTCGTGCCCACCGCCTGGACTCGTGCCTGCATACTGTTTACTGAAATAAACGTCCTCTTACTTCTTCATTCTTCGCCTTCTTCTGTCATATCACACGGACAAACCGCCAAAAAGCAACTTTTAGTAAGATTTAACAGTTAAAGCTTTCAGTCTATTTTCGTGAGAAAACAAATCTCTAAAGGACCGATAAAACATTTTGTCACGTAGTCAGCCTACTTAGCTCAGTCGGTAGAGCATGTTACCTCTGATCTCGGGGTAGTGGGTTCTATACACATGACTTGTTAAAGAACCAGTTGTGTCTCTAGAACTAATACATCTCCAGTATCTGAACTATGTCCCGAAACCAAAAATGACTAATACATTTGTACTCTTCTGGGCACTGTTTTATCAAAGCATTTACGGTAATCGTAAACTTAAGTTCGAATTTGAATCCTTTATAATTATGTAACTGCTTCAAATTCTGGTAAAGCGATAGGTAAAAATCATCAGTTAATTAATTTCCTAACAATATATTTCTTTCATTCGCAGATGTAAACGCATTATAAGGAATTTAAATTAGAGCGAATAAGTTTAAAATGTTCGTCAGTCCTTTGATAAAACAGTGCCCTGGTGGCGAGGATAAATAAAATCATACTAACATTTCCACACGTAAATTGTAACAGTTTTTATATAGTCTACACATGGACATCGTAAACTATTAATTAATTGACAAAAAATCACTACCAGATCAATATCTCCGGACTGTGAAGTCAGGCCCCGTGATTATAAACATGTTTCCATTCTAATACTCAAACTCAAAACGTCATGCTTAAACTTGAACACAGTTTTTTTTAGAAATTTTCATCAAAGTCAACAACAACTTGTTGCAAATGTACTTATTACGAAAATGAACCCCATATAATATGTTTCCATTCAATAATAAAGAAATTACAGTTTTTGTAACTACGAACATGCTCCAGTAGGAGTATGGAGTATGAGTTGGAGCATAGAGTACGTTCTCCAATGTGTATAATCACAATACCTACAGTAAAACTTCGTTATCTCGAGGAGACATCGGGCCATGTTAAATGCTCGATATAAACCATGTGCTCGTTATACTGATACTCATCATAAAGGTGCTTTAAAATTTGCTCGACATAGACCATGTGCTCGTATTATCGATGCTCGTCATAGCGAAGTTTTACTGTAGTTGTACGAAGTATCCATGCTCGTCGTCGGTTGAGATTTTTTTAGGAAGTGTATGCGCTCGAAACCGGTTGAAGCATACCATTTATTTTGCTTCACATACATAATAAAACTGATCACTACACTTCATCCCCATCATGTGCTTCACATACATAATAAAACATGTCACTACACTTCATCCCCATCAGCATATAACCAATATTTTTGTATGATTTCAATCGGACACATTGAGTGTTTTCTTTAAAAGGTGATTGACCCCATAAATCAGTTGGTATTCGTGCCCCGTCAGAGAACTTCCAAGTGGTTAGATCTGTAGGAGTTTCACTGTACCCATCAATCCAGTAACCCTTACCCCTGTACTCTGAAAAAAGAACCATCAAAATAACACCTTAAATTATGATTTCAAACAAATTCGTTTACAAATACCGTTAAATACGAGGATACAATTATATTTATATACATATTACCAGCGGAGGCGGCTAATTTTTTCGTTGTGAGTTTTCTATATTAATTTCCCTGGGCGCGGCTATTTCTAATTTGTACTTTATATATATATATAGTTATTGAGCTGGACGCATGGATGGAGGATGGAGGATGGACTGGTTTCACAAAGTTTGTCTGCACATTTTCTCCGTATACCTTGGTTCGACTGGTGAGTCGCAAAGTTTCAAAAGCGGCTTATAAGTAATTCGGCCACCTCCCGATGGCCAAAAGTGAGCAATTTTTGATCAACGGACGACGATCGGATTACATTTTCGGGATATGGCTGTGATATCGAATGAGAAGGTCAACTTATAAGAGCGATACATATTTAAAATCAGCATCACAACGCGTCGTTATCAGCCTATTTGCATGAAAATAGGAACTTGAAATTGAAACAGATTGTTTTACCATAAGTAAAGAGTAGTTTCGGACAGTTTTTCTTGTTTTCTCAACATATGGATTTTGGTACTTACACGACCTTCTCATACTAAGCCAGCGATATACATTATATCTAGCAGAGTATTCACTAAAAGATACGAGTGCCGAAATATTCGTATAATACATTATAATGACAAAACTATTTCTATATATTCACATTATCATAACTAGTTCTTTTAAATATGTCGCAGCGGTGTTTTCAAGAACACCTTCGAATCCCCCAACAAGCACATGCCGTTGGACGGTATGTTAGTCTAGCATCTGGACTTTTTTGCGTCCAGAGCGTTTCATGGTTTATTTAGCAAGTCTAGGCAGTACAGTTATTGCCACAGTTATAGTCCTGTGTTAATTAAGGAAACATGTATGTATAGTTTGTTTCAAAATCATTTTGGGTTTAAAAAGAAGAAAACAACTTTTAATTTGATTAAATCCATCGAATGAATAATTATATACATATATATATTTCAAACATAGACCTACCCACGCACAAAGCTGTTATTGTTCGGATAGCGTCTAGCTTGAACGTTTTGTCCACTTTTAACAGTCTTTCACCAATTGCGCTGCAATTATTCTTGGCTTCAGATTGCGTAGTAGCCTGGTTCATTATCCTCATCCGGAAATCATCTGTTACAGTCACCAGTTCTCCAAACAATGGACAAAAATCACCTGGGTATTAAAAAAGCAGTAGCCATTGTAAATGCGAATACGTGGATAGTGAATACTCAGATAAAGTGACACAATTCGCTGGCTTAGAATGAGAACTTTTTTTCTCAACATTTTGAGAACCAGGAAAACAATTGTTCAATAATTACGCTTTACCTTTGACAAAACAAGCTAGCATATATAACTCCAGTTTGGTCAACATGACAAGTTCTGATTTTCATGATAATAGGCTTATAAGAAGCGCCATGTAAAGCTGAATTATTATATAAGGTGAAACTTGAAAACTAATGTCGAAAGTAGTACTTACAACATTCTCATTCCAAGACAGTCAGCGATTACATGTGTACCAATCAGATAATGTATAATTTAGAAGCAAAAACCTTTACAACACAGACTAATATGCATTTATTTGAAACTATAATTATACAGTAAAACTTCGTTATCTCGAGGAGCGATCGGGACCGGTAAAATGCTCGAGATAAAGCGGGTGCTCGAAATAACCAACGGCATGTATTGATGATAATTTTAAAAACTATTTTAAAACTTGCTCGATATAGGCCGGGTGCTCGTGATAGCGATGCTCGTCATAAAGAAGTTTAACTGTACATGTATACATTTTTGAAAGGATTCCTGATGATTATTTCAACTGCAAAAGAAAAATGAAAAGCTCATGGTCCAGAATTAGCTGCAAATATACTTCAACCACTTTTTGAAGCAATATGGACTGGAGAACAGAGTCCGGAATACTGGTCAGATGGTATAGCTTGGCCACATTGACATGAGCCTGACCTTTTGATTAGCATAATTTAACAGTCGATATACTAACTACGATACAACACCGATTGCATATTTTCATAATCGGGGAGTATCACGAAGACGCTCAAGATGTAATAGAAATACAAATTTGACTTACCGATATCGCACGATTTGCTTGCGGAAATTGATACATTCAAAGCAATAACCTTGTAATATATTCTTGCATAAAGGTCAGGTTCAGGTCAAAATAGCCAAGCTATACCAGGAGAACGATAGTATGATAATGATAATTATGACATTAGTCTAGTATTATGTAACAAGAAAGTCACACTAAGCTGAAACAGTTACAAATCCATCAAAAACAAATTTTGTAATCAGTTTAAATATCTTTCAGTCATTATAAATTAATGCACATGCTTATTACAAATATAATAAATAACTCACTACACGCTAACTTGTTTTTCCAATTTCCATTACTATGGCACATGAGTTCAGTGTAATTGCCCATGAACTCAACATGACACCTTGTTCTAATCTTCGCCCCTACGTACGCTACGTTACCGTAAATGTGGCGATAGATGCCTGAGAACTGTAGACACTCTGAAAGGTGAATAAGAGAGTCAGACTAGTCTGTCTAACATAACATATGTCCAACTCCTCAATCTACCATTTTCTCATTAAATGGCTTCCGTTTGCACCCTAAAACATAATATAAGTAATCAAGACTTGAATAAAATCTAGCTAAAATTAAAATTTATTAAGATTGATAAAATATATTATCTAGTCGGATAGCTAAAGTGGAGTCAGACATGAAGAAGAGTATAATGTTTATTGCCAAACTGACAAATATAAATGTTTTAAGTGAAATTCGTTAATGTTCGATAATTATACCATCATAAAACCCAACACCGGTCATGTTGGATGAACGTTCCAAGTCTCAAATATGATGGACGTTTAATTTCTAAAATTGCAATTATAATGTTAACTAAATTCATGAACGGGTGATATAATATTTAAACACATGAGTACATTATGCAAGTAGAGCAAGATGAGCATATTATAGTGTATAGAGCTATATTCTAACAGTCATTCAATGTCAAAATAATTACTTGCATCGTTTTTAGTATGCTACTAGACTACCTTAATTGCAAATTAAAACTTTGGATGAGTTCCGTGTACTTTTATTTAATCGTCGAAAAATAGACGATTCTATATAGTTTCGTAGGGTGTTCTAGAACACTTTCGTATCAAAATGGACAGTTCACGTGCCACATAAATCACACAGAGAGTTTCTGTTAAAGCTGAAGCGAAAAATGATCTAATGGATATGAAAGCATAATTGTTTTTCAGTTTTTGAAAAAATATCTTCCGATATAGCTCTATACACTTTAGCACTGACCTGTATATTCACACTGTCCAGTTAGCGTGTTACATGTCTGACCTTCCTCGCAGTCACACAATGATCCAAACTGTAACATATCAGCATTGTCAAAACATTACAAAATATCAACAGTTTAAGAGAACAGAGGATAATTTATAGTGAAATAGTGCAGCTTTCTTTCAAAAACGATTTTGTCCTCAAATTGATTTTGATTAATCAAATACATGTACATGTATACATTGTATTGTGATCATACAGCATTTACTCTTGAGGTGTTACACCAATAAACTTAAAAAAGCAAAATTGTTGAAGCATGACATCATTGCAAATGACATTTACAGCAAAAATATGATTGTCGAGGATATAGTCAATAGTATAAGGAACCAACTCTTTCAAAAGGAAACATGATGAAGCATTGTATAGATTGGCCTTTTCAATCGAAATAGTGCGCGTTGCTTTTATCACATCACAGTGGACAAAAAATAATAGAAACAAATCTAACGTGAAAGGCGCAATTCAACCGAAACGGCAAATACAAGAAGACACAAAAATAAACATTTAACAAGAGCCACACTCAAAATCAGGAAGAAAACAGAAAGAGGGAGATACATTTCATCAATGATTACACCGCAGCTAGAAATAAAATATACTCGATATTTTCGATAAGGGAAAATTAATGATACCATATCGCTATGGTTAACGACCCAGAGTCGAACTCAAGTCGGTCATTGGTCTGCTAATGCTTAAGCCTTACCTGGTGTCCAGGAATGTCTTCACGAAAAACAGACATACACCGTGTGCACGTTGATATTTCGTTCCAAGTGCTGTAAATTTCGCACAAGTGTGACCCGGTACGATAACAAATTAACTGACAATGTTTACGGATATAACATTGCTTTAAACACTCGTGTACAGAAATACCAAACAGTTTGCGTTCGGTTGCCGTGTGTATTGGACATTTGTTCCAGTTCTTAACATATTCACAGTTAACAAGCAAACTTATGCACAGCAATGTCAACGTTGTGGCCAAGAAAGAAAATAATTCCATCGTATATAAAACCCGTTTTCTATCCTGCTTGGACTGCAACACAACCATTGCGCATGTGCATCTCGTTGTAGAACAAAAATCATTACATTCTGATCACCTCGGTTTTTATTCAATGTATTTACCGGGGACGAACGGAATGGCCGAGCTTTTACGATTGAACCCATTAGTTATTTAGTTGTTGCGCTTAACCCAACTTCATGACATTAATGCGCTGTTTCATCCTTTTGAATTTTGCTAACACACTTTCAAGTTATTAACTAAGTACATTTGTAAATTCAACGAGCAAACATGAACTTCCATCGATGGAAAATGGAAAACTTACAATACGATTGATGTCACATCCGTACATTACCTGTTTATCCTCGATGTTTTAAAAGAAGAGTTATTCGTGTTCTTCAGGTCTTGGTTATTGTGCAACAACTAATTGCGTTTCCCTCTTAAACACGGTGTATAATGTCTAAACAGGAATTAGTTAACTCAAATAGAATGCATTACATTTGTCACGATGTCCGTTCAGCAACAATTCAATCTACACCCATTAGACTTTTTTTAACTCTGTTCAAGGTAAGCCTAATGAAAAAAATCTAACGAGACTTTGATGCTAAAATAGATTAAATTTTGTCCTTCACTAGGATGACTTCGCGTTTTATCGCCTTGTTTTAGAGAGACACGGTGTAAGAAGCAATTGTACCTGATATGCAAGTATAATTTGCCGCCTAATCAACATAGTGATGGACTGAAGATTGGTAATGGCTACCCAATCAACATAGTGATGTGACTGATGATTGGTAATGGTTGCCCAATCAACATAGTGATGTGACTGAAGATTGGTAATGGTTGACCAATTAACATAGTGATGTGACTGAAGATTGATAATGGTTGACCAATCAACATAGTGATGTGACTGAAGATTGGTAATGGCTGCCCAATCAACATAGTGATGTGACTGAAGATTGGTAATGGCTGCCCAATCTACATAGTGATGTGACTGAAGATTGGTAATGGCTGCCCAAACAACATAGTGATGTGACTGAAGATTGGTAATGGCTGCCCAATCAACATAGTGATGTGACTGAAGATTGGTAATGGCTGCCCAATCAACATAGTGAGGTGACTGAAGATTGGTAATGGCTGCCCAATCAACATAGTGATGTGACTGAAGATTGGTAATGGCTGCCCAATCAACATAGTGAGGTGACTGAAGATTGGTAATGGCTGCCCAAACAACATAGTGATGTGACTGAAGATTGGTAATGGCTGCCCAATCAACATAGTGATGTGACTGAAGATTGGTAATGGCTGCCCAAACAACATAGTGATGTGACTGAAGATTGGTAATGGCTGCCCAAACAACATAGTGATGTGACTGAAGATTGGTAATGGCTGCCCAATCTACATAGTGATGTGACTGAAGATTGGTAATGGCTGCCCAAACAACATAGTGATGTGACTGAAGATTGGTAATGGTTTCATTTTATTTATGCCATACAAGTTTATACATTGTCACGTAAATACAGATCATGACACTCGGAGTGATAGAGTCGGTCGGAGATTATGCACATAGCTAATATATAGGTTTAAAAATCAGGGAAATTATGAGTGAGTTATAGAAATATATAGAAACTATTGGCCTAAAAACGTCACAAGTATGGGAACATGTTTGGTACGGTTTGCAAGTACCAAGTTATTTCTATTTGACATCAAATGAGATTGTTTAAAGATGTATACATGGTCAACAATAAACATTTTAATTATTGTAATTTTATGTGCACCAATCAGTGTTTATGGCATGATTTTATGTTTAGTTGTAGATCTAAGGTTATATGATCATATCATTTGAGAATTTCAGAAATATCAAATAAATTGTTGAATTTTGTTTTTGTTTTCACACCACATTAGATTGATAGTAGCCAAAAGAAACTAGTTTATTCTGGATTATCCAATATTTGATGATGTTTCTGTTGGGTGTGGCTTTGTAGGTTGTGCTTGTTTTAAGTGGTCGTCATTTATATTCGTCCTTACCTGGTCACAGTCTCCCGAAACATCTCAATCTGAGCTAAAACTCATCTCAAATACTGGCATGTATCTTTTAGTCAATTTTCATGTGAGATTGGACTACAAATTGTTATTCCAATAGAAGAAATATTCGGGGTTGAAAAAAGTAATATTTCACATGCTAGTCAATACTGTAGTGTGTGCTATATTTTATTAGACCTACCCTGGTACGTAGTATCAATGTTGTTCTTTGATATTATTTAATACAATTAAAACGAATTATACAAATGCACTCGGTTGTGTGTAGTTGTTGTTAGCAAAAATGGCGTCAATTGATATTAGATCGCTAAACCTGCTTGTACACGGTGTATACCCGTATCGGCACCCTCTCTGTGCAAAACGCTGTATCGGCACCCTCTCTGTGCTGGCACCGGACTTTCTCTGTGCAAAACAATGCTTTCTGAGGACAAAATCGACACGAGAGGTAAGAAAATCATTGTTTTTGCCAAAAATACAGATTTTTGCTTAAAAAACGATAGCCCACGGAACAACCCAATGCTTAAGCACTGTCCCCATGTTGTTCGATTTGCTATATCAGTTGCCACAAGTTCAGACTAAGATGGAATGTTGACCGAGGGTACTGGTAAGAATGAACACGGAGTTCTGTTTCGGACAGTTAAATGCGATTTTTCATCAATATAAAAATATCTCGTACCTCAGATGGAAAGTCATTGAACTAATCCGGCCTATAAATGCTTTTTATATGGTTATTTTAATCAAATAACGTTAAAAACAGCCTACTTTCGGTTTAGTTGTGGCACCGGCACCCTCTCTGTTCTGGCACCGGCACCCTCTCTGTGCGTTGCAGCTTACTGGCACCGGCACCCTCTCTGTGCTCACAATAATAAAAGCGCTAATTAGCGCTGAAAGAATAGTCTGGTTCCCGCGGTCAGACAACTATATTTCCAGCTGCAAAGGCTGTGACACACACCCTGAGCGTGATAATGCATTTATTGAAGAATCAAACATTATTAGTAGTTAAAAGCCCTTCAGAATCGCAGTATTCAATACAAACCAACACAAATCATGTATTTAGTTGTTGTGCTAAATACAATAACCAAATTATGCACGTTAACAAAATATGTGTCCATTTCGATGACGGGATAAAATAATTTTGAAAACTATTTTAAGTGTTGCCTCTTCATACATGTACGAGGGTATATCCAAAAGTAATGTCACTGATGCCATAAAATCGTGTATATTGTCAGTAAAACCACGAACTTTTTCACTTCGTAACTTCAGTCTAATTTGAATATGATGACCAAATTTCACAACAATGCACATAATAGTTCTGGAGATATGAACATTTAC
This sequence comes from Spisula subtruncata, assembly GCA_963678985.1. Classification (NCBI taxonomy): domain Eukaryota; kingdom Metazoa; phylum Mollusca; class Bivalvia; order Venerida; family Mactridae; genus Spisula; species Spisula subtruncata. The sequence goes on from OY787665.1 coordinate 16,673,943, forward strand.
TTGAGACATACTTACGAACATCGCCGCAAGTCCGACGTCAACGACGTCACAATGACGTTACTTGCTGACACCTACTCATCCAGCAGTAGTTCATCCCTGGTGATTTCTAACGACTCATAAACCTTGCAGACATTTCCAAGACCTTTAAAAATGTGTAACCCACCCGACACTTGCTCTCTGCGAAATTAAATTATGTTTAAGTGCCCTCTAGATAGTCCCACAGCAAAACTTTTAACTCACCACATAATGATTGCAGTTTTGAACGTCGAATTGAATTGACGGCGTTAAAAATACTATTGGTGTTCTTTTCGGTTCTACCAAAAACCGTTCATATAACTCTCAATCGATAATGATATGGTGATCCATGCCCCTTTAAAAGCTTATACTACATACACATGAGCCTTTGTTTCAGTCATGTGTAACTAAAGTTTCAGTAGGTGACTTTCATAACTTTTAGGAAAAAGTGCATTACTACGCGCAGCGTCTTTTTGTCACAAATCTGTCGTGTTTTCGCTAAGTAATCAATGCGTTGAAAATATATTGCGAGTTTCAAATTAGAGTGACCTTAATGATTTTTTAGCAGCAGACACAACACGTTTGTTTCATCACGTTACGAAAATATTGTCTGCTTTCGAGAATTATTTTTCATAAAAATGCATACAAGAAAATTGTTATGATAATGAAAAAAATCGTAATTTTCGTGTGCGGCGATATGACGTCATAGGTATATTTTAAATGTTTATATAATCCAGTTATGAAAATCGAATAATTCAGTACGTGATATATTGATCAGAATTGAATTGTTGAACATTTTGATATCATATTTATGCATATCGGCTTTATAAACAAATAAACCACGGGAGGGGTGACATTACTTTTGGATATACCCACGTATGTATAACTAAATTGACATTCCCAAGCTTTGTTTTGTTTGCCAAAGAAATCGAATATATTAATCTTTGTTCGTTACTATTTTTGCACTTAACGTATTTGTTTTATACTGAATAGGATTTTTCATTTCTTTTTTAGCTCTCTGAAGCGTAAACCGAAACCAAACCCATCATGCAAAACGACGCAGATCAGCAGAATACCAGACCCTTGTTTGGTCAACTAATCATTCTTGGGCACCAAAACACAGTCTACATACGCAAAATGAAATCATCGGTGATCTTTCCATATGTCCAACTAATCGAGCATGGGCGCCAACATTTAGTCCCAGATGCCATGGGACTGTTTCAAACGACAACAAACATGAGTATTTAAGTGTAAATGAGGTCGTCAGTGGTGAAATGACAGTGAAAACTGCACTAAAATGTACATATTGTGATAAAGTATTTGGTAGAAAAAGTTATTTGAAAAGACATGTGCAAAGACATGCGTCAATGGGAATGCCATATGTTCTATGTGGAAAAGTATACTTTACCAATGTATACTTAGTAGTTGTATACATATCCAAAATGTCTGTGAAACATGTAAGAAACGGTATAGCTCAAAACTCGGACTGTCACGACATGTAAATAATACACATAAGTCTACATTTGCCTTCTTTTGTGATGCACATGGAAAGGGATTTAACTACAGAAGTGACTTAAATGATCTTGAAATATTCTAACATTATTTGAACATTGTTTGTTTATGTACCTTATAGCATGTATATTCACGATTGCCAACCGAATCATTTATTCATATGATTATCACAATTAAAATGTGTTCTACATTTTCAACGAATGATATTAAAGGTCTATTTGTGGTGGTCATATAATAAACACCATACTTTATAGGTTGCCCCTTTAGAAGTGTCAGGTGTTAGTGAGTAAATCTATTTGCCAACCAAAGTAGTATGCTTTATTATAAAATTGTGTCAGATTATATGTAATGATTGCACCGGACGGTGCAAGCGTAACAAGTCATTTGCATTCATTAAAACTTCTAACTTACTTAGAATATAGTATCCTGCAATTTGATTAGCCAATAGAAAATGGCACAAAGACATGGCGTTAAGTATGCTTAGAATTAAAAAGATTTTTGGTAAGAATGTTCATAAAAGACACTTCATACGAAGTAAGTACATGTATTAAAATTAAAATCAAAAGATAGATCTAAATTTGATATATTGTATTTCAACAGCTATACATGCGTATGAAATTAACACTTGTTAAAACACTATTTGTTTACATGTTCTAGATTGATAAGTTAACGTTGTTGTTGTTCCGCTATAGCATAAAAAGAGTGTTTAAACTATATCGTATTTTGTCTTATTTTATCGGGTGAAAATTAAGATACTCAATGAGTGTTAAATATTTATTATTGAAGTTATGTCTATAAATTCAACACTAAACACACACCTGATTCAGTATCTTCCATTTACCATAGGAACAATATTCATAAACATACAGCAATCCAATGACATCAGTGATAAAGACTAGTTATTATGCGTACATCATATGCATTAGTCAAAGTAAGACTTATTGTGATACTTTACAATACACATTGAATATACAACACATTTTGATAAACAGAAGTTGACTCGTTTATATGATATGGTACTGATTAACAATTTCAAGTCCTTCAAATTCAGTCCTTGTCATATTCGGTTCAGGTGACTTCTCTCAACTCATGAACCGCAGTGCTTTACCATGAAAGAGTCGGTATAACGTCTTCAAAAACTTCATTATATCCATTTTATTAATCAATTGCAAAGTATTATGCAGCGAATTACACTTTAAAAAAAACCAACAGAAGCAAAAATGGTATGTTGTTTATAGCAAAATATGTCCGCGGCAAAGAGTCGAAGGAACTGGCTGTTCAAATCAACATGTTTTTCAGTTGCTTCTAATGTGACAATATGGTTGGCAGTTTTTCGCTCAATTCTTTTCGAAGAGCGTCCATTGATTCTGCAGCAAAAAGCGCTGTGTTTTATTTCGTTGGCATTTTTTTTGCATTTTGAAGGTGTAGATTGAGGCTTTGCAGGTCCAGGATAAACTGAATTTACATAAGTCAGTGTAGTCCAAATAGGATCGATTGCATATAAAGGTAGAACATAGTTACATATGCTACCATTTATTTGAGGACGTTGGCGTCCATGATCATTTGTTGCACGTATGGAATGAACACCATTACCGAGTATTTACACTTTGTTTTTGGTGTTCAAGAATGATCAGGTGACCGAACACGGTTCTGGTTTTCTGCTGATCCGCGTCGTTTTAATTGATGGAGCCATACGTTTGATTTCCGTTTACGCTTCAGAGAGCTGAAAAAGAAATGAAAAATCCTACACAGTTAAACGAATACATTAAGTTCAGTAAAAATAACGACTGAAATTGATATGATATTATTTGATTTTTTTGCATACAAAACGCAGGTGTGGAATATCATATTTGTATATGGGTGTACATTAAAGCAAATATATTCTTCACATACGTCTGCTTCTACTAAAACGCGCATGATTTAGTTATACATATGAAGATGCTATTATTTTATCCCGTCATGGAAATGGACACATATTTTGTTAACGTGCATATTTTGATTATTGTAGTTAGCACAGCAACTTACTTTATACATGATTTGTGTTTGTTTATATTGAATAATGTAGGGCTTTTACAAATAATAATGTTCGATTCTTTCATAAATGCATTATCACGCTCAGGGTTCTGTTCTTTCCGCGCTATTTAGCGCTTTGATTATTGTGAGCACAGAGAGGGTGCCGGTGCCAGTACGCTGCAACGCACAGAGAGGGTGCCGGTGCCAGAACAGAGAGGGTGCCGGTGCCACAACTAAACCGAAAGTAGGCTATTTTTGACGTTATTTGATTAAAATAACCATATAAAAAGCATTTAAAGGCCGAATTAGTTCAATGACTTTCCATCTGAGGTGCGAGATATTTTTATATTGATGAAAATTCGCATTAAACTGTCCGAAACAGAACTCCGTGTTCATTCTTACCAGTACCCTCGGTCAACATTCCATCTTAGTCTGAACTTGTGGCAACTGATATAACAAATCGAACAACATGGGGACAGTGCTTAAGCATTGGGTTGTTCCGTGGGCTATCGTTCTTTAAGCAAAAATCTGTATTTTTGGCAAAAACAATGATTTTCTTACCTCTCGTGTCGATTTTGTCCTCAGAAAGCATTGTTTTGCACAGAGAAAGTCCGGTGCCAGCACAGAGAGGGTGCCGATACAGCGTTTTGCACAGAGAGGGTGCCGATACGGGTATACACCGTGTTGTATGCCGAAGGTTTTCAATTGCAAGTTAATCCATTGGACCATGTGATTATTAATTTACCGCTTAATTGATTTAAAGTTGTAAATGTATATGATGTATTCATGAGTTGTTAACACTGGTAAATGTATACATGCAATTGACGAAGATTTTTTTCAGAAATTGATTAATAATTTATGAGTTTTTATATTTTAGTATTTTCCAATAATACAGCTATCCGTTTATACCAAGAACCGACGTCAACATGCAGTTAGACTTCGTTTATTTGACAACCATTTGTTATAATCATAACAAAACACCAATACCGTTCACAAAGGATACCGCAAGGTAGCGACTTTCCAAGGCAACATCATAGGCATTTGATTTCAACTGTGCATAAATAAGTTATTTTTCCTAGTCGCCAATAGTCCCATTATGTATCGCAGAGAGAACATAGCGGGATTTTCGGTGACTAGGACAAATAATTTCACTAAACTGTCATGGATTATGGGCAACGTGTCCCCGAATCATTTAAATTCCGATCATCTTTTTCACGATTTTGATCTACAGTTCAAAAGCACCGGGTTTTCATAATATAAAGACCTCATTTTTATATTTATTGATAAAATGATTTTTGCAAGAAGCGTATTTTAAGCATGTTTATGGGGTCCATTGATACTAACACGGACATGCTATTGATTGAATAAAACTTTTTTAAATGTTAGTTTGTCATTGGTATATGAAAATCAAATGTGATGTGAGATCAAGCATTTTTCTGATGACATTCGATTTTAATGGTGACACATAATGGAAAGTTTATATAAACATCATGAGAACAGCATAATGAGGACATGAACAGACAATATATATCAATTATTAGTTATATGATAAAAATACAAATTGTAAAAGTGCAATCAAATATCATGACATCAGAAAAAACACCGGAAAAGTTACTGTTAAATTTGTAAAAAGAGGCAAATAAGAAAATGTTTTTATTTTTAAGCTCTATGTCAAGTTATTAACCCTGAACAATTTGCGTCTAACGTTATTTATGGAAGCCCTGGAGGGCACTTTTGACTTGCGACTTGCGACTTGTGACTTATGACTTGTGACTTGTGACTTATGATTTGATGAGGCCCTGAAGGGCACTTTTGACTTGCGACTTGTGACTTGTGACTTATGACTTGTGACTTGTGACTTCGGACTTGTTTCATGCTATGAATAAATCTACGGGCATTTCATTACAAGGCGTGGATAGTAACGGATGTGCTTTGAATCGGAATTAACTATACATTTTTAATTAGGAAGTCAGGTAAGTCGGCATTTAATTAGTTTTGTTTAGAATTGTTAACAACATTATCTATATACATTTGTATTGCCGTTCATGTAATAAGAAACATGCACTAATAAAATCAGACATCTCACGGTGTAGCTTTGCAAATATGCATGTACATACAGAGTAGTGTTTTCTTCATTTCCGTTATCATTTACCATTTGCGCGTTTCGTTTATATCAATTTTATTTTAAGTTTTTCCACCTTATATTAACCACTCTCGACACATCATTCCCGATATATATATTCACGAGGGTATGCGAGGAGAAAAGCCAGTTTCACGACCAAGGGAAATACGTGGTATATGTTTTGTCTTAGTAATGACGCGGCCTGGGACTGAACCCTTGACCTCCCGTACTCGACGTGGCAACATAAGTTGTTTGAGACTAATGATTAGGTTCATAGATAATTCTATGTAGATGTGTTTGTTTTGTTAACGTAATATGTTCTTTTATATTGTTTCAGGCGACGAAAAACGGAATACCTATTTGGTGGGTTTGTGCGATGTGATTGGACCGATATACTGTGACACTGCTACCTAATATACAGTTACCGTCATTGTCTTCGCATCCAGAAACTAAGCCATAGAAAGCAACGAACTCAAATGTAGACTTTGCAATTAGTGTGTGGCACTTTAAGCTTCAATTGCTTTTTATGTGTGACTACATATAGTGTACCATGTGGGGTAAAGAACAAATACGAGCGTTTTGTGGACAGCTTCAAATCACGGACACCAATACAACTAGAATATGTGACTTCTTCTATGAACTAAGTTGTTCTAGAAAAAAACGTATAACACGTTTATTTTAAAATACTTGCAATATTACAGACTCTATAATTGGTGTTAACTTGGAATATATAATAAAGCAAATAAAGACCAAGTTCGCTTATAGTCTGTTGATTTCATGATTCAATATAATTCCTAGGTTCTTGGCTACTTGTCATTTTCAGGGGATACTAATAACAAACAAATGAAAACAGACGCTGTCATGTTTAATAAACAACATGTAAGTTGTATATTTCTCATTTCACAAGTTGCAAGTCGCATGTCACAACACAAGTCGCAAGTAAAAAGTCAAAAATCGAGTTCTTACTTGACATAAATTATACAAATAAACTCGGCTAGCATGTTACTATTTGAATAAGCTATTTGATCGGAATTAAAAGTGTAATATACATGCTATTCTAACGAAACGGCTCATCAATACAGAGCTAACTACATAAATATATGAGGTAATCCATGAAGGTTCATGTAGCACTCAAATTAACTAGCCGAGCATAGAAAATATTAACATCATCGCATAACCACAATTACGCGGAGCATTGCCCGTGGATACATAGCCTAACGAAAAATGAAAAGCCCAAGTCCCCACTGTAAGGGCAGGATAACCTTGTTTCAAAGAGATATGCAAAATAACGGTGACCCGAAGTGACCGAATAACAGTAGCTGCGATTCGACATATTTAACCAAGTCCCCGCTGTAAAAGAGTAGGATGAGCTAGTTTATACTGAGGGACAAAATGGTATAAATTCTTGAATATTATGTCTAATGATGAACTATTGCTTGGAATAAAATGCCACAATCTCAATCTATGAGTCCGTGTATATCACCAAGGTGTGGGTGTAACAATTGTGCTCAAGCATGATACATTGACCATAATTATTTATTTATTTTTGCAACTCATGCCAGATCAGTTTGTATTTCTATGTCGTCTATATCAACGATAACTTCCACTTTGACATACATGTATAACGAGACAATTTATGTTCAACATGTGAGTGTTCATAGTTAGTGTACGCCTTCTATTCACTATGGTAGTAGAATAGCAGGGTTGAAGATTCCGTTGGTGCAATATTCCACAAGAGATGTTATCTTCCGGATTCCATGACGATGAAAGCAGACATTTCATTTTTCTCCACCTGCAAAACATAAAACAAACAGAGTTAAATAACACTGAATACGAAAAGTCTTAACCAACAGATTCGTCTCGATTGAGACGCTGATTAGTAACTATGGTATTCCTAAACTACGATTACAAAGTTTAAAACCTAAAATTATTGCATAATACAACCCGTACACAGTTAAATGATAACGGTTGTTAACATAACATCGTCCATCAGGTAAACCGTGTTTATCTAGGTTAAATGGGTATACCTGAGTTAACTGAAGTCTATACTATTCTTTCGAACGGGATAGTTCCCTCATTAGTATTACTTATTGCATCGACAGTAGTCTATGATAAAAAATGAGACTCTCAAATGATAAAGACAAGGAAGCAAACTCGTACATGTGTACTTATAATACATAACTGCACCGTAAAACATATTTACTACATTAGTACGCTATGGCATGAACGCTATTTTAGTTAATGAAATGGACAATTGCTCGGTGAATGTAGATACGACGATTTAAATCATACAAACATAATGCCTACTTACCTGATTTACTAGAATATCAACAGTTAATTCCGATTCAAAGAACATCCGTCACCATTCACCGCGTCCAGGCAAATGCCTGTGTATTTATTTATATAATGAAACAAATCCGAAGTCCGAAGTCACAAGTCGCAAGTCACAAGTCACAAGTCACAAGTCAAAAGTCCCAAGTCCCAAGTCATAAGTCACAAGTCAAAAGTGCCCTCCAGGGCCTCCTCAAGTCCGAAGTCACAAGTCCGAAGTCACAAGTCACAAGTCGCAAGTCACAAGTCACAAGTCGCAAGTCACAAGTCAAAAGTGCCCTCCAGGGCCTCCTCAAGTCCCAAGTCCCAAGTCATAAGTCACAAGTCACAAGTCAAAAGTCACAAGTCAAAAGTGCCCTCCAGGGCTTCCATAGTTATTAGGTCTAAATGAAATATAAAATTCGACTGCATTATATAAGAGCAGTCGGTGCGACTCAATTTTTGCTTTATTCTTGAAAGATTTGTCTCAAGTTTAACTGAAATGCTAACGATAAATGCTAATTATTAAAAATGTAATTGCCTATTAGCAAAGTCGGTATACTTATAGCGTTTGACAAATAAATTGATACTGCTGCCCGCACACTTTGTCATCCAATTGATAATTGATAAATTTGTTCATCCTGGTACAACATGGATAATTTCCATCGTTAGGTGCATTCGAGCCCCAGATCACACCTTTCTCCATCGGCATTGATGATCCATCTGAGAACTCCCAGCCCTGCAGATCTTCAGCGTTTTCACTGTAACCATCAGCCCAATAATCCGAGTGTCCGGAACCTGGTTAAAGTAAACATGAAAAAAGAAGCATGTATTTCGAATTCAGCAAAAGATAAGTATGAAAACCATTAAAAAAATTACATGTTATTTAAGAAAATTATGTTATTGACGCGACAATCCCATTAATGAATAAACCTCTTTCAGTGCTTTGAGGAGTCGGGTTAGGAACGACGCTTTTAAAATGCTGCACATGCTACATTTTTTCCACCACCATAGAAAGATGTAAAAGTAACGTCTATGTTATCGTTAGACTGATGAAGGCCGTGAGGCCGAACATTTTCACTAAAAAGAGTTATAAACTTCATTATTTATGCTACATTATGGTTTCTGAACCTCCCATCAGTTCATCATTTTACATTTGCAAAATACAAAAACAAATACACGTATATCTAATGAAATTATGTAGATTCTTGTCAACTAGAAGTCATTGTATTATAAAAACTGTTTTAATTCGTGCGGGGTAATCCCATTATTGTAGAGTGGTTCAACAGCTCGATCTGGATAGTAAATTCACTGTTATCTTAGAACAATTAATCTGGAACTTACCTGCAAGTTTATTAATTTCTGTACGAATAGCGTCCAACGTTTCAATATTCCTCAGTCTTATTAGAAAACCTCCACTGCCAATACATATGTCTTCGGCCTCCTGATGCGTGGCAAGATAACTGAATATCTTAAATTTATAAACAAGATTCGAATCGCCAGTTCCTGCATTGATTAAATCAGTCGTGCCTCCAGTTCCTGTATCAGTCGTCCCTCCAATTCCTGTATCAGGTGTGTCTCCAGATCCCGAATCAGTCGTGTCCCCAGTCTCTGTCTCATGGTTGTCTCCAGTCCCTGTAGCAGGTGTGTCTCCAGTCCCTGTATCAGGTGTGTCTCCAGTCCCTGTATCAGGTGTGTCCCCAGTCCCTGTATCAGGTGTGTCCCCAGTCCCTGTATCAGGTGTGTCTCCAGTCCCTGTATCAGGTGTGTCTCCTGTCCCTGTATCAGGTGTGTCCCCTGTCCCTGCATCAGGTGTGTCCCCAGTCCCTGTATCAGGTGTGTCTCCAGTCCCTGTAGCAGGTGTGTCCCCAGTCTCTGTATTAGGTGTGTCTCCAGTCCCTGTATCAGGTGTGTCTCCAGTCACTGTATCAGGTGTGTCCCCAGTCTCTGTATCAGGTGTGTCTCCAGTCACTGTATCAGGTGTGTCTCCAGTCACTGTATCAGGTGTGTCTCCAGTCTCTGTATCAGGTGTGTCTCCAGTCTCTGTATCAGGTGTGTCTCCTGTCCCTGTATCAGGTGTGTCTCCAGTCCCTGTATCAGGTGTGTCTCCAGTCTCTGTATCAGGTGTGTCTCCAGTCCCTGTATCAGGAGTGTCTCCAGTCCCTGTATCAGGTGTGTCCCCAGTCCCTGTATCAGGAGTATCCCCAGTCTCTGTATCAGGTGTGTCTCCAGTCCCTGTATCAGGTGTGTCTCCAGTCCCTGTATCAGGTGTGTCCCCAGTCCCCGTATCAGGAGTGTCTCCAGTCCCTGTATCAGGTGTGTCTCCAGTCCCTGTATCAGGTGTGTCCCCAGTCCCTGTATCAGGAGTATCCCCAGTCTCTGTATCAGGTGTGTCTCCAGTCTCTGTATCAGGAGTGTCCCCAGTCTCTGTATCAGGAGTGTCCCCAGTCTCTGTATCAGGTGTGTCTCCAGTCTCTGTATCAGGTGTGTCTCCTGTCCCTGTATCAGGTGTGTCCCCAGTCACTGTATCAGGTGTGTCTCCAGTCCCTGTATCAGGTGTGTCCCCAGTCTCTGTATCAGGTGTGTCACCAGTTTCTGTATCAGGTGTGTCTCCAGTCCCTGTATCAGGTGTGTCTCCAGTCCCTGTATCAGGTGTGTCCCCAGTCTCTGTATCAGGTGTGTCTCCTGTCCCTGTATCAGGTGTGTCCCCAGTCTCTGTATCAGGTGTGTCTCCAGTCCCTGTATCAGGTGTGTCCCCAGTCTCTGTATCAGGTGTGTCTCCAGTCCCTGTATCAGGAGTGTCTCCAGTCTCTGTATCAGGTGTGTCCCCAGTTTCTGTATCAGGTGTGTCTCCAGTCCCTGTATCAGGTGTGTCCCCAGTCCCTGTATCAGGTGTGTCTCCTGTCTCTGTATCAGGTGTGTCTCCAGTCTCTGTATCAGGTGTGTCTCCAGTCTCTGTATCAGGTGTGTCCCCAGTCTCTGTATCAGGTGTGTCTCCAGTCCCTGTATCAGGTGTGTCTCCAGTTTCTGTATCAGGTGTGTCTCCTGTCTCTGTATCAGGTGTGTCTCCAGTCCCTGTATCAGGTGTGTCTCCAGTCCCTGTATCAGGTGTGTCTCCAGTCACTGTATCAGGTGTGTCTCCTGTCTCTGTATCAGGTGTGTCTCCAGTCCCTGTATCAGGTGTGTCTCCAGTCCCTGTATTAGGTGTGTCTCCAGTCCCTGTATCAGGAGTGTCCCCAGTCCCTGTATCAGGTGTGTCTCCAGTCCCTGTAGCAGGTGTGTCCCCAGTCCCCGTATCAGGAGTGTCTCCAGTCCCTGTATCAGGAGTGTCCCCAGTCCCCATATCAGGAGTGTCTCCAGTCCCTGTATCAGGAGTGTCCCCAGTCTCTGTATCAGGTGTGTCTCCAGTTTCTGTATCAGGTGTGTTTCCAGTCCCTGTATCAGGTGTGTTTCCAGTCCCTGTATTTGGTGTGTCTCCAGTCCCTGTATCAGGTGTGTCCCCAGTCCCTGAATCAGGTGTGTCCCCAGTCCCTGTATCAGGTGTGTCTCCAGTCCCTGTATCAGGTGTGTCTCCTGTCCCTGTATCAGGTGTGTCTCCAGTCCCTGTATCAGGTGTGTCTCCAGTCCCTGTATCAGGTGTGTTTCCAGTCCCTGTATCAGGTGTGTCCCCAGTCCCTGTATCAGGTGTGTCCCCAGTCCCTGTATCAGGTGTGTCTCCAGTCTCTGTATCAGGTGTGTCCCCGGTCTCTGTATCAGGTGTGTCCCCAGTCCCTGTATCAGGTGTGTCTCCTGTCCCTGTATCAGGTGTGTCCCCAGTCTCTGTATCAGGTGTGTCTCCAGTCCCTGTATCAGGTGTGTCTCCAGTCTCTGAATCAGGTGTGTCTCCAGTCCCTGTATCAGGTGTGTCTCCAGTCCCTGTATCAGGTGTGTCTCCAGTCTCTGTATCAGGTGTGTCCCCAGTCTCTGTATCAGGTGTGTCTCCAGTCCCTGTATCAGGTGTGTCTCCAGTCTCTGTATCAGGTGTGTCTCCAGTCCCTGTATCAGGAGTGTCCCCAGTCCCTGTATCAGGTGTGTCTCCAGTCCCTGTATCAGGTGTGTCCCCAGTCTCTGTATCAGGTGTGTCCCCAGTCACTGTATCAGGTGTGTCCCCAGTCTCTGTCTCAGGTGTGTCTCCAGTCTCTGTATCAGGTGTGTCTCCAGTCTCTGTCTCAGGTGTGTCCCCAGTCTCTGTCTCAGGTGTGTCCCCAGTCACTGTATCAGGTGTGTCTCCAGTCTCTGTCTCAGGTGTGGCTCCAGTCTCTGTATCAGGTGTGTCCCCAGTCACTGTATCAGGTGTGTCCCCAGTCTCTGTCTCAGGTGTGTCTCCAGTCTCTGTATCAGGTGTGTCTCCAGTCTCTGTATCAGGTGTGTCCCCAGTCACTGTATCAGGTGTGTCCCCAGTCTCTGTCTCAGGTGTGTCTCCAGTCACTGTATCAGGTGTGTCCCCAGTCTCTGTCTCAGGTGTGTCTCCAGTCACTGTATTTGGTGTGTCCCCAGTCCCTGTTTCAGGTGTGTCTCCAGTCTCTGTATCAGGTGTGTCCCCAGTCTCTGTATCAGGTGTGTCTCCAGTCCCTGTATCAGGTGTGTCCCAAGTCTCTGTCTCATGGTTGTCCCCAGTCCCTGTATTTGGTGTGTCCCCAGTCCCTGTATCAGGTGTGTCTCCAGTCTCTGTATCAGGTGTGTCTCCTGTCCCTGTATCAGGTGTGTCTCCAGTCCCTGTATCAGGTGTGTCTCCAGTCTCTGCATCAGGTGTGTCTCCTGTCCCTGTATCAGGTGTGTCTCCAGTCCCTGTATCAGGTGTGTCTCCAGTCTCTGTATCAGGTGTGTCTCCAGTCTCTGTATCAGGTGTGTCTCCAGTCACTGTATTTGGTGTGTCCCCAGTCCCTGTATCAGGTGTGTCTCCAGTCTCTGTATCAGGTGTGTCCCCAGTCACTGTATCAGGTGTGTCTCCTGTCTCTGTATCAGGTGTGTTTCCAGTCCCTTTATCAGGTGTGTCTCCTGTCTCTGTATCAGGAGTGTCCCCAGTCCCTGTATTTGGTGTGTCCCCAGTCCCTGTATCAGGTGTGTCTCCAGTCTCTGTATCAGGTGTGTCTCCAGTCTCTGTATCAGGTGTGTCTCCTGTCCCTGTATCAGGTGTGTCTCCAGTCCCTGTATCAGGTGTGTCTCCAGTCTCTGTATCAGGTGTGTCTCCAGTCTCTGTATCAGGTGTCTCTCCAGTCCCCGTATCAGGTGTGTCTCCAGTCCCTGTATCAGGTGTGTCCCCAGTCTCTGTATCAGGTGTGTCTCCAGTTTCTGTATCAGGTGTGTCTCCAGTCCCTGTATCAGGTGTGTTTCCAGTCCCTGTATCAGGTGTGTCTCCAGTCCCTGTATCAGGTGTGTCTCCAGTCTCTGTATCAGGTGTGTCTCCAGTCCCTGTATTTGGTGTGTCCCCAGTCCCTGTATCAGGTGTGTCTCCAGTCTCTGTATCAGGTGTGTCTCCAGTCCCTGTATTTGGTGTGTCCCCAGTCCCTGTATCAGTTGTGTCTCCTGTCTCTGTATCAGGAGTGTCCCCAGTCCCTGTATCAGGTGTGTCTCCTGTCTCTGTATCACGTGTGTCTCCAGTCCCTGTATCAAGGATGTCCCCAGTCCCTGTATCAGGTGTGTCTCCAGTCTCTGTATCAGGTGTGTCCCCAGTCCCTGTATTTGGTGTGTCCCCAGTCTCTGTATCAGATGTGTCTCCTGTCCCTGCATCAGGTGTGTCTCCTGTCCCTGCATCAGGTGTGTCCCCAGTCTCTGTATCAGGTGTGTCCCCAGTCACTGTATCAGGTGTGTCTCCTGTCTCTGTATCAGGTGTGTTTCCAGTCCCTTTATCAGGTGTGTCTCCTGTCTCTGTATCAGGAGTGTCCCCAGTCCCTGTATTTGGTGTGTCCCCAGTCCCTGTATCAGGTGTGTCTCCAGTCTCTGTATCAGGTGTGTCTCCAGTCTCTGTATCAGGTGTGTCTCCTGTCCCTGTATCAGGTGTGTCTCCAGTCCCTGTATCAGGTGTGTCTCCAGTCTCTGTATCAGGTGTGTCTCCAGTCTCTGTATCAGGTGTCTCTCCAGTCCCCGTATCAGGTGTGTCTCCAGTCCCTGTATCAGGTGTGTCCCCAGTCTCTGTATCAGGTGTGTCTCCAGTTTCTGTATCAGGTGTGTCTCCAGTCCCTGTATCAGGTGTGTTTCCAGTCCCTGTATCAGGTGTGTCTCCAGTCCCTGTATCAGGTGTGTCTCCAGTCTCTGTATCAGGTGTGTCTCCAGTCCCTGTATTTGGTGTGTCCCCAGTCCCTGTATCAGGTGTGTCTCCAGTCTCTGTATCAGGTGTGTCTCCAGTCCCTGTATTTGGTGTGTCCCCAGTCCCTGTATCAGTTGTGTCTCCTGTCTCTGTATCAGGAGTGTCCCCAGTCCCTGTATCAGGTGTGTCTCCTGTCTCTGTATCACGTGTGTCTCCAGTCCCTGTATCAAGGATGTCCCCAGTCCCTGTATCAGGTGTGTCTCCAGTCTCTGTATCAGGTGTGTCCCCAGTCCCTGTATTTGGTGTGTCCCCAGTCTCTGTATCAGATGTGTCTCCTGTCCCTGCATCAGGTGTGTCTCCTGTCCCTGCATCAGGTGTGTCCCCAGTCTCTGTATCAGGTGTGTCCCCAGTTTCTGTATCAGGTGTGTCCCCAGTCTCTGTATCAGGTGTGTCTCCTGTCCCTGCATCAGGTGTGTCTCCTGTCCCTGCATCAGGTGTGTCCCCAGTCTCTGCATCAGGTGTGTCCCCAGTTTCTGTATCAGGTGTGTCCCCAGTCTCTGTATCAGGTGTGTCCCCAGTCCCTGTATTTGGTGTGTCCCCAGTCTCTGTATCAGGTGTGTCCCCAGTCCCTGTATCAGGTGTGTCCCCAGTCCCTGTATCAGGTGTGTCTCCAGTCCCTGTATCAGGTGTCTCTCCAGTCCCTGTATCAGGTGTGTCTCCAGTCCCTGTATCAGGTGTGTCTCCAGTCCCTGTATTTGGTGTGTCTCCAGTCCCTGTATCAGGTGTGTCTACAGTCCCTGTATCAGGTGTGTCTCCAGTCATTGTATCAGGTGTGTCTCCAGTCTCTGTATCAGGTGTGTCTCCAGTCCCTGTATTTGGTGTGTCCCCAGTCCCTGTATCAGGTGTGTCTCCTGTCTCTGTATCAGGTGTGTCCACAGTCTCTGTATCAGGTGTTTCCCCAGTCTCTGTATCAGGTGTTTCCCCAGTCCCTGTATCAGGTGTTTCCCCAGTCTCTGTATCAGGTGTTTCCCCAGTCCCTGTATCAGGTGTTTCCCCAGTCTCTGTATCAGGTGTTTCCCCAGTCTCTGTATCAGGTGTGTCCACAGTCTCTGTATCAGGTGTTTCCCCAGTCTCTGTATCAGGTGTTTCCCCAGTCCCTGTATCAGGTGTTTCCCCAGTCTCTGTATCAGGTGTTTCCCCAGTCCCTGTATCAGGTGTTTCCCCAGTCTCTGTATCAGGTGTTTCCCCAGTCTCTGTATCAGGTGTGTCCACAGTCTCTGTATCAGGTGTTTCCCCAGTCTCTGTATCAGGTGTTTCCCCAGTCTCTGTATCAGGTGTTTCCCCAGTCCCTGTATCAGGTGTGTCTCCAGTCCCTGTATCAGGTGTGTCCACAGTCTCTGTATCAGGTGTTTCCCCAGTCTCTGTATCAGGTGTTTCCCCAGTCTCTGTATCAGGTGTTTCCCCAGTCCCTGTATCAGGTGTGTCTCCAGTCCCTGTATCAGGTGTTTCCCCAGTCTCTGTATCAGGTGTTTCCCCAGTCTCTGTATCAGGTGTTTCCCCAGTCTCTGTATCAGGTGTGTCTCCAGTCCCTGTATCAGGTGTTTCCCCAGTCTCTGTATCAGGTGTTTCCCCAGTCTCTGTATCAGGTGTGTCCACAGTCTCTGTATCAGGTGTGTCTCCAGTCCCTGTATCAGGTGTTTCCCCAGTCTCTGTATCAGGTGTTTCCCCAGTCCCTGTATCAGGTGTTTCCCCAGTCTCTGTATCAGGTGTTTCCCCAGTCTCTGTATCAGGTGTTTCCCCAGTCTCATTCCCGTCTGCAAAGAAGAATTTAATATTAAGTAATATACAATACATTAAGTTATCGCCCGTGTAGCATTTTGCTCAAACATTTAGTAAAATCTTAGAGCGGTAATCCCTGAGGTATGATAATTCCTCACGTGTAGCATCCGGTATGAATGATCAGTACGTGCAATCTGACAATTATAAAATGACTCGAAGAGACTGAACTGATTTACACGTACATATTGATCCTTAACGTTTTGAAAAGCTTTTTAGTGTATTTGATGATTCTATTCTATACTAGAATGCAGAATGTACAGAACAGGTCATGGAGTGGTATTCTATATTGATCTAATTTAATATGAAATTAAGAACAGCCAATCATACTGCCTGTTGCTGACCAAAAGTTGAATAACCTGTGGTCTGAAGGGTGGTCCTTTAAGAGGCATTCCCTATAACAAGCATATTTTTCTCTACTATCACATTAAATGAGCTAAATGTACAAAGCACCATCAATTATGATAATTTTTCAGAAGAAACTGTGCGTAAATATGCCTCTATAATGTCAAAAATCTATTTAAATCATCAATAATAATTTATCGCTTCCAGCAATTTATTATTATGTGGTCAAAGGGAAACAACTCGTGACTATTTTGGCTCGTTACGGAAATATGTTTTCATTCTTTTCTCGATATTTAGTCGGAGCTTTTTGTTGAAAAGGAGTTTAAGTAATAATGATTTTCATTTAATGTATAATATTCCTGAATCGATTTAAACGATCAAAGTTATAGGGAACGCCTCTTTAATTATCCTTTTGTCAAATCAGATCGGTATAGAATACCACCCTGGTGTAGTTTTTATTACATCATACACAAGTAGCATTGACCCAGATAATGTAACTAAGTTGTAGCTTTCACTTTTCGTATAATGGCGAATAAATTAGCAATCGATACAAATTGATATTGCATCACTCATTCATCCTCATAAACCAGCAGATAGTCAAATCGCTAGACTATATTTCAGATGAAAAATAAGCTGGTTGAACAAACAAGAAGGCACTCACCACAAGACGGTAAATTTTCCCACAGTCCCATTTTGTTGCACATCACTTCCTGTGATCTCCCGCCAAATCCATTAACACACCGGACTCTTCTCTTTGCACCTACGTATGCGGCATTGCCGAAGTTTGTATACGAAGAAGTAATATTTCCACATTCTGCAGTATAAGAAATGCTTTATAGATATACCACTAGATCTAGTACTTAGCAAATTGTCACACCAAGGGGATCCGTAAATATGATCCGTTATTCGAAGGATGAAAGTTTTCAGACATATGAGGACGTTTTTAACAGCACAGAATATACCCGAATGGATAGTCTTGTTGTTAAGTGTCCTTTTCGGGTACGAGACGTTTCGAGTTCAGCAGTTCCAAAGAGGTCACATTCAAATGTCATCTCTAGTGCATGTTGTTTCATGGATATTTACCTGTATGTGTAGAGAGTGTACTGACTAAAGCCCGTCTTTGTTTAAACGCATCTCTCGCTGTAAACTAGGTAGATTATCTGCACTTTCAGATTTGTGAAAGAAGCGATTTGATTTTATGATGTAAAGTTCACATCGACATGACCACATACAAAGTGTCATCAGATCCTATAGCAATGTAAAATAGTGGAGTGATATATGGGTCTGATTTAAAAGGGATTGGAAAGCAGTTATAATATGAGAACAAATATAATACAAGAATGAAAACAATGGTGGAAGCACTAACCTGTATAATAACAATCCCCAGTTAACAAATTACACGTCTTGCCGTCTTCACACTCGCATACTCTCCAAAACTGTAACATACATGTATAAACATTTATTATTATTATTATTATTTTATACTTTCATCAAATTGACTGATGAGACGGCTCTTTTTCCGATGACATTATTCGAATTATTATCCTTGAATAGGACGTAAAAAACTAGGTGACAATAATCATGCTTCCACTCATCTTGTGGATATGTTGCTTTGCTCATGTCTGTCAGTACGTTTGCCTGTCTGTAGGTTCCATAACTCATGAACACTTTGCCCTAGGATCTACAAACTTTACACGGATGTTGGTCAGCAGCAGTAGATGATCCCAATTGAGTTTGAGGTCATCTGATCAAAGGTCACGGTGACCTTTACTATTTTTGACGATTGGGATGCCGTGGGTGTATACGTGCCGCTGGTATCTTAAACGGGGAAGTATTCGATATTGATCTTACTTGACTTAAAGATAATTGCAACCGATCAGATCACAGCATATTAATCTCTTGGTCAGTAACAGGTGCTATGATTGGCTATCCTTAGTCTTCACATAAATCAGAGCAGTATTGAATACCACCCAAGTATTAACACCCGACATTTTAAAAATACCGTGTAACTTGTACATAATTGTTTATATTAGTTTTCCTGTTTAGCTAATACACTTTTCACTTAAGATGCTTTATAAATACCGGCCAAGATCAATATTGAATACCCCAAGCACTAACACAAGACATTTGTTAAAGTCAGTGTTTGAGATATTGAAATTTCTTCACTGCAATGTATCGCGAGTAGTTAGCATTTAATAAAACTGAAATATTAAGACTGCGATGACTCATGAGTAGTTAGCATTTAATAAAACAGATGTATTGAGACTTCCACTTTACCTGGTCTGTAGGAATATCTGTCCGTAAAACTGACGTACAGTCTGTGCAATCAGAAACTTCATTCCAACTTTCGTAAATTTCGCACAGCTGCATTCCAGTACGGTAGCACGCCAAGTGACAACGGGTTCGGATGTAGCACTGTTTCCAACATTCTGTCACAGGTATACGATGTAGTAGACGCAAAGGATCCGACCGCGTAGGACATTTGTTGTTCACATTGGTTACAGATTCGCAGTGACCAAATATTGGTAAGAGTAACAGAAATCTTACACCTAGTGAGATCAACAGTTTGTCTAGAGAATAGCCACAGTAGCTAGTAAATAACCACATTTTATTTCCATTGAAAGTTCATCCGTAACTTGGCAATGTTGCTATTCAATATAATATAATTTTATTATGCAAGTTGCAAGTGAACTCATATTTACGGTTGGTTTGTGGTAAAATTTGAATTATTAATTTTAATTATCAATATTAACTTATATATAATTAAATTACGAGAATCATAAGTACTTCTAATGCATATTTGATGATACGGTCATGCACGTAAAAAGCTATCTGTTCACAAAATCGTTCGACGGTAGATTCTATGCATACGATTTGTGCTAAAATCAATGAATTTGAATTTAGGAATCCATAATTAAAACACACAATGCATGATTGACTTTACGTGGGTATTTTATCATCAAATGTTTTGTTTGTACAGGGTGTTTCAAAATATCTGTCCCCATTACAAATAAATGCCATGCGTACATGCCTGATCTCATCTGTTATCTTTCTATACCAATGGAAAGCCAACATTTCAAAGTTTTATTCAGTATATGGTATGACAATTTTAATATCAAAGCAACATTGGAATTAAGATTTCTGAAAAATGTCAATTTTCGATAAATGTCAAAATGACGTCCATATTGAATTAGCTTTCCAAGTTAAATTACATAGCTTGTAAAGTTTAGGATGATATATAAGTAACCAGTTTTAAAGTTTTTAAAAACAAAAATATTATATTGATATGAAAGTTGAATCCATTTCTGATAATCTAAAAGCTTCCGTGTGATACAGTTGCTTTGGTTACCAGTTGCAAGGCGATGCAAAAAGCTAACACAAAAACATTACTTTCTCGCTTTCAAACTAAGTAAACAAGTTAAAGCAATAATAATTCTCATTTAATGTATACTATTCCTGATCAAAGTTATAGGGAACGCCTCGTTAAGAAGTAGACGTAAAAATTGTATTACAGACACAATTATATGAATGTAACGTCTCTGCTGCTGAGACATCGGCAGTGATAACGTGTTCGCAGGCACATTCAACCAAATTGTTGCTGGAAGTTGCGTCATGAAAAATACAATATTTGTATTCATCGGAATTATTTTAGTACCGATAGTCTGTCTATTCGATGACTGCATTCGTTTCTTCAATTTTAGTAAAATCATAAATGTCCCGACGAAAATTATTGAAAAAGGAATCACAAATGCCAGAGCAAAATGGAGGAACATAAAATCTCCAATACATGGAGTATAACCCGCATATCGGATTAGTTGTTGCGCGTCATAGTATGCTACGCTAAATAACATGTTGAAAGAAATAAAAATGGCGAAGAATATCCACATGGCCAACAATTGTGCTAGCTTGTTTTTTTGGCAGCAAATTAACTTAACTGTATGCGGGAGTGTGACACATAGAACACGCTCAACGGTAATCATTGCTAAGGTGTTAGAAGACAAAATGCTGGAGCATGTAGAAATGGCAGCCAATTTACAGGTTATTTCAAAATGGTATTGTTTCATACAGTATGCCACCACCTGAATGCACGGACCGGTAAGCGCTACTATCAAATCGTACTACTATTAGGCCTAACTACTATCAAATCGTACACTGACAATGACATGAAATACAAATGCGTGGACGAGAACGCAATCTTGTTACTAAGAAGTGTAACGATAATCAATGACATGAAATACAAATGCGTGGACGAGAACGCAATCTTGTTACTAAGAAGTGTAACGATAATTGATATATTTCCCACTAAAGCCAATACGAGCGTGGATAAATTTTAATAAACGCATGCAATCAATGAATTCTTCGTATACGAAATAATATTAATACTCGTAATAGTAGTAACTCTCGTTAGTGAAATTTCGCCGAGGAGGTATCCATAATTTGTTTATTGTCCGAGCTATTTGCTGCAGATGAAATCATGAATCGCCCCTGAAATAAATAGATAACTTTTGTGTGTTAGTTATTATCGTTCCAATATGAAATATCTCTCACCTTGAAAAGGAATCGCTAAATGAAGGCATTTAAATCGGGCGCTGAAAGTAACTGCGTGTGTTGTCATTATGCCACTTCCTTTTAATAATTCAAACACCGCAGAAAACATCCACCTGAAGCTCTTCGCTGATAGAATAATACTTGTGCGTATAGAAACATGTGTACAACGAAGATTGAGAGTAATTGCGTCATTGAGTCTTTAAATGTTGTACAATACTCAAACAAGATACTTGGCAATACTCCGTACAGTAAAAATCAATACCCCGTACAGTTAAGTATAGCGTGTTTGGTAGGTTTCTTTTTGTACTTGCACTCTTTGTACTGAAATTTGGACTAAGTTTACTTTGGCTCATCCCACATAGAAAGGTCAATAATAGTTATTTAAAAACTATTGGGATGAGATTCACGCTAGTTGTCAATCAATACTATTTGAATAAATTTTAACGGTAAATAGAGAAATTCGGGTCCCTGTCCGGCTCGAACAATGTTATCAGGCGAGGTGATATCGTTCGGGTGGCGAGGTTTACCGATATCGCCAAGCCTGATAACATTGTTCGAGCCGGACAGGGACCCGAGTTTCTATTTCTCATGAAACTAGCAACGGGGCACAATTTAGAGGCATATTTTATTTTATTTTAAACTGGAGTTGTCGATCGTTTGTAGATCGACCGCCGATTAACACAACTTCATTTGCTTCCGTACACAAAATATAGTTCTCAATTATACGTAGTCTGGATTACCTCCCCTATATCACTACGTTAAATACTATAGTACGACAGGGAACCAGACTAATTAAACTTGTTATTCATTATCAAGACTAAAGGCATTCCGTTTTCTAAACTATGATTACTTAACAGTAACTGTTGTATACAATACAATGATATTCATAACTTTACTGACATCCAAGAGACTGTTGTTAATCAGTTCATCTACGGCCTGACCGGGGTGATAAACGAGTTGTTAACATTGTTTTTTAATCAGCGCATTGGTGCCTATTTACAAATTTCAAGTTTCTTAATAACAAATGATTAAGCATTATTTTAATAACGTATTTTACAACGTATTAACGACAATCTCTTAGTCTTACCTTTATATATACATCATTGGGTAATATAATATGGTAATTATTGAATTCCAAGAAATTACATTTCACCAATTGTCATGTTCGATGAACAATATCGACGATATTTTAGCTCGACAATCATGAAATATATTGCCTATGCTAAATAACCCGCGAATTTATGTTCTGACAAGCATATTTATTTTTATTAACATAGATCTACGTGGTTGTGATAGTTTTCTTTGTTATAAACACATATTATATATCATCTTAATTCGATTATATTCAACTACTCGCGCATAAGAATCAATAGCCGTTTTTTATATCAATATTGCAATTTGAAACATTAACAACACATAATGCTTTCTTGATAGTTAAAGTTTATATCAAATGAACAATCCACATGATAACTTATTTTCTATGTAACGTTACTGTAATGTTTATGCGATATCACAAAAGCCGATTATCGGGCGCGTGAAAAAAAAGAAAAAATGCGTCTACTTTAACTCGTCATAAATCCTGTTTTCTGCATCAATTTTAAATATTTTTTATATTTAAACAACTAGAGAACGTAATCTTTTCAGCCATGTATTCATGAAAATTATATGTTGACTAATAAAAAATATAAATAGGGGGGCCATGTTTTCCGAACCAAATTTTACGCACGGTAAAAAAAATAAAAACATGAGTCGAATATAACATGCGATAAAAAACGTTTTACTTATTCAATTTCAGTTACAGTTACAGTTTTAAAAACTAGGGAGCTATAGATTTTCAACAGTGTAAATTTATAAAAAATATATTTTGAAATAAAAAAGTTAAGAGGGGGCGCCATGTTTTCCGAACACAAAATTCTATGATATTTTTTTTCATTTTTGACCCATTTTTAACCAGTAATAAGTGCATCAAAACAAAACGGATTTAAATAATTAATATCATATTCTAAAACTAAATAGCGTTAGCTTTAATATGATATAAATAAATAAAATATCTAACCAGAAATTAAAAAGTTAACAGGGGGCGCCATGTTTTCCCTTCTTTTTGTACTAAAATCTAGAGGGGCGCCATGTATTCTGTATTCTGGTATCTTCCTCCGTTAGATTGCGGAGCACACCTCTTCTAAGGTTATTCAGTAATAATCTTCACTGTTAAATAAATCATATTAAAAATAGCATATTTAGCAATAACATTTTTACATAACAATATTAATATATGACATTTTACATATCATACAAACTTGTATATATGCAGAATGTGTTCTAACTATGTGTACAATATTTTGTTATACACTAATTTACCAAGAAAAACTATGAAATGCCTGAGTTTGCATTTAATGATAATTTAATTAACACTACAATATCTCAACAGACATATATAATTATACATATTATACCAACATGTATATACGCAAAAAGTATTCGACTATGAGCACAAATTTAAGTGTACTATAATCTATCAAGTAATACTATATAATGCGTATGCAGCTGCATTTACTGTTAATTTGATTAAAGACAAGAAGTCTCAAATGAGATATTTCATTATACATAGTATGTATGTAGAAAGTATTTGACTATGAACATAAATTTTAACTGCAAAAGTAAAATAATTTAACAAGAAAAATCTATATACTGCAAATAGTGCATTTACTGATAATTTGATGACGGCCAACTTATCAAGACATTCTACATATTGTACAAACTTGTAATATGCAGATTGATGTATGCAGCATCTTTTCAGCTAAGGGTACTATTTTAAGTGTAAAACAATTTAACAAGGGGCATAAAAAACTATACATGTATCTCAACTGAGATATGATATTTTACATATTATACAATCATGTATATATGCAGAACACATTCAATCTAAAAGAGCTTAATGAGCTTGCAATAAGTTAACAAGAAAAACTACATAATGCATGAATCCAAAATTTATTGATAAGTTGATTAACATTAAAGAAATCCCAGCTGAGGTATCCCCGTCAAAGACTATACGTAGTGACCTATCCGACTTGCGTAGCGCTACCAGAGACTGAGCGTCTCCGCCGGCATAGCTCAGGAGTCTTATCACTGGTGATAATACAACTGGAGATTTCTATTTAAGGTTTAAAAGATTTCTGATTTGGAAAAGTGTATAGAGACACTTAAATTAATGGTAAATTATCATTACCAAAATACAATACAACAGGTAACATAATATACCAGACAGTACATATTAATGCTAAAACATTTCATACTATCTCCAGGGCTTTCACTAGACTACAAAAAGTGAGGAGTCAAAATGACTCCTGACTCTTAATTTTCAATAGGAATCAAAATATTGTAAGAATTATTAACTATAGTAAATTTGACTCTTTACATTAAATTTTCAAGAGTCAACTTAGACAATTTTGACAAATTCAAAAGTCAAAAGAAAGCCCTGTATCTTAATGTCAAGGGTGTACATAACATTCAGTAAATTGCTATGATTAGCATATTGATTTAAAAAGAGTAATTTTAGTATTGAATTGTTTCCTTCAAACATATTTTTGGTAAGATGTACCAAGGATATATATCACAATTAACAGATTGTTATAATTGCCCTGAAATTTAAATAATAATTATTTGTATACTATTATTTCCTTCAAATATATTTTTAGGTAATTTATCAAATGGTTACATTTTCTTAATCAATATAACTTGCTCCAATACTGGAGAAAATTCCTAATTTAGGGTTGACTAATATACTCAAGTATACTTGTAAAGTTTCCAAGAGTAATTTAATATTTACATTATAACTGACAACATAGTGCATATGTATATAATGTAATATTTCATATAAACTTGATTTTAATTGAAATAGCTTTGTTAAGCAATTTTTTAAGTACTATATCAAGATTTAGATAATCTTTAATTCAAATTATTCAGAGCCAACATTTTAAGTATGCTTGATGGTATTTGATTATTTTTATAATTTGAATTTAGCTACTCAGCTAGCTTAAACTTGTCAGGAGGAGAGTCCTTTCGCAATGTAGCTTGTAGCAGATGACCTGCGAATATCTTTCAATATTGCGCTCTTGTTCCTCTGTCAAGGACAGTATCCCTTTCAGGCTGACATGGGTACAATCTAGGACTAGCTGGACTAATAGCTTATTGTCATCAAGAGTGAATGTAGGGGCAATAATTCGCTGCAGTTTCTGTAGACGATCACCACGCATAGTCTGCAATGCACGACATTTGAGCAGGAAATGATCTATGGTCTCTTCTTCTGCTTTACAGAGTTTACATGTTGCATCTATTGCATTCTGGTTGAACCTTGATGTATTTGATTGTAGAATGTAAGTTCCTGTAATCAGTCGAGCTTTCACTTCAGCCCGCTGAATTTCATGGAACTTTGGGAATGTAGACTTCCATACATTATGTGGCTTTCTCGTTGGTTCCTCTTGTATTTGTAAGTATTTCAGGCTTGATCGCTCCTTAAAATCTACCTCCCATATGGATTTCCAGTATTCACTGACCGCCTTCTGTATAGTTCTTTTCCAGAATGATTTCACAGGTGGATTTTTTAGTATGTCCTCAGGTGAAGAAAGATTGTACTTGGCCAAGATATTTCTAATTTCTGAAGAAAAGGCACTGCTGTCATAATCCGTTAGGGCTAACTGTCTTTTCATAACTCCATATTCTACTGAATCTGGGCTTCTAGCTATACTGATGAAGAGTGACAATTTATTTCTGTCAAGGATTGATTCAACAGGTTCGGCACCAATCAAAGTATATACTGCAGCTGTTGCTGTTCGGTCTGGAAGTCCCTGAAGGTGTTTTATTGTCTTCCTCTGTTTGACTTCTAACTTTGAGAGATCACTTTTATTGAGTTTTAAAGCCTCAATACCATATAAGTATCTGGGGACAACAAATGTTTTCCAGATTTTAACTGTAATCATTGGGGACATTCCACTTCTGGCATTTAGACCCGGTCCAAGTAATGAATAAATAGTTTTGTTGGCTATCTGTAACCTGTTTTCCACATCAACCGAGTTTTTTGGATTTCGATTGAGACCCAAGTGCTTGAGATTGGTTACAGTACGGATTGGCTCTTTTTCAAAAGTTGAAGTCACCTTCTCCTTACAATTAAAACTCAAAATTTCAGATTTTCAGGGTTAATTTTGACGAGATCCCGACTAGTGTTGAATTCCACCAAGTTCAGCATAGCTTGCAGTTCTCCAACACTATTGGCTAGTAAGGCTGTATCGTCAGCACATGTCGGAGTTGATACTGTAATATTCCCGATGGTTGCTCCCAAGCCACTATCTGTAATACAATTAAGCAGATGATTGTGGTAGCATTTGTACAGGGTTGTTGAAAGTTGAGCTCCCTGCTTAGTTCCTTGAAGGAGATTAAATGGTTTGGAGAGTTCACCTTCCCACTTAATTTTCACAGTTGCTTCCCTGTATAAATTCCTCAGTAGAAGCCAGAATGGACCTTGAACTCCAAGGTGATATAACTTGTTAAACAAGATATCGTGATTCACCGTGTCAAAAGCTTTCTGGGCATCAAGTGTGGCCATCAGTAGAGGTTTTGACTCTTGTTTATGATGTGTTATTGCCTCTGTTACAATAAATGCTGCATTCATCGATGAACTTTTAGACGTGAAACCTCTCTGTAATGGATTTTGTTGAGGGTCGTAAATGATATCTAGTCTCTTCTTTAATACACATTCTAGTACTTTGCCAATAGTGTTGGAGATTACAATTCCTCTGTAATTGTTAGGAATGTACTTATCTTTTCCCTTTTTATGCACTGGGGTAAGAATACCACTTTTGAGGCATTTAGGTACATCCAACAGAGAAAATATGGAGTTCAATATATCCTTCAG
This sequence comes from Spisula subtruncata, assembly GCA_963678985.1. Classification (NCBI taxonomy): domain Eukaryota; kingdom Metazoa; phylum Mollusca; class Bivalvia; order Venerida; family Mactridae; genus Spisula; species Spisula subtruncata. The sequence continues at coordinate 16,700,838 of OY787665.1, forward strand.
TATAGGTACTGTTTCAAATTTTGCATACTTGAGATGCTCGCTGGATATGCCTAGTTCGTCGGCCGCTTTTCCAGCATTCAAGCGATTTACTGCATCCTGAACTTCCTGGTTTGTTACTGGCACCATTTGAATGTTTTCCTCGGTTATCATACTTTCAATTTCATAATTTTGCAATTTAGCCAATGTGACTTTGTCATGTATTTCCCTTGGTTGGTCTGAGGGTGTTGCAAGTGACTCAAAGTGGAGTTTCCAAGCATCTAGGATAGCTTCTGATTCAGATATTTCCCTTCCATCCACTTTGAGTACTTGGACATTTTCATTTTTAACATCACGCTGTTTTCTGATAAGTTTATAGAACAGTTTGTCATCTGTTTCGGCAGCTTCCATTATTTCGTTGGTATTCTTGTGTTTTAAATTTGCGTATGCTTGCCGCTGGTATCTTCGTTTTATACTTTCCCCCTTTACAATAACATTCGAGATATTCCGAGTGGATCTCAGTCGACAGACGCTCTTTTAAAAACTTTTGACTCAGGGTCATATCAAAGTGAAAGTTGAAATTACCAAAACTTTTTGTGATTTTTCATCTTTTGAAGAATTGTCACTTGTTGAAATGTTTACTGTAGCGAGTATTTTGGCTTCTCTTGCCAACAGAGGCAGATTAGTACCAGCAGGTAATTGAAAGTTTCTATTTTTTCTCCTAAAATTATTGGAAGGTGCCTCTCTTTCTCTTCACAGGTTCTTGCTTTGGGATTATATGTTACCTTGAAGTAACCTAATATGAGTACAATGCACCAGTCAGTTGCATCCACGACCCCCACCACTGGGAATGGGCTAGGTGTTTTACTTTTGAATTGTAAAACTCTCGCCCTCCTTGGCCCTGACGGGGACAGTTGAAGGTAAAATTTCTGTTATTTCCCCAGCCCCCTGTTCAGAGAATTTTTTTGCGACATTTACCCGGCAGTGTGGGGAAGCGGGAAGGTAAAAACATGGCAGTTACCCCGGCTATCCCCGGAGTGGTAGTTAAACAATCTTGACCTAGTGACTACTCATCACTGGCAGATTTCCGTGGAAGAAAACTACCGGAGACAGAAATTGTGTATAGTACGACAGGGAACCAGACTAAATTATACGCTGTTCAATTAACAAAAATATTTTTAGAAAAATAAGATCTATTTCAGTTTTTAATCAAAACGAGAAATCTAAGCAAATTATAAGTATTATCAAAATAAGAACATCGTGTCGTAAAAGTAGAATAAAATTCCGCTCATGAATTTATATGATGTTTTTTCTTCTGGATGATGCATCAATGAAACGTCATCAATGACGTAGTGTGTGTGGAGAAGGTCGCAAATTATGTCAAACTTTTTATGTTATAACGTTACCACGGTGTATACCCGTATCGGCACCCTCTCTGTGCAAAACGCTGTATCGGCACCCTCTCTGTGCTGGCACCGGACTTTCTCTGTGTAAAACAATGCTTTCGACGGAGACGAGTCGACGTGAGAGGTAAGAAAATCATTGTTTTTTTTCAAAAATGGAGATTTGTGCTTATAAAACGATAGCTCACGGAACAACCCAATGATTAACCATTATCCTCATAGTGTTCCATTTGTTATACCAGTTGCCACAAGTTCAGACTAAACTGGAATGTTGACCGATGGTACTAATTCAAATGAACACGGAGTCCTGTTTTTTGACAATTAAACGCCTTTTCTCGTCAATGTAGGAAATATCTCGCACCTCAGATAGAAAGTCCCTTAACCAATCTGGCCTTTAAATGCTTTTTATATGGTTATTTTCATCAAATTACGTTAAAAACAGAAAACAGCATACTTTCGGTTTAGTTTTTGCACCGGCACCCTCTCTGTTCAGGCACCGGCACCCTCTCTGTGTGTTGCAGCTTACTGGCACCGGCGCCCTCTCTGTGCTCACAATTATCAAAGCGCTAATGAGCGCTGAAGGAACAGTCGGGTTCCCGTGGTCAGACAACTATACTGTCAGTTACAAAGGCTGTGGCACACACACTGAGCGTGATATTTGCATTTATGGAAGAGTCGAAGATTATTAGTAGTCAAAGCCCTAGATAATCGCAGTATTCAACATAAACAAACACAAATCATGTACATGTATAAAGTATGTTGTTATGCTAAATACAATAAGCAAAATATGCACGTTAACAAAATATGTGTCCATTTCGATGACGGGATAAAATGATTTTTAAAACTATCTTGAGTGTAGCATCTTTATACGTGTATTTATAACTAAATTGACATTCCCCACCTATTTTGTGTTTGCCAAAAAAATCAAATATATCAATTGTTGTTCGTTACTATTTCTGCACCCGACGTATTTGTTTTATACTGTATAGGATTTTTCATTTCTTTTTTAGCTCTCTGAAGCGTAAACGGAAACCAAACCCATCAAGCAAAACAACGCAGATCAGCAGAAAACCAGACCCTTGTTTGGTCAACGGAGCATTCTTGGGCACCAAAACACAGTCCAAATACGCAACATGAAAGCATCGGTGATACTTCCATCTGACCAACTTATCGATCATGGACGCCAATGCCACGGGACTGTTTCAAACGAGAACAAACATGAGGACTTAAGTGTTAATGTCAATGGGGTCGTCTGTGGTGAAATGACAGTGAAAACTGTACTAAAATGTACATTTTGTGATAAATTATTTGGTAGAAAAAGTTCTTTGAAAAGACATGTGCAAAGACATGCGTGAATGGGAGTGTCACATGTGTGATGTGGAAAAGTATAATTTATCACTGCATAGCTTTATACACATCTAAAATGTCTGGGGGAACATGTCAGAAACGGTATAGCTAAAAACTCGGACTGACGCGACATGTAAATAATACACATAAGTCTACATTTGCCGTCTTCTGTGATGCTCATGGAAAGGGATTTAATTGCAGAAGTGACTTAAATGATCTTGAAATATTTTAACATAATTTGAACATTGTTTGTTTATGTACCTTATAGAATGTATATTCACGATTGTCAACCGAATCAGTTATTCATATAATTATCACATTTATAATGTGTTCTACATTTTCAACCAATGATACTAAAGGTCTATTTGTGGTTGTTATATAATAAACACCATACTTTATAGGTTGCCCCTTTAGATGTGTCAGGTGTTAGTGGGTAAATCAAATTGTCAATCAAAGTAGGATGCTATATTATAAAACTGTTTGAATATGTCAGATTATGTTTAATGATTGCACCGGGCGGCGACAAGTCATTTGTATTCATTACAACTTCTAACTTACTTAGAATATAGTATCCTGCAATTTGATTAGCAAATAGAAAATGACACAAAGACATGGCGTTAGGTATGTTTAGAACTAAAAAAATATTTGATAAGAATGTACATAAAAGGCATTTCATACGAAATATGTAATAAAATTCAAAACAAAAGATAGATCTAAATTTGATATATTGTATTTCAACAGCTATACATGCGTGTGAAATTAACACTTGCTAATACACAATTTGTTAACATGTTCTAGATTGATAAGTTAACGTTGTTGTTGTTCCGGTATAGCATAAAAAGATTGTTTAAACTGTATCGTATTTTGTCTTATTTTATCGGGTGAAAATGAAGATACTCAATGAGTGTTAAAAAATTATTATTGAAGTTATGTCTATTATTTAACAATAAACACACACCCTCTCAGTATCCTCCATTTGCCATGGGAACAATATTCATACACATACAGCAATCCAATGACAGCACTGATAAAAGCTAGTTATTATACGTACATCATATGCATTAATCAAAGCAAGACTTATTGTGATACTTTACAATACATATTGAATATACAACACATTTTGATAACCAGAAGTTGTAAACCACAGTGCTTTACCGTGAAAGAGTCGGTATAACGTCTTCACAAACTTCATTATTTCCATTTTATTAAACATCTGCAAAGTATGATGGCGTCCATGATCGATTAGTTGCACGTATGGAATGATCACCATTACCGAGTATGTGGACTGTGTTTTTGGTGTTCAAGAATGATCAGGTGACCGAACATGGTTCTGGTTTTCTGCTGATCTGCGTCTTCTTGATGGAGCCATAAGTTTGATTTCCGTTTACGCTTCAGAGAGCTGAAAAAGAAATGAAACATCCTACACAGTTAAAAGAATACATTAAGTGCAATAATAGTAACGAATAAAATTGATATAATAGTATTTGATTTATTTTGCATACAAAACGTAGGTGGGGAATGTCATATTTGTACATGGGTGTACATTAAGGCAATACTATTATTCACATACGTCTGCTTCTGCTAAAACGCACATGATTTAGTTATAAATATGAAGATGCTATTATTTTATCCCGTCATCGAAATGGACACATATTTTGTTAACGTGCATATTTTGCTTATTGTATTTAGCACAACAACATACTTTATACATGATTTGTGTTTGTTTATGTCGCAGAGTTATATTTTTATAATGTTAGGTTATTTATCTTAACATTCTATAGTATAGTATTTATATCAGTCTTTAACATTTGATTGTTGGTCAAAGGGCAGTAACTCTACCCCATTCGCTTTAACTAGGCTTCACATTTAATCTTCTATAATTGGTCTGTAATGATTATCCTTTCATGATATATGTTTATATAGTTCTCACCTTAAATGACAGGTATAGCTGAAATCAACCGTGAACACTGACTAATCGTGAATATTTTTGATCATTCCTATGGTTTTGTCCATTTGTGGAAGATGTATATTTCACTATAAAGTTTTGTAGATTATTATTAAACAATATATTTTACATATATTGCAGGTAAATAACTTTCCTTATACTATACTGTAATGATTTATTTTAAGTAAATAACTGTATTGTTGTGTAAATTATGCTTTCACTGTTGTTATTGATTTGATATCAATGCAAATCAAGATATATTTGTTATACATTGTTTCCATCGATAGATTATATACATGTAATAAATACTTTTAATATAGATTCCTATGGTTTTGTCCATTTGTGGAAGATGTATATTTCACTATAAAGTTTTGTAGATTATTATTAAACAATATATTTTACATATATTGCAGTTACGGGTTATTGTATTACTCCCGCCAGATACCCCACCCACGACCGAGTACATGGATGTACCATGGAAACACATACGTACCCCACCCGGTGACAATGGCGCCCTTAACGTTGATGTCTGGACGAAGTAGATGGTAGATGTCCCCTTCATTGTGGAGAAACATACCTTTATTAATAATAATACGCGTGGATTTACATATTTAATAATTGCGGGAAAAAAACACTGGCCAGTGTGGAATTGTGTGGAAGAGGATTTATGATTGACTCTGTGACTTTATAGATGAACACAGGAAGTGCATAATTTGAACAATTTTGTACGGATCTGTCGATGGATATTGGACTCTTTGGAATATATTTAGTGATTTAGTGATTGTGTATTTAATTTGTTGTTAGCTGTAGATAATGTAGTCAGTTGGAGCGATGTAAGTATAGCACTTTAAGATCTCATTGTTATTTAAATTTTTGATACGCAGATTATGCTGTGTTTACAGTAAACTGTCCATGATTGCTAGTACGCTGATTGATTAGTATACGCCTAGATTCCTTATAAAAACATAGAATAAGAGATAGCTTGAGCTATTTATTGACCCCAACTGACTACACCCATGTCATGATGCATAGATGTATATGTAAAGTTTTTGTAAACATTGCTCAGTAAATGTATTTAATGTGTCATATTTCATATTCCTGAAATTGTTATTATATCAAATTTAAAGGGATAGGTCATACAACCGTATATATGTAAACATTGCTCAGTAAATGTATTTAATGTGTCATATTTCATATTCCTGAAATTGTTATAATATCAAATTTAAAGGGATAGGTCATACACCAGTATATATATAAACATTGCTCAGTAAATGTATTTGATGTGTCATATTTCATATTCCTGAAATTGTTATTATATCAAATTTAAAGGGGTAGGTCATACACCCGTATATATGTTAACATTGCTCAGTAACTTTCTTTGATGTTTCATATTTCATATTCATGAAATTGTTATTATAATAATTATTATTGTTATAATCATAAATTAAAGGGGTAGGTCATATACCCAGATATATCTCAACATTGTTAATAACCTTTATTTGTCAGTATTTGTATAGGGGTAGCCACTTCATCCGTATATATTTCAACATTGTGCCGTACCTTTATTTGATATGTAAGTCATATTTATGAAATTGTTTTTGTACCAAATTTAAAGGGATAGCAATTTCACCCATATATATATTTCAACATTGTGCAGTACCTTTATTTGATGTGTGAGTCACATTTATGAAATTGTATTTGTAGTAAATTTAAAGGGATAGCAATTTCACCAATATATATATGTCAACATTGTGCAGAACCTTTATTTTGATGTATGAGTCATATTTATGAAATTGTTTTTGTATCAAATTTAAAGGGATAGCGATTTCACCCATATATATATGTCAACATTGTTCCGTACCTTTATTTGATGTGTGAGTCATATTTACGAAATTGTTTTTTGTAGTAAATTTAAAGGGATAGCAATTTCACCCATATATATATTTAAACATTGTGCCGTACCTTTATTTGATGTGTGAGTCACATTTATGAAATTGTGTTTGTAGTAAATTTAAAGGGATAGCAATTTCACCCATATATATATATATATATATTTATGTCAACATTGTGCCGTACCTTTATTTGATGTATGAGTCATATTTATGAAATTGTTTTTGTATCAAATTTAAAGGGATAGCAATTTCACCCATATATATATGTCAACATTGTGCCGTACCTTTATTTGATGTGCGAGTCATATTTATGAAATTGTCTTTTGTAGTAAATTTAAAGGGATAGCAATTTCACCCATATATATATGTCAACATTGTGCAGTACCTTTATTTGAGGGTTGAGTCATATTCTAAATTGTTGAGTGTTATATTCTTATTTCTGTAAGTGTCATCATTTTGTCAATGTTGAATAGAGTATGCATACATGTTACAAACCAGTACACGGACAATAAATTTTGAGTGGTTGATTGAAAAACATATAATATATTGTTGTTTCATGATAGTGATCTAGGATCATTGGTATAATTGTCTTACAAATTGACAGAGCGTCGTGCGTTTTTGTGTGTAATTGTCTTGGCATTCATTAGATGAGTGTTTATTTGGTGTTCCGTATTCAGAGTTTGTCTGTTTATATCTGAAATTCTTTATTTGAGAGTTTTGTGAGATAGTTAATTTGAGTGAGTCAAAGCAAAACTGTTGGATATTTGAAATTAACTTGACATTGTATATTGCTTTTTATGTATGGGCTCGCATGGTTGATATTGAAGTTATATGATTCATGTACGATACATTGCAAATGTGTCCCAACTATCTTAAAGTGTGACTCTGTGTTGCTTGTCTATTATAATTTTGAATGAGATTATACGGTCACTGTAAGATAATTGTTATACTGTACTAAATCCATGATGAGTAGATGTTAATAGCTGTTTAACTTCATGGTTATTTAATTGTACATGTATGTTCCGTGAGCAGAGTAATTGTCAGAAGCTGAGGTCGGAGATATTTATGTGTGAAGTATACCACTGTCCATGTATGGTTCTAAGATTGTTGAATGTTTAATACATACAGTTCATTAGTTAGAGAGATTATATCGAATAGGTTCGATTTATAAGGTGGTACTAGTGTACATGTATATTTAGGTTATATTGATATCACCACAGAATGTTGTTTTAGTGCGATATATAATTAATCGACACTCAAAGCTAAGATAGATCATACATGTATATATTTATGCACACGCATTTTTGTTCACGTTGTGTAGTTTGATGCGTCAAGGGCTTAGTAATTATAACACTGTAATAATATAAACTGACAATATCCGTACACTATTATACAGTATTAATCTGTTTAGATATTGAATGTATGTACACAGTATTGGACGAATAAGTGTATGATACTAATTATCGGTGTTTTGTTAAAAGTATACATGTATTTGTTGTCTGGTGAATCTAGATCTGTAAGTACATGAATGAGGTTGTTTTGTTTACGAAGGATAGACTTTAAACAGAGTACCCAATTCATAGATATATTGGGATAATGCTATAGACCGTCACGTATACATATTATAATGATATAAATGGTGCATGGAATGAGTTATTGCCCGAGTTGAAACAGATTTGTTGATAAAAAAAAATCTATATACATTGTAATTATATTGTATAGCATATATTTCAGAATTATAGATACATTGTATGTTATATAATAAGGTATGTTTGATGCATTGTACTGGTAGATACATTGAGAGAATAAGAGATTGCACAGGTCAAGAGTTATAATTATACATCATAGTAGAATTGTACATTGAGATAATTATTGCGTCAGTTGTACAGAGGTGTTTATGTGATATCAGAGGTATATAGAAATTATATGACATATTGTTGTGCATGCACTGATAGTAACTGTTGAATAAGTGTAATCTTGAGTATATTATATTTACCGAAGGGCAGATACTATATATGTTATATGCAAATTGTGCATATTGTGATTTTTTTACTACTATTTAATAGTTGAAACATATCGTGATGCCTCAGAATTATAGGGAAGTTGTTTGCCATATTATTGTATATCCTCAGTACATCATATTGATAATTAATTAAGTGTAGTTTGAGTGTACTATATATAGCCAAGGACAGGAGCTATCTACATTTACGTTGTACGAGCATTTAGTGATTTTTGCATCAGTTGAATCTGATTGTTTTGCGTGAAAAACTATACATTGTAATTATTGATACGGGAGATGTCAGAAGTAGAGGAAAGTTGTATGCTATATTATATTATGTATGCTTGGAACATTATTTTGATAATTTAATCCGTGTATTTGTGAGTATACTATATTATAGCAAAGTACAAGAGAGGTGTATATTATACATGTTTGTGAATTGGGCATTTAGATGGTTAATGTACTAGTTGATACTGATTGCGTATACATGTATATATGTAGTTATACTGGAGATTATATTGTGTATGTTATGTGCATTGTATTGATAATTTAATACATTGTTTGTACATGCATTTGTGATTATACTATATATGTTATTTATGAATTGTGCGTTTAGTGATTATTGCACTAGTGGTGTAAAGTGAAAGTGAAAGTAAAACTGAAAGTGAAAGTAAAACTGAAAGTTGAAGTGAAAGTGGTGAAAGCTGTGAAAGTGTATTCATAATAAGATTCAAGGAGTTGTGTTTATGTGTTGATAGTGCTTAGTAGTGAACTAGTGCGTGAGCAATCAACAATGGCGTCATATCAAGGACGTAGCAGTGGGAATACGGGTATGGACGAGGAGGAAGACAGTGCACAAAGAGAGATCGAGAGAATTAGAGAGCAAAGAGAGAAGGTACTATCAACTAGAAGGGCCAAACCACAATATCGGTCAGATAGAAGATATGAGAAGGAAAGTGAGGACAAGTATGAGGAAGTGAGAAAGGAGAAGAAGAAATTGGAGGAAAGTATGGCTGAACTAGAGTTTGCATTGAGACATCACGCATCTACACAGAGTACACCTAAACCCTTGAATAAACCAGCTTACCATGACACTGAACAGGAAGATAGGTTACGACATTTGGAGAAAGAATTAGACAGAAAACTGTATAAGATCGAAAGATGGGAAGAAGTGATCGCATTAACCCAAAGAGAGGAACAATTAGACGAACAAGAGAAGAGAATTCAGAGATTATTGGGACATAGTTTATCGACCATGGATGTACAAGATAAGATAGAACATAGAACTAGTACAGACGTTAACGTCAATTTAAACTTAACACCATTCTCCGGGAAGGAACCAGTACCGAAAAATGAATCTACATTCGAGGAGTTCCGAATGGAGTTAGAGAGTGTTAGACATGTATATTCAGAGCATGTATTGAAACAAGCCCTACGTAAGACTCTACGAGACCAAGCTAGAAGAACAATGCTACACTTAGGAACCGACGCATCGGTGGATGACATTCTCAGAAGCATTGAGGAGAATTTCGGAAACGTGGCAAGCGAAGATAGTTTACTGGCACGATTCCTACTAGCAGAGCAGATGGCCGATGAATCCGTTGTAGAATGGAGTCTGCGACTAGAAGAACTGATCATTCAAGCATTCCCTAAACGTAAACTGCCCGAGATAGAAAGAAGTAATAAACTGAAAAACCGATTTTGGAGGGGTCTATGGAACGAAGAGCTGAGGAAAGCCACTAGAAGTCATTTTGATAGCGAAATGTCTTATGAAGATTTGAGAAACAAGGTCCGAACAGAAGAATATGAAATAAAGATGCAAAAAGAAAGATCGGGAAATAGGACAAAGCAGGGAAGACTAAATCAACAGAATGTGACATCGGAGGAGAATACGACCGAACAAGTACTTGCAGAAATCATAGCAAAGCTAGATAAATTAGAGAAGAAAGTGGATGATTTCCAAAGCAATACACAGGAAAATCAGAGAGACAGTCAACAACCGAGGGAGAGAGGCAGAGGCTATTATAGACCAAGGAATAGACGCTATATGGGACCTGACAGAAGAACAAATGACACTCAGAATAGTCAGTCTCAAGACAACCAGCCACCTTTAAACTAAGTGATGTCACCATTGAGGGTCAAATGGCTGACGATGACAACAAGGGCCCATTCAACAAAACCAAATCTGAATTGTTTGATAGACTAATAGGATATTCAAATGAAGCGGAAGTTTATGTAAACGGATTGAAGACAAATGCTCTTATTGATAGTGGTTCTATGATAACAACCATCAGTGAAGGGTTTTTGAATAAGATTGACAATAAACCAATATTACATGAACTTAATGAACTTTCAATAGTGGGTGCAGATGGCAGTGAAATTCCATACAAGGGATATATCGAAACATTCATATCAGTTCCTGGAATTGTCCAAGAAGCAGTCACAGTGCCAGTACTTGTAGTCAACAGCACTGATTACAATCTCTCTGTACCAGTAATCATAGGGACAAATGTGCTTAGACTATTACGAAAATGTGACACTGAAGAATTACCTGAGGTTTGGAAGTCAGCATTCATGAATATTGCAGCTAACCATGTTGGAACGGTCAAAAGTACAAATAAGAACAATATTGAGTTGAAGCCGTTTGAAACCATCACATTATCAGGAATAGCACGGTTGTCAAGAGATTGCACTGAAGCGGTGACAGAACAATCAGCTACAGCAACGAGTAGAATAGGTGTGTGTCCCAGGGTAGTGCAAACACAAGGTCAGCGAAGTACTGTACGGGTACCCGTGAGAATATTCAACATGTCCGCTAAAGCAGTTTCAATTGGACCGAAATCCTTACTGTGTAAATTACAAGAAGCGAAGGTTCTGAGAGCAATGAAGCCGGAAACTAGTGCCAACATGAAACAGAATTCACACGGTACAGAAGACGGCCAATCCAAAGATGAATTTCTTGACAAAATTAAGGTCAGTCTAGACCATTTAGACGAAGAAGAAAGGTCAAAGATGGAAAACTTGCTTTGGAAATGGAAGGACGTATTTTCCCAAGGGCCTCTGGACATTGGCAACACGAACGTAGTCCAACACAAGATCAACTTGGAGAATGAGGATCCATTTAAAGAACCCTACCGTAAGGTACCACCTGGATTGATAGATGAGGTTAGAGAGCATATCCAAGAGATGTTGGCCATGGGTGCTATTCGACCATCTCACAGCCCATTCTCATCCAATGTTGTAATTGTGCGGAAAAAGGACGGTACGATCAGATTTTGTTTAGACTACCGGAAGCTGAACTCTAGAACACATAAAGACGCATATCCACTTCCGCGCATAGACGATACCCTGCATCTTCTCGCGGGAGCCAAATATTTTTCAAAACTTGACTTGAAATCTGGATATTGGCAAGTGGAAGTCCAAGAACAGGATAAAGAGAAAACAGCCTTCCAAGTGGGAAATCTGGGATTCTTTGAATGCAACCGTATGCCGTTTGGACTGTGCAACGCGCCAGCCACGTTTCAAAGACTGATGGAACGCTGCATGGGTACACTTAACCTGAAAGAATGCTTGATCTACCTAGATGACATTATTGTTTTCTCTTCCACATTTGAAGACCACATTCAACGGTAAGATGCAGTTTTTGAACAACTTAAGACCAACAACCTTAAATTGAAAGCATCCAAATGTGAATTTCTGTTAGACCATGTGACTTATCTAGGACACTTTGTTTCCAGAGAAGGTATCAAAACAGACCCGGACAAAACGGAAACCATCAGAAATTGGCCAGTACCAAATACCATCAAGGAAGTGAGAAGCTTTCTCGGATTCGCTGGTTATTACAGAAAGTTCATCAAGGACTTTTCTCGAATCATCAGACCATTAAACGACATGTTAACTGGCATTTCCAAGAACAAGCCCTTAACGTTGATGTCTGGACGAAGTAGATGGTAGATGTCCCCTTCATTGTGGAGAAACATACCTTTATTAATAATAATACGCGTGGATTTACATATTTAATAATTGCGGGAAAAAAACACTGGCCAGTGTGGAATTGTGTGGAAGAGGATTTATGATTGACTCTGTGACTTTATAGATGAACACAGGAAGTGCATAATTTGAACAATTTTGTACGGATCTGTCGATGGATATTGGACTCTTTGGAATATATTTAGTGATTTAGTGATTGTGTATTTAATTTGTTGTTAGCTGTAGATAATGTAGTCAGTTGGAGCGATGTAAATATAGCACTTTAAGATCTCATTGTTATTTAAATTTTTGATACGCAGATTATGCTGTGTTTACAGTAAACTGTCCATGATTGCTAGTACGCTGATTGATTAGTATACGCCTAGATTCCTTATAAAAACATAGAATAAGAGATAGCTTGAGCTATTTATTGACCCCAACTGACTACACCCATGTCATGATGCATAGATGTATATGTAAAGTTTTTGTAAACATTGCTCAGTAACTGTATTTAATGTGTCATATTTCATATTCCTGAAATTGTTATTATATCAAATTTAAAGGGATAGGTCATACAACCGTATATATGTAAACATTGCTCAGTAAATGTATTTAATGTGTCATATTTCATATTCCTGAAATTGTTATAATATCAAATTTAAAGGGATAGGTCATACACCCGTATATATATAAACATTGCTCAGTAAATGTATTTGATGTGTCATATTTCATATTCCTGAAATTGTTATTATATCAAATTTAAAGGGGTAGGTCATACACCCGTATATATGTTAACATTGCTCAGTAACTTTCTTTGATGTTTCATATTTCATATTCATGAAATTGTTATTATAATAATTATTATTGTTATAATCATAAATTAAAGGGGTAGGTCATATACCCAGATATATCTCAACATTGTTAATAACCTTTATTTGTCAGTATTTGTATAGGGGTAGCCACTTCATCCGTATATATTTCAACATTGTGACGTACCTTTATTTGATATGTAAGTCATATTTATGAAATTGTTTTTGTACCCAATTTAAAGGGATAGCAATTTCACCCATATATATATTTCAACATTGTGCAGTACCTTTATTTGATGTGTGAGTCACATTTATGAAATTGTATTTGTAGTAAATTTAAAGGGATAGCAATTTCACCCATATAAATATGTCAACATTGTGCAGAACCTTTATTTTGATGTATGAGTCACATTTATGAAATTGTTTTTGTATCAAATTTAAAGGGATAGCGATTTCACCCATATATATATGTCAATATTGTTCCGTACCTTTATTTGATGTGCGAGTCATATTTACGAAATTGTTTTTTGTAGTAAATTTAAAGGGATAGCAATTTCACCCATATATATATTTCAACATTGTGCCGTACCTTTATTTGATGTGTGAGTCACATTTATGAAATTGTGTTTGTAGTAAATTTAAAGGGATAGCAATTTCACCCATATATATATATATATATATTTATGTCAACATTGTGCCGTACCTTTATTTGATGTATGAGTCATATTTATGAAATTGTTTTTGTATCAAATTTAAAGGGATAGCAATTTCACCCATATATATATGTCAACATTGTGCCGTACCTTTATTTGATGTGTGAGTCATATTTATGAAATTGTCTTTTGTAGTAAATTTAAAGGGATAGCAATTTCACCCATATATATATGTCAACATTGTGCAGTACCTTTATTTGAGGGTTGAGTCATATTCTAAATTGTTGAGTGTTATATTCTTATTTCTGTGAGTGTCATCATTTTGTCAATGTTGAATAGAGTATGCATACATGTTACAAACCAGTACACGGACAATAAATTTTGAGTGGTTGATTGAAAAACATATAATATATTGTTGTTTCATGATAGTGATCTAGGATCATTGGTATAATTGTCTTACAAATTGACAGAGCGTCGTGCGTTTTTGTGTGTAATTGTCTTGGCATTCATTAGATGAGTGTTTATTTGGTGTTCCGTATTCAGAGTTTGTCTGTTTACATCTGAAATTCTTTATTTGAGAGTTTTGTGAGATAGTTAATTTGAGTGAGTCAAAGCAAAACTGTTGGATATTTGAAATTAACTTGACATTGTATATTGCTTTTTATGTATGCACGGTGTATACCCGTATCGGCACCCTCTCTGTGCAAAACGCTGTATCGGCACCCTCTCTGTGCTGGCACCGGACTTTCTCTGTGCAAAACAATGCTTTCTGAGGACAAAATCGACACGAGAGGTAAGAAAATCATTGTTTTTGCCAAAAATACAGATTTTTGCTTAAAAAACGATAGCCCACGGAACAACCCAATGCTTAAGCACTGTCCCCATGTTGTTCGATTTGCTATATCAGTTGCCACAAGTTCAGACTAAGATGGAATGTTGACCGAGGGTACTGGTAAGAATGAACACGGAGTTCTGTTTCGGACAGTTAAATGCGATTTTTCATCAATATAAAAATATCTCGTACCTCAGATGGAAAGTCATTGAACTAATCCGGCCTATAAATGCTTTTTATATGGTTATTTTAATCAAATAACGTTAAAAACAGCCTACTTTCGGTTTAGTTGTGGCACCGGCACCCTCTCTGTTCTGGCACCGGCACCCTCTCTGTGCGTTGCAGCTTACTGGCACCGGCACCCTCTCTGTGCTCACAATAATAAAAGCGCTAATTAGCGCTGAAAGAATAGTCTGGTTCCCGCGGTCAGACAACTATATTTCCAGCTGCAAAGGCTGTGACACACACCCTGAGCGTGATAATGCATTTATTGAAGAATCAAACATTATTAGTAGTTAAAAGCCCTTCAGAATCGCAGTATTCAATACAAACCAACACAAATCATGTATTTAGTTGTTGTGCTAAATACAATAACCAAATTATGCACGTTAACAAAATATGTGTCCATTTCGATGACGGGATAAAATAATTTTGAAAACTATTTTAAGTGTTGCCTCTTCATACATGTACGAGGGTATATCCAAAAGTAATGTCACTGATGCCATAAAATCGTGTATATTGTCAGTAAAACCACGAACTTTTTCACTTCGTAACTTCAGTCTAATTTGAATATGATGACCAAATTTCACAACAATGCACATAATAGTTCTGGAGATATGAACATTTACTTGAGACATACTTACGAACATCGCCGCAAGTCCGACGTCAACGACGTCACAATGACGTTACTTGCTGACACCTACTCATCCAGCAGTAGTTCATCCCTGGTGATTTCTAACGACTCATAAACCTTGCAGACATTTCCAAGACCTTTAAAAATGTGTAACCCACCCGACACTTGCTCTCTGCGAAATTAAATTATGTTTAAGTGCCCTCTAGATAGTCCCACAGCAAAACTTTTAACTCACCACATAATGATTGCAGTTTTGAACGTCGAATTGAATTGACGGCGTTAAAAATACTATTGGTGTTCTTTTCGGTTCTACCAAAAACCGTTCATATAACTCTCAATCGATAATGATATGGTGATCCATGCCCCTTTAAAAGCTTATACTACATACACATGAGCCTTTGTTTCAGTCATGTGTAACTAAAGTTTCAGTAGGTGACTTTCATAACTTTTAGGAAAAAGTGCATTACTACGCGCAGCGTCTTTTTGTCACAAATCTGTCGTGTTTTCGCTAAGTAATCAATGCGTTGAAAATATATTGCGAGTTTCAAATTAGAGTGACCTTAATGATTTTTTAGCAGCAGACACAACACGTTTGTTTCATCACGTTACGAAAATATTGTCTGCTTTCGAGAATTATTTTTCATAAAAATGCATACAAGAAAATTGTTATGATAATGAAAAAAATCGTAATTTTCGTGTGCGGCGATATGACGTCATAGGTATATTTTAAATGTTTATATAATCCAGTTATGAAAATCGAATAATTCAGTACGTGATATATTGATCAGAATTGAATTGTTGAACATTTTGATATCATATTTATGCATATCGGCTTTATAAACAAATAAACCACGGGAGGGGTGACATTACTTTTGGATATACCCACGTATGTATAACTAAATTGACATTCCCAAGCTTTGTTTTGTTTGCCAAAGAAATCGAATATATTAATCTTTGTTCGTTACTATTTTTGCACTTAACGTATTTGTTTTATACTGAATAGGATTTTTCATTTCTTTTTTAGCTCTCTGAAGCGTAAACCGAAACCAAACCCATCATGCAAAACGACGCAGATCAGCAGAATACCAGACCCTTGTTTGGTCAACTAATCATTCTTGGGCACCAAAACACAGTCTACATACGCAAAATGAAATCATCGGTGATCTTTCCATATGTCCAACTAATCGAGCATGGGCGCCAACATTTAGTCCCAGATGCCATGGGACTGTTTCAAACGACAACAAACATGAGTATTTAAGTGTAAATGAGGTCGTCAGTGGTGAAATGACAGTGAAAACTGCACTAAAATGTACATATTGTGATAAAGTATTTGGTAGAAAAAGTTATTTGAAAAGACATGTGCAAAGACATGCGTCAATGGGAATGCCATATGTTCTATGTGGAAAAGTATACTTTACCAATGTATACTTAGTAGTTGTATACATATCCAAAATGTCTGTGAAACATGTAAGAAACGGTATAGCTCAAAACTCGGACTGTCACGACATGTAAATAATACACATAAGTCTACATTTGCCTTCTTTTGTGATGCACATGGAAAGGGATTTAACTACAGAAGTGACTTAAATGATCTTGAAATATTCTAACATTATTTGAACATTGTTTGTTTATGTACCTTATAGCATGTATATTCACGATTGCCAACCGAATCATTTATTCATATGATTATCACAATTAAAATGTGTTCTACATTTTCAACGAATGATATTAAAGGTCTATTTGTGGTGGTCATATAATAAACACCATACTTTATAGGTTGCCCCTTTAGAAGTGTCAGGTGTTAGTGAGTAAATCTATTTGCCAACCAAAGTAGTATGCTTTATTATAAAATTGTGTCAGATTATATGTAATGATTGCACCGGACGGTGCAAGCGTAACAAGTCATTTGCATTCATTAAAACTTCTAACTTACTTAGAATATAGTATCCTGCAATTTGATTAGCCAATAGAAAATGGCACAAAGACATGGCGTTAAGTATGCTTAGAATTAAAAAGATTTTTGGTAAGAATGTTCATAAAAGACACTTCATACGAAGTAAGTACATGTATTAAAATTAAAATCAAAAGATAGATCTAAATTTGATATATTGTATTTCAACAGCTATACATGCGTATGAAATTAACACTTGTTAAAACACTATTTGTTTACATGTTCTAGATTGATAAGTTAACGTTGTTGTTGTTCCGCTATAGCATAAAAAGAGTGTTTAAACTATATCGTATTTTGTCTTATTTTATCGGGTGAAAATTAAGATACTCAATGAGTGTTAAATATTTATTATTGAAGTTATGTCTATAAATTCAACACTAAACACACACCTGATTCAGTATCTTCCATTTACCATAGGAACAATATTCATAAACATACAGCAATCCAATGACATCAGTGATAAAGACTAGTTATTATGCGTACATCATATGCATTAGTCAAAGTAAGACTTATTGTGATACTTTACAATACACATTGAATATACAACACATTTTGATAAACAGAAGTTGACTCGTTTATATGATATGGTACTGATTAACAATTTCAAGTCCTTCAAATTCAGTCCTTGTCATATTCGGTTCAGGTGACTTCTCTCAACTCATGAACCGCAGTGCTTTACCATGAAAGAGTCGGTATAACGTCTTCAAAAACTTCATTATATCCATTTTATTAATCAATTGCAAAGTATTATGCAGCGAATTACACTTTAAAAAAAACCAACAGAAGCAAAAATGGTATGTTGTTTATAGCAAAATATGTCCGCGGCAAAGAGTCGAAGGAACTGGCTGTTCAAATCAACATGTTTTTCAGTTGCTTCTAATGTGACAATATGGTTGGCAGTTTTTCGCTCAATTCTTTTCGAAGAGCGTCCATTGATTCTGCAGCAAAAAGCGCTGTGTTTTATTTCGTTGGCATTTTTTTTGCATTTTGAAGGTGTAGATTGAGGCTTTGCAGGTCCAGGATAAACTGAATTTACATAAGTCAGTGTAGTCCAAATAGGATCGATTGCATATAAAGGTAGAACATAGTTACATATGCTACCATTTATTTGAGGACGTTGGCGTCCATGATCATTTGTTGCACGTATGGAATGAACACCATTACCGAGTATTTACACTTTGTTTTTGGTGTTCAAGAATGATCAGGTGACCGAACACGGTTCTGGTTTTCTGCTGATCCGCGTCGTTTTAATTGATGGAGCCATACGTTTGATTTCCGTTTACGCTTCAGAGAGCTGAAAAAGAAATGAAAAATCCTACACAGTTAAACGAATACATTAAGTTCAGTAAAAATAACGACTGAAATTGATATGATATTATTTGATTTTTTTGCATACAAAACGCAGGTGTGGAATATCATATTTGTATATGGGTGTACATTAAAGCAAATATATTCTTCACATACGTCTGCTTCTACTAAAACGCGCATGATTTAGTTATACATATGAAGATGCTATTATTTTATCCCGTCATGGAAATGGACACATATTTTGTTAACGTGCATATTTTGATTATTGTAGTTAGCACAGCAACTTACTTTATACATGATTTGTGTTTGTTTATATTGAATAATGTAGGGCTTTTACAAATAATAATGTTCGATTCTTTCATAAATGCATTATCACGCTCAGGGTTCTGTTCTTTCCGCGCTATTTAGCGCTTTGATTATTGTGAGCACAGAGAGGGTGCCGGTGCCAGTACGCTGCAACGCACAGAGAGGGTGCCGGTGCCAGAACAGAGAGGGTGCCGGTGCCACAACTAAACCGAAAGTAGGCTATTTTTGACGTTATTTGATTAAAATAACCATATAAAAAGCATTTAAAGGCCGAATTAGTTCAATGACTTTCCATCTGAGGTGCGAGATATTTTTATATTGATGAAAATTCGCATTAAACTGTCCGAAACAGAACTCCGTGTTCATTCTTACCAGTACCCTCGGTCAACATTCCATCTTAGTCTGAACTTGTGGCAACTGATATAACAAATCGAACAACATGGGGACAGTGCTTAAGCATTGGGTTGTTCCGTGGGCTATCGTTCTTTAAGCAAAAATCTGTATTTTTGGCAAAAACAATGATTTTCTTACCTCTCGTGTCGATTTTGTCCTCAGAAAGCATTGTTTTGCACAGAGAAAGTCCGGTGCCAGCACAGAGAGGGTGCCGATACAGCGTTTTGCACAGAGAGGGTGCCGATACGGGTATACACCGTGGTATGGGCTCGCATGGTTGATATTGAAGTTATATGATTCATGTACGATACATTGCAAATGTGTCCCAACTATCTTAAAGTGTGACTCTGTGTTGCTTGTCTATTATAATTTTGAATGAGATTATACGGTCACTGTAAGATAATTGTTATACTGTACTAAATCCATGATGAGTAGATGTTAATAGCTGTTTAACTTCATGGTTATTTAATTGTACATGTATGTTCCGTGAGCAGAGTAATTGTCAGAAGCTGAGGTCGGAGATATTTATGTGTGAAGTATACCACTGTCCATGTATGGTTCTAAGATTGTTGAATGTTTAATACATACAGTTCATTAGTTAGAGAGATTATATCGAATAGGTTCGATTTATAAGGTGGTACTAGTGTACATGTATATTTAGGTTATATTGATATCACCACAGAATGTTGTTTTAGTGCGATATATAATTAATCGACACTCAAAGCTAAGATAGATCATACATGTATATATTTATGCACACGCATTTTTGTTCACGTTGTGTAGTTTGATGCGTCAAGGGCTTAGTAATTATAACACTGTAATAATATAAACTGACAATATCCGTACACTATTATACAGTATTAATCTGTTTAGATATTGAATGTATGTACACAGTATTGGACGCATAAGTGTATGATACTAATTATCGGTGTTTTGTTAAAAGTATACATGTATTTGTTGCCTGGTGAATCTAGATCTGTAAGTACATGAATGAGGTTGTTTTGTTTACGAAGGATAGACTTTAAACAGAGTACCCAATTCATAGATATATTGGGATAATGCTATAGACCGTCACGTATACATATTATAATGATATAAATGGTGCATGGAATGAGTTATTGCCCGAGTTGAAACAGATTTGTTGATAAAAAAAATCTATATACATTGTAATTATATTGTATAGCATATATTTCAGAATTATAGATACATTGTATGTTATATAATAAGGTATGTTTGATGCATTGTACTGGTAGATACATTGAGAGAATAAGAGATTGCACAGGTCAAGAGTTATAATTATACATCATAGTAGAATTGTACATTGAGATAATTATTGCGTCAGTTGTACAGAGGTGTTTATGTGATATCAGAGGTATATAGAAATTATATGACATATTGTTGTGCATGCACTGATAGTAACTGTTGAATAAGTGTAATCTTGAGTATATTATATTTACCGAAGGGCAGATACTATATATGTTATATGCAAATTGTGCATATTGTGATTTTTTTTACTACTATTTAATAGTTGAAACATATCGTGATACCTCAGAATTATAGGGAAGTTGTTTGCCATATTATTGTATATCCTCAGTACATCATATTGATAATTAATTAAGTGTAGTTTGAGTGTACTATATATAGCCAAGGACAGGAGCTATCTACATTTACGTTGTACGAGCATTTAGTGATTTTTGCATCAGTTGAATCTGATTGTTTTGCGTGAAAAACTATACATTGTAATTATTGATACGGGAGATGTCAGAAGTAGAGGAAAGTTGTATGCTATATTATATTATGTATGCTTGGAACATTATTTTGATAATTTAATCCGTGTATTTGTGAGTATACTATATTATAGCAAAGTACAAGAGAGGTGTATATTATACATGTTTGTGAATTGGGCATTTAGATGGTTAATGTACTAGTTGATACTGATTGCGTATACATGTATATATGTAGTTATACTGGAGATTATATTGTGTATGTTATGTGCATTGTATTGATAATTTAATACATTGTTTGTACATGCATTTGTGATTATACTATATATGTTATTTATGAATTGTGCGTTTAGTGATTATTGCACTAGTGGTGTAAAGTGAAAGTGAAAGTAAAACTGAAAGTGAAAGTAAAACTGAAAGTTGAAGTGAAAGTGGTGAAAGCTGTGAAAGTGTATTCATAATAAGATTCAAGGAGTTGTGTTTATGTGTTGATAGTGCTTAGTAGTGAACTAGTGCGTGAGCAATCAACAATGGCGTCATATCAAGGACGTAGCAGTGGGAATACGGATATGGACGAGGAGGAAGACAGTGCACAGAGAGAGATCGAGAGAATTAGAGAGCAAAGAGAGAAGGTACTATCAACTAGAAGGGCCAAACCACAATATCGGTCAGATAGAAGATATGAGAAGGAAAGTGAGGACAAGTATGAGGAAGTGAGAAAGGAGAAGAAGAAATTGGAGGAAAGTATGGCTGAACTAGAGTTTGCATTGAGACATCACGCATCTACACAGAGTACACCTAAACCCTTGAATAAACCAGCTTACCATGACACTGAACAGGAAGATAGGTTACGACATTTGGAGAAAGAATTAGACAGAAAACTGTATAAGATCGAAAGATGGGAAGAAGTGATGGAGAAGAAGGAAATCGCATTAACCCAAAGAGAGGAACAATTAGACGAACAAGAGAAGAGAATTCAGAGATTATTGGGACATAGTTTATCGACCATGGATGTACAAGATAAGATAGAACATAGAACTAGTACAGACGTTAACGTCAATTTAAACTTAACACCATTCTCCGGGAAGGAACCAGTACCGAAAAATGAATCTACATTCGAGGAGTTCCGAATGGAGTTAGAGAGTGTTAGACATGTATATTCAGAGCATGTATTGAAACAAGCCCTACGTAAGACTCTACGAGACCAAGCTAGAAGAACAATGCTACACTTAGGAACCGACGCATCGGTGGATGACATTCTCAGAAGCATTGAGGAGAATTTCGGAAACGTGGCAAGCGAAGATAGTTTACTGGCACGATTCCTACTAGCAGAGCAGATGGCCGATGAATCCGTTGTAGAATGGAGTCTGCGACTAGAAGAACTGATCATTCAAGCATTCCCTAAACGTAAACTGCCCGAGATAGAAAGAAGTAATAAACTGAAAAACCGATTTTGGAGGGGTCTATGGAACGAAGAGCTGAGGAAAGCCACTAGAAGTCATTTTGATAGCGAAATGTCTTATGAAGATTTGAGAAACAAGGTCCGAACAGAAGAATATGAAATAAAGATGCAAAAAGAAAGATCGGGAAATAGGACAAAGCAGGGAAGACTAAATCAACAGAATGTGACATCGGAGGAGAATACGACCGAACAAGTACTTGCAGAAATCATAGCAAAGCTAGATAAATTAGAGAAGAAAGTGGATGATTTCCAAAGCAATACACAGGAAAATCAGAGAGACAGTCAACAACCGAGGGAGAGAGGCAGAGGCTATTATAGACCAAGGAATAGACGCTATATGGGACCTGACAGAAGAACAAATGACACTCAGAATAGTCAGTCTCAAGACAACCAGCCACCTTTAAACTAAGTGATGTCACCATTGAGGGTCAAATGGCTGACGATGACAACAAGGGCCCATTCAACAAAAACAAATCTGAATTGTTTGATAGACTAATAGGATATTCAAATGAAGCGGAAGTTTATGTAAACGGATTGAAGACAAATGCTCTTATTGATAGTGGTTCTATGATAACAACCATCAGTGAAGGGTTTTTGAATAAGATTGACAATAAACCAATATTACATGAACTTAATGAACTTTCAATAGTGGGTGCAGATGGCAGTGAAATTCCATACAAGGGATATATCGAAACATTCATATCAGTTCCTGGAATTGTCCAAGAAGCAGTCACAGTGCCAGTACTTGTAGTCAACAGCACTGATTACAATCTCTCTGTACCAGTAATCATAGGGACAAATGTGCTTAGACTATTACGAAAATGTGACACTGAAGAATTACCTGAGGTTTGGAAGTCAGCATTCATGAATATTGCAGCTAACCATGTTGGAACGGTCAAAAGTACAAATAAGAACAATATTGAGTTGAAGCCGTTTGAAACCATCACATTATCAGGAATAGCACGGTTGTCAAGAGATTGCACTGAAGCGGTGACAGAACAATCAGCTACAGCAACGAGTAGAATAGGTGTGTGTCCCAGGGTAGTGCAAACACAAGGTCAGCGAAGTACTGTACGGGTACCCGTGAGAATATTCAACATGTCCGCTAAAGCAGTTTCAATTGGACCGAAATCCTTACTGTGTGAATTACAAGAAGCGAAGGTTCTGAGAGCAATGAAGCCGGAAACTAGTGCCAACATGAAACAGAATTCACACGGTACAGAAGACGGCCAATTCAAAGATGAATTTCTTGACAAAATTAAGGTCAGTCTAGACCATTTAGACGAAGAAGAAAGGTCAAAGATGGAAAACTTGCTTTGGAAATGGAAGGACGTATTTTCCCAAGGGCCTCTGGACATTGGCAACACGAACGTAGTCCAACACAAGATCAACTTGGAGAATGAGGATCCATTTAAAGAACCCTACCGTAAGGTACCACCTGGATTGATAGATGAGGTTAGAGAGCATATCCAAGAGATGTTGGCCATGGGTGCTATTCGACCATCTCACAGCCCATTCTCATCCAATGTTGTAATTGTGCGGAAAAAGGACGGTACGATCAGATTTTGTTTAGACTACCGGAAGCTGAACTCTAGAACACATAAAGACGCATATCCACTTCCGCGCATAGACGATACCCTGCATCTTCTCGCGGGAGCCAAATATTTTTCAAAACTTGACTTGAAATCTGGATATTGGCAAGTGGAAGTCCAAGAACAGGATAAAGAGAAAACAGCCTTCCAAGTGGGAAATCTGGGATTCTTTGAATGCAACCGTATGCCGTTTGGACTGTGCAACGCGCCAGCCACGTTTCAAAGACTGATGGAACGCTGCATGGGTACACTTAACCTGAAAGAATGCTTGATCTACCTAGATGACATTATTGTTTTCTCTTCCACATTTGAAGACCACATTCAACGGTTAGATGCAGTTTTTGAACAACTTAAGACCAACAACCTTAAATTGAAAGCATCCAAATGTGAATTTCTGTTGGACCATGTGACTTATCTAGGACACGTTGTTTCCAGAGAAGGTATCAAAACAGACCCGGACAAAACGGAAACCATCAGAAATTGGCCAGTACCAAATACCATCAAGGAAGTGAGAAGCTTTCTCGGATTCGCTGGTTATTACAGAAAGTTCATCAAGGACTTTTCTCGAATCATCAGACCATTAAACGACATGTTAACTGGCATTTCCAAGAACAAGCCCTTAACGTTGATGTCTGGACGAAGTAGATGGTAGATGTCCCCTTCATTGTGGAGAAACATACCTTTATTAATAATAATACGCGTGGATTTACATATTTAATAATTGCGGGAAAAAAACACTGGCCAGTGTGGAATTGTGTGGAAGAGGATTTATGATTGACTCTGTGACGCATCGTCAAAGGGGTTGGGAGCTGTGTTATATCAGACTATGGACGGGATTGAACGGGTTGTAGCGTACGCTAGTAGAAGCTTAAAGCCGTCGGAACGAAACTACCATTCCAGCAAGCTCGAATTCCTAGCACTGAAGTGGGCAGTGGTTGACAAATTCCACGACTACCTGTACAGCGTTCCATTTGAGATAGTAACCGACAACAATCCCCTAACATACATACAGACGACTGCTAAGTTAGATGCATGCAGACAACGGTGGGCAGCCAGTTTAGCGAACTACAACTTCACCATATATTACAGACCTGGAAAGACACACATTGAGCCCGATGCCCTATCGAGGAAGCCAAACTGTCAGTCCGAAGACACCGATGAAGACGGCAGCTCAGACACAGATATAGTATTAGACTCTGGAAAAGTGGTCGACAAGGACGTAGTCCAAGCGGTTCTTCATGCGCAAGTACTCGATCGTACCGAACCGGACGACACAGACAACGATGAACCAGGATTGGACCAGGATGAATGTCAACCGTTCGTACAAATTGCGGATTGGGTGAATGGTCAGGGATCCGATACAACAATAGCAAGAGTAAAGTACTTAGTAAGCACAGGTGTCGTTCCCACAACAGATGCTCACAAGAAGGAGTCGCCGGAAGTCCAGAAATTTGTACGAAAGTTCAACAGACTGTCATTACAAGACGGCATCCTATACCATGATTCCACGATCCGGGGAAATGTAGTTAAACAACTGGTGTTACCAGAGCTTGTGAGGAAAACGTTGTTTAGAGCGCTGCATGATGATCTGGGGCACCAGGGACGGGATCGAACCATTAGCCTATTCAAAGAGCGTTTCTTTTGGATAGGAATGGACCGTGATGTCGCTAAGTGGGTTAGTGAGTGCGACCGATGTATCCGGAGGAAAACATCACCAACCACAGCAACTGAGTTGGTTAATATACAGTCTTCATCCCCTATGGAATTAGTATGCATCGACTATCTCTCGATGGAAGCTTCCAAAGGCGGATTCGAACATGTCCTCGTAATCACTGACCACTTCACACGCTATGCACAGGCTATCCCTACCAGGAACCAGACGGCAAGAACAACAGCCCGTGTTCTGTTTGATAACTTCTTCGTACATTACGGCTTTCCAGAGAAGCTTCACAGTGACAGAGGACAGAACTTCCTTTTAAAAAATAATGAAGCGACTCTGTAGAATAGCCGGCATCAAACAAACCAGAACGACGTCTTATCACCCACAAGGAAATGGTCAATGCGAGCGATTCAACCAAACATTATTGAAGATGCTAGGCACCCTACCGAACGACCGGAAGTCAGACTGGAAAACGGCCTTTCCATCATTAGTTCACGCATATAATGCTACTGTGAATGAGGCAACAGGTTATTCACCCTTCCATCTTATGTTTGGGCGGAACCCACGGCTAGCCATAGACGCGGTCCTAGGGTTGAAACATCAACTAATCAGTGGCGCGTCTCCATCCCTATTTATGAACCAGTTAGAACAACACTTACAGGAGTCATATGCTTAAGCGAACTTCACAGCTATTAACAGTGGTAAAAGGGCTAAGAAACATTACGACAAACGTATCCGGGAAGTGAAATTAGTCCCCGGCGACAGAGTGTTAATTGAAAATCTGGGCCTCAAAGGCAAACATAAACTCTCAGACAAATGGAGTGAGTATATTTTCCGTGTAGAACAACAACCGGATCCCAACATTCCAGTATTCCGGGTACGACGCGAAGGTGACAGGAACTGTGTTCGAACACTTCATAGGAACCACTTACTCCCCATGAAGCACCTTCCGATTCCGACAGGTTCGGACCTAAGTTCCACGCAGTCATCTGAAGACGAAAGTCCCCATGAACAGTCGGAATCTCCCGAAGAACAAGGTCGAGAAAGCAACACTGTCTCTGACAGGTGCCAAGTTTATTTACCACCGCACAAGAGAACTTCCGGGACCCGAGGATTACTCCCACGAAGATCACAAAGACAGCGCAAGGAGCCAAACTGGTACCGAGCCGGAACTTAGTGCGATACCACTGTATTCAAGACAAGAAACTGCATACATATTACGCGAATACTGACGTTAATTGTAAATTGAAGTGATAAACACTTAGATAGTTGCGAGATAATTCAGTGCGGTAAGAAATATGACGTGTGTGTGTTTAATTTGTGTACATGTGTTTCTGAATTACCCACTACATGTGCCAATGTATTATCATGAATAATTGTGTTTAATTATGGTAATTCTTATTTTGCATGTGACTACATTTGTAAAATTTATGGATCCTAACTTTAAGCTGACTATAAATTATTGTGGATCTTTACTTTTCATGGTAACTATAAATTATTATGGATCTTTACTTTTCATGGTAACTATAAATTATGGATCTTTACTTTTTATGGTGACTATATTTACGGATCCTTACTTTTTATCATGACTAAAATAACGGATCTTTACTTTTGATTGTGAGTATCAATTATGTGTATATTCATATTGTGTACATGTCTAGATGAATTATCTAATATTGATCCATAAAGGTGTGATTTTGTTTAATAAGGGTTACTTTGTATTGGTATTATATTTGATTATACCACTGACTATAAATTATGGATCCTTACTTTTTATTCTGACTATATTTCATGGATCCTTACTTTTTATTGTCACTATAAATAAAAAGTAGATTCAAATTGTGTACATGTATATATGAATTATCTAATATTATTACATGAATGTGTGATTATGTCTAATGAAGGTTACTTTGTGTAAAGCATTATTTTTGATTATGTATAGCATAGAAATTAATTAAGTAGACATAGATTATATATTATATATTTAGATAATATATGTAACCATAGAATTATTATATTAGTACTGTTTTTTTCATACAGTATTGTGATAAGGAAACTTATTAAATTTAAGATAGGCCAAACTTTTTGTAAGTTCTGGTAATGTCGAGGACGACATTTGAATGGAGGAGGGAAATATGTCGCAGAGTTATATTTTTATAATGTTAGGTTATTTATCTTAACATTCTATAGTATAGTATTTATATCAGTCTTTAACATTTGATTGTTGGTCAAAGGGCAGTAACTCTATCCCATTCGCTTTAACTAGGCTTCACATTTAATCTTCTATAATTGGTCTGTAATGATTATCCTTTCATGATATATGTTTATATAGTTCTCACCTTAAATGACAGGTATAGCTGAAATCAACCGTGAACACTGACTAATCGTGAATATTTTTGATCATTCCTATGGTTTTGTCCATTTGTGGAAGATGTATATTTCACTATAAAGTTTTGTAGATTATTATTAAACAATATATTTTACATATATTGCAGGTAAATAACTTTCCTTATACTATACTGTAATGATTTATTTTAAGTAAATAACTGTATTGTTGTGTAAATTATGCTTTCACTGTTGTTATTGATTTGATATCAATGCAAATCAAGATATATTTGTTATACATTGTTTCCATCGATAGATTATATACATGTAATAAATACTTTTAATATAGATTCCTATGGTTTTGTCCATTTGTGGAAGATGTATATTTCACTATAAAGTTTTGTAGATTATTATTAAACAATATATTTTACATATATTGCAGTTACGGGTTATTGTATTACTCCCGCCAGATACCCCACCCACGACCGAGTACATGGATGTACCATGGAAACACATAC
This sequence comes from Spisula subtruncata, assembly GCA_963678985.1. Classification (NCBI taxonomy): domain Eukaryota; kingdom Metazoa; phylum Mollusca; class Bivalvia; order Venerida; family Mactridae; genus Spisula; species Spisula subtruncata. The sequence continues at coordinate 16,729,755 of OY787665.1, forward strand.
GTACCCCACCCGGTGACATTTATATTGAATACTGCGAATATCTAGGGCTTTGACTACTAATAATCTTCGATTCTTCCATAAATTCAAATATCACGCTCAGTGTGTGTGTCACAGCCTTTGTAACTGACAGTATAGTTGTCTGACCACGGGAACCAGACTGTTCTTTCAGCGCTTTTTAGCGCTTTTATAATTGTAAGCACAGAAAGGGTGCCGGTGCCAGTAAGCTGCAACGCACAGAGAGGGTGCCGGTGCCTGAACAGAGAGGGTGCCGGTGCCAAAACTAAACCGAAAGTGTGCTGTTTTTAACGTAATTTGATGAAAATAACCACACACAAAGTATTTAAAGGCCATATTGGTTCAAGAACTTTCCATCTTAGGTGCGAGATATTTCGTATATTGATGAAAAATCGCATTTAACTGTCCAAAACAGAACTCCGTGTTCATTCTAACAAGTACCCTCGGTCAACATTCCATCTTAGTCTGAACTTGTGGCAACTGATATAACAAATGGAACAACATGAGGACATTGTTTAAGCATTGGGTTGTTCCGTGGACTATCGCTTTTTAAGCAAAAATCTGTAATTTTGGCAAAAACAATGATTTTCTTACCTCTCGTGTCGACTTTTGTCCCCAGAAAGCATTGTTTTGCACAGAGAAAGTCCGGTGCCAGCACAGAGAGGGTGCCGATACAGCGTTTTGCACAGAGAGGGTGCCGATACGGGTATACACCGTGGTTACTTCACACAATGACAAAACGTGGATTGATTTAAATACTGGATTGTGTGTGGCAACGGACAGTGCAAAATTTATCCCGTGAAATGGAAATAACTTCAAGAATGAACAGTTTAGACATGCTTGTAGAACCGAGTGGGTGGAGAACAGTTTTCAACAAGATAGACAAGATGAAGATCACGACAGTATGCTGATGAAAACAGATGGAAATACACAATGGTGAGTAAGACATTGGTTTGACAAATTGTTGAAGCGTCTATTGAAGTTTGTTATATTTTTTGTATAAATTGTAGGGTTGTGTACTGAATGTAACAATGTTTTGATTCTCCAAATGTGTTTCATGGTTTTCGTTTTGTAGGTCAACCTTCGCGAGTCGTGAAAATGAGATTAAAAATTCCTTTAGGCCAGAAAACTGGATATAGAGTCGACAGCTATGAATATTTTGATGTTTATTAATTTTTGACGATGCTTAGCCTGTGTATTTACCTGTGTTTCTTGGTTTATTTCAGGGCCTTTCAAAACGATCGATCCGTGGGCGACCCGTATGAATTCAAGAACAATTACTGTGGCGTAGCCCTACCTGGTGAAGAAGCATTGCTTATCTGGATTGTAAACCTAAACGTTGGATAAATATGGCTATTAAATGCATAATGCTGTTGTTTTCAATGATATTTATGACAATTTAAGACGGAATGCCATATTGCAAAATAGTCCGTTATTTGTGGACGGAGCCAAAAAGTGTTCTCAGGCTATTGACCTGAGAACACATACTTATCTCAGGCCATGTGTTATCAGGCAGTTACCATGGTAGTTGCATGAGAAAAAGTCTGTCTTACACAGTAACACCTCATTTTGGTATCTTGGATCATCGTTTGGCATATATTTGTGAAACAATGCCATCCTGCAGCGGGCACTTGGGGAACTAGGTCGGGTCTGCTGCGTTTCATTCGACCACATGGGATCACCATTGTGTGCTACTTCTTTGTGAAACTAGGTCATCATGCATTTTTTCAACTGGGACTTGGGCCTTGAATCATTTCGTTGGGTTATGTATGGTCATTGCTCCGTGTAGTTATGTTATGTTATGTTGCTTTGTGTTTTTCTGTTTTCTGTGCTTGGCTGGTCAAGTTGAGTGCTGCCTTCCCTGTTCGATTTCCTCATGTCTTTTTTACAACTGAAATAACTAGACACATTGTGATGCATCATGGGTCCGTTATTCAGGCATAATTCTACTTCGTGGAGTTCAAAGAGAACTCGGATATCACAAGACCACTTTTTCTCAAACAATATGGTGATTTTTCTTTGTACAAAGGCTCGCTAAACAAAATTTCCCAAACTCGTTTAATATAAGTCTATATCAATTGACAACTCGTGATAGATCCTCTATATAATACCGGATGTTGACATGTAATTGACTGTTGACAATGTTGATAATTAGTGTATTGTCGCACCAGATTAAAGTGAGACCCCTTGCATAACTCGTTGAAGTCCGGAAAACTCCAAAGGTTTAAAACATATACTTAAAACAAGACTGCGTTTAATAAACGCTTATGCCCCCGTGGAAGCCATGTCCATAAAAAGCTAAGTCAATCAGGGGCCATTATTCAGTTAAAATGTTTGATAGTGTTACATGGCTTTGAACTATAAGGGGCTTATGATGGTAAACGAATATGTCACATTTGAAAGCAGTGCCTTGATCGACTTCATGTGTGATCTGGTGATACAGGTATTATGGTTCTTTGTCACTGCATTTCTCCTAGTTGCCATCTATTCATATACCAAGTTTCAAGTCAATATTTTAAATACTTTTGAAGATACGCTCCCGACAAACAATTATCATGAAAATACTGAAGGGGAGATAATTCAAAATGTAAGACAGACAGAGTTGTGGTACTTGGTCCCTGCACTTCTACAAGATACCATATATTTGTATATCAAGTTTTAAGGCAATATTTTAAACACTTTTGAAGATACACTCCGGTCAAAATTTGATTTTGAAAATACTAAAGGGGAGATCATTCAATGGTTCTTGGTCATTGCACTTCTCCAAGTTGCCATCTATTTATATTCCAAGTTTCAAGTCAATATGTTAAATAGTTTTGAAGATATACTCAGAGAGCAAGATTAGACTATAAAAACACTTAAGGGGAGATTATTCAAAATTATAGACAGACAGAGTAATGGTTCTTTGTCAATGCACTTCTCCAAGTTGCCATCTATTCATATTTTAAGTTTCAAGTCAATATGTTAAATAGTTTTGAAGATATACTCAGAGCAAAATTAGACTATAAAAAAACACTAAAGGGGAGATTATTCAAAATTATAGACCGACAGAGTTATGGTTCTTTGTCAATGCACTTCTCCAAGTTGCCATCTATTCATATTTCAAGTTTCAAGTCAATATGTTAAACAGTTTTGAAGATACGCTCCAGACAAAATTTTATTGTAAAAATACTAAAGGGGAGATAAGTCTAAGTCCAAAAGTAGGTCATGGTGAAGGTCAAAATGGAGTCAGGTGATACAGGCGTGTGGAGAGTGGTCATATACAACATCCATACTAGTACGAAAGCTTTGTAGCAAGCCATATTAATGCTAGAAGAAACGGTCAATTTAGGTCAACCAAAAATTTGGCCTTTCAATAAGTCTAAGTCTAAAATTAGGTCAATGTGAAGGACAAAATAGAGTCAGGTGATACAGGCGCGTGGAGAGTGGTCATATACAACATCCATGCAAGTTTGAAGACTTTGTAGCAAGCCATATTAATGCTAGAAGAAACGGTCAATTTGGGTTAACCAAGAATTTGGCCTTTCAATAAGTCCAAAATAAGGTCAATGTGAAGGTCAAAATGAAGTCAGGTGATACAGGCGCGTGGAGAGTGGTCATATACAACATCCATGCAAGTTTGAAAACTTTGTAGCAAGCCATATTAATGCTAGAAGAAACGGTCAATTTGGGTTAACCAGGCCGGACGGACGGACGGACGAACGAACGAACGAACGAACGAACGAACGGACGAACGGACGAACGAACAGGTGAATTATTATTTGCCTCCCGATCTATCGATACGGGAGCATAATTATGTATGGCCGAATACGGAGATAGCGGTACATATATAGTAAATACAAATACACATACGGATCGAATATAACCGAGTATAGCCGGACGAGCTTACGGACTTTGATAAGTCTCAGTTTAATTTGGTAAAGCTATAGTATTTCGCAAATGAAGTGATACATGGCGTCACATGTTTTGTCTTCCAACCGATAGTCGTTGACTTTGTGCATCCTTGCACAGCATGGACTGCAGTATGGACCGTCATTAGGAGCTGTTGGGCTCCAGATCACACCTTCCTCCATCGGCATTGGTGATCCGTCTGAGAACTTCCAACCTTCCAAGTCAGCAGCGTTATCACTGGAACCATCGACCCAATAATCCGAGTGTCCGGAACCTGGTTAATTAAAGTAACAGTGAAATTTGTATTTCGGATTCAGCAAAAATGAGTTTGAAATTTAAATGGAATTCATGAATGTCTGTGGTTGTCAGTGCAATCAGAATAATCCAAAGTTTAAAGTGTATAGAGCTATATCGGAAGATAGTTTTTTCAAAAGTTTCAAAAACTGAAAACTATGATGCTTTCATATCCATTAGATCATTTTTTGCTTCAGTTTTAACAGAAACTCGTTCTGTGATTTAATGGACATGCAAATAGTCCATTTCATACGAAAGTGTTCTAGAACACCCAATGAAACTATAAGAATCGTCTATTTTTCGACGATTGAACAAAGTACACGGAACGCATCCAAAGTTTTAATTTGCAATTCAGGTAGTCTAGCATCATACTAAAAACGATGTAAGTAATTATTTTGACATTGAATGACTGTTAGAATAAAGCTCTATACACTTTAAGACAGACTGTTGGTGAAATTTGAAATGTTGCGATGGATAGGAGTCAGTGGGGGGGCAGTCTTATGTGCCATTGGTCATAACAAGGATCAGTCAGTTTGATTTACACAGCAACCAGATGTCCGTTTTCTATGCAAAGCATTAAGAAGCGCTTTCCACGGGAGGCAATCCATGTCTTCTATACTTAATTAAACGGGAGGTAACTTAGAACTACCAAGCGCTTTGCTAAGGCAACGCACCGCAGGTGTCGTGTTGGTGTAAATCTGCTGCGTGTTTTGCGTTACCACTGTTGGTTGTTTCACGGTTTTCAACAATCTTAAAATATCATTCAATTGAGTACCGGTATAGAACGGAACGGAAGATCTGGCCAGGTGATTATAGACGTGTTCTCATTATCATGCTCAAACTACGTACTCCAAACTAAAAAAAAACACACTTTATTTTGGAACTATGCATCAAAACCAACTTGTGGCAAATTATCTTATTAAAAAATGAACCCCATGTTCATGTAATATGTTTCCATGAATGAAGTAATAAAGAAGTTACAGCAGTTTTTTGTAGCTAAAACATGCTCCAATTGGAGTACGGAGTACGGAGTACGGAGGAAGAGTTGAAGCATGGAGTATGCAATCAAAAGTTTATAATCACGGGGCCTGTTAAGATAAACTATAGAGAACAAAAAAGCAAGTTTGTCTCATTTTGACGAATAAGATATTTTAGCCTCTCGCTTCTCGGCCACGGCCATGCGTATTAGCAATTGGTTGCATGTGACTGTCTGTAAAATGATTGAAAAACCAGTCTGTAAAAAAATTCACTATTAATATCAATTGGCAGATAAATAAAGTCTAGGTCCGACTGAGCAGTTTTTGCCTGAGCAATGTACTCCCGATTTAAATGAATTAGCTTCGGGAGTCATCGGGAGTCATCGGGCACAGGGATTTCACAAATTTTCTAATGACCCAAAACTTCCCTATAGACCCTTGTCCCAATGTCTTCCGATGTCCATTTGTAAAATCGGAAACTTGTACGTGTACATCGCTGAAGAAAAGTGTTCAGTGGGGCCTAGGCATTAGCTTTCACTTACCCGGGAGCTTGTCAATTTCGTTGCGAACAGCATCCAACGTTTCAATATCTCTCAGTCTGAGAAGAACGTAACCTCTATTTGTACATTTGTATTCAGCCTCGTGTTTAGTGGCATAAATACTAGCTATCATGAAACGGGTATCGGTGGGCGAATCAGTTGTGTCTTGAGTCGCCGGAGCATTGGGTACCTCGGTCGCTGGATCATTGGGTACCTCGGTCGCTGGATCACTGGGTACCTCGGTTGCCGGAGCATTGGGTACCTCGGTCGTAAGAGCATTCGTTACCTCGGTCGCCGGATCATTGGGTACCTCGGTCGCTAGAGCATTCGTAACCTCGGTCGCCGGATCATTGGGTACCTCGGTCGCAGGATCATTCGTTACCTCGATCGCCGAATCAACCGTCACTTCGGTCGCCGGATCAACCGTCACTTCGGTCGCCGGATCGTTTATCACTTCAGTCGCCGGATCATTTATTACTTCGGTCGCTGGATCATTTATCACTTCTGTCGTCGAATCGTTTATCACTTCGGTCGCCGGATCATTTATCACTTCGGTCGCTGGATCATTTATCACTTCGGTCGCCGGATCGTTTATCACTTCGGTCGCTGGATCGTTTATCACTTCGGTCGCTGGATCGTTTATCACTTCGGTCGCTGGATCATTTATCACTTCGGTCGCCGGATCAATCGTCGCATCGGTCGCCGGATCATTTATCACTTCGGTCGCCGGATCATTTATCACTTCGGTCGCCGGATCGTTTATCACTTCGGTCGCCGGATCGTTTATCACTTCAGTCGCCGGATCATTTATCACTTCGGTCGCTGGATCATTTATCATTTCGGTCGCCGGATCATTTATCACTTCGGTCGCCGGATCATTTATCACTTCGGTCGCCGGATCATTTATCACTTCGGTCGCCGGATCATTTATCACTTCGGTCGCTGGATCATTTATCATTTCGGTCGCCGGATCATTTATCACTTCGGTCGCTGGATCATTTATCACTTCGGTCGCTGGATCATTTATCACTTCGGTCGCCGGATCGTTTATCACTTCGGTCGCCGGATCGTTTATCACTTCGGTCGCCGGATCGTTTATCACTTCGGTCGCCGGATCGTTTATCACTTCGGTCGCTGGATCATTTATCACTTCGGTCGCCGGATTATTGTCGTCTGCAAATGATGATCTTTTGCAACTATCACATGTTATCAAAGTGACATTGATTAGTGATCATATGGAATGAAAAGTGTTTAGATGTATACAAATTTGAAATGGTCTTACAGAGTAGAGTTACTAGAGTATATGTGTAAATATGTACAACAAAAGTATAACACATATAATGGATACACCCGGCCCAATGGACCTATAAGTCACTATCAGACTAAAATTTTAACATGCTATCTTATGAACATCATGACAAATGAATATGAAGACATCATAATAAATAAAGAAAATAAATACTTATTCATAGGTAGAGTTTCTTCTCTGTACATAGGCACTGACCAAATATTTGCCAACCTTTCAAGAATAATGAGTAAGCAAGTGTCTTAATTTGTTTGCATCGGTCATACTGTAATAAGTTTCATTGAGAATACCTGAAAATGCCATGATTCGTAATTGATTGTCTAACATGTATTGTTTTTGTTTATGATTGAAGTTTTTTTACAAAGGGAAATTGGACCCTTTGTTACAAATGTTACCTTACATAGATTACTAAACAGATCAAATGAAGGTTAATGTTTGTACTATAACCTAGAATGGCAAATAATAATGCTTCACTCACCACAAGACGGTAAATTTTCCCACTGTCCAATTTTGTTGCACGTGACTTCCTGTGATTTCCCGCCAAATCCATTAGCACAACGGACTCTTCTCTTTGCACCTACGTATGCGGCATTGCCAAAGTTTTTATACGAAGGGGGAATACTTCCACATTCTGCAGTACATTATTTATGAAACATTGTTGAAATGTCGAAATGCCGAGCAAAGCCTTTATTTGCCGGTCAGCTTTCTGCTGAAATATGACAGGCATATGAGTTCTTCCATCCGAGATTGAACCCGGCTCGCCGGGTTAGGCGCGCTAACCACCGAGCTACGGAGGCATTGTCAGTCACTTAAAAGGTACCAAACCCATTCGGCATTATAACATAACAGGTTCCGTGTCAGTGGCACAAATATACAGGGTGTTTCATAATATCTGTCCCCTATTACAAACGAATGAAACGAGATTATAATTATACAAAAGCCAAGGCACGATATAATCGTGTTGCTCGGACTTGGGGCCTTATTCACCAACGTTCACTCAATGTAAGTATTGACTATAAATGTTGTCGATTTTAAGCCTTAATATGAGTTTCAGTTTTACAGTGGTGCTTAATAAGACCAACTTTACATTAAAGTATTTTATTTTGCTTGTATTATATTTAAAGTTTACATAAAATAAACAATTCATGACGAGTTCTTTTTGGAAATAAGAAGCAGCTCTAAACGTGAACAATTTGAATAGATGCATTCATTTCGAAAATGCCTATTTCGTCCGTTTTCTAGTAACATGCTGAACTAAGAACGATGCTAAAACAAAACGTAACATGGTGAAAATAGTTATTTGGTGTGAGTACATGTACTTACCAGTATCATAGCACTCCCTAGTCAACAAATCACACGTCTTCCCATATGCACATCCACACGTTGCTCCAAACTGTAAAATGTAATAAAACTGTTTAACTAGAAAAGTCAAAGATACGGAACTGAATGTGAGGATATATAAGTGTTTGTTCTGTATGCATGTTGAATTACTGTTATGTTCAACCATGGTCAAAAGCAATACAGTGTACCCAATTTGTAGTATTACAGTTATCGCACTCTTATACAATGCATTATTAGTTATTGCACTCTTATACAGTGCAGTATTAGTTATTGCACACTTCTCCAGTGCAGTATCAGTTAATGCACTCTTCTCCAGTGCAGTATTAGTTATTGCACGCTTCTCCATTGTAGTATTAGTTATTGCACTCTTATCCAGTGCAGTATTAGTTATTGCACTCATCTCCAGTGCAGTATTAGTAATTGCACTCTTCTCCGGTGCAGTATTAGTTATTGCACTCTTATCCAGTGCAGTATAAGTTATTGCACTTTTCTCCAGTGCAGTAGGGTCCAGTTTTACAGTAAGTGCATCCTTTTTCGCCGTAACATTCAAAGTACTTTGTGTATATTATTCCACCATCCCTATTATCCCGTTTGTTGACAGGGCCTCAGTCAACGTAGCTGGTATAACCGCTTTTTTCGGACGAATATACGTAAGATGAAACATCACTCTCATATTTCCCAAACTTTACCGTAAATTTGAATAAAAAATATTTTAAATATTATAAGATAAAAAAATGAGTTGAATTAAATTTAATCTTACCAGATCTGCGGAAATGGCGCTCCATAAAACCGTCGTACAGCCTGTACAATCAGATAATTCATTCCAATGTTCATAAATTTCGCACAGCTGCATGCCGGTACGGTAGCACGCCAAGTGACAACGGGTTCGGATAAAGCACTGTTTCCAACATTCTGTCACAGGTATGCGATGTAGTAGACGCAAAGGATCCGATCGCGAAGGGCATGTGTTGCTCAGAGTGGTCACGGATTCGCAGTGACCAAATAATATCTGGTTCTGTAACAGTAAACTGGCACTTAATGCTATTACCAGCTTTTTTAGACAAATATAAAACCACATTTTAGTTCCTGAAAGTGATACTCTTTGCATGAAATACCAGCAAAATATAACCAGGACCTCGTCTATAAATATATAGAATTCGAGTTCCTGTCGCAAGTCGCAATCCAACATAATATTATGTAGGTTTATGGTTGGTAGGACTATCTGTTCGAAGAAATTATTATAATATTAATGGTGTATGAGAATCAATTATAAGCACAGTTGCTAATGTAAACTCTCGATAAAATCATGTTTTAAATATTTAAGCCACTTGTTCATGAAACTATAGATCTACAAAAAGCTTCGATGCGTGACTAGTAAAGACTCTGTATTCTATCTCTAAAGGGGTCATTACCTAGAGGTCATAATAGACCTATACATGACACTTTAAAAATATTATTTCGATGCCCTTGGGAATCCACAAGTAACATTAGTCTGAAACGCCGCTCATCATTTACTTAGTTTTCTGATTTTCCCGCATGATGACATTGTTCGTAATTCCTATAATTCATGTCCCTGGCTTAGAATGAGGTGGTCGTAAAGTTCCACTACTTACGGCCTTCTAAGACTGATGCATATTTGAAATCTGAATCATAAGGCGCTTCTTATATGGGCCTATATTCATTGAAAAAGAGATTTGAAATGTTGACAAAAATAAAGTGGCAAAAGTTTGTTTTCCATAAGTAAAGAGTAAACTTTAGACAGTTCTTTCTTCTTTTCTCAAATTATTGATTTTGTACATGTTTACGACTTTCTCATTCTAAGCCAGCAATGTTTCAAAAGAAATAAGGGGTGTGTTCGTAAGACTTTTGCAGAACACTGTCCAAACTGTTCCTGTTCCAAGTACTTACGAACAGAATAAAACTGTTCCGAACAGTGTTCCACTCAAACGACTTACGAACAAAACGGAACAGGAACAGAACAGGAAGTAACAATAATAAAAATAAGTTTAAAGAAATAATATTAAGAAATAAAACGTTTAAGGTGGCCGATATTGTTAGTTTCAGCCGTTATATTGGTGGAAGAAAAATGCCACTAGAAAATTTCCCATTGTTAAAGTTCGGTCATTTCCGTTTTATCCCGTTGACATACTATTGCCAAGGTGATCAGAATAACACATGTCGTGAAGTTTCCGATTGTCTTGTTTTTGTTGTAATGACGTGACCTGTTCTGGCTGCACCACCTATTATTTGGGAACAGATAGAACAGTTCCGGAACACTGTTCCGAAGTGTTCGTAACGCTGTTCTATGTTCTGGAACACAGAACAGTGCGTTACGAACACACCCAAGGGGATTTGCTTTTTATCATTGTCGGATACCCACAGTTGATGCCTCCACTCCGCTACGCACGATCATACATCTACTACGATGTACGTAGCGGAGTAGAGACACCGACTGTGTTTGTTTATGAGAGCGAGGAGCTATTAGTAATCGACTTTCCGTACACAAGGTCATCGATGGTTTCCGAAGCCAAAATTCACAAAATCTGGAAAAATCTTGGCAATGTTCTGGAACCTTTCGGTGTCATACTTATACACTTCTGGAAGTTTTCTGAGCACTTATGAACGGACAAATCTTTTCAGCCATTCTAAATGGCGTATTTCTGTGACATTTTGGAATGGTCAGCACTCCTTTCCTGAGCAGTTCATGTTTCTGTGACAAAATGGCGTACAGCTTCCGCAGTAACACTGAGCTACGAATGCACCAGTCAGTTGCATCCACGACACCAAACCCAGGGGATGAGCGGTGGATAGCCGGGGGAAACTGTCGTATTTTATCTTCCAGCTTCACCCACACTGCCGGGGAAATGTTGGTGATTTTTCTCCGAACCATTACTCCGGGGACAATATTTAGTTGTTTTATGTCCGAGGAAATACCGGCGATTTTACCATCAGCAGGGCGGGGGAATGGTGGGGGTTTTGGGGGGTTTTAGCACCCAAAAGTAAAAATTCCCTCCCATCCTCGGTGGTGGAGCATGTGGATGCAACTGATTGATGCATAAACATGCATTGATGAAAGCTATTAGCACACTCTATGATACAAATGCTATTTCCAAATGCTGTTAAAACTCATTAATTAGCGTTTGATGTTTAGACGTAATACTAGAATGCCTATACTTAGCCTTAAATAAATTAGATATGGAAATTTGAAATGTAGTTTAATGGAATTTCAAAATTATGATGAATTATTAATTTCGAACTCGATATATGAACGTTAAACGTTCCGGTGATGTTGCGTGAGATATCCTATCATGAACATCTACGAGGGGCGTTTCAAACGTTCCAGGAAAGGTTTGATGATGTTGGCCGGGTAGCCATTACTGACGTTACTATTGCAGAAGTGCCATTTTGTACGACACAGCCTCGTGTGTTCTATTCATGGTGAAATATTTATCATGAATTGTTCTATTTAAATGCAAAGTTTGAACTACAATATACTAGTACATTTTTGTAATTTGAACATTTGAACATACGATAAACAGTATTGCACAGTTTTCATGAAACTTTTGAAACGCCCCTCGTACATAATTTATTATGAAGTTACTGCCTAACGAATTAGAAACGTTTAAGTACTGACGTGGGTAAAAAATATAATAATATATAAAGTATGAAGCGTTACTCAACTCAATCAATCGGAATCAGAAATAACACACATATATATAGTGCAATCTTTTATGACACGAGGCAATGCCCTCTATATTGAAGTAAACCTGATAAAAAAAAACATGAACGCCTCTTCGATTATTTAGCCTAATGGCAGACCTCTAGCTGCTTCGAGTACAGGGGTCTCAGGTTCGAGGCCGGTTCATAGGCCTACCAAAGACGAAACAAAAATGGTACCATAAATTCTCTTCTTAGACGCTCGGCATATAAGGGAAACTACTTCCCTTGGCGGTGTAGGCCTATATCATCAGGAATGGGGTGCCAAGAGACAATAATACGTACGTTTATATATTACTTTGAAAAAACATAGCTGTTTCGTTGTAGATCTATACACAAACAAAACAACTTTTTGGACCCGTTCACTATATATACCAAAGAGCGGTAATTGGACTGATTGATTCGGTTCATTTCGGTATTTTGTCTCACCGTATCCATCTACGGGAAGTGCTAACAAACACGCGTACACACTTCCGTGTCAGCGTTGTAAACGATAGCCACGGTGGTATTAGTAATATACCGGTAGATTTGTAGTCTGGATCTAAAAATAACCATTACATGTATAAATAAATAGGTATTTATATACATACATGTACAATGTCGGTAGATTCAATAGGAAATTATCAGTTTTGAACTTTGTAGGCCTACAGAGGATTTTAGACAGGTAAGTTTGTGTTGATAGTGTCACCTGTTTATTAACCAATACTGTAATAATTATCATTTATATCTGAGTAAGATATCAGTAATCTAGATCTATAATTATTTATGTTAATTTATTTCCGCTTGATGTCGGTATTGATTTCAAGAGCATTTACATGATACTGGATAACATAGACATGCTAGAGAATTGCTTATGTGGCACCAATATAAAAAAAACGTAATAGAATAAGTCTTGGTCAATGGTCTCGTTTGTGCATTTTATAGAATTTAAATGTTTAAAGGGAAGTAATAAGTGAAGTTTTATTTGAGAGTAATTCCGATTACCTAACTTGAATGAAGTAGGTTAGACTGCGGTAAAATTTACGACTCCAACCCAGTGGTCTCCCTTGGCATCACTCGAATTGAAGTAGCTACGCATGGCCTCATTGCTGTGTGTGTGTGTGGGGGGGGGGGTTGTTAGACCTCTTAAACTTGTTCAAACTTGGTGCCTAATGGCACCACGTTTAGATCTTTTTTATTGTGTACTTGATTGTTTATAGTATTTTTTAGGATATTTGTATTTTTCCGTGTATGATCGGCTGATAATTCACCGAGTGAGCAGCTGATGTAATATTTTCACGAGTGGCGTAGCCACGAGTGATAATATAAGTCAGCTGCTCACGAGGTGAATTATCAAACGATCATACACGAAAAAATACTAATATTCTATTTATTTCATGCTTCAAATACATTGTACTATAGTAGCTTAAATGATGAAAATAATCCACTATTTGCCTGGAATGTTTTGCGTGACGTCATTTTCCCGCCATGCGCGCGTCGAGTTGTAATCAAATAGTTCTTCTGCAATGGCTTCAATTTTGTCCATTTGTTTTACATTTATGTACATTTAATGTTCTGTTATTTGTAAAAGATTAAGAGAGCTAGTGAAAATGCTTATTACTTTATTTTTGGCGGCGGGGAAATATGTCTTTAAAAAAATAGTCCGTTTGCGTGAAATTATGAACTGTGTAATTATGAACAGTGAAATTATCGAGGAATATTCCACCGTTATTCCACCGTAAACCACCGATAAACATGAAATAAAGTTTGTTCAACGTACTCTCAAGAAATGGAGTATTGGTTTATTATATACACAGTATAGAGACATTCGACAAATTAAACTTCATAATAGAACGTAAGATAAAATATCCACATGTCTCACGACCAGGTCGTCTATTGAAAACCAGAACCTTGTATCTGCAGGATTTTGTGAAAATAAGATTTTTACATATTTTTGATTATTGGGTGAAATTGCATAATGTGTCAAAATTTCATTTCTATATCTGCATTAGTTTTAAAGATATTGATCAGAGATCAATCATTGTATCTGTAATAAGTTCAATTCTGTTGAGCCAGAATATTGTATGTAAAGATACAAGGGGGTTTCCAAAATTGTGAAGAAGATATTTATGCCAGAATGTATCATATAAACATACTACATTTTGGTTTTCTTCAACCATGAATAATTGTATATCATTTTTCAAACCAGAATATTGTATCTGAACATACTTGAATTTGGCTTTGAGGTAATCATCAGTTTCTATATTTATGAACAATGCCAGAATATTTTATCTGCAGATACATACAGCCGTAGCAGGATTCAATACTGAATTGTTGTGACCATACTCTTGTATGTGGTGATGATTTATTTTAGCTGTCTGTGATTTATAGTGTGTATCTGCTCTGTCTTCAGACCAGAATACCCTATCAAAAGATAACGCCTTTAGGAATATTAAATTCCTCAAAATTGTAGCTAATTAGTGTTAATAAGCTGGTATCTCAAATTTCCAGAACCTGTTGTCGACCAGATAATTAGCATTACTGATGCGGTATTTCGACCAAAATACAACTTTATAATATATTTGTGAAAAATAAACTAATAGGATGTACATATTTTAAAATATTCTCAGTATTTGTATTTCAATATAACAAAAAATTTTTTGAGGTGACAGTGTTATAATTACAGCTGAATAAGTTTGTAATAATTAATTACATTTAAACTACAGTTTTTATATCATATGGATTTAATCCACGTTTCAATGGAAGAATTGAAATTTAATCATTCACCTTCATTATTGTTAAGTGTATAACTTATAACAATGAATTAAAAAAAAAACATAAACAATTAAAATAAAATAGTTTAGATGTTTAGATGTGGTCTGACGATAACGATGAAAAACTTGTAACATTGGTCGAACTGTTTGAACAACAGTGAACTGTAAGAGCTAATTCAGCACAGGGGACTGCTAGTGCTGATAATGTTACTGGTTATGCCATCACTGAGGGGACTGCTAGTGCTGATAATGTTACTGGTTATGCCACCACTGAGGGGACTGCTAGTGCTGATAATTTGACTGGTTATGACATAACTAAGGGGACTGCTAGTGCTGATATTGTAACTGGTTATGACACCACTGAGGGGACTGCTAGTGCTGCTATTGTTACTGGCTATGACACCACTGAGGGGACTGCTAGTGCTGCTATTGTTACTGGCTATAACACCACTGAGGGGACTGCTAGTGCTGATATTGTTACTGGTTATTGCACCACTAAGGGGACTGATAGTGCTGATATTGTAACTGGTTATGACGCCACTTTGGGGACTGCTAGTGCTGCTATTGTTACTGGCTATGACATCACTGAGGGGACTACTAGTGCTGCTATTGTTACTGACTATGACACCACTGTGGGGACTGCTAGTGCTGATAATTTGACTGGTTATGCCATCACTAAGGGGACTGCTAGTGCTGATAATGTTACTGGTTATGATACCACTAAGGGGACTGCTAGTGCTGCTATTGTTACTGGTTATGCCACCACTGAGGGGACTGCTAGTGCTGCTATTGTTACTGGCTATGACCCCACTGTGGGGACTGCTAGTGCTGATAATTTGACTGGTTATGACATCACTTAGGGGACTCTTAGTGCTGATATTGTAACTGGTTATGACACCACTTAGGGGACTGCTAGTGCTGATATTGTAACTGGTTATGACACCACTAAGGGGATTGCTAGTGCTGATATTGTAACTGGTTATGACACCACTTAGGGGACTGCTAGTGCTGCTAATGTTACTGGTTATGACACCACTTAGGGGACTGCTAGTGCTGCTATTGTTACTGGCTATGACACCACTGAGGGGACTGCTAGTTATGATATTGTTACTGGTTATTGCACCACTAAGGGGACTGCTAGTGCTGATATTGTAACTGGTTATGACACCACTAAGGGGACTGCTAGTGCTGCTATTGTTACTGGATATGATAACACTGAGGGTACTGCTAGTGCTAATAATGTTACTGGTTATGACACCACTGAGAGGACCGCTAGTGCTAATAATGTTACTAGTTATGACACCACTAAGGGGACTGCTGGTGCTGATATTGTTACTGGTTATAACACCACTGAGGGGACTGATAGTGCTGATAATGTCACTAGTTATAACACCACTGAGGGGACTGCTAGTGCTGATAATGTTACTAGTTATGACATCACTGAGGGGACCGCTAGTGCTGATATTGTTACTGGTTATGACACCACTGAGGGGACTGCTAGTGCGAATAATGATACTAGTTATGACATCACTAAGGAGACTGCTAGAGCTGATATTGTTACTGGTTATAACACCACTGATGGGACTGCTAGTGCGAATAATGATACTAGTTATGACATCACTAAGGAGACTGCTAGAGCTGATATTGTTACTGGTTATAACACCACTGAGGGGACTGCTAGTGCGAATAATAATACTAGTTATGACATCACTAAGGGAATGCTAGAGCTGATATTGTTACTGGTAATAACACCACTGAGGGGACTGCTAGTGCTGATAATGTTACAAGTTATGACACCACACAGGGGACTGCTAGTGCTGATATTATTACTGGTTATGACACCACTGAGGGGACTGCTAGTGCTAATAATGTTACTTGTTATGACACCAATGAGGGGACTGCTAGTGCTGGTTATGTTACTGCTTATGACATCACTGGGGGGACTGCTGGTGCTGGTTATGTTACTGCTTATGACATAACTGATGGGACTGCTAGTGCTGATATTTTTACTGGTTATGACACCACTGAGGGGACTGATAGAACTGATATTGTTTATGGATATGACACCACTGAGGGGACTGCATGTGCTGATAATGTCACTGATTATGACACCGTACTCATAGAGGGGATTTTTTAGTGCTGACTTGACGAGTGCCGACATTGGTACTGTTAATGATGTCACAATCACAGAGGGAACTGCAATTGCTGATAATGCTACTGGTTGTGACTAAAAATTCACAGGGGACACAGCTAGTGCTGATAATGCTCTGAGGGGACTGTTAGTGCTCTTAATGTTACTGTTTATGACACCACACTCACAGAGGGAGCCTTTGTGCTGATTTGACAGTGAGTACCGACAAGACAATGTAAATTGAAATATATTTCAAGTACCGTGGAGGACATTCCCTTTTCAGTGAGTTTGTAAATAAAAGAGCTGATTTAACAGAGGGGACTGCCAGTGCTGATAATGTTACTAGTTATGACACCACTGGGGGGACTGCTAGTGCTGATATTGTTACTGGTTATGACACCAATGAGGGGACTGCTAGTGCTAATAACTTTACTGGTTATGACACCATTGAGGGGATTGCCAGTGCTGATATTGTTACTGGTTATGACACCACTGAAAGCGACTGTTAGTGTTGATAATGCTAATGGTTGTGACACCAAATTCACAAAGGAAACTGCTATGGCTCAATTGATGATTGCCGACACCAGTACGGTTAATGATACCATAATCTCTGAGGGGACTGTTAGTGCTTTCAATGTTACTGGTTAAGACACCACAATCACAGGGGGAACTTTTTGTGCTGATTTGACAGTGAGTACCGACAAGACAATGTAATTGTTCATGACTCCAATACAAAGACACTTATGAAACACAAACGTCTTTCAACAAGAAAGAAATAGAATATATTTCAAGCTCCGATGAAAACATTCCCTTTTAAGCGAGTTTGTAAATAAAAGAACTGATTCAACAAAGGGGACTGCAAGTGCTGATAATGTTACTGGTTATGATACCACTAAGGGAACTGCTAGTGCTGATATTGTTACTGGTTATTGCACCACTTAGGGGACTGCTAGTGCTGATAATGTTACTGGTTATTGCACCACTAAGGGGACTGCTAGTGCTGATAATGTTACTGGTTATTGCACCACTAAGGGGACTGCTAGTGCTGATAATGTCACTGGTTATTGCACCACTAAGGGGACTGCTAGTGCTGATAATGTTACTGGTTATAGCACCACTAAGGGAACTGCTAGTGCTGATAATATTACTGGCTATGACACCACTAAGGGGACTGCTAGAGCTGATGTTGTTACTGGTTATGACACCACTAAGGGGACTGCTTGTGCTGATATTGTTACTGGTTATGACACCATTTAGGGGACTGCCAGTGCTGGTAATGTTAATGTTTATGACACCACTGAGGGCTCTGCTAGTGCTGACATTGTTACTGGTCATGTCACCACTAAGGGGACTGCTAGAGCCAATAATGTTAATGGTTACGACACCGCTGAGGGGACTGCTAGTGCTGATATTGTTTATGGATATGACACCACTGAGGGGACTGTAAGTGCTGATAATGTCACTGATTATGACACCGTACTCATAGAGGAGATTTCTAGTGCTGATTTGCCGACATTGGTTCTGTTTATGATATCACATTAACAGAGGGAACCGCGATTGCTGATAATGCTACTGGTTGTGATACCAAATGTACAGGGGACACTGCTAGTGCTGAATTGATGATTGCCGACACCCGTACTGTTAATGATATCATAATCTCAGAGGGGACTGTTAGTGCTCTTAATGTTACTGGTTATGTCACCACAATGACAGAGGGATTTTTTTGTGCTCATTTGACAGTGAGTACCGACACTGTAATTGTTTATGACTCAGATACAAAGACACTTATCAATATCGTGCGATTATTATCATACATTATCTGTAGATATTATAAACAGAACCGAAAAAGCAAATCTTAATTCAATGATGTATTATTCTGGCTAATAAAATATGGAGCTATATACTGCTTATGTTGAACGCCATAATACTGTATTGTTTTATACTATAGTCATCATCTCAATTTAACATCTATATGATGCTTATTTTAAATGCCACAATGTTGTATTGTTATATACCACAGTCTTCATATCAATTTAATTATGGTTTATTTACTTGCATAAACAGCCAGTGTGTATTATCGTCAGATACAAGGTTCTGGCAGTAATTATGACAATCACCGTCCAATAATGAGATACGCCAAACTGACGCATCGCAAGATAGCAGGTTCTGGCTGATAAGTATTTCAATTATGTCTGTTAATGGTTTAAAGCCAGAATCTATTATCAACAGATACTATGTTCTACCTGCATGATTTAATTGAAAAACAGACGATTTTATAGAGCCAAACTAAAATAGGCTACTACAGTCACCATTTTGAAGCTAATTGATTCAAAACATTTAAATAAGTTTAAATAATGTTATAATGCATAACATAGTCGAAAATTACCAAGAAAAAATAATTCAATAAACAATGAGAACATTTTCTTTTGTTCCTGAAAAATTCCACAATATGCAGATACGAGGTTCTGGTTTTGAACAGACGAGGTGTAATATCTAAAAATAGAATAAGTCTCATTCCTGAATTTCATTCACTGACTTCTGACACATGTGATGCTATAAAGCCCGCTTGCTGACTCATTTCCAAAGGCGGACTACAGGGACACGGTGTCATCGATTTAATAAACTTGCATGAAAAATGAACGTATTTACTAATATTTGCTAGATCTAGAAATCTACGTTCTTTGTTCATGCAAGTTTATTAAATCGATGACACCGTGTGCCTGTGAGGCGGACCTCATTCTGTAGCATATTTCTATATGTATGTCTTTCTTCACTATTTCAGTGCACGTAGCGAACATGGCTGAAGAGATGACTCTTGGAACTGATGATCCAGATGGTACTCTATTTTCGGATATTGATGGTGATGTGGATTTTAGTCACCTACCGGACGTCGTATGGGTTAGAGTTCTACGCTTCCTACCTATGAAAGAACGGATAAACATTTCTGAAACTTGCCACATATTAAATGATATCTTTAATCACCCATCTTTATGGTATTCACAAAAAATGACATTTATGGGTGAAAGTGATAATTTTAGACGAAGATCTCGACAAGTTTTCTATTCATCGAACTATGCTGAGTTAGTCAAACGATATGGGCAGTATTTCCAAGACCTTTCTATAGAAATCCTTGGTCACTTTAGAGATATGCCAAAAGATCTGATGGAGATTTTAGCCCAGATTTCTGAAAAATGTCGCCTTGAATCGCTTACAATCGACGCTGGTGTTGTAACCTCGCGTTTCCATGAACAGTACGGTTTCCCGCCAAAAAGCGAAGCAGTCAAAGTTCTCGCAGACTTCGTTAGAAACGCTTTCAGAATGAAACACCTTCTCATCCGGTCGTGGCCAATGTATGAAAAGATGAATACAGACGAGTGTAACATATTTAAGGTTTTGATTGCTAACGAAAAGCTGCACCAAACTCTCGAGACGTTGACTATTTTTGGCATTAAGGACAAAGAATGGTCAGAACGCGAGCCCAAACTTCTCTCTGATCCGACGGCAACTATAGAACTAATAACCAAGTTCAAAAGCTTAACTACACTCGAGTTGAGATCCAACATGCTCTCCAATGATTTGATTCGTCTGCTTGCATCGTCAGAACGCGCCAAACTTGATTTTTTGAAAGTTATTGTTCACTACATTCGTCCACAAAGTAACAGTTCGTTCCAGATACCAAACATAAGACCGGATGCCTGGCAAATGTTGTCGAAGAGAAATCCAAACTTCCGGGTAGAATGCACTGTGTTCCTACAGACACCGGATATTGAACTGGCGAATATGCTGTCACCGGAAGTACCTATTGCAGCGTTTACTTTCATGAAATATTCCAAGATTGATCCACAGACTGTCATCCGACTTTACACTCATCATGTTCAGACATTGACTAAATTCCACAGTTTCTGCGACGCCTATGACTTGGACCAAGTGCTTTTAGCTTTAGTACAAAAGTGTGAAAATCTTGTAGAGTTTGTCTATCATGGCGAAATTCATTACAATACTATTGTTACATTGGCTAAGGCAAGGGGTTCGAACTGGAAGCGTTTTGAGATAAAGCGAGAAAAGATCAAAGTCCCGAACGAGTTCGATGACGTAAGTGATGACGCAATATTCGCACGAAACGCTGACGGGCAATTGGTGCAAGTAGCATTGATGAAATTTCACCAGCCTATAGAAGAAAGGGACGATTATATCACTGCAATGACGTCAGAAGTATCGTCTGTACTCGATATACCATGGAAGCCTGTTGATTAAACATTGCAATTGCAAATACAAATTAAATATGCCATGATAATACAACTGTTCCATTTCTCAGACACTTGCCATTTTGATGAGCCTCTCAGCATAATACCAGTATGATGGTTATGTATCTGCTATCATGTATGACATGTAAGACCATGTTTGTCAAATTGAACATGTAATTTATTGTTTCTCATTTGGATTTAGTTTCAGTTATGTTACACACTGCATGCTACGCAACTTGATCTCTAGTAGTAATAATGTTAGCTTTACTAACTGTTAAACATGTGACGATGGTTAGTTTTGTTAATAATTTCATTATCGCAAAAATGAAAATGATTACACTCTTCAGTAGATGCCCTTGTGTCATTGAAGAGTATTACGTTGAAGTTTAAGTTCTTCGACTGATGTATGCATTTAGGTAAACTTCTTGTGTGACGAAATATAGATTTGATACATTGTGTACATGTACAGTAGAAACTCCCTAATCCGAAAAATGTACTGGTATGCTACCGACTTCATACCAATGATATCGTACCATGTGATACACATTATGATGTCTGACAATGCTGTGAACACCTCCTTAACAGATATAAGTTCATACCGTGTTATTATTAATGTGTCTATACACAGACCTAAGAAATTATATCACAAACTACAGTTTTTACTTCCTCACATTTTCATCCATTTAATATAAAATTCTAAAAGTTTGGGGAAGTCAAAGGTTATTGTAGTTTGTGATTTAACTTCTTATGCCTGTGATCCATGAGTTAGTATGTATGTGTTCATGTTACTTGTGTTTTATGGCTTGTACATGTATGTATGTTATGACTTTTCAAATATATATTAGAAATATATATCTACAGTACTAAGACTACTATCAAACTAGATTCTATGTAAATTGCAACAAACACTTCATACCTTATGAACAAAAAACTAATTTTGCATTTTTGTTAATAAATAAATATCAGTTGAAAATGTTTTATTGTATTTCTTGGGAGGTGCTACTCTTAAAGTACAAAGTGTACATCAGACATTTCCACGACCTCATGTGCATCATAACGTTATAAAGGACATTACAGCACAGCATTTACTAAGTTTTTGATTCGATTGGTACTCATTGTACAGAATGACGAAATGACTGAAAGCATAAATTTACATGCAACATACTCTTACTGCATTTTTATGGCAAATTGTTTTATGATGATATACGTATGATACACATTTTATTTCAAAATATATTTAGCCTTGCAGACATTAAGAAAAAAACATACTTACAAATGGTTAAAATAACATGTGTTGTAATGCGTTGTGCAAGGAATTTCAACCAGGTAAATGACATGGATTCACTTGTCACTGGTGTACACGTTTTATATTAATAAATTGACAGTACAGTAGAATTCTAGCTTAAAATTACCGTGCGCTCCAGTCGAGGAGAATTGTTAACATTTTCTTGATAACTTGAAGGTTAACACATGGATAACTGTGTCCATTTTTTTACAAATGGGTTTCGACAATGTTATCCAGAATTAACAAGTAAAGTTGCCAAAAAGTCAGACTTTTAACCAATGAATAACTTTATCCAACGTTTATAGAAAATAAGTGGGAACAACCATGTACATTTATCTACATGGTACAACCTCTTACAAAACACAAACTATACTACTAAAAGTATGATATAAAGTAAATAATTTTGACTCCTAAGTCCTTGTCGAATCATTATTTCTCATATCAAAACACGCACCAGCATACATTCCTGTATGAATATACTATTATAAATACATAATTATGTATATGCATTTACTTTGTATATGTTAGTAGACAGCAGCTAAAACAATATACATATATACGATCGGGCGTTTTAGGAGGGTAGTCATATATAGCTAGATCTTGTTACTTTTCTCAATATGTCAACGTACAATTCATGATGATGGTGCTTATGAAATAATCTCACATGTCCAGGATTAATATCATGTTCACAACTGTACAATGTGAGAACGAGTCCGGTTCATACAAATATAAATAAGATACATAAAAATATTCATAGACAAGAGCATGGGTGACGTCAACAAGAGTATATTAAGTCGGTTTGTCTCGTGACTACTAATGCCTTACTTTCTTGTATAAAATTTATTATTATTAACGATAGTTTATCTTAATATCTATTATGACAGATAAACTTCAGTATTATGAATAGGCTACTTGTAATGTTGGCCGTGTCCCAAGGCTGAGACATGCATAGAAATGTACAGGCGTGTTGTAATCATGGTAACCAGACTTAATGTAGATCTAACAGTCAAGAGTTATAATGATGTTCTAAAATAATTAAATAGCAACAAAAATGTGAATATTTGTCTATGTAGTCCAGATAGTAAACGAGGGCCTTATCTTCTGAAAACATTTAGTTATCTGATGCCTTAAATTCCGAAGATTCGCGGATTTTGACGAAAATTTACGGAAGTGACGTCACCGGTGTATATGTACGACCTTTCCCTTTTTGACAGCGCACATGGTAGCGACCTTGCTTTCAGTTCTCTCATACTTCGCAAAAATGGCTGACGGCAACAAAGAACAAACCTTCATCATGGTAAAGCCTGATGGCGTCCAGAGAGGAATCGTTGGTGAAATTATGAAGCGATTTGAAAACAGAGGATACAAGCTTGTCGCCTGTAAAATGTGCACCGTGAGTACCTAACAATGAATATTTTATGAAACTGTTCAACCGGAAAAAATGGCCGCGCTGGAATTTCGTACACGTGTTTGTAAATGGGATAGTCGCGCTGTTTGTGTTCTTTCAGTATAGTAAATAGCTGTCATTGTCAATTACTTAAACTTGACTCACTTATTGACTCAAGTTTAGAATGAATCACAGTTGCATCCACGCCCCGGTGTCCGCCGTGCATGGAGGTTGTCAAGACCATTAGTTCTTGATTCCATAACTAAATGGTCTTTTGTTTATTCTTGCTTCGAACTTGTAAAAATGAAATTTCAAAGAGCTTGGACTACCAAAACCACTGCCATGCGGTGGACAGCCAATTATGGTGAAATCTCTTAACACTGTCCCTGACAACTAGATAATGCCCCGGATTATTGGTTTCGGAGACGAAAGTCCCAACATTTCCCCGGTATTTGAGGGAAGCCGGAAAGTAAAACCCCAGCCATTTCCCCAGCTATCCGCCACCCATCTCCAGGGTTGGCGGGCTATGGTTACAACTGACCGATACAATTTCATGATTAAATATTCACATTTAGTTTATTCACCAATCAGTTGCAACCACCGTTGTATCTTGCCCTGAGCAGAGACGGCTGGGGAAAATCCTTTACTGTAGAGCAGCTGAAATTTACCACAACTTTGCCATATTGAACAGTCTTCGAATTTGGCCACTAGCCTGAAGCCCGGGGCTAGTAAACACTGGGTCGAGCTAGTAATTGTCGCTAGGTGACTAGTCCGAAAGTCTGGTGAAAATTTAAATAATTTTAATAATTTAATGGTCTGACTAGTAAATATCTTCTCGGGCTAGTAAGTTCTGCCATGTTGGTAGCCCGACTGGCTAGTACTTTGAAAAGTTTTTCGTGAAGACTGATATTGTGAGATATTTTCATCAAGTAGCTTCAATTTTGTAATAATCCAAAAGCCATTGTTGGAATGATAAATCCCAAATTAAAACTCCTGCCTGTTTTTCAACCGGAGGGGCCTGGATCCTGCCATAGCTTAAAGGTTTCAAGCCAGTGTTCATGAAACTATGTGGAAAGGGACCAATAAGAAAATTAAATGAATTGTCTTTTTTTGGTAAATTCCAACAAATGCTATTGTTATTGTCATGGCAGCAGAAACTTTGAAAACTGGAAGGGGTCTTGAAGTTGTACTATTGCTTGTTATTCTAATTATTAACTTGTTTTATTGTTTTAGCCATCAAAAGAACATTTGGAGGTCCATTATCAAGACCTTAAGGGCAAAGGATTCTTTGATGGGCTTATCAAGTATATGAGCAGCGGACCAGTTGTTGCAATGGTAAGTGGACTCGATGGATAATTCTAGAACTTTTCCACACCTTTCATTTTATCACGTACCAGTGCCTTTTTGCATTAAAAATGTACAGTGCATTGAATAATGAATATGCAAACAGGGCTCGACACTAACACGTCCCCTGGTCCGAGGCCAGTGAAAATCAAGAAGGACCAGTGAAAATTTTGGAAGGACCAGTAACTGTTTTCTTTACAAATTTTGCGATTCTTTGCTGGGGGACCAGTGACCAAAAATAGTTAGTGTCAAGCCCTGTTGGCAATTGAAGTCATTTTATTCAGCTTGTTCCCTAAATTAAACAATAAACCAACTTAATTATATCCTGTATGATCATGTATTAGGGATAAGAATTTGTTAATTCCCCTGGGCCACCCGTCACTCCCCCGGGCAGGCATTGTCGCAAACTGTTGACTGATGCATCATCATTATGAGGTAACTTTAAATTGCAGGTATGGCAGGGAAAAGAAGCTGTCAAAACGGGCCGTGTAATGTTGGGTGCCACAAATCCATTAGCTTCTGCACCAGGAACAATCCGAGGAGACTACTGTATTGATGTTGGCAGGTAAGCTGTGAAATAATAGGAAGCATGGCTCGACACTACTCAGGAAAAACTAAAAACATATCGCTGAATTAGAATGAGAAGGTCATATCTACATTTTGAGAAAAACTGTCTGACAATTACACTTCACGTTTGGTAAAACAAGCTTTTTCAACTTCAGTTTGGTCAACATGACAAATTTCGATTTTTATGAAGATAAGCTCATAAGAATCGCCTTATTATGTAGATTTCAAATATGCATTAGTCTTATAACCTTCTCATTCTAACTTCTAAGCCAGCAATATGTTTTTCACATGAGAAACAAATGTTTTTCATGTGTTCTTCACAATGCATGAAAAACGTAGGTCAACAACTGTATGTTTTTCATACGTGGAAGTTTTCCTGTATATACCTGTATAACCCCCCTCCACAAAAACACTGAAAATTTCTGAAAGTGAAAATATTTTGCACTTAATTCAAACTTCAATGTATAAAATATGGATACTGATTCTGGCTGGATATATCATGTGACTTTTTGGCTAAGTCTACAAGTAAAAATAGGTAAACAAAACACTAAAGACAACCATAAGTATATTAGTCGTTGACCTGTTTTCACGAGGTATGTTCCACACTAAAGCAGACAATGGCTCTACCCATACAATTTCAGTTCTGTGAAACAGGTCACAGATTATGCCTGAAACAGGGTCGACTGTATGTATTGTAGTTGAGCCAGTTTCAGACAAAAACTGTTGAAACATTAAGTTGTGTTGGTAGTACTCATTCGTGATTTGAGGCTCAAACATATCTTGTGAAAATCTGTCAAAGAATAAGAGTTATGGTTGTTTTTACTTTTTGGTTACATATTTTTACTTTAAAGTAGACTTAGCCGAAAAGTCATGTAGTTGGTCCACCCTGTGATCCTTTCATAGAATGTTTGTTCTTTGTAGATGTATATAAACATGAGTGTTTGTAGTTTGATTACTTCAAGTACCAGTACATGTATGTACAAACAAACTAATACTGAAAGTACATGTAACTTTATCAAATTTATAGAACTTGTGAGTACCTAACATGGTTGGTTTATTGATTTGGCAGATCATAAATTGTTCTTCTGTGAAAATCTGAAGTGTAAGGTTACATTTGATCTTTGAATAGTTTTATATCATTGCGTAGGAAGTTCAATATAGACCTACTCTGGATCTCCACTAATCTGTTTTTTCCCCCGTTAAAATATAGGGAGATATAAGGCCCCTTTTCCCTCTATAGAGTATATATATTTTTCCCCAAAATTTCTTGCTCAATATTTTTTCCACATAAGAGTAAATTGATATGATAAATGAATGCAGAATGGATTGAAGTAAGCTTGTTTGACCTCCCAGGCTTAGAATATCACCAATAATCAATTTAACTAGCATTTAAGGGGAATTAAGCAATAATTCAAAATTCTTTAGATTTTCGACGCACTGATTTCCCCTTCCTATGAGACCGGACCCCTTTCCCCCAAAAGTGAAAAGAAACACTGAATCTGTAGGTTACAAACAGATATTTACTGACAGTTATAAACCTTGTGTCTTTTGAATATTCATATCTGAACAATAGTTGCAGTCAGTTGTGTTTGCATATGAATACATAACCAATCTTAACTAGACCAGAGTGCGACTTGTTTGACTTACATGTAAATTAAGGGAAAACCAGCTTGCATAAAGTTCCTGATATCATCTTTTGCTTGATCATGTTGGTCGACTGTCTATATATTACTAACCATGTTTTCAACAACGTAGAAAATCCTGGTTAATAGATCAAGGTATGTTATTATGTGTGCGTCGAACGGGTAGTGGTTATTAGATCAACTCACAATCAATATAAGTTGTTGGGCAGATGCCAAACTGTTGGTATTCACTTGACAGTTGTTGGTTGGGATGCTATTGCATAATGCAATTTGCTGTACAATTAGCTTGTGCTGATAGGTTAATGGGGGTTGTACATGGATTCACTTGGAGTCAAGGTCACTGTAACTATAGAAGTATAAATAGAAAAACTTTCTGCTTCAATGTCAGAATAACTGTTTGAAACAGTAGGAAGATTATGATAGCATTATGAAACTTGCTGTATAGGTACTGATGTTACCTGTGTAGGTACATGTGCATTGTAGAATGATTGTGCTCTGTAATATAAACTAATGGAGAATTATTTACATAACTTGTCTTTTTTATTTTTCAGAAATATATGTCACGGATCTGATGCCGTTGATAGTGCCAAAAGAGAGATCTCTCACTGGTTCAAAGATAGTGAACTCAATACTTACACCCCCTGTGATATCAACTGGGTATATGAATAAATAGTTGCCATAGGAACAATATCACTGATTTATTTACCTCTAAAACAACAGTTGACCTGTTGAAATAGTACAAATAATGTTAATTTAAGTACCAATATGCACAAAAGATGCAATCCCAACTTTGTGTGTGAAATGTTGTATTACGCAATATAGATTACTTGTCAACATCCCGTCAGTGTGTTACCCTGTGATTATACTTTGCATATTTATCATCAAGTGCTAAAATAAATTATAAAAAAATGTTTTTGTGTTGAGTTGATAATTAATTATGCCCCCCCCATGTTTAATGAGCAGGGTTGTCAAGTTGTCAATAGGGCCAAATTAATAATCAGGAGCAGATTAAATGCACCATTACTGCCATTTCTTGAGATATTTTCCATGTTTTCATCAAATAACTTATTATGCTCCCCCCATCTTTGAGATGGTATGTTGGTCGGTCTGTTGAACAAATTGTTTCCGTTTAATAACTCCAAACCATTGAGTGGTCAGCAATGAAGATGACCCCTATTGATTTTAAGGTCATCAGAGGTCACCGTGACATTTACCATTTCTGACTTTTGGGGCATCATGTTTAACAAACATCTTGTTTTGGTAAGAAGTCGTGGCTGCTGATCAATACAGAATTCCAAATATATCTGGTAAAATTTACACAACTGGATGAGGGGTATATTGCATTGCACATATTCAAGTTTGCTGATTGGTCGGACGACTAAATCGAGGGCTTAGTGCAAAACTATGGTACATGCCTCTACAAATTGATGTAGTTTTGCAGAGTCTTCGAAATGGTTTCCATTCAATATTTCAAGAGAACACTCTGCTATTAGAAAGTCAAAAATCAGGTTTATTTGTTCCAACAAAAGTCAACACTGAAGCAGCATGTCGAGGAATGTATACGGGTTGGTAGCAGTGTATAATTTGCCTCAGGACATCTGATGAAAAGAGAGAAATATTTCGTACTGGTGGCATCGACTTCCTGGTAATTTTGCCCCCCCCCCATCTTTGATGAGGGGTAGATAGCTGTGCACATGTCTGTCAGTAGACCAAATTGCTTCCGTTCACTTACCACCACAAAGCTTTGCCCTAGGATCTTCAAATGTTACATGCAGGTTAGCCAGCAACAACAGATGATCCCTATTGATTTTGAGGTCAGTAGGTCAAGATCACTGTGACCTTTATTCATGTGTTTTACACACATCTCTACTAGGTTTGTTACTGTATTTACATGGAGCAGAAGCTGACTACACACAAAACAATTACATAATTGACATTACACCAGAGCAGCAATCGCTCCACCTGATTGTGTGTTGAAGGTTTTCAAATTAAATGCATTTGACCACGTGATTATAATTCACTGTTAAAAAATGATTTAAAGGATGGTGATTGACTGGTGTAATGTCAATTTGTTACTGTGAAAGATGCCAATTGCTGCAATGTCAAATACCAATCTTAAAGATTGCACCCAATTTCCTGAAGCATCTCTATACAAGCCAAATCTCATTTCAAATAGTGTGTATCTTTGAATCAATTTCAATGGGGACTGTATTCAAAACTAGCATTGCAAAATAATGAGTATATTGCAGTAAAATAAAATGAGCTCAAACTTAAGATTTATCTCAAAATGACTGATTTGAGCTAAGATTTTTACTTTTGATGCTTCGGGAGAACAGGGCAAGCATGGCATACCTGAACAGACCTTTGTGAAAGTTGTCCACTCTTCAGCTTCTGTTCTATTCTGCACACTTGAAAGTTGATATTACGTTAGTAGTCAATCATTTTCAATCACCACAGCAGAAAGCAATACTTTAAGCCAAAGCGCTATTATACAGCTTGGAGAATTTGACACGATTCTGACCTTTATAATTAGCATTTAACACTCCATTTATAAACTATTATAAACTGGGTTTATGCTTTCTTAATCGGGCAGTATCGAAGGACGCTCGAGGTGTAATACAAATCTAAAATAATGATGTTGCTTAATTTATGTGCGGAAATTGATGCATTCAAAGCAAAAACCTTGTAATAAATTCATACTAAAAGGTCAGGCTCAAGTCAAATTCTGGAAGCTAAACATGAAACATTGATAAGGGTCAACAGGCCAATTAATCCTTATTGCGTTACAATAGCCAAGTATAGCCTATGAAGAGAATGTGGTAGCAATATTTGAGCATCTTGTCTAAAAATATCTTGTCTGCTCAGTGCAGTTCAATATCCAACAAAGCATTTGGTATAAATTACAACAAACACCAGCATATTAAATTGCACTTTTAATTTGAACACTACAATAAGCAATCATCTGTACAAGAAATATGTCAAGTGTTATATTATAAATATACAACACCGTTGTAACTTCTTCTGGCAAATTACAGCAGTCTTGCATTAAACTTCAAATGTCTTCAAATATAGCTCGCCAATGATAACCCTAGCTTTGTAAATAAACAAAAATTGCTGCAGAGTTGACTGGCTAATGTTTGCTCCTAGCATAGGTTCTAGTGAAAGTTTATAATGCTTTATAAGTAATTATGCACAAGCTGAAACAAAAATTTTTTGCCAACACAAGGAGGACATTTCTTAGTCAATTTTATTTTGTTAACATGGCTAATTTTATCATCGGTGGTCCACATAAAACTGATCACACTATGATTAGATGTAAACAATAAACAATGTACTGTTAACAGTGATACACAAGGTAATAACTATTTGACCTTCATAAAATATATTTCAAGGTAGTTAATTAAATAGTTTATAGCAACAGTCATTGATCAGTATAAATATAATCATTATATTTATACTGATCAATGACTGTTGCTATAAACATTAAATGTGCTTAACAAGGAATGACAGATGAACATGGTTATAGAAGAATGATATGTAAAGATAAGATGGCATGTATGCCATTCTCAGTAGATGATAAAGACTAAGAACCAAAACTCAGCAATACTGTATCAGTACAATAAATACAGAACAATTTATAATGTTAGTTCCATTTTGATCAGAAACGTTTGAGACATGTGTGAAGTATAAAACTTCACTAAATGAAGAACAAAACTTCACTAAATGAAGCATAGAACTTCACTTAATCAATAACTAGACAATCATAAACTAGAAAGTCGTTTTAACAAGTTATAAATAACTAGAGCTATCACTGATTATGATAAATACCCACAAAATACTGCACGGTCACTCCAACACTAGTTCCAAGGGCAATAACTCTGTAACACCTTTACAGATACCAGACGCATGGAAATTACACCCAATTTGGTTTGAAGTCCCGGTGGTTATCAATTTTTCAGTGCCCATATAATACATAGTGACTGCACATTCACTATGATCATTCCTTGAGGACAGGTTGAAGGTCTGTAGCTCAGTGGTTAGCGTGTGAAGCGCCTATTCCTGCAACTGGGGTATAAATCTGGGTGGAGGCACTCATATATATAATATGCCTGCCATATTTCAGCGGAAAGCTGACTAGCAAATAAAGGCTATGCTCGGCATACATGCATTTGATAGTGATATAATGGACCAACTGGCCAGCAAGATGACTCCTATCTATATACCCTATCAAACATTATTTGTTAGGGTATAGTTACACACTTATTTGAGATCACAAGAAATGAACAGGAGACAATAGTCCATTGTCTTAATTTAAATGATCAAAAAAAGATAAAATAAAAAGATTACAATCGTAAAAAGAAA
This sequence comes from Spisula subtruncata, assembly GCA_963678985.1. Classification (NCBI taxonomy): domain Eukaryota; kingdom Metazoa; phylum Mollusca; class Bivalvia; order Venerida; family Mactridae; genus Spisula; species Spisula subtruncata. The sequence goes on from OY787665.1 coordinate 16,761,551, forward strand.
AATTCCTTTACATAATTATACTAAACACAAAAGCACACTTACTATTTCAATAGCATTATATAATTTTGCTGCAGTTTCATAAGCTAAAATATCAATAAAATAATAAGCATAAATAACTTAACATTATATTATAGTTATATAATATTACAATCCTTACCAACATTTATTTTCAGTTTCAAATACAAAAATTTTAATAATTACTAAAAGATACTGAGAAATTCAGGGTTTTCAGAATCTAAACTTAACTAAAAAAATAAAGATACAATGTAAATTCAAAGCCGTTAGATGAAATTGCATGCATGTAAAACAAAGTCGTAAATGACGCATGCTATTCTAAATTGATATGGAAACATCTTTTTCGCCCCCAATTCTTCTTAGATTGAGATTCCCAAAACAGTACACAAGCAGTAAAAGGATTAAATGAACAAGAAAATGTTAAAAAAATAATAAACAAAATAAAAAGCAAAAACTACATACATTGAAAACAAATGTACCATGTATTGGTAACCAAGTATGAAAGTTTTCGACTCAGTAAACGAAATTAAGTTTCAACTGTCAAAATAAAATCATGAATTAAACAAAAAAGTCATGTGAAACAATTAATGAGACTCAATGCATAAAGTTATGTAACACAGATCCAACATATTTTATTTTGTAAAGGTAAAAAAACTTTGTGTGATGAAGTTTATTGATAACTTTTTATAAAATTGATTTAAAAACACCAATAAAAACAAAAGTAAACAAAAATAGTGAAGATTAAAAACTGTATTTACAATGTTGATTAATGACCTTGAAGTTACAGTATTCAGTTGAAGTCTATGGCAAAACCTGGGAACTGCTATAAGTGATATTTGAATGATGGCATTGTGAAAATTTGTGATATTGGTACAAAAAAATTAAAGTTCACTGAAATATGATTTGATAAATATGGAATCCAGACTGAACAAATTCAACAATGAACATAGGAAATCTAAAAAATGATCTAAACTAAAAGATGACACATTCATGATCATTATATGCATAGGGGATCATGGGTATAGAAGGGCCTCCTGTAATTTCAAGCCCTTACACATTCTCGTTCAACTAGGATAGTGGAACATGGGTATAGTAGGGTCTCGTGTAATTTCAAGCCCTTGCACATTCTCGCTAAACTAGGATAGCTTTTCGTCCGAAACATTGTCTGGGGACTTGACTAACCAATGATTTATGAGGTTGGCCCTTACACCGAATCATATGATATTGAGAATAATTGCACAACATGTTGTTTTAATGAAGTTACACAGTGAGGTGGCGAGGCCTGCTGTTAGGCTCGGTGAAAGACAAGTTTAATATTTTGTATGAAATCACACCGTTCAACCCGATACATAGAAAACAGTTGGCACATAGAAGACAGTTGTCAGTGTTTATGTACGCAAAACTCGCGAAAGTAAGTATTGCTTGTTTTTATATTCCTTTTGCAGGGTCTGAACAAAACAAAGTGTGTACATTTATTTGCAGTTAAAAGAGGTATCAGTACACAAAATTCTGAGTAAAACCGTTAATTATTTAGGGAGAAATAATGAAAAATGTATGCGATTTTTAACAAAAAACGCGTTATTTGAAACTTTGATCCCCAAAAAGGTATTTTTTGACAAATCCTTACCCTTTGACTTATACTATGACGAAATTACATCCATCCCCCGTCTATATGCAGATTTACAAACTTTTATTCGTCCTTTTCGCCGAGATACAAGAGTTTAAACATGACATGGTGTCATATTTTTGAGAACAATGGAGACAGTTGATGATTAAAAAAGATCACATAGAAATCAGTCGCAAGGGTATAGATGATAACAATGAAGACAGTCTGAACGCAACGTTTTTGGAGCGCAATAACATTGAAATAATTACGGTATACTTATGTGCCAATGTGTATAACTGGATTTCTATAATGCGCTACCAAAGTACCAATGATTTTTTTTTATAAATGCCAGTCACACTCATCACAGACCTGACTCAACGTATGAACCGGGACGCAATATATATGCTTGTTTTGAACATGTTTAAAATAAACGTGGTAAGGTCGGGGGCTTCCTGACCAACGCAATTCCGTCACGTTTTTTCCACGTTCACAAATATTCTCTCCGATTGACAACGATTTGTCATGATTTGGACATATTTAGATCTATGAAGAATCGTATGTAAATTTGACCTTTAAATATATCAAAAACGTCTATCGGACATGAAAGTCGAACCCCTTTCGGAACATTTTTCATACATGGCACCATGAACAAGATTGCGTGTTTTTCTATGTCGCTGTTGGAAAGAAGCCTGTGTTTTCGCCTGTGTATTTTACGTTATGATAGCATGTACAGCATACGTATTATACCCTAGAGAACACAACAAAGAAGTTAATTAATGGTTGTGTTATTTTTTTAACTCCAGTACTACATATTTACACATACCAACTCTCCAAAAACAATATACTATCAATACATTAATGAAACCGGTATGTACATCATAACATGCTATTTCGTTTATACTATATTTTACTTTTATGTATCTTAAATCATTTTTGAATTAGAAGTAGAAAAGCGTGTGGGTATTATTGTTACTGTCACCAATCTGACTTGGAACCTATGACACTACTTTATAATTTGACATATGCATCTACATAAAACCCGGCTAAATATACATGTGTTAGTACATGCATTGTACTGACGTGTTCGTCACGTAAAATACGAAAGCAACTTATCCAACTTATCCATAAAAACAATAATAAAATACTACAAGTTGTGCAGTAGAGACAATTCTTCCTAATGTTATTACAGTTTTTGGTAAACAATTTACAAAAAAAACAAAATCAATGCATATAGTGATTATAGGGATGAGATTACGTGTGGAATGAAATATTGTCACGTAAAATACTATTGTAGGGGTGAAATAGCATGAAAGACTAATTTGGAACAAAACTAATGCTAACTAAAGGTTGTTTAAGCATCTGAGAACGATTTATCTGTTAAAATTACAGCTTAAAATGCTAAGCATGGCTTATAGCTTCACCATTGAACATCTATATACTGTTATGTAAAATACCAGTCTTGAAACAATTAACAAACGTCAAGCCTTTATTCTGGAAGCAAAACTTGTGTACACATAACTCATGTTTTATCACACATTTTTTCTGAAATATATCCAGTAACTAATTATGGTTATTTTTCTGTTGTGCTTCCATGAAAGTCATGTGCAGTCGTCTTGAAAGTTGAAAAAATTAATTTGTTTCCGACGAGACACGAGCTCTTCCAAATTGTACAGTGAATATTTCGTTTTTATTCAAATCCAATGAAAGAAAATATCATATAGTGATAAAAACTTGAGCAAATATTAAATAAAGCATTGTCAGCATGCCAATAATCAATTGTCATATTGGCTCAAATAACTCTGGATTTTTATTTGTATTTTACGTGACGAAAGTTATACGGTTATCAAACCCATGATTGCTGTAATAATTTACGCTTTTTTGCCAAGTTGTGAAAGCTAATAACTTAATTTATATTTTATAAATCTAATAGCATTGCTTCCCATCAAAATCAATGATTGCAGTAATTTAGTACACTTTATGTAACTGCACAGACTAAAAATTATACACATTTTTACTCTTCTAATATCAAATGTCAAATAGTTAGTTTGATTTACATGTAGATTGCACAAATACTAGTTGTTTAAAGGTAATACACTCTAAAGCCATGTTATAAGTCATCAAATATAAAAATCAAACGTAGGTTCAAAAAGAAATCAAAATATTGAAATTAGATTTTACGTGACACTAAATTGTATTTTACGTGACGAACAAGATCATGCTGACCAAGCAATAGAATACACTATCGGAATAATTCTAGAATATAAATTGGGGTACACCAATGTCTTTCAAGATTAAATATTTAGTATGCCCTATATGTCAATGGTTGACCATTTCTGTTGATGATCAAATAATAGACCATTCGTGGTATATGTACCGTAAAAATTCAATGTCATTCTAATTATGTGGTATTTCCATGCATATATTGACTGTAAACATCAAATGTGTCACAATGGCACAGAATAAGATATATTTCTTATTATTTTTATCGTTGTAATCACGTTTTTTTTAAAAACCCGTCACGTAAGTATACAGTCACGTACAACTTTTTCGCACTAAGATGCATTTTTTCTTCATTCATTGTCTATTACAGATGATGAACTTTTCTATATAGTTAAATCCAACATGTGCCAGACATTTTACAAGGAATAAATGACCATTCCATAATAAATAAGCGAGTTGTGGCTGTCACGTAAGAATACAACATAAATGTCCCAGTAAGGTACAGGCTTGAAATAGACTGACGTATAGTTTTTGTTCGTGTATTTTGGTAAAAAAGATGTGTATTTATCGATAGTGCTTCTATCAATAAAAAAATTGGTTCAAATAATTTATAAATTACCACAAGCGTAAGCGTTGCAAAATAGTGTCACGTAAAATACTTCTTGTGGGCGACACGAACTCTGTCGAAAAAATATCAAAGCAGCAAGTGCAAAGCACTCTCGCGCATTTATGAGTTCATTTTCCAAATTATTTGCTTACATATAAACAACACATTTAAGATGTTTTGACTAGTTACTAATTATGAGAAGCATTTAAATTATATATTTTGTGGGGGGTGTCATAACTTGGGGGCTTGTATATTTTTTCAAGTTCATTATTTCTAATATGATTTGTATTTATTTTTGAGGAACTATATAGTATTAGTGATAAAAATTGATTTAAGACTTCTCATACTCGCTAATTCGTTTTTATAAACATTATTATAGTGGTGACAGGCAGTTGGCTCAAATTTTGAGAATGCGCGAAGAGTGTGAATGGCATTTATCAAAAAAGAGCATTGGTAGTTTGGTAGCGCATTATAAAAATCCAGTTTAACATATTGGCACTTAAGTATACCGTAATTATTTCAAAGTTTTTGCGCTCCAAAAACGTTGCGTTCAGACTGTCTTCATTGTTATCATCTATACCCTTGCGACTGATTTCTATGTGATCTTTTTTAATCATCAACTGTCTCCATTGTTCTCAAAAATATGGCACCATGTCATGTTTAAACTCTTATATCTCGGCGAAAAGGACGAATAAAAGTGTGTAAATCTGCATATAGACGGGTGATGGATGTAATTTCGTCATGGTATAAGTCAAAGGGTAAGGATTTGTCAAAAAATACCTTTTTGGGGATCAAAGTTTCAAATAACGCGTTTTTTGTTAAAAATCGCATACATTTTTCATGATTTCTCCCTAAATAATTAACGGTTTTGCTCAGAATTTTTGTGTACTGATACCTCTTTTAACTGCGAATAAATGTACACACTTTGTTTTGTTCAGACCCTGCAAAAGGAATATAAAAACAAGCAATACTTACTTCCGCGAGTTTTGCGTACATAAACACTGACAACTGTCTTCTATGTGCCAACTGTTTTCTATGTATCGGGTTGAACGGTGTGAAATGTGATGAGTGTAAAGTAGTATATCTACAATGGAAATATCGCTGGCTTAAAATGAGAAGGATGTAAGTACTACTTACAAACCTATAAGACTCATACTTATTTAAAATCAGCATCACAAGGTGCTTCATAAGAGCATATATGAGCATATTTTCATAAAAATCGGAACTTGTCATGCTGCCAAAACTGAAGTTGAAACAGCTTGGTTTACTATAAGTAAAGAGTAATTTTCGGACAGTTTTTTCTTGTTTTCTCTAAATATTGATTTTGTACTTACAACTATCTCATTCTAAGCCAGCTATATGAACGTTTATGTCATTGGTAGCAAACAGGCGACTTAAATACAAAATGTAATTTATCAAAATAATAAATTAAAAGTTCCAGGAATGGTATAATGAGAAATGAATTAAAATAATAATGAGTAAATATCATAAAACATCATAAGAGGCCATAGTTGATACATGCTGCCGACAGGAATTATATCATTTATGTAATAATACAAAATATAGAAACATAGAGAACTTGCTTTGTTCATGTGACATTTGATTAAATGAAAACTATGTTCAGCAATTAAGCCATGTACTGTAAAATTATTTAAAATTCAATGGGATGAAATTTCATGGTTTTGGTGAAAATGACCATTTCAATGGGACGCTACTTCGTGGATTTTGCATTTCAGGTAAAAATATAAGGGAAAAAATTATTGCTCAAGTTGAAAGTGAACCCAGAAATCCACAAAATTAAATCCCCTATGAAAAATTAATGATTTTACAGTTTTTATACAATGAGACTGAATGAGTCTGTATCATGGTAAGCACATCGAACACCGTATTCATCCTTTTGATCCACATAGACTCCCTTATTTGTCGCTCGGTCCTTGTTTCGGGTACTAGAGAGGCTTTTCAATGGTACGAGGACCGAGCGACAAATAAGGGAGTCTATGTGGATCAAAAGGATGAATACGGTTAGACCTGCTGGTTGTAACGTAAAGGACGCTGACGTCCTGACGATTTTGTTTGCGTAAAATGACGTCGCTAGTTGGCGCGGATACTGAATGACGTCCCATGACGTAACGTCCAGTCAACAATATAGAGAAAAAAACGTTTGAATATTTTTGAACAGTAACAATATTAAAAGAAGATTAAATATGTAACTTAAAAAAGTTTGTTTTTACATGTTTTCAGTTGTTCTGAAGAAGGCCATAGGCCGTAATATAAACGATGTGAAAAAACCAAAGCTTTTGAATTCTTATTTCCCTACGGAATATATATGAAGATTATATTCCAACAGTCATTTAATGTCAAAATAATTACTTGCATCGTTCTTCAGACTACCTTAATGGCAAATTAAAACTTTGGATAGGTTCTGTGAACTTTGATTCAATCGTAGAAAAATAGAAGATTGTTATAATTTCACAGGGTGTTCTAGAACACTTTCGTATGAAAATGGACAATTTGCATGTCCAATTAATCACAGAGTGGGTTTCTGTTAAAACTGAAGCGAAAAATGATCCAATGGATATGAAAGCATAATTGTTTTTCAGTTTTTGAAACTTTTTGAAAAAATATCGTCCAATATAGCTCTATACACTTTAACATATTAGATTAAGTGTTTTATAACAGTACCATTTTCAATGTATCAAATTCATGTGCTAAGTATCCCTTTATGGTTCATGTGCAAAGTATCCTTTTTTGGTTCACGGGCAAAGTATCATTTTCTGGTTCACGTGCAAAGTATCCATTTCTGGTTCAAGTGCAAAGTATCACAAAACCATAATAATAGCATTGAGATTCTGTGTTTGAAAAATTAGGAACTTCAAACAGGCCCGACTTCAAAGTCTGCGAACAAATTATGAACAGAACAGAACATAACCTATATCAATGAACAAATGTCCATACCAAGACCATTTTTAACTTATTTATGTTTCTCAGAAAAGAATACAAAACTTGTACAAGAGGGCCATGATGGCCCTATATCGCTCACCTGATTATAAATAAAGCCCTGCACAATTTAGACTAACAAAGGTAGAGCATAAATGTAGAAACTGGTGACCCCTGGGGCTGGGTCAATTTTGACCCCAGGGGCATAATTTGAACAATCTTGGTAGGGGACCACTAGATGATGCTACATACCAAATATCAAAGCTCTAGGCATTGTAGTTTTAGAGAAGAAGATTTTTATATGTTTTCCCTATATAAGTCTATGTAAAACGGTGACCCCCCGGGCCGGGGCCAATTTTGACCCAAGGGGTATAATATGAACAATCTTGGTGGGGGACCACTAGATGATGCTACATACCAAATATCAAAGCTCTAGGCATTGTAGTTTTAGAGGAGAAGATTTTTATATGTTTTCCCTATATAAGTCTATGTAAAACGGTAATTTTGACCCCAGGGCCATAATTTGAACAATTACTAAATCCCCCAATACCATGTACATCCTGCCAAAATTTCATCAAAATTGGCCAAATGGTTTCAGAGGAGATGTCGTTTGAAAGTGTGGACGGACGGACGGACGTACAGACGGACGACGGACGGTGAGCGATCACAATAACTCACATTGAGCACTTTGTGCTCAGGTGAGCTAAAAAGCTAGATACCTAACAACAACTATATACACTGTACTTCAGACAATCAAAACAACATAGCAATAAATAATCAACACCGAAATAACGGCGATTCATACATAACAACTTTAACAAACAATTTCAAACTCTAGTGTTTTCAAAATGTTCAGATTTCTAGTATTAAAATTAGTGTGTATATTAGACTTGCAGACATAGATCACCAATATAATCTGTACAACTGTATGAAGGTGTACTATCTGTAGCGAGCCACTAAGCAATCGGATCATTTTCAGAAAAAAATCAAATTTGAAAAATTCCATCAAACAAAGCCTAACCAGCCATGGAACAATCAATGTTTTCATAGTATTACAATAACAGCAATCACAACAAAGTTGTTCTATAACATTCACCTAACTAGTTAAAAACTGACATCAATATTCTCAGTAATGTTTTAAACATTGTTACTAGGCAACTAGTGAATGTCAGAGACTTATCACATACAATATCCTTCAATTTTCCAGAAAAAATATTAATTCTTAAGTTAAAATTATCACATTTTATTTTCGATTGTTTCTCATAAAATGAAACTATTTTATCACATAAAACTTGCATGCCTGTATTGAGCATTTCATCTTTGCAAATAGGGGCCATAGTCCCATGTTTCATTCAAAGAGAGACTCATTTTCATTTTTTCTATTCCCATACAAGCAAATACTGAAGTTTGTGAAACTCGTACATACACTTGAGCAGACAAAAATGTTAACAAACCGTATAAATACTTTGCAACCTATCGTCATACAAAACAACATCCTATTTTGATTTTACTTTTAAAAAAATCAATAAAAACAAAATTTTGATTTGAAAAACTAAATTAAGAATATCTTGATTGGTATTTGAAACTTTTGCATGCAAATCATATACAATCGATTACTTCCCAACCAAGTACAGATACCATAAGAAGGTACAGACTGACATTAGCAATATAAATATGCAAGTTAGGATGGTAACAATATCAGCATGAAATTAAAATATATCTTATAAAACTGAATTTCTTGCACGGATCCTGTTTTTTTCTCAAACTAGTCCAACCAGCTACTTTTTCTCATGAATGTTATGACAAGTTTTTTTTCTAAGAGAGGATTGATGTTCAGTGCTGACAAACCCAAATGATCCCGGGGCCTGCCAACTGAGGATCCATGCAAGAACGAAAACATTAACATAATATTATAGCTGGACTATTTTGACCTGAACCTGACCTTTATGCAAGAATATATTACAAGGTACTTGCCTTGAATATATCAATTTCTGCAAGCAAATCGCGCAATATCGGTATTTCAAATTTGTGTTTGTATTACATCTCGAACATCTTCGCGATAGTCCCCGATCATGAAAACAATCGGTGTTTGTAAACGTAGACAATATATCGACTGTTAAATTATGCAAATCAAAAGGTCAGGCTCGTGTTAAAATTGCCAAGCTATACAACTGCTTAAGAGCCATGATGTTCATGTATCATGGTCTCAAACACCATACTGTCATAGCCTTGCTGCATTGATACAGATGTGTAATGTTCCACCATGCTGTCCGATACAGGTATCACATGACTACTCACTTGGTTAGTCACATGATCGCCCATGTGATCTGTCAGCTGACCCACCATGTGACCATTATTGACCAACCAGCCATTCTGTTTGCATTTAGTTGCCACAAAGTCTGCAAACAGAAAATGAACTAGCTATTCAACACTATGGTGACATACTTAACATATTTGGATAGGTGCCAAAAATCTTGTATCCCGAGACCTGATAGTGTCTAAGTGATGCAAATACTCAAGTGCTACCCGAAATTGTCCTTATGCAACAACGCAACAAACCAAGTTCGAATAACAAGTATTGAAATATACATATCTTTTACAAAATCAGTGATTTTAATGTCAAATCATAATGAAAGAAAATAAGTCTGAACAAGTCGCCTATTTAAAATAAAATATTTGTTTTGATATTTCATTTGTATGAATATTTCCAAGGCCGGAAAAACATGGTTAAAGTTGCCAAAAATTCACACATACTGTTTACTAAAACATTAGAGAAAAAATACTTAAATATATCAGAAAAAATAGCAAAAAGATAAGGTAATATTTCAACAATTTGCCAACCAAACTTGGTACACTCGGTGTTACAACCACTGACATTACAATGCAGAAATACTAAGCGAGCTGGTTATTAGCGCAGAGAAGCAGAATGCTAAGAATTTACTATCAATGTACTAATCTCCAAGAAGAGGAGTTAGTGTAACAACAATTTAATATCAAGGTCTAAAGTAAGAATTAGTGCAAAAAATAACATGACAAGGTAGTCAGTATGGGTAAATGTTCATGTAACAAACTTACTATATCACATTAATACACAATTTTTAGAATTTACCTATTAAATTATAAACCTACGAAACACAATGAATACTTTTTTGAACAAACAAACAAATATGCTTAACTTCCTAATGCCAGTACAATGGTAATTTTAAAAGTTTGATTTTTTAGCTTTTGCATTGACTTTAACAAATCATGGCCTTGTTTATTACTGAAGTATCCTTGCCTAATCAATACAATCAACAATATGAAAACAATATTCCTATACATTTACAGCACTAGTCAGAACAAAAAGAGACAAAACATATATCAGTGCCATTGATATCAAGTGACCTTGACTTTTATAATTGATCTTGACTTTCACCTTGAAAAAATCAAGTGACCTTGATTTTTATCAGTGATCTAACTTTCACCTTGAATTAATCAAGTGACCTTGACTTTTATCAGTAACCTTGAATTCTACCATTAAATAGTCAAGTGACCTTGACTTTATCAGTAACCTTGATTTTCACCATGAAATAATCAAGTGACCTTGATTTTTGTCAGTGATCTAACTTTCACCTTGAATTAATCAAGTGACCTTGACTTTTATCAGTGATCTAACTTTCACCTTGAATTAATCAAGTGACCTTGACTTTTATCAGTAACCTTGACTTTCACCATGAAATAATCAAGTGACCTTGATTTTCGTCAGTGTGCTAACTTTCACCTTGAAATAATCAAGCGACCTTGACCCTTAACAATAATCAAATGACCATGATATTTAATACAAATTTTAACAGCATGTATACAACAAATATTTTGTTCAATCGAATGTGTAAGTGTAATATGAAAATGATTTAGGTCAATGTGACTTATACAATAAGCAATAAATATGAACACATTTTTAATACATCACTGATGATCAGCTGTGAGTTGTAAAGTCAAATATATTTACATATGCTGCATTAAACGACCTTAGTCATAGCGCAATTTGTTAAGTTAAAGTTTGTAGCTGTAGATTCACACCATTTGTGAACATGATATAAAATGCTTGACCAAGGTAGACTAATCTTTCAAAACCTAAGGTACACATAACTTATAACACTAGCTTAACAAATCTACACATAAAGGTGATTACAATCACTGAAGTAAACAGGGTACTAGTATTACAGGGTATACATGTACATTGACAGCATACAATATGAATTTCTTGTGCCATGTATCCCTGGCCTCCTGGCTTATAAACTAATAATAATTTATATATAATGAGACATGTAATTTATACATTTCACAGGTGGGTCTCGGAACTTGACACACGAGAAGGGTTCCTGGCGATTCTGATATATCTCCCCGAGGCGACCTCTATCACCGTAATGTTCTTCGGGAACCAGTGTGTAGCCAGATGCATTCTGGTTCATTACAGACACACCCTGATTATTATTATTGCAGCTAGCTGACGGGGCAACATTCTCGTTTGATATTGTGATGCTATGGTTACCGGAACAGTCCATACTAGAGAAATTCTCGGAGGTGTCATGCGCAAACGGGAGCTGAGAAAATGCAAACCGGTTCCTCTCCTCGTACACGTAATCTGTGAAATAAAACGTAAAGATGGAACATACATGTACATATAGATGGCTGGTACCCAATAAAACAGAAAGATAAGCTGGTATCCAGCAAACAGGTATAATATACACATATATTTATAACATAAAATTATGCAATATTCAAGACGTAGTCGATCAAAGAATTCTTTCAACAAAAGGAACATACACAATATAGAGAAGACTATTTTCACAAACACAGGGGATGCAAGATTTTACCACCACCAAAAGTAGAAAAAATTGAAATCCTGGAAACAATTTTCTGATTTTAGTCAATCAAGTAAATCTGAACCAATTTACAAACAGCTTCAAAACATGCCCCAAAGAAGTTATTTTCACAAAGAAATTCAATTTCAAGAAAAACAATTTACCAACTACCTCTTTTAAGTATCATCACGCCAGTTGTCAATCAATACCGTTTAAATCAATTTAAAAACAGTAAATTATAATCACATGGTCCAATGGATTAACTTGATAACCTTCACCAAGCAACCTTTAACAAACAATTAGGAGGAGCGATCTATGCTCTTACCTAATGTCAATTGTCAGATGGTATACACCATGGTTGCCGAACTTGTACGTGGCATCACTACATACTACATGACTTTCAGTGATTATCATCATTTCCCCATAAAACAGCCTCACCCTGAACAGATATTTACAACCCCCCATGCAGCCAATAAAAAACAGCAGTTGCTTAGCAACCCTGTTTAAAAACGGTTATCTCACATGCCATTTCCCTGATCAATCGTAACATAAACAACATTTCTCATTTTTATGACCATTGTTCTCATAAATGAACCCGTACATTGCATGTCAATCACCAATGATTGGATCATTTCTGTCAAATAATTTATAAATCCCTCTATATTGGCTGAACTGCCTATTTTCATATTTGAACCAAGTCACAAATTAAGCTAAGATCTTTTTCGTCAGTGAAGTTTAGAAACTTGGTTTTTATTCAGATTCATGCCATTTCTCAACATTTTTTCACATGACTTGACTGGGTATAAATAATGGCCAATTCACCAAACAAGTTTTCCTGGTGAGTTTCCTATAACCAGTACTAATTTACCATCAATTAAGGAACCACCACTGTCCAGCTATTTTTAAACATGTCCAGGAAGAGAAGCATAGTTGTCAAATTTTCTTGAAAGGGTGTGACCTGCCACCATTTAGAAATCCAACCCAGATGGCCGATTTACAATCCAGAGCATCAACCATGGCTATAAGTAGTAGTGACTTGCTAATCTACACGTAATTTGCAACTTTTCATCAACAAAAGAACCATAGCCTTGCTTATGTCATGAAAAAATGCCCAGACAAACCTCAAACCTCCCAAGCAGAATTCTATTTGCTTTACCAAAATTTTAATGTTCAAGCCAACGCAGCAAAATCAAACCCATGATCAATCACTGAACTGAAAGACCTAACAGTGGACCTCAGGAGCCAGACCTTTAGGTCTTTGCTGAACTTCACACCATACTTAAATACTACTACATGCAGACCACTGAACAAACCCAATTAGCTAGAAGCTTTGCTTCAAAACACATTTCACATAATAACTATCATCAGAGTACATGTAGTCATACATTGCAAGTCAATAACAGAATCAGCAAGAAACAGCCTCCATGAATATCGCATGTATCTAGGGTTTAATTAAATATTATGAGATTATCCAAAGATCATCATTGCATTTTTCGCAGTTTTCTGGTTTCAATTCTGTCATTTAATATGCAAACCAAGCTATTTCAGCATCTAAATCTCGGATATTTTAAGCTCTTCAAGTTTAAGTTCATTTTAAGTTCTTCAAGGCCGAGCATGACGAGCAAAGCCTTTATTTGCTTTATTTCTACTGAAATATGGCAGGCATATATATTTGCCTCAAACCCGAAGCGTCAGATTAGACAGCAAAGCAAACTAACCACTGAGCTACGGAGGCACACACTCTAGGTGGAAAGTTTGAAACATTCTGATTACTGAGCCTGTAATAAGTCTTAAACAGAGACTTGAGATTACTGCCTGAGAAGTCAATGTGCTAGAAATTACAACAGAAATTGTTTTGACTAGGCAAGAAAAGACTAAGCATATCAAGTACAGTATACTTTCTCCCCCAAAAATATTGATATTGAAAGAACAGTAGGTAACACACAAACATGGAGGCTGTATCTGCTGATTGACACCTTGAATATATATCACAGGGATAAACACATGAATTCTTAAATAACAGTGCATATAGTATAAGGTAGCAAAAAGTATTTCATTTGCTTTAATCAGGTGACATAACAAAGACAATGGCCATATACCGGTACATTCTTGACCCTATAACGCTCATCTGAGTTACAAGGTATGGAATCAAGATCTGGACTGTATCAATGTGTGTTGTTTGCTTGTGTGCTGTTTTCAAGAATGTTTTGGCCATATACTCAAATCAGTTCATCTAATAAAACTTGATGGAACTAACTATTAACCTGGACTAACTTGCTCTTTTGCAGCAATTGAAAACTAATCCACAGGTGAATGGTACGACCCTAGTTATACAACCCCAAGATTCCTATCACAAAGGTCAAGGTCACAGATGGAGGTCAAAGGTCAATTGAAGTTTGTATGGACTATAACTTTGTCATGCACAGACTAAACTTGCTTATATTTGGCATGAATGTTAACCTCCAAGATGAAGGGTGTCATGGGCAACCTGATGTTCCTATCCCCAAGGTCTAGGTCACAGTTGGATGTCAAAGGTCAAATTGAAGTTAGTCTGGAAAATAACTTTTTCATTCATTGCCTATTTTGTTTATTTTTGGCATGAATGTTAACCTTTATGAGACAGAGTATTATGGGCAACCTGGTGTTCCTATCCCAAAGGTCAAGGTCACAGTTGGAGGTCAAAGGTCAAATTGAAGTTTGTCCAGAAAATAACATTGTCATGCATTGACCCATTTTGCTTATATTTGCCATGAATGTTCACCTCTACGAGACAGAGCAACCAGCTGTTCCTATCTCAAAGGTCAAGGTCATAATGGGAGGTCAAAGGTCAAATTGAAGTTTGTCAGGAAAATAACTTTGTCATGCATTGCTTATATTTGGTATGAATGTTAACGTCTTCGAGACAGAGTGTCAAAAGCAGCCTGATGTTCCTATCTCAAAGGTCAAGGTCACAGTTAGAGGTCAAAGGAGGTTTAAAGCAATGACTTTTGGTGGACAAAAACTGATCACAAATGCTTACTTGTTTCTATGTAGTAAGCAGGTAAGCTAGAAATACTAAGACATGTAAAGTCAAAAACATCAAAGACTAAAATCAGAACAAAATTTAAAACATTCATGTATATATTAAAGAGCAGAGCACTCATGTCGACCCACCACTAACCTGTGTCACTCTAGACCAGAGTTAGTGCCCTTGGCTACTCTCCAGAGGGAAGATGAGCATGGTCCAAACTGAGCGGTTCTGTTGAAATGGCTAACACAGCAAAGTAACTACTCAGGATATTATTATTATCACTTGACGCTACCGCAATGCTCGACAGCCCTGTCAGAAATGTTATTAAATCTATGTCAGACTGGTAATTATATAACAATTAAAATCTAAAATACATACAAAATATTAATCACAATTATAAAGTTTGTAATCCTTTTTCAAAAAGAATGAGAATAAATTAATTATTCATGCAATACAACATCAAGTTAAAAGATGACAATTTTATCATATTTACATAAAAATGCTCAAAATAATTTATATTTCAGAAACAGTTATGAGTACAGTAAAAACCTACCTAGATTGAAGTAAGGTGCAGTGCAATGGTCAACATTATACTACTATTATAGCTATAAGACTTAAAGTAGACCTTAGAATAGTCTACACAAGTGTAAATTGACAAAGAAAAGTCAGGATATTACAACGTCAAGGTAAATAGGTACTGCACATTTTGATAAATTTAATTTCAGTTGGATTCTAACAAGCATGTTCATTGTTGGTTAGGTTTATTTGGGTTGAACACCATTTCTGAACAATTTTTCATTTATACACAGAGGCAGATAAACCTAACCAGTTTTCCTGGACTGTATTCTAACCAGTACTATTAAACTTTCTATTCCACAAGGAACTGGCAATTTCTCCACATGTGGAAGAAAATTAACATTGTTAATTACCAAATTTTCATGGAAGGGTATGACCTGCTGTGATCAGAATCGTTCTCTCAAAAAGGCAAGTACAGTACAGTCCAGGAAATTTGAAATACTTTGATTACATAGATTTAAACATGAAGAGTGATTGTGAAGCAAGTTATTACTACTTTATGTATTATTTATCACTGACGACTGCAAGCTTTCTGGGTTACTAACCAGTACTCATGAGTGCATCTTGAATAGTGCATCTTGAATGGATTTCAGAGTGCAAGTTGAGGCTTGGCCAATCCACCATGCCAGAATTTTAGCCCAGGACTTTGGAATCAGGAGTCACAGAGCTAACACAGCTTATTAGGGTTAATACAGATGCACCAAAACAATTAAGGTTACATCGTCTGTGCAGAAGAATGCACACTAATTAGACAGAAAGTAATCATGAGAAGTTGATCGAGACATAGGACTTATGTGTCACAGAAAATGAATCAAAAGTAATCTAGATAAGAATGTGCAAGAGATTTAAATGTGATGTGCATGTGTTCCTTTCTGCATGATCAGCACCAAACTGACCTACTGGTTCAAGGTGAAACCAGCAATCAGATGACCAAAGGTAACTATTTAAGAAATATTGCTGATTCAGGTTTAAAGTCATATGCATTTCTCAACAATTTTCTTTAAAGAAATGTAAGATGGCTAGTTCACTGTACCAGTTTTCCTGGACTACATCCTGACCAGTACTAATATATAGTATAACTTCTCCTTCCACAAGGGGCCAGCAACTTTTCCACATGTGGAGGAGAAACTTTGCGATACATGAAGTGTTTTCTGGTCATTATCGAGCCCAATGTCAGCCACAAAAAGAGAAATACAGTGTACATTGTATTACATACAATACATAGTAATTATTGAAAAATAGTCATAATTAATAAATATCGATACTAATGAGGTGAGGTGAATTAAGAATTACATAATGCTTTTTATTAAAATAGAACACAGAGCAAAACAAGAATAAAAATAGAAATAAATATATGCTCTATTTTTCTGAAATATTCTGGCTCACTATGAATCCTATCAATTTCATGAAGTAACAAACAAGTTTTGTTACAGCCAACAGATTAATGACAAACAATGTTTTTAGCCAGGGCAATGGAAATTACAGAAATGTTTACCAGTTCTCCCTACCAAACTAGAAATGAACTGGTTAGAAACCCAGATTTAGTCTCATGTGCATCAGAGTTATATACCCAACATGTTAAAGGTAAATAACCACTAAATGCCTATGCGGACCAAATTCAGATGCAGTCAAATAGTCCGGTAAAAAACTTTAAAGCGACTGGAAATGGGGTATGTCTTGACAAATCAGCATCAGAATCATGAAATTGGTGTTAAATGCTTTGTATGCATGTATGTGATGTAGTTAAATGGTTTTATTCAGAAGTATTTTGTATTCTGGCTTAAATATGAAAGTGAAAGTAAGGTTGGGGCTAACGGACAGTGAGTAAATCCGTACATGTGAGAAAATCTGTTCACCGCGTTTGACGAACCAACTTTTTCTTATATGATACATGACCCCCTACTTTTTTTTCATTTTCTTCAAGCTGGATGCTATTTCTGTTGATTAAAAGATTTTGAGAGGGCCCCATGGACAAAAAGTTGACATTTTTTTTTGGCTGACCCAGGTCACTTTACATTGAGTTAAACAGAGCTCCAGATAAGGTGCGTGAAAGCGTGATTACGCATTGAAATTAACGAATAACGCATTAAAAATTATTTCTGTGCGTCGTAAAAGGCATTGAAAAAGACGATCACGCATTTCTGATCCATTTCGATGCGTCGAAGGGAAGTAACTCTTCCGTAATCCGGTCAGTTGTCTCGGTTTTAGACACTACCAATCCAGTGTACAGGTAGAAAAATCCACTGACAAAGTCACTTCGAAAACAAAAGTTTTTATCGGTAAATACACAGGGTACAGTATCAAGAGTAGTTTCCCTTATGTAGTAATATATATACATGTATTCAAGGGTTATATGAAATTTTGACAGCGTTTTTTAACGAGTTGGTAAGAGCACAAATATTCAAACTTCAATAAAAAATAAATTGTTGCAGTGAGGGTAATACCCTAAATGACCAGTCTGAAAAGTGCTGTCAAAATTTGACTGATATTTCAAAAGAAAATGGCTTACGAAGTTGCTACAGATATCAGCAGTTACATCAAAAAAATTGAAAGTCTGATTTTGAGGTTTATATACATGCAGCTGGTCAACCCAGAATTTTAACTGTTATAATACTGTTAAATAAATGATATGACAGGTATTTCAAGGCTAAAAAATTTAATTTGTGGTTTTTGCCAAAAAACATTACCCCACCCACGTCTTGAAACATGTTTTGAAATTAGTCAAAATAAAAATATTTCGGGTACAAAAACACCTTTTTTTAATTGCATGATACATCTGTGGTCATGTAAGAAGGTTTCAGAGGCTAAAATGTCAATAAAAACGTTAAATGACAAAAATTGAAAAATTGACTAACCACTGATATCTGCAGCCAAAATCCACGCATTGAACCCTTGAATACATGTATATATATTACTACATAAGGGAAACTACTCTTGATACTGTACCCTGTGATCGTGTCATCAAAAAAAATAGATGCATTTTATGTTCACTTTGTCAATATATTGATAAGGGAAAGCACAGCGTTTGGAAAAAGGGAATTTTCATTGCTTACTTATTGAATGTGACTATCAATCTATGTGTTTAAATCCGAAGTCATTGATATTTTGTCTCCGGAGTGTTTCACTCATTAGTTTTGAAAACAGGGAGTAAACGACTCATTGCACCTAAAAATTATCTGGAGCACTGAGTTAAAGAACAACTCTATTTGGTGGTTTGTGACCTAAAAAGAAACAAGAGTCTATTTGAACGAGCGGATCTTGTATCACACAAACATTCTGTCTCTTCCTTCAAGCTCAAGTTCAAAGGCAAATTAGGCAGGGACAAAACTGAATGTTCTTAGTCGAACATAAAAAGGCATGGAATGCAATGCATACAAAGGAATCAATACTGTTTCAATCCAAGATCAGATACACAGTTTGTCCTACCGGTATCTTCTCCTATTGGTAACAAAAATCTCCCATTCTTTGAAAATACCAAAAATATGCCATAATAATTTCTGATAGCCAAAAGTAGCCAGAACTGTGTCAGGAAAATATTGAAGGATAAAGAAATGATAAAAATAAGGATTAGTTTATACGACTGTACATGATGACTGACAAAATGTGCTACAACTACGCTATATAAATATGTTTTTTTTATTAGCATCTGCAGGAGGTAGGAGCTAGCAGGCAGGAAGGCAAGTACAGGGGTCCTTATTAACACAGGCAAAATGCCAAATTTTAAATATATGGTGCAAGTTTGTTTTAGGTGTCACCGTGCCATTGGCACACATCTCTACACCATAACTTGGTCTAATGTTTAAAATTCCTCCCATAAAATTTGCTAGGATTGTATCTTTGTCAAAGTTTTTCAGCAAAAATATTTTATTTAAACTTATTTCGAAATTGTAGGACTCCTGTATGTACTGCATAATATAGTCAGGGTTTGTGTTTGGCCCGTTTTACTACATAGACCTAATTGTAACCAAGATGTACATTTTTTGTAGTTGTTCCTCTAAAATTAGTAATCAGTCATTCCTGTACTTTGTTCTTAATAGTATCACATTGCATACTTTGACGACAGCTTTCCTGGAATTGCAAACCAGTACTAATAGCTCTTTTGAACAAACTGCCCAAATGGGGGACACTATTGAAGTTGAAATGATTAATGAAATTTTCCTACGAATTTCATGAAAAACTCAATTGTCTTTACAAAACACTGCATGAAATACAGAAATACACAAAAACCTTTGAAGTTAAAGAATTTAAAAGTTTAAACAAAATTACCAGGGGTTCTGCTTGTATTTGCCATTTTCGTTTTTTGCACAAATAATTTGAATGATTAAGTAAATCAACTTATAGTATGATTAGAATGCATAGTGACTGGGTGAAAACCATCAGTGGATGTCACATATGACTGGACAACTGTTTTGTGGCAAGTACGCAGGCTTATGACTACCTGACCTGGTTTTTTATACCTTGATTAGATACGGTAAGCAAAATTCGAATCCCTATAAATAGTAGTAGTTTTAACCCTTTTAATTATGACTAATTACGCAACCACAATCTTTATGATAGTTAAATAGAGCTCTACCTACATTGTTAAATTTGAAATGACTGAAAATATACCGTACCATCTTGTCGTGCTCGTTTATAGGCCTCTTCCTCCGTGTCCTCCCGACCTCTCTTCTTACCCGCTAGAGGTATGATATTCTTTGAAACTCCCTGATTTAGTAGAATATCCCCATTGGGAACCTCCTGATGGAAACCATTGCTACAATCTGATTGGTTGATACCACTGTCATGTGACCCATCTTCCATTTCCATATCACAGTCGTCATGGTTATTGTTGAGCCCATTCTGCATATTGGGGTGATGGGATGATCCATTTGTGGGTATATGGGGGTGAGAATGATATGTATTTGTGGAAATGAAGTGAGTTGTTTGAACACTTGGCTGACCTTCGGGAGAAGTTCTACCGTTACTGACAGAGCTGGTACTATTAGTCACGGCCTCGGTGACAGGTTCTCCGGTGTTCTGTCGCTGTATCTCGGCGGCCCTCTCCAGATAGCTTGCACAGTCAGGGTACCCAGCGCTCATTGCCACTTGACTTGATGTGTTACCACTGTAATTCTTTAAACTAGAAAATAGTAAATCTAATACTGAGAACAAATAATGAAATATGCATGTAAGTTACCATGGTGACAACATTGGTGACTCATACAATTGAGAATAGCCTAAACTAGCCAGTCAGTCGTCTGCTAAAAAATGGCATAAATATGAGTACCTGCACTAATATTTGAACCCAGATTGACAGATAAGATGGCATTTGCGCTGACCACTGAGCTTTGGAGAGACTGATTCTGAGACTGTCAGCTCTCAGTCTGGTTCTGAAATTTGCTACAACTAAAAAACTAGCCCTCAAATCAGATTTAAGTAATTACCTGCATACTAAGCAGACATGAGCTAACCCACTAGCATGAATGAAAGCTGATGCGCATAAATACCATTTGAATCAAATTGATATATAGTCTGATTATGATGCACTGTGAACCCACAATACTATTATCCAAGCAATCATCTGTTACTGTAAAAGTATTTCATTTTGATGGGACGAAATTTCGTCGTTTTGGTAAAATAGACCGTTTTGATGGGGCATTAATATGAGAATTTTACATTTCAGGTAATAAATACAAGGGGCAAAATTATTGTTTGATATAATTTGATTTCGTGGTTGTCGGTGAACAACGAAATTAATCCCCCAAAAAAATTAATGATTTTACAGTATATTACTTGGGTATAACTACCAGTATTGTCTTTCTTTCACCACAAACTATTACTTCCACATCATTGAAATCCATGAGAATGAAATACACAGTTGTAACTAACCCTGTTCTTAAAACATGACTTTTGTAGTTCATCACAATGTTGAAAGCCAACTAATTTAGAGTTCAAAAGCTTATGAATAAATTGACAAGTCTTTCTAGGCCAACAGTAAAACCAGTTATACAACTTGTATTTATCACTCTCTGCACCTTAATTGTAATGTTATACATGACCTTAGGTGTATGGCAGAGAGGGAAACATAAGTTTAAACATTTTAATGAGGAAGACCATTTATAATGAAAGACCCGATAAACTGATCATAGTGAACAACAATGTTGTAGTATGTCAGACAAGCCTGTTTTAAATTAGAAGGGTTAAAGACACATAAAATGTATGTCTTCCACAAAGGGCCATAACTCAGGAAATCAACTGACCTATATTTCCTGACTATATACACAACTACAATGCTTGGTATCAACTATTCATGAGAAGTTTCATTGAAATCAGACCAATGACAAGACTTAGTGCAGACAAACAATGTCACATCCACCTAACCATCCTGACTTACAGAACAAAATCAATATGTCTACCCCATTATAATATTTGTGGGTAGCATAATAAAGGTAGTAAAGCAATCATGATTAAAAGTTTACCTTAGATTAGCACCCTGTGATACAAGTAGACTCACACACTCCATACTACCAGTCCTAGCTGCCTTATGTATAGGAGTCTCTCCCATATAATCCTAAATAGGGATAAATACAAGTACATGTAAATAGAGCATGTCAACAAAATAGTCACATAAACTATGTATAGCACTTCTAAACATACAACAACTACAATAGTGCACTGTCTGACAGTCATGACTTGAACAAACTAAAAACGTGTCCATGGGATAGAGTAAAAGTAACAAAGGGCCATAACTCTGGTAAAAATTGTCGCAGCGAACATTCTATCTTGTACGGTCAACTATACATAAAGGTTGTTATTGTTAATCTGTTAAATATGTTTGATTGATTGTTTGGGTGGATATTGAATTTTGGTTATATATGGTGGCCAATTCACCAACAACTTTTTGTAAGGTTTAAAGTGATATATAAACCAATTCGTGAAATGTGTCAACTTACTTCATATTTGCAACAAGTATCACGTATGAATCAATGCAACATTTATGACTTATGAAATAATTATATGCTTTATTAAATACTACTCATAGCTTTCATTTGTAATATGCTAGTACACTACGAATCGAAACCTAGGTCCTTGGTTACAAACTATATAAAGATTAAAGCTACAAGTGTAGTCACAACTCAAAGCTCGTTTTTGATCAACATGTATACTGCATAAACACATTGAGCAATGAGCATGTATTGCACTGCATAATATCATACAAACGTCTTAACAAGGGTATCTATATTCAGATATACGAAACACTTCATGCATGCTGCGTGAATGCAACAAGTATAATTGCCCTACACGTTTATGGTAGACTGAATAGATCAAACTCAAGGCTACAGTACACACATTACCTAATTGGCAGACACAATCTATTACTGTAAAATCATTTAATTTTCGTGGGGGATTAAATTTCGTGGAATTTTAGGTTCACCTCAACCACAAACTTTAATCCCAACGAAAATTAATTTTGACCCTCGTTTTACTACCTGAAGTGCAAAATCCACGAATTCATTATTCAAGTCCCAACGAAATTGTCTTTTTAAACCAAAACCACGACAACGAAATTAAATGATTTTACAGTATCTAATATGTATACCCTGTAATCATATACCCTCTAATTCATTAGAAAATTACACCCATGAATTACATAACCTATTTGAAAACTTCAGGATATAAGCAAACTGATATTCACAAAATCTAAAACATTTTCGCAGATTTGTTATTTATTCAAACTAAACATGCACCTCATTACTGTAAATCAGTTAATACTCTCAATAGTTTTATTTGTTTTATTCACAGAAATAAGTTATTCCTAAATTTATAAAATTTCTCACAAATTCATAATCAATGTAAATATCATTTCATAATTAACATGAATACCAATCATGGGACCTCTGATTGCGTGATTGCGAATTCATAAATCCATGAGATAAGTTTGTTTCCAAACATTTGCATAATTCATAAATCTGTAAAATATTTTGTGTAACCGAAAAAGGAGCTCATGGATATAGAGTGATTTACAGTAACACAGTATTAGCATAAATAATTAGCTTCTCAGGACATTTGATGTATCACCTATCAATGATCCTAGTTTCTTCACTTAATATGAAAAAGATGAACTATATCTCATAATTCGTGCGCAAAATATACCACAATATATCACAGGACTTTTCTTGTATCCGGGTTCGTATAGCAAGTATAATGTATGATATAATCTTATATCACACATACATGTGTAGTATTAAATTGTATTATTATATACTGACATAATAATGTATAAAGTTATGATACATGGATGTGTTTTTTCCAATAAAACGATGCACATTTTGTGGTTTTAGTGTCATATGATATAAAGAATCTATCACTCGTTGTCAATTGATATTGATAATTAACTTGTTCAGGAAATATAATTAAGCTCGCTTAATAAAATTTCCTAAACTTGTTTAATATAAATTTCTATCAATTGACAACTGGTGAGAGATCCTCTATATATCATCAGTTTTACATGTTGCATTGGGGCTTTTAAGTTCTATCAATGCATGCCCAGAAATTTCATTCAGACAATGTAGATCTCTGTACTTTTAATTGAATACCTCCATGTGCATACAATAATGTAGTTGCTAAATCAATAATGCATGTATAAATCAATGAAACATTAACTCTAAATACCACGCAACTTGTGAGTACAAGGTAGGTGAGATGGTGAGCAGAACTATGAAGTGAATGACTTGTGATATCGGAGAAAGGTCAGGGATGTGGAATTCCTGTGTCCGATTTGGCCTATTTTGCATGCGGGCAAGTTGATTTTTCCATCCCGCTTGCCCATGGGCAAGTGTAAAATTATCATAAGAAAATACACAAAAGTGAATCCCTAAATTCAGACTGAAAATGATAAATATCAGGTACACTGTACTCTCATGTTTGGCAAGACAAATACATTTTCGAAAGTGAAATTTTGTTGCTTTTTTGTGTTTTCCCAGGAAAGTGAATTTAGTCTTAGGGCAAGTGGATTTTTCAGACAGTCACAGTATATATCACAATCTGTGTCAAATAGTTATTTTCAGAAGATAAACAGAAATTGTTAAAGACAGAAAACAAATTTTACAGTCAAAGCCACAAACAGTTATTACGTGCAAGCAATATCAAGTATCATCAGCACAATTCTCAAGGGACCAAGAAGCAAACAAGCCTATCTTTTAATACAGCATGCTTCTTTAAGCTTAGAAGCATTTACCAGTATCATTTTATATGTTGACATGCCGACAGACTTGTTTTGCTCTCAGCCAAAATATACAACAGTACACTCACACTCCACATACAATAAAAGTAAGACCAAAACAAAATATGTGTGATCAAATTTCAAAACCAAAAATATTCAAAAATAAACTGATGAATGAGAAAAAGTGCATTCACAATGAATAAATGAAATTCATGCTTAAAGCTTAACACTGAATAGTAATTTACTAAAATTATAAAAGGAAATTACCCGCATTAATTAAAGTGAAAATATGTACATTATTAAAACCCCATGCAGTTTGTATGGAACCCCAGGCACCAATTACATTCCGATGCTTTTTTAAAAATCATATTGCCGAGCATAACCTTTATTTGTCAGTCAGCTTTCTGCTGAATATGACAGGCATGTGTGCCGGCCCTCCACCCCAATTTGAATTTGGGTCACCGTATAGAAAGCAAGCGTGTTAACCACTGAGGTACAGAGGTCATATGCAATACCCACGATGACCTAGATTATAAGATGTACAAAGACGAAGGATTGCGGTTTTGAAAAGACCCTTGAAACATACAAATTTTAAGCAATAATATAAATGGTCATCATGAAAGAAGAGTTAGAAAACTGACAGTGCATATATGATACAATAGCTACACCCAGCACCAACTGTAAGTTAAATAGGCGACCGTGATAGCATACTTTTCCAGAATCCATTATCTTAACAAATTAGTTTAAAGAAGAGCTATTATTGTTTCTTTTATAAAATCTATAAATAGCCTGTATGTAACCTGACAAGAAACATTATGAAACAGGCTTTTTGCAATTCTGATTTCCCATTATACTTTTAGGATAAAGACAAAGCTACGTTGCGTTACTTATCGATTATAGTAAAGACAACAAAAAAATACTTTGGGTGTATATTTTGTTTTGGCCTTACCTTTGCGTTAAGATCACACTTGGATTGAGTCAGCCAGTACAAGCATTGTGGATGACCACCAAATGCACATAGATGTATAGCTGTTTGAGAGAACCTGGATGTAGCCAGGTCACACCCATTTACACCTCTACTCCCCAGGGCATTAACCAATCTTCTCAAACAAGCCAACTATAAAAAATAGAATCACAGAAGAGTTACAATAGAAGGATATGGATATTCCGGAAATGAAGTGTTCTCCATCAAAATCAATGAGCTAATTCTGTAAGGCTAAGACTGCTATAGCCAGCATTCAGTGGTTCCATACATTTGACCCTTGAAATGACTCTTTGACCTCTCGAATTTATAATCAAAAGGACCCTTGATACATTTGTATGTATTTAGCCCCTAATGGAAGTTTTTTTATGGAACTCCTCAGTCTCCTGTCATTTCATGACCGCACACTTGAACATTGAATCTTCAGTTTCCCTTTGCCCCATCCTATTTTTTGCCAATTTTTTACATAAAATTCTAGTACATTTTGTATTCTAACTTCCAAGTGATAATTTTACAGTAACCAAACTGTGAACCAATGTTCCACATAATATATTACAGCATCCTTAACTGTTAATTGGTTCATTCTGTTCAATAGTTTTGTTAAACTGTTCACTGGTCGGATTTGAAATTATTATTTGGATTCTACAAGAATTAACTATACAGTACTGTCTTCAACTTCAAGAGAAGACATGTGCCACTATTTGAAGAATGGGGATCTACAACACTAAGAAGCTTAATACAGAATACACCCAATCAGATGGAGAACATTTCATTTCTAGCTTGTACTGGTCACATGTTATTGATATACCTGTCTATTCATAGTGCCACCACATTGTAGAAGCCATTTTAAGCAATTGCTATGGCCACCGTAAGCGGCTATATGACACGGTGACTGATTCAATCTCTCGGTAGCGGCATCACAGCTGCATCCATTCTCCAGTAAATACATCAAACATTGTAACTTAAATAAATACATGTACAGTAATGTAGTTGATTTGAATTATCTTCTCCGGTTCTATACATACAGACAGTTCTATTCATTAATATGAATCTAGTAAACTGCCAAGAACTCAGAACTAGATTAAGAATTATCGTTTATTATGATAACATTGCACCACTGTGACCAGTCAGTTCACTCAGTTGCATCCACGGCCCCCATGCCTGGAATGGGTGAGGATTTTTACTTTAGGGTTGTCAAAACCCCGCCATTCATCCTCCCTGTGGGGGACAGCTGATGGTACAAATCTTCAGTATTTCCATAGCCCCGGACAAGTAAATATTGTCCCCAGGGTACTGCTTCGGACAAAAAAAAATCCCTAACATTTACCTAGTAGTGCACAGTAAACTGGTAGGTAAAAACATGGCAGTTTCCCTAGCTATCCACCGCCCATACTCATACTCTCGTTGATAAATGTCCAAGAGGATTTTAATGAGTATACAAGTTAAAGTTGAGGGAATGGGTAGGCCGTGGTTGCAACTGACTGATGCATATTGATACATGTAGCAATTCATGTATGGGCCACAGATTTTCAAAAATAAATTAATATTAAATAAATTGTAAGGGCAGTGCTACAGCTAGGCCCTTTTAGAAGGGCGGGGCGCCCCGCTAAAATCCGACCAATCAACGAGCGCCCTTCTGAAATTAGGGGCGCCCTTCTGTGCCCCTCATCAAAGAAATTAAATTGTTTTTACTGTTATGACCCCTGATTACGTAATCAAGGTCTCAATAAAGATCGGATGTGTCATAAATCTTCACTAACAATCTTACTGGGTGATTAACACCTATCGTCTGCACACAGCGCTGACAGCGGTCATAAATCAATAATTGCCCAAAGCTACAAACATAGAAGGTAAACAGACCTTTAATCCAATTAAATCCAAGCTAATTATGCAACACATGTTAAAAACATCTTAATTGTACCAATTAACATCGTTGTTTTAGTAACAAAATCTCGACACGGCCGTAAATTACCATTGCCTATCGCAAATCAGATTTTTTTAATTCACCGATAAAAAGATCGTCAATAGACACTTTTTTGGCTTAAATCAGTCGAATTTCTTGTTTAAAATGGATAAAACTCACAAAAACTGTGTTACAAGTCGTAATTTAATGAAATTTAGGGAAATAAACATTAGCGGGCACCTGTCATTTTTTGCCGACGAACGAAGATTGTTTGGTGAAAAATCGTCTTTAAAAAGCAATTGATCAACTCATGAATGATTTATCTTACTTAATTATATCAATTAACACCAAAATTTAGCTTCACTGTGATTAATATATGATAATATGGCATATATTGCTAGAATTAAAATCACCACCCCCCACCCACCATGGTTATAGGCAGGGGAGGAGTGTTGAAATTTTTTTTTGGCAATATTGCATCAACTTTATGAGAGTCTCAATCATATTTATGCTACTTTCATAACATTTATATTAGCAATGATTAAGATCCTCACTTGGTGGCAAATTTCACTGAACCTTATTAATAAGTTTCAGGTGTAGACTGACTTGCAGCAGTAAGTTTTAAGTTTACTAGGTTGCCGTAAATGGTCTAAGAATGATGCCTTTAAGCTCGGTGAGGGTGTCAATAGTGGCTTGACATAAGGTCCCATCCAATAAATAAAGGGGGAAGAAGTGTAGTGACTGACTCCCAGCCCAGCAACCAGCTATTTAAGTTGGCTGAGCTTCAGTAGGTAGTAGGGACAAATAACACCGAAGTCCTGGTTTTTTGGCTCAATGTCGGGTGCATTTGTACTCCTTGTTTTACATACTTAAATATGGAGGTAAAACTCCAAAATTTAATAAATAGATCTAGTAGACTACAGCAAGTCATGGAACTAAAAACAGTTATCAAGGGAAAAGTGAAATGCCTATCATTCTGAGGCATTTGTTGTATGTCTACCCCTGACATGCTGAAAACTTGTTCATGTTACTCTATTTCTGAATAGTCAATTTCAAGTTAGCATTGATCATGTGACACCAGTATATTGTGGCCTGAATGGACAGGTGTTTTTAATTTGCAAGGATATTCCATTAACTTATATACGGTACGCCACTGGCACAGTATACAAAGCCTATAAAAGAACCCGTGTGGGAGGGAACACGCGCACACACAAAAACGCCCCTGTAAAAAGCGACCGCGCGCAAAAAGGGCCCTTTTCAATAGGAGCTCCCCTCTATTTTTGAATCCTAGCTGTAGCACTGAAGGCATAGCAAAAGCTTTAAGTTTAACTAAAGTAATTATCATACTCTTTTTAACCAGAACGTATCATTTTCAAAGATATAAATGAAGTAATATAACAGCAATACAAGTTTTCCATGAGCTGGATTGCACAAAGTATGAAATGCCCCATTGTGTACCTCTTTAGTCACGTGACTACTTTCGTTTTGACAAGTTGACCAAGGGTTCAAGGCCGTCTATTTTCGGTTGTAATTACAATAAAATATTTGTGCGTTAAGCTGACATAACACGTAGAAATAAACAATGACATAATACCTTCCCAAAATATGCTGCCCAGTGAATTGGAGTCCATCCGTAGAAATTATCTTCTTCATAAAGATCTACTTCGCCGGCAGATAACAAAGAAGCGAGATTTTCCATGTCGCCGTCACGACATGCGCGGTGGACTGGGAACATCTGATTCAACAAGCCTTCACTGGTTGACGTCCAGTTAGAATCCATGATGAAGCAGTTGATAATATGAATTTAATAAAATACAGAACGTGTAAGTCAGTAATTAAATGTCAGGACCATTTCAGAAAAAAATTCAAAGTCTGTCACCCCGCCATTCCAATGTTTTATTTTCCTAATCGAGCACCTGTTAGAACTAGGTTAATTATTAGACGAAATATATTTTTCGCTTTATTTAATCATTATATATCTATTTTGCTGTCATATCTAAAAATTAAAGAAATAATAATTTAATGTTATTTAAATACCAACTATCAATTTAAAGACGATTTTATTTTCAGTTTTTACTGAATTTTAGCAAATTAACTTTTCGTCTACTGGTTTAGGATAAAGTTCAACTTTGACGGACACTAGAACGGAATATTTGATAATTTTAACATCTCTATTTATATTTTTCATTTTTTGCACCGCTAATTTAAAAGCTTTGTTGATGATTTAAGATCTTTCTATAAATTCTGTTGTTTGCAGTGTATCTTCATGTATCTATTATATCTAAATATACATGCTTGGTATCTTTGTAGTCTGGATTACCTGCCCCTTGTCACTTCGTTGGGTCAGGCACACGTTATTAATGGCTGCGCCCAGTACCAAACTATAAACAATGTAGGTTGAGTGATTTTTTGATTAAGAAGTTCAAATTTTAAAGATGTGTTTGGTTAAGCATACATAACATGCCAGTAATATTGAATCTTCTTGGTTTTCACGGTAAACCTCAATATTTGGTGATATATGTCTACAGTACATTTCGGATAATACGGAATTTCGGATACTATTTTGTATCTCGTTGCTGAAGCATTGTTTGTTTGGTGCTACAAGTGTTTCAAAACTATTTGTATCAAGTATGAACAACTGTACAGTTCAGGGTCCATTTAGCCTTGCAACTGTTTGATATTTCCATACTTTTCAGAGTATCATCAGAGGTTCTGATCGATCACAGATACAAAACCAGTAGGCGTTCAGAATGAGAGGCGGGTCCATGAGAGGATTCTAGCAATGTTTTGTGTAGATCGCATGTACAGTAAAAGTTGTCAAAGTCCTCTTACTAATCCTACTGTTTTGTGTTGGTATATAACAAGAGATGATGTTTCTAAGGTTTATTTAGTAAAACTGCCTAACGTACACAGTAATATCCAAGTGGTCTGTTACAATGGGCAGTATGTGTTAGTTGTAGCATTACAAGTACTAAGCTCTGCCTGGTTAGCAAGCTAAGGGTAATGAAACACCTACTACTATTAAAACAAGCAAGATGTTTGCAATTGTCAGTCGGTTAGTGAGCAGTACAAGGTGTGAGTTTTGAGATTGCTGCATTTTTCCACCCTATGATATATGATAATTAGTAGCACTTTAGTCCAAAGCTGGCAACAATGAGTTGGGTGGTACCCAATGAGACCCCTGCTTCTAGCAGATAATACTTCAAATTCTGTCTGTGTATTATATTGTATACTGATGACAGATTAGAAGGGGGACCAGTAACCATGGACAGTTCATAATAGGGGTGCAAGAATATGACATAACCAGTTTTGCAATATATAGCAATACAGTGAAATAATGAAAAACACAATAAAACTAAATCCATTAACTCAGGTTTTAACCCATTACCATTGTACAAGGTAGTTCATTCATATAGTGTAATAACCAGTAGATGGCTTATTAGTACCAACAGGCAGCTGTCAGTTTTACACACAGTACCAATATAGGTTTATCGGAAAACTGCAAATATTCTTATGATTTGTTATTCTAAAGGATGAATCAGTCTTTGTTGGTTAAAAAACACAAAACGTTTAGTCAGCATTTATTTACTTAAATGGATCATTATACGCTCAATTATTGAAGAAAATATCACAGTACATAATGGCCCGACCCTGTATCGCAATACACTGGTTTATTGTTGTACCACTAGAATTGATACAGGGTCACTCAAATAGAATTTGAAAGACTCTTGATTGATATAAAAAGGAAAACTGACTGAACTATTATTTTCAATTTGGTCTATGCATACAACTCTATCTTTATTATTGGCTATTTTATTTTAAATTGAATTATGCCACATGATACAATATGGTTGAATAAATTCTACATTGTAGAAAAATATTAGTGTCAAACATCATGAGAAACTAGTTTAAGTTGGCATCACCCACAAATTAATTCATGAAAACTGAGTTTATAAAGAGGCTTGTTTTATTTACAATAACACATTTTTGCATTTTTCAGTCTGTGATGTTAACTTTTTGAACAAGTTAGCCAGAAGAGCTATAGTCTCCCAAATTTTGATAGCCTGAGCTATTTGTAATAGTCTGGAGCCCTAATAACCAATTAATAGATTGAAAAGATTTAAATTGATTCAGATTCAAGCTTAACCACTATTATTAGTCTTAGGCTATCATTAACACTGATTAAATACCTGTTCTAAGAATATAACATGTCAAGTGTTAGTTATAACATTCTAAAAAAGTCTAAAATAATAACTGAATAAATCATGACCATTTGGCATATCAATTCTTTGTAACATAATTTGACTTAATTTATCACAAATTATCAATACCTTGTTACTCAAAATTCCATTTTAAAAACTGCTCAACTACTAAAATAGATTTGCTTAAAAATACCCAGATCAGAGATTTCAGACAAATCCTTTAGAGGAAATGAAGTAAATTCAATACAATGTACTAGTTTTTATCATCACTGCCCTTTGTTATAGTATATTTTCATGTTTCATTGGTGGAAAACAAGTATGAATCTGCTAATCAGTATTATTTGATATGCCACTTACTAACAATACCTGACCCCAGGTTATACAAATCAAGCATTATTAATATCAAGCATTTAATCTGCCTTGCTCACATTGTTTATGCAACACATATTTAAAAGTCAAGGTACATGCTTTGATAAATGAACTGAGTGGAAATTAACAACACCAAGCCATTATAAATAATACATGTACAGCAATCTTTATCACACAACATTACTGTTTTTAATCAGTGACTGTTTTCATGCTGCAAAGAACTGTTATAAAGAATTCCATGACTTAAGTGTTTTTCCTATTTTCCTGTAGGTAGAACAACGACCAGTAGAACTTCAGCAAGAATGGGTTCTTCCACAAAACACCAGGTTTTCAAGTATGTCACACCATTTAAAGTTACATAAACTGCAAAGTTACATAAAATGCAGAAATCTGTGTTGCTAAGCACATTGCCTTTATTAAATCATTCTGATTACTGAGGTTCTATATCATACAACAGTTCTAAAAGAATCTTTCCTTTAATGGTGATGTCATTATTTTACTGGCAAGTTCACTGTTCAACACTGGAGGTCACTGAAATAACAGAAAAAACATTCTAGTTAGCAAATGCTTCTTTTAAAAAAGAAATGACTCTTAGTTAAAAATGTTTACACAGGCTACCTCACCCGGTGAATCACAAACTTAAAAATATGTCAAGTTTACCAACTGTATGATTGACAACTAACAAAGTAATTAAATATGAAATTCACAAGTTTACAATTTTCCATAAAGTTTCCTGGGTTTCTACAAATAGCCAGTACACCCCAACTTCTTGTTTATGTTGTTAGTAACCTGCAACTAACCCACTAGAAACAGAGTTGGTTGGCAAAAATTGCCAGTGTCAGTCCTGTCAGCACTTGAACCACCAACGATTGATACACAAGCTTGTGGCCTATTGAATGAGCTAGGCAGGTCTCTGAGTTGTCAAAAAAAAATTCTGTAATATTGCTATACTTATACACACCAGCAAGTCCAGCATGTCTGGCTTTGACTTTGGGCTGTTGTGGTGTGGTTCCAGGAGATACTATTCTTTTATGTTACTCCTTTTGCTGGGGTTTTAACTCTACAAGGGCTACTATAGGAATGACCTTGACTGGTTCTATACATTATAATCTGGAAACTAGCCATTCTTTCTTGCTTCTTTCCAGGGATGATTTTCTGAAATGTAAATTGTGTTTTATTTATTTATACATGTGTATATATAGTTTTGAACGACAGACATTTCGATGAAAAATATTTACATACAGTGCTGTATCGTTTTGATGTCGAAGAAATCTTGAATTGGACGTTTGGTATGATTTTTTTGAAAATTAAGTTCTTTATCCGAAATTGAAGTAATGACTGTTCTATCCGAATTCATTTCCACTTCATTGATAAGTCAGATTATGAGAATCCGTCCGATTATCGTGTAAAGAATACGTTTAATCAATACAATGACATGGTATTTCGAATGAAAAACGCTGGTTTTCTATATGATCAATATTTTTAAAAAATCACTTACCTCATATAGTACATTGTATTCCGCCATTATTGACGGTTGCCTGACGTACTAAAATACTATAGTACGACGGGAACCAGACTAGGTATCTTTGTCGATTGGTTCTGAATCTCTTCTTATAAATAGAAACTGTGTAGTCCCGAGCCGTTTTTAAAATACAGTACGGAATCTTCATATCTAGGTCTATACACTAGCAATGTGGAAATCTAGATCTACATATTATTTAAAAAAAAACAATCATGATTTAAACCTGGCTTAAAAAGACAGAGATCTTCTAAACCAGCTTAACTTCAAAGTCAAACAACATTCCGTATGTATGTAGTAGGTTTCCCGCCAAAAATCTACATGCTACAGACACATTTCATGCTTACATACTATGGAAGGGAATATCCGCCAGTACATGCATGCTGTTTAGTGACAATTTAATGTTGTCTTGTTATATGCATATTGCTAAATGACAATTGCATCTTGCCTTCTTTCATTCGTTTTAAACTAACTGCAACAGCCGTGTGTCTTTGTGCTTCTTTCCTTCAGTAAGTGGCACGTGGCTTGAATCTTTCCTTACTCTATGTATATAAATTACATATTCTTGTGTGTAAATGACAAATGCATCCTTTCTATTAATTTGTTTGTGTATCATCTTTAAATGTTAATGCTAACAAATTCTTATTGCTTCCTACGTTTTACTAAGTTAATTTGATTTAATCGTTCCTCCATTATTATCATACCGACCCATGCGTGTTAACATCAATGATTGTATATTCAGCAAGGCGAAACAAATTAGCACTAAGCAGGAGCTAGCATGAACTTAAACGAATGCATTTGTAATATTCAATTCATACAATGCTGGGAACCAGACTTTTTCGGCAGTTCCCGCAAAAATGTCAACCTTGCACGGTGCGTAAACAAAAAACTACACGACGATTTAGTGTTAGCCCAAACCAACGTCAAGTGAGCGAACGATAAATAGCCGACGATAGTCCAGCGAACGATAAGGATATAGGTTAAACACCACTAAATTTCCTAGCAAACAATAAGACTTGGTATGATAAAAGTTGGCATACTGAGACAACCTGGATCTGCGACCCCGGAAGATCGGGTATGTAGATGAACTGTAGGTGCACGAGAGTCGAAAAATACCGTCGCTAGGCCCCTATTTTGGGGCTGAAAGAGGGGCCAGACCCAAAGTAGCAAACATAGCTGTATGGCATTGTCGACTTGTGATGGGTTCGAGCCAGTGTACCGCCCAAACCATGCTTTGTGACCCCAAAAGACCGGGTATACAGACGCAGTGTATGATCATACGAGTTGAACGAGACCCTCTGCAAGTTCCTATCTTGGGGAGGGTGGCGGCTAGGGGCCGGACCCCGTGGTGCCTATAATAGCAGTGTATTGAACTTTGCGTTTTAGGCCGGTTTCGGGCCCGAACAGAGCCCTAACCAGGCTCTGTTACCCCGGAAGACTGGGTATGTATATGTACTACAGGTGGATTAGAGTCGAAAAATACCGTCGTTAGGCCGCTATCTTGGGGCTGAAATAGAGGCCAGACCCCCAAAGTAGCCAAAATAGCTGTATGTCATTGTCGACTTATGATGGGTTCGAGCCCGTGTACCGTCCAAACCATGCTTTGTGACCCCAAAAGACCGGGTATACTGACGCAGTGTATGATCATTCGAGTTGAACGAGACCATCTGCAAGTTCTTATCCGTCCATTGTAAATAATTCGTTTGAAGAAAAAACTTAACTGGACATGATTTCTGCGAAAAACGATACAACGGACGAGCAAGTTTTCACTTACTCACCGTTAAACCACGGAAAATACCGAACGTTTAAATTTGCTGTCCAGAGTGATCTCCCTTGTATAGTAATTTGCGCTAGAAGCTAAAATTTCTATTGGTTCCCTGTAATGTTATTAATGTTGTAAGTTGCAACAAAGTCAAATGCACGTAGTCAAACATAGAATGCACTTAGAAATAGTAAGAATGAATAATTCAAGATTACAGAAGTCAAAACAAAAAGGTATGTCGCAGTTGGCAATTACATGCAAGAATAAACGATATACATGAAGGGATTGTCCACTTAGCATCAAGAAGCATGAAGTATGAATAACGTGGATAACACTTGTAAGAAACCAAAATGCAGTTGTCAAGTAGTAGAACGCATGTGCAAGTAGATAGCATAAAATTGTCACTTAACAGCATGCATGTACTGGCGGATATTCCCTTCCATAACATACCGGGGCATTCATATGCAAATTGATGTACAACGGGTTATTGGTCAGTGACTAGTTTGTATTGTTTATTCAGCAAATAGATTTCTGGTAGAACATTGGTGGCAATTAACATATGAATAGTCTCGTCATATTGAAATGAGTCTACACCCATTCCAAAATCATTGACAATGGCATATCGTATTTTTAAAATTAAAAAGTAAGGCACACTGTCCCTTTATTATATAGGCTTATTAAGATATAAGTTATAAATAAGATCTAGAGTTAATATATAATATAGATAGATCTACTTTCAATATGAAAAGAATGTATGACAAATAGGCTTCGAATTCCTGACTACCCAACTTTCTATAATCAATAAACTGTTACTGTATCTGAAGTTCTGATTCCCACTTTAGTTACACAGAATAAATGTGATGCCTAAATAGTGTACCCACTTCATAAACACACCTTCTAAGTTAAATTTGTGGGCATAAATTCAAATTTTGCCGCTTGTCGATCTTACCGGTTCTGGTCGTATTGAAACGGATTTTAGTGTCAACCTAATATTGTACTTACTTTGGACTTTAAGTCAGAAATCTGTCAAAAATATGTTTTGTACATATTTATTCCATTAATACCACATACATGGTGTGAAAACACACATATAATACGATGACATCCACAGAGTGTAAGTTTCGTTTGACTTGTTATGTGTGCCATGTTTGCAAATGTTCCACTTTTATCAAAAACTATGTTTACATTTATTCGTACTCAAATATTTCGTACTTACGGACTCATTAAATAATATTTTCAGTTTCACCAGTATTGTACCAATAGTCTTCTACGATATTTTTCAGAATGAAGCAATTATCAAGTTTTAACATAAATGCCTGACTTTAAAATTAGTAAATAAATTTATTTAAGATAAAACTAAGAATGACCAAACAACTCACCAGATGAGGTTTAGTCCATTGCATATTGCACCCACCTGTTTCAATTTTGATTGTGTTTTGACAAATTCCATTTGGGTATTTAATCAAACTGAAAGGGTAAATTATAAAATATGTGCTGTTTTCTGAAAAATTCACCATATAATCCTTTTCTTTTTGGATTTTTTTAGATTGTCTATTGCCTTTTCTTACTTCCTCCTAATCTAATTTAATTGGGTAATTACCTACAATATGCAGTTAATCTGTAGCTCCGCAAGTTTAAACAACATCTTTAACAAACAATGTACCTACATTTCTATTTATTATGTATATTTGATTATTTCAGCAAGCACAAATATGGTGTTTCCATTCCCTGTGCTGACTGGTTGTGTGATAGGACTTGTGTCTGTCCTGTATTACTGGGATATACTGTTCTCAACCTTCACAGTATGTGTACACATTCTTGTCGGCTCAATGGGTATCTACCTTGGTGTATCATGGGCACTTATCCAAGGGAAACAGTACAGTCCCAAACCTATACCCAAAGAACTACAACATCCTCACATCAGCATGGTCTTGCAGAATATGATGGTTTGTAATTGATTTTTCTAATTTTAAGTTTCACCTGAAACAATTGCAATATTTAGTTTTTAATCATGTTCTGATTGTTGCTTGATTCACAAATATTTGAAACAATAAAAAACTGAAGGTTTTTATCTGGCTTATTTATTTTTGCATGACCTTTTCACTTCAATATTATTTACTTGACTTGACACAGTTTACTTATTTTTGTAAGTTTCTATCTCAGCCCATTTCAAATAAAAGTTTACCCTTACAAACAATTGGTGAAATGGATGATATTTAGTAACAGAATTATTCATTTTAGAAGTTATTACTTATTATGATATTAACATTAACGCATGTGCTTGCATTAATATCATAACATTTAATTTCCATAAATGTATGTTTAATTTGCAGGAGGCAAGAACTGCCAACAAGCCAGGTCCAAAGAAAGTGGTAATATCTAGGAATATGGATCTAGCATTTCAAGATGTTATAGACCTGCTGTTACGTGACTTCATACTAACTTGGTATAAGGATATTTCTATAGACCATGACACTCTACTTACACATATAGAGTAAGACTTTTATTGAACGTTTTATAGAGTTGCCTGTGTGAGACAAATTATGAAAATCTGTTCACCCAGGATAATGTGATGTTTATAAAAATTGACCAGTTTAGCCTAGCCCTACTGTAGTAAAATCTGTACTAAAATAACACTGATAAATCATGCAAAGCTAGTAATCTACCTCTGTGGCTTATATCACATTTTCTCGCTTTTCACAATATCCTGGGCACACTATAAACTGTTAAGGCAAGTATGAGATCTGCTAAAAAACTTAAGATTTCTATTTTGTATTATAATGTTACTGAACATCCACTTCTGTTTTACATTTTTAACTAAAATTCAAATATTTTAACCTTTCTGAATGGTTGTATTAATTTTTATGCCCCCGTATCGATAGATCGGGAGGCATATAGTAATGCACCTGTCCGTCCGTCCGTCTGTCCGCACACACGAAAGCTACCTTAGGTGGTCGGAGGTGTGGCCTAACACAATAGAAATCTATTAAATTCATTCCGTGACCACTTAATTCTTTTGTCCTTTAAGTGGTCGTTCCTTTGATCTTAAACAATGGAATGACCACCTAAGGTAGCGATCGTCCGTCCGTTAGTCCGTCCGCCCTGGTTAACCCAAATTGACCGTTTCTTCTAGCATTAATATGGCTTGCTACAAAGCTTTCAAACTTGCATGGATGTTGTATATGAACACTCTCCACGCGCCTGTATCACCTGACTCCATTTTGACCTTCACCTTGACCTAATTTTGGACTTAGACTTATTGAAAGGCCAAATTCTTGGTTAACCCAAATTGACCGTTTTTTCTAGCATTAATATGGCTTGCTACAAAGCTTTATTACTTGCATGGATGTTGTATATGACCACTCTCCACACACCTGTATCACCTGACTCCATTTTGACCTTCACCTTGACCTTATTTTGGACTTAGACTTATCTCCCCTTTAGTATTTTCACAATAAAATTTTGTCTGGAGTGTATCTTCAAAATTATTTAACATATTGACTTGAAATATGATATATAAATAGATGGCAACTTGGAGAAGTGCATTGACAAAGAACCATAACTATGTCTGTCTTAAATTTGGAATTATGTCCCCTTTCGTGTTTTTATAGTCAAATTTTGCTCTGAGTATATCTTCAAAACTATTTAACATATTGACTTGAAACTTGGAATATAAAAAGA
The DNA here is from genome assembly GCA_963678985.1 of Spisula subtruncata. NCBI lineage: Eukaryota > Metazoa > Mollusca > Bivalvia > Venerida > Mactridae > Spisula > Spisula subtruncata. Next base: position 16,800,986 of record OY787665.1, read on the forward strand.
TGGCAACTTGGAGAAGTGCAATGACCAAGCAATATAACTCTGTCTTAAACTTTCAATTATCTCCCCTTTAGTATTTTCAGAATAAAATTTTGACCGGAGTGTATCTTCAAAATTGTTTAAGATATTGCCTTAAAACTTGATATATAAATAGATGGTAGCTTGTAGGAGTGCATGGACGAAGAACCATAACTCTGTCTGTCTTACATTTTGAATTATCTCCCCTTCAGTATTTTCATGATAATTGTTTGTCTGGAGCGTATCTTCAAAAGTGTTTAAAATATTGACTTGAAACTTGGTATATGAATTGGTGGCAACTTGGAGAAGTGCAGTGACAAAGAACCATAACACCTGTATCACCAGATCACACATGAAGTCAATCAAGGCACTGCTTTCAAATGTGGCATATTCGTTCACCATCATAAGTCCCTTATAGTTCAAAGCCATGTAACACTATCACACATTTTAACTGAATAATGGCCCCTGATTGACTTACAGCTTTTTATGGACATGGCTTCCACGGGGGCATAAGCGTTTATTGAACGCAGTCTTGTTTGAAACTGTTCCCAAATTTTAGTTGACTGGCTTGGGCATTCTCGTTCAACCACTTCTTACCAGCGTAGTCTGGGGACTTGACTAACCACTGATTCATTCATGAGGATGGGCTTGGGTTACTGGATTTTGTTTTGAGATTAAGCTATTACTGGTTCTAAAAAATTTGTTTCAGGCAAACTTTGAAAAGAGTTTGTCACATTTATTCAAAGAATCTTTGAATAAATGTGACAAACTCTTTTCAAAGTTTGCCTGAAACAAATTTTTCAAGCATGTTCTCAAATCATATTGAATTGATTATGTTGATAGTACACATGTGTGTGTATATTTGCAGAGAAGACTTGTGGATATTAATTGAGAATATAAGCGTGATGTTAACAAAGATTGACAGCGTAAAGTTCATGACTCAAGATGTTGTTGATCTGCTTCGAATACATTTCCAAAATATACGAACAGCTTCAAGAAAGTAAGTGTATTCTACCATTTTGAACCAGATTTTTCAGTGAAAATGGTTATTAGATTGGAGATTATGGGCAGACGGCCTTTATCCATAATTTGGTTCCTGATTGATAACTTGAGTTTGGAATGATATACCAACTTGTTTTGTAGATAGCTTAAATGAAAACCTTGCTTGGGATTGAAAGTGGGGTCAAGGTCATCGTTTATACTAAAAATAAAAACAAATAATTTAAAGTATGCTTTGCTGTCATGAAAATCTTGTTTTCCTGGAATTTCCACATCTTGTTATGTACTGTTAGGTTTGAGTTAAGTAACTTGCTTATTACTGACACAGAAAATTGACAAGGCAGTACATTGATCAACATTATTTCAATTAAAAGATTAGATTTTGTGCTGGATGGATGCCTGTTGAATGGATGTCATAAAATTTATCCACACATGTTTTCCTTAACTATGGGTATTATTGCATTAAAACTTCAAACAAGCCTTCTGCATATTGTCAGGAATTCTAGGTTTGATCATTTTGCTGGAGTAACGGCCCCTTGTGGAAGAGTCAGATATATATTTCTGTGCCAAAAACCGTTCCAGTTTTAAATTATTGTACTTATCTTTTATTTCAGGGGTACACCTGAAGCTAATGTGAAGAAGTTTGTGTTACATTCCTGGCTTCAATCTGAGGAAGAGGAACTCAATTTCTTACGGAAAGTCAGTGAAGCTTTATTGATATCGTTCCTACCGAAATGTTACGCAAAATCACCCTCTATCCGACACTTGTTCCGTGAAGTTGTCGCAAATGCAGGTAAATTTATGAATTTTTGATATATCGGTAGCCTCCATGTTGATACATTTATGTCGGGCAGCCTGTTTCCACAGGGTTCGCACAAGAAATGAAAAAGTACTTGCATTTGATGTGTGATGCCTTGTACCTGAAAAGTACTTGAATTTGAAGCCTTGTACTTGAAAAATACTTGAATTTGAAGCCTTGTACTTGAAAAGTACTTGAATTTGAAGCCTTGTACCTGAAAAGTACTTGAATTTGAAGCCTTGTACTTGAAAAGTACTTGAATTTGAAGCCTTGTACTTGTAAAGTATTTGAATTTGATTCTGCCTAAAAGTCCTTGAAAAGTACTTCAATTTTGAAAAAAGCTCAATTTCAGTAAATCTGCTTAGAATTACTATTAATTATTTATTCTCTATACAGAGGGTCCCTCTGTAGAGGTTGCAGAAATGAAATGTGTATTATATAAAACTTGTTTTTTCATGGTATTTTTGAAATTAACAAGTGCTTGGCTAACACATTTACATGTATGTAATATTTCAGTGCTTAAACCTTCCATAGACCTTCTGTGTGACCCAGATTACATCAACATGACCTTGTTATCGTACATTGAATATCGTGAGAAACTCTCAGAGGATACTCGTATAACTTATACATACGCAGCTACGTATGAAGACTTCATCAAAATGATAGAAAAATATCATGACATTGAACATCTTAAACAAATGAGGTAAGAGCTTTATGGCTATATTTTTATGCGGAGGCATATAGCGATGAGCCTGTCAGTTTGTTTGTTTGCTTTCCTTCCTTCCGTTACAAAATGTTGAAACTCAAGTATTTTTGAAGTCCATCAATGCATTGCTTTCAAACATGGCATACTTGTTTGCCATCATGAACACAATACATTATCCTAGCTGTTTAACATTATCAAACATTTTAACAAAATTATTGCCCTTGAATGACTTTGTTATTTGTTATGCACAATACTACTATTGGAGCATAAGCTGAATGCAGTTTTGCTTTTCCTATGTATATAGTTGTTTGCTACATCATTTATACAAATGCACAGATTCAGCAATTTGTCTCAGTGGGATCAGACGCGCCTTTTCTAGGAGAAGGTCCAACCAATTATTTTAACAGACTGACATGCATCTTGATTTCTTGACCCTTAGCAAATTTTGAGTATAGTTTGACGAATTTGACCTGACGCTGACCTTTATGCATGAATATTTTACATGGTTCTTGCTTTGAATATAGCATTTTCAACAAATATCAGGATTGCGCAATATTGGTATTTCAAAGTTGTGTTTGTATTACATCTCAAGCGTCTTCGTGATACTCCCCAATTATGAAAACATACAACTGAGGTTATAAATACAGACCAGATATTGACTGTTAAATTATGCTGATCAAAAGGTCAGGTTCATGTCAAATCCACCAAGCTTTTAAATAGTTTATTAAGCATATACATTGTTACTTTTATCTTCTTTATCATTCTAGGTTTAACATTATGACTGAGATCATGCAAGCTACAACTATAAATAATTTAAAGAAGACAAATTTCATAGGTAGCTATTCTGGGGTGGTATTCATGAAGCATTTTAAGTAAAAACTTAAAATTTCGTCTAAATCTTACAATTTCCTTAAGTGTATCAGATAAACAGGAAAAGTAAGATCATCAATTTTTTACATTGTTTTGAAGCATTATGTAAAGTGCTACATGTACAATAATAACCAAGACACTACAAGATACTTCTAGTTTCTTGCAAAATATGCATCGTTATATTTTAACTTAGGTGAAAATATTTAAGTTTTCTCTTAAGATGCTTTGTGAATACTGGCCCTGTTTTATTATCTAATATTATCACAGACCTAATGATCTCCAAATAAGCTAGAAAACTTGTCATTTTGACCTCTTAACATAGTCATAAAATATAAACTGTTTGCTCAGTTTTGGCAAAAGATCAAATTTCATCATTCTCGAAAACTCAGCGGTGACTTGACCAACTCCCGAAATCGCTTCATCAATGATTGGTGTAGCGAGTACAGGAGCAGAGTGTCGCCTGGGTTTTCGAGGATGAAATTTTATTTTATTAAGAGATTACAGAAATCGATATTTTCCCAAGTTGTGTAAGAGGTTAGTATTTTTGTGGTTACATAATCTGTTAAAAGCCAATTACTAGCATTATATCTACCTTTTGTCTTTTGGGGATTCGGAACTTATTAGCCTCTAAACAGGCTGTCTTTCCCTTAAAATGAAGTACTTAAATCTTTGTGCTTTCAGGCCAGTATCAAGAAGCCAAAAGGCAAATCCTTTCTAGGGTCTAATTGAGGCGTTCATTTTCTTCAAAAACGTGCATATTTCGTCTATTTCTCAAATTTTGACCAAAACAAGCACCTCAGTTAGCCTCAGTGTGGCTACAGGCCTGACTTTCATGTAGCAGCAATTTCAATAACAAAAACTTTAGAATGTACTTTAATTGAAATTTGTACTCTATGTAACATGAGTGCATTTATTCTAGATAAGCCTGGAGCGGGTAAAGGGGAAAGAAGACAGAGTACAGCTAAAGGTGAATTGCTTAAACAACGGAATTTGAAGAAATATATAAATCAGGTATTTATTAATATTGTTAATATTGTTAAAGTAACTACTGTTACCTGGTATGAAATGTGACTAACATCATTTTTAGCTCAACTTTTCGAAGAAAAAAGTCGAGCCCTTGCATCTAGCAGGCTGTTGCGCGGCAAAGCACTTGGTTACAGAAGCAGTCCATTGCAAAAGAAATTGCTCTGTAGCGCTCACCAGGCTCGCCTATTAACATTATGCTATTGGCAAACATGCTCCCTGATAGCATATTGTTGCATAGATGTAGTAAAGCACTACCAAAAAGGGCTCGATAGCGCTTTGGCTTTGCAACCGGCTCCAGTCCTTCAGATATGTGTTCTGCACCTGGAACATATTCGTAATATTTTCTTATGAAAATGTAATAAAACTGTGGTTCGATATAGGCAGCTTCATGAACTGTGCAAGAAGATAATAATTTAATTTAAGTTAATATCTCCGTACAATACCGTAGATCTATTTTTATTTTGTCCACAGTTGACTGTAGCGAAGGCTAGATGTGAGAAGAGGATACATAAACTAGGTGGTCCAGATTATAAGAATTACACAGAAGCTGAAGATGATAGTGGTAAACTGTCTACACCCCTACCTGGACAAACTGTAAGTTCTTGTGGGATAGTTATTATTTACTTAGTGCACGCTTACAAACTGTTGCCATGTTTCTATAATCAGTTTGTTGAATTTGTAACTTGGCAACTTGGATTTTGTTCTCAGTTGCTGCAAGCCATACTCTTCCATAAAAATTTGACAGCAATGTTAATTTTTTCCCTACAAATGTAGTGATGTTGAAATAGTTACTTATGAAATGGTGAGTTAGTACTGGTTAGGATACACTCCTGGAAGAAAACTAAGTAATTGAATCTGCTGCCATATAGTCGAATCTGCTGCAGTTGAATCTGCTGCCATATAGTTGAATTTGCTGCCATACTGTAAAATCATTAATATTTGTGAGAAATTTAATTTTGTCGATGATCTTAACAACTCTATTTATACTTATTATACTTTGATTATTCAGGTTTTACCATTTGCAACTATCATGGGATCAGCTGTTGGAAGAGATTACTTTGACTCATATCTACAGAGAGAAGGCAATGAGTCACTGATGGGGTAAATAATAAATTATCATGTTTAATTGAGATTTTAAATTTAAATAATTTGCATCTAGCTGACCAATTTTATTATTTGACTGTCTCCTTTTCTCATGGTTATGGTGTGCTTAGTTGTTAAAAACTTGCTTGATTCTTAGCATTTGAAGTATATACTAATTTATTTAAAGGTCGATTGTAAAACAAGTTTTTCCAACTTATATTAATTACTCTGGACACCCCCTTCCTGGTATAATCCATCACAACAAGGGTAAAAGAGAAGCCAGTTTCCCTTATAAGCTAAGCATCAAGCAAGGGAATTACTGGTACCATTTTTATTTTGTCTTTGGTATGATGCGGCCTAGGTTCGAACCCGGGATCTCCCGCATTCAAAGCAACGCTCAACCACTAGGCTATCGAGGAGGCAAGTGTAGCAACTGTAGTTCCAGATGACTTCTGTTGGCTCAGTTTTAGAAATATGTAATTGGGCAATTAGCATTCTATCCTAAAACAGGAAAATGATTCACTTATTGTGTTGATTATATTGCTTAATTTGTTTCATGTGTCTTGTGGGTGTATATGAGCCGTTCTTCAGGAAAACTGGGTCTCTATTATCTGCAAAACTAGTCTTCAAGTCATTAATATTTTGCTTACTAAATCTATTAAAATTTGAATTTTAAATAATAGTTGTAATTTAATCTTTGAATTTATATTACAGATTTTGGAATGCTGTTGAAAAGCTAAAAGAAGCTGACAAGGTATTTGAGTTTATCATTCTGTTCTACTTTTTTTGTCTTAGCTAGTTATTATGGACTAGACTGCCACCAGGGCATAAGCGTTTACTGGACCCAGTCTTGTTGGGTCTTTAGTTTGCCAATGTATTCTGTCAGAATATCAGTGATGTACTCCAAATAGATTGCTAACGTGTGTGCCTCCATAGTTCATAGGTTGGCTGGCTTGTCCTTTAATCTGGCATATGTGTGGAGACACTCATATTTGAGCAAATTGCTGACTGACAAATAAAGGCTATGCTCAGCAATTGATAAAAAGTAGAAATAAAACAACAACAGAAAAGTGCAAAAAGAACAATCGTCATAACCACTTGGCATTTTCCCTGTAAGCAAAGGGTCACATGTTCAAGCCCTGGTGAGGCAGCATGTCTTTCTCACCCTATAACACGATGTAATCTTTGTTCCACGTAGAAAACATTCTGATCTGTGTGTATTTCAGAAACAACTTCATCATCTTGCCACCGACATATATGAACGATACATATCATCTCCTACAAGTGTTGTCAAACTGGATAAAACTGTTGCTAAGGGCATGGAAACATTCATGATTGGAGACTCGGTATGTAATGTTATATTGTACTCTCTATATATTATACCTTGGTCCCACTGAGAATTTTTTTGTCAGAGATTTTATAAATGAGCATAGGAAGGCATCAGGAAAAGGGCCACTGTAATCTAGGGGAAACTTTGGGAACTCAAAAAGAAAATTTGTGAAATCAAGGTTCCCGGTGCCTCCTGAAGCTAATTTATTTTCATCGGTAGTACATCGTCGATGCAAAAACATGCTCAGGTGGACATAGGCTTTAAATATCATGAAACATTGCCACAATGTTGATGATAATCTCCTTAAAATCTTAAAAGCTTTGCTTATGTTGTTCAGTTTGTCTGTTGATCGGTAGATCAAATGGTTTCTGTTCGATAACTCAAGAGCACTTTGCCCTAGGATCTTCAAACTTTGCGTGGAGGCTGGTCAACGACAGTAACTGACCCTATTGATTATGAGGTCAGGAGGTCAAATGTCGAAGTTTCTTTGACCTTTACCATTTATGATTATTGGGCGACCATGGGGTAGCATGTTTTACGAACATCTATTGGTATAAATTTAACCTCTATAGAGCAATAACCTCTAAACATTGGTTTACTATATTTTAGGGACCAGATTCTTTCTATGATGCCCAGCAACAAGTATCTAAGGTACTAGAATTACAGCACTATCCATCGTACCTGGTCAGTGATTTATATCATAGATATCTTACCTTCATTGAAGATCAGGGAGGGGAGACAACTTCGTCATCAGGAAAAGGTAACTTTTGGTCAAATTGTCTGAAAATTAGTTCAAATTTTCAATCTCATCGAAGTCCGATCCTAACAGTTATATATATACATATTAATTATCTATTGATTTTTTGCTGGAGGTCAGGGGCCTTATTCACAAAAATTTTATGTCAATAACTTAAAATCATATTGTTATAAATGTACCAATTTGGATATAAATGGGTATACATGTCGAGTGAGTGACAACAAATAATCTGATAAAATTCCACATGGTTAAATTTAATTGCAAAGAAAGGGCACCCATTATAAAGTTTGTCAATTTGAGTTTCAGTCAGTTGGTGAATATATTTACAATATCATTATTCTTTTCACCCTAATTCTCCTTAACCATTAATCAGATTTCAATGAAATGCACATGATTACTTGATACTAAACTTACTTGAGCATATATTGTCATAAATGATAGAACTGATCAATATTGAAAGAGTTACAGCCCTTTGTGCGAGTCATGCACTTTTACGTAAAAACCCTCCTAGTTTTAGGGTTACTTTATTAGAGTGTTTGAAAGATTCTAGGATTATCAAAGGGGTATGAATGTGGCAGAAGACGGAAAAATTCAATGGCTATTTGAACATTACTGCCGGCTACATTTTGTCATTGTATTCTTTGTTACTAAATAAAGATATCAAATCAACCACCTACTTTTGAAGATAAAATGGCTGCAAGAAATCATTTCTACCCTCTGATAATAAATGATATTCATTTTGTGTACATTTTCAGATGAGTTATTTTTCGAGCCTAAGGAAGGTTGGTCGGACGAAGAGACAGATAGTGAGATGTTTTCAGCACAGTCTTACCATGCTAAACAAAGACTACAACAACTACAATCTAAAGTAACCAATAAATCACAAGCATTGGATGCTCTCAGATTGTCCAGTAAAACTAAACGTGATCAAAAGGTGCAGGTTTTATAATTTCTGTTAGGTTTTGTACTGATTTCTTTGTGTACCGTAAATACTCAGCCATAAGTCGCCATATTTTCGGGACCATTTTGTACGACTTATGGCTGAGTATTAACAGTACTTTAACAAATAAGGCTGGAGTTGTGTGACAATGTGTGGTATTCACAAGGCACCTTAAGGGAAAAATAGGAATTTTCTAAAAATCTAAAATTTTCCTTATGTGTATCCTTGCCCTAGGATATTCAAACTTAACATGGAGGTTGGCCAGCAATATTAGATGACCCCTATTGATTTTGAGATCAACAACAAGGTCACTGTGACCTTAACTATTTCCAACTATTGGACTTCCATGGAGGCACTCATGTTAAACAAACGCCTTTTGTTCTTGGTAAAATTTTGGTTTTCAACTTTCTACAAACAATTTTAAATATACTGTTTGTTGTTGCCTTCAGATGGAGAAGGTCCAGAATGAAATTGAGAGTGAAGTGGAAGCCATGAAGGATGAGAAACGTCGACTTGAAGATCATATACTCAGAACTGAGAAATGGTGTGAGAATGTTGGCAAGTGGAGAGCTCATGTTTATGAGGCTTTAGTATGTTTGATTCACTTTTATGATCAATGTTAATGCTGTCTAAGGGACCTAACCATGTATAACCTTTTAGTTACTTGTTGTGTAAGAGTTGTCTTTCTTATCAGTAATTTCAACTAGTCGAAGCGTGCTTTGTTTTCGTTTTATATTTCTGTGTTAACCCTTCCAGTATTCTAGTAATACTGATCAACAATCAATAATATTAACTAGTGTATTTTGTTAGATGTACTGTTCACTGTGTCAGTAACTTAACTTCTGGGGCCTTATTCATCAATGTTGTAGGTGTCTAAAACTAAGACTTAGACTTTACATTGTAAAATGTTCTATTGGCTCTCATGTTGTTATAAATGTACCGATTTTGATATAAATGGGTACACATACTGTATAAGTGGTTAAGTTAGTTTTTTTTTTTTTTTTTTTTTTCGTTTCGGGCCCACAAGGGTAACCCCATTTATTGTCCCCGTCTGTTGGTTTTGTGGGGGTCGGAGAATCATCCCCCACAAACCTTACAATATTCAACAACATAATTAAACAATAAATACAATGATAAGAATGAAGAAAGTCAATAATAACAATGCAATATAGGGGACAATAGAAGGGGCTTTGGACCTTTTTCCGTTAAACAGTGACACAAATAATAACATTTTCCACCACCTTTATGTAATCTAGAGTATGACAATGTTTCTTTTTTCTGTACCTATGTTTGGAGACAAATTTTTTTAACAATTTCCCAGCTTTTGTTTTCTATTTCTGTAATGCCTGATTTAAAATATATCTCCCATGCAAATTTTAAGCTATTTTTTAATGTTACAGTACTAGGTAAGATTTCTTTTCTTTTGCATAAGTAAATATATTTTTTAAATTCAAGAAAAAGAATATCGATAGGTATGTTTTCCTTTTTTCCACATCCTAATATGATGGCTATCATATTTATCTTAAAATTAGGGTTAAAAAGTATGATTTCATCATTTAAAAATTGTATTATTGGTTTTATTCTGCAGCATTCCCAAAATAAATGACTTATCGTTTCTTCTTGCATTTGGCAGAAAGTACATAGATTATTCTGTTTAATTTTCATTTTGAAGAGTAAGGTATTGGTAGCTAGAATTCTATGTACAATTCTAGTTTGTAACCATTGTATGTATGTGTCCCTGGTATATTTAAAAACATAGCTATATATAAAGTCCCAGTCAATATTGTTGTTACTTACAGATTCCCACTTGGGTTTGCTTGTGGGTATTTCATCATTTTTAATCAGTGTTTTATATACAAATTTATTAGCATCCTTTTTTGTTAGAATTGGATGAATATAGCAACTCATGCTTGGATTTAGAAAGTGTTTGTTTTTCTCTAACGTTATATTTTTCTTTTTTAAGTATTATACAAACTTATTTTTGCTGACAGAAGAAAAAAACACCCCAAATATGAAAAGTTTTCACACCCTTTACAAATTGCATACGTTTACTTCAAACACGCATTGTAAACACGCTTATATTTATTGTATTTCAACAAAAGATTGACACTTGCATTATAAACACGGTTTTATTTACACTGGAGTATATGTCACACGGCATTTTTCCCGTACGACATACACTTTAATACATACTGTATATTTGTGATTTTTACGACGTGCTATAATTACGCAAGTTTCAATTTGGAAATTCGCTACCTTTTCTGCAGGCGAAACGTCTGGAATTTCAAATTCGCGAACTTTTCGACACGCGTAAATATCAGCGTGTACAGTATTCAGACGATAACAACAAATAATCAGATAAAATTTCACACGGTTAAATCCAATTGCAAAGAAATGGCATCGATTATAAATTTTGTTAATTTTAAGTCTTAAGTCTTAGTTTCAGTCTTACAATGTTGGTGAATAAGCCCCAGGTAGATTTGGTCATGTGAAAGCTCTTGGGTATCAAGTTCAGATATTCACTCTCTTAAGAAAACCAAAGAAGAAATCAAATTCTTGCTTGGCGCAAGGCATTTAAAAAGAGAAACTGGATCTTTTTATATCCCAGCTTCTACTGATGCAGAGGCATATGTCGATGCACCTGCCCGTTTGTGCGTCCGTTTGTTACAAGATGTGGAATCTCAAATATTTTTTAAGCCAATCAACTTGGCATACTTGTTTAGCATCATAAACACATTACATTATCAAAATCGTGTAACACTATCAAACATTTCAACAGAATTATGGCTCCTGAATGACTTAGCTATTTTTTTTGGACAAGGCTTCCACCGGATTAGAAACGTTTACTGGACGCAGTCTTGGTTTACTGAAAATGATTTATATACTGTAAAATCATTTAATTTCGATGGGACGGAATTTCATGGTTTTTGTAAAAAATCGATGGGACGTTAATTTATGGATTTTGCATTTCAGGAAATAAATACAAGGGTAAAAATTATAGTTCGATGGGATTAAATTTGTGGTAGAAGATGAACCATGAAATCCACAAAATTAAATCCCCCACGAAAATTAATTATTTTACAGTATTTGTTTCTGATTTTAGATGACACCAGATGGGGATAAGAAGATACCACTATTTACGTTAGTGATACACCTGTCTGGTACAGCATCACAAAACTTACAGAGTAGTACACAAGGTTGGGTGGTTAACAGAAAACTAGCAGACTTCTATACTGTACATGAGAAACTCGTTCAGGTAATGGAATACTTTTGAATCAGAGAGCATGCTGATCAGTACTTTAGTGTTTGCCTTGTGAATGAAAGGTTAATGGTTTAATCCCATACTGTGACAAAAAAATATTGTTTCAAGGTCTGGAGTCATGTTTGCTACTAAATCATTGGTCCCTGGGATGTTTTCAGGAAGGAAGGTTGGGGAAGGGGCCTTTTCTTTAGATTTTGGGCTGGAATAAGTCATTCATGCATTTGAAAATTGAATTTTAGCGGAAACTGCATTATTAGAAAGCAAATTCCTGAGGGTAAAAGGCCCCTACCATGGAAGGAAAGAATCTCATTTTGCTGTTTAAAATATTATTTTTGCTTTTAATGGTGTGAAACGACCTTTATGATTTACCACACTTGTTAGTCCCCTACCTGGGGTGCGTTTGTAGCGTTTGTTCTGGAACACTCGGAACAGTGTCCTTCTGTTCCTGTTCCAGCAGCTTACAAACACAATAATAATGTTTTGAGCAGCGTTTCGAATGTTCCACACCAAGCAACTTATGAACAAAAATGGAACAGGAATAGAACATGAAGATACAATAAAATGCCTGTCTAATTATGTTTTGATTCCAACCAAACTAGTGGTTGCCATGGTGACAGAAACATTGACAACCTAAAAACCAGGTAGGGAACTTATGTATTGATTGTAATTCTTAATTATTTGTTTTCCTTAGATTGCTGGAACTTGGCTGAAAAATAAAGAATTACCAAAAGTTGGAAGATTCACAACTGTTGATGAGAAATTTTTGAAAGAAGCAAAAAGTACATTGAATGAATATCTGAAGGTAAAATAACCATGTATATACATGAAGGGATTGCATGAAATATGATACTGTGCAATGTATAATGTATACACTTCGCTGGCTTTGAATGAGCAGGTCAAATGAGTACTACTTACGACCTACTTACAACCTTATAAGATTCATACATATTTGAAATCTGTATCTGAAGGCGCTACTTAAAAACCTATTTTCATAAAAATCGGAACTTTTCATGTTGGCTAAACCGAAGTCCAAAAAGTACTATGAAATAGTTATCATAGTTGTTTAAATGCTTTGTATACATATTTTCACTTGTAGACTTAGGCAAAAGTCACAAGGTATGTCCATTCTGGTTACAAATGTCTAAAGGTATAGGGGGTCCTAATGAGGCATAATGCCCAATTTTGAAAATCAGATACAAATCTTTCATGATATATCCACCCTGGTAACTAAGATATGTTTATTTGTATTCAGACTATAATGAAAGATGAGAGACTAGCTGACAGTGAAGCCCTATATGGATTCCTCACTCCGACACCCGAATACTTCCACCAACCAGGACAGGAGAAGAAAAGTGGATTCTTCCTGAAAAATATATTTAAAAGGTTTGGTTTTTCATATATTTCTCATTGTGATGGCACAACTAATAAAAAAACCATACCTCCTTACCTAACGAGTCTCAGTATTTATGCAACAAACCCAAGGTATCCTGGGTCCAAAATTTCAACCAATAGTTACACTCTGCACTCAAAATTGAAAATGTTATATAGCACTCATAACAGCTTACAAATTCTCTAATATATTTAGCACCCATTCAACATAACTTCAAGTTTTCGTCCTTAAAAATATGTTGCTTTGAACTTCAAAAGAAGGATTTTCAATATTTGAGTGCTGAGATTTGAGTGCTGAGTACAGAGTGTAAGTATTGGTTGTAATTTCGGTCCTGGAGTGAAGAGGATTGGTCAAGTTGAAGAATAAATACTGTAGCGCTCAAACTACCCAAAGCCACACAAAAGTAGCGGCAAACACCTAGCCACCCATGCTTGAGTTTGACATAAAACAAACCATCTATATACCAAAATGATGCCTATTTAAAGCCAGCCTATAATTATACTCACACCGCAAGCAACAAATGAAACATTAGCAACATTGAATTTCTTGCACAATTGACCTACTCTGGATCTCCACTAATCTGTAGGTACAAATAGATTTTAATCGTTTCAATCCTTTAATATTCATATCTGGACAATAGAGTTGGGGTTAGTTGTGTTTGCATATGAATACAAAACCAGTGTAACCAGACCAATTTGTTTGTACCTACATGTAAATTAAGGGGAAATCCACTTTGCACAGAGTTCCGGATATCAACTATATTAAACCATAAAGGGAGGTAATCAATGATAACTGTACTGAAGTGACTTTATCTGACTTTTTACTGTTGTTCTTCTTGTATTTTATAGTTTACCCAGTATAGGACAGGATCATCGTGAAAATGAAGAGGAATTGTTATTCAGCTCCGAGGACAAGTAAATAATACTTATTATCAGGGTTGGGACAAGTATTGTCCGGCCGGTAAATTCCAGTGGTAAATGCCAGTAAATACCCGCATGGCAAATACCCCCAAAATCGCAAAAGTGGCAAATACTGGCTGGCATTTATGAATAAAATAATGTAAAAAACACACAAAATAAAAAAAATATCTATTTATTTTGATGAGAGTGACACTGGAATAAATCATTAAGTTACTGATAAATATTTACACTTGCATAACAGTGGTATTATACAGTTTCTGCTTTGATGTGATGCATGATATACAAGTACAGTTGAAACTCCCTAATCTTAACTCCCTCCGGACCGGCCAAAATGTTCGGATTAGAGAGGATTTCGGATTCGGGAGGTTTTTATTATTTCAGTCTCTGTTACCAAAATAATCTACCAGTATATGTATTGAAAACACAGGAGCTGTAGTATACATGACATGTAATCCTATATATCATTGAGCTGTATTTCTCTGGCCATAATTAATAAGAATAATATTATACAATTTGTATAATATTATTCTTATTAATTATGGCCAGAGTAAGTTTGTAATCAAATCATTAAACTTTCAAAACTAATTGCGTTTTCCCAATTACATTGTGTTATACGTTGAACAGTTATTAATTCTTATATATCAGTAGCACCACTCAAAATGAAAAACTCTTGTATGGCATACTTTTGTTACATCAACTTAAATATTGACTACAGTACTTTTTAATTCTCAAATTTATTAAATGTAAACTCACTGTTTAATCATGACCACTTGCAATACAAGATGAGTCCATGTATAAAAAATGACTTGTTCGTTGTGTAAAGGTGTTAAAAGTCATGCCCCATACTTTTCAATTATATTGCTACATAATAAGGGGTCATCCTACATCAATAGACAATAGGTTGTTTACAAAGTGTCAACTTTATGATACAAACCTTAACAATGGAGTGTATTGTCATCAGTCAATTATGGTGCTTTCTGTTGAAATATTTGACAATTTAATATACAGTCCAGAACATATTTTTGAATTTCGAATTACAGAGATCAATTTATGAACAAAATATCAATTCCGGACTGGAATATTAGTTCGGATTGGAGAGGTTTTGGATTAGGGAGTTTTTACTGTATATGTATTTACAAATTTGTGTATTGAATATTTATAAGTAGGTCAAATCATAATTGAAGTTTGTTTTAACTTAAAAAAAGTATATTTTGGAAAATGCCAATAAATGCCGGTTAATTCCGGAAAATGCCAGTAAATGCCAGTGGCGTGGACTTTACTCATAAATGCCTGCATTTTCCCAACCCTGCTTATTATCACATAAAGCACGACACGAGTGTTTAATAAAACTATTTAATAACGGAATAGGATAGGATTTAATAAAATCGATATTACACTATTTAATAATGTAATAACAATGCAAATGAGGAGACTGTTCACTTAATTTATGCATTCATATGCACTGTCAAAAAAACAAAACAAACATGGCTGACCGTGTTTTTATCGTCAGCAGTACAGTTCAGATTGATTGAAAAGGCGAATCTGACAATCTGAACAAGAATTTACTAAGGCACTTTAATTCAAATATAATAAATAAGCACAAACCTACTATTATTTAACATTATAAAGACACCTATGTAAGATCCTCTATTTATTGTGCGTATAGTGATTGTCCTCTCCAGTAGTTTGTTAATCTCTCTGAAATGTATAACCAAAACTTTTAAGACTAGAATATTTTTGAAGTCCATCAAGGCATTGTTTTCAAACTTGCTGGTTTGAACCATCACAAATTGCTTACATTGTCAAAGCCATGGAACATTATCCAGCCTTTTGACAGCATTATGGCCCCTGATTGATGTAGTAATAAATGTGGTATGTTTCAGGATAATTTTTGCGTCATAATTGCTGTTTTGTAATGGTGTTTCATTACCTGAAGAAGCCATTTTGGAGAAAAGTTATGAATGTTTGTGAATAAGTTTGAAAGTTATTCCGTATCATTGTTCCCACTGACATTTTTATGCTCCCCGAAAATTCGGAGGAGCATATAGTTGCCGCTTTGTCTGTCCGTCCGTCCGAAGTTCCGTAGTTCTGTCGTTCCGACCAAATATTTTTGTCCAGAGCCTATCTCAAAAAGTATGTGAGTTATCATCATGAAACTTCATAGGTGGATAGATCTCAATGAGTAGAATGGCAGTGCTCAAGAACCGCAACTCTGCATAACCTATTTTTGGAGTTATTGCCCTTTGTTTTTTTTCATACTTAGTTTTTGTCCGGAGCCTATCTCAAAAAGTATGTGAGGTATCATCATGAAACTTCATAGGTGGATAGATGTCAATGAGTAGAAGTGCAGTGCTCAAGAACCACAACTCTACATAACATGTTTTTGGAGTTATTGCCCTTTGTTTTTTTCATACTTTATTCATACTTAATTCTTGTCCGGGCCATAACTCCAACAGTATTTGAGATATCAATTTGAAACTTCATAGGTGAATATATCCCATCGATTGGCAGTGCAGTGCACAAGAACCATGACTCTTCATTACATATTTTTTTAGTTATTCCCCTTTGTAATTTTTCATACCTAATTCCTGTTTATGCCATAACTCAACAGTATTAGAGATATCAATTACAAAATTCATAGGTAAATAGATTTCATTGAGGGAAAGTGCAATGGCTAAGAACCATAACTCTCTTTTGCATATTCTGGAGTATTTTTTCTGTGACAAACATCCCACGGGGAGCATCACCCGTCACTGACGGCTCTTGTTATTTGGGGGTTCAAACGAAGGTCTTCTTACAATTCCGTACCCCCTGAGTAACAGTTATATAGTAGAGTGTATCAAAACTGGGGGTGACAGCAAGCATTTTGGGGGTAAAACACCCTCATTTGGGGGGGGGGGGGGCTTGGGAACACTGCATGTTTGGTGGTTTTCTGTATGACTATTGACATTACAGGATTGAAGATAAGAACAAGGATTCTATAGCAGAACCACTGTACAGTCTGATTAATGAGCTATATGAACTACATGGTATGTTTAAATGGTTGAGGAAAAGTTTCATTGCTTTTGTGGAAGTCTCATTTGGAAGATCTATCAATAGGTACGGTACACGTTTTGTTTTTAATTTCAAGTCAATATTAATTTATTACTGCAAAATCATTTCATTTCAATGGCACAAAAATTCATAGTTTTTGTGAAAGGGACGCAATTTCGAGGAAATATCATGCACTTAGTCAGATACTATTGATTTATTTATATTCATGGGGATTTAAATTTGTGGTGGAGGGTATCCATGGGATTTTGTCCAGTGGGAACTTTGTCCTACACTAGCGTGAACCAAGTTTCAGCAGAGTTTCTCTTGTCTAGGTCTTTGTTCTTGTCTTCTGAACTCATTTTCAGACATTATGAAAAATAACTAAGGGAGTAAGTGGAACCTCAAAACTAAACAAGGGAGGTGTTTATCATTTTATTATAACCTGTGTTTCGGCTTAACACTTAAGCCTTCACCAGAGTTTATACATGACTAATACAAAAAATGCTGCTCTAAGTACTAAATTGGAGGTGTATTGTCTGAAGTTTTAAAAAACGGACTGAATTTCTAAAAATGGATTAATTTTCTAAAAATAGAATAAATGTCTAAAAATAACCATTGAATAATTTTCAGACAGTTGAGGGAGACCGTATACTGGATATTCTCGGAGCCTATGATCATATATTACATCAGAAACTTCAAGGATTCCATGTGGCCGAATGGTCAGTTAGCTGACTCAGTACCGACAAGATCAGATGAAGAAAAACTGAGAACTAGACTTAAAGCAAAGGAGAAATTCATGCAAATACAACCAGGTAAAGTGTAATTTTGAAAAAAAACCTTGCAACCCTTTTGTAATAAATTTCATAATTTAATAAATTTTTGATGTCACCTCAAAAGTGAGGTATTTGTTACAAAAAAGGTTGGGAGTGTTATTACACCCTGAAAATATCCTTGCAACCCATTTTGTAACAGATTTAATGACATTGAATGATCCTCACTTTCCACATGTGAACATGATGCTCAATGATAATGCAATATCTTAAATTAATTCATAATTGAAATTGTACCATTCTGCAATAGGGAAATGGGTAATCTCAGAAAACACGGGCAAAAATAGAATAAGATCCATGTAGGAAAAAGTTACAGAATTTGAAAAGTTGCCAAAAAATGGCAACAATCAGAGAATTTGACTAAATTTGGAGATTAAAAAAGCTTCTCAAGATTGGGAAATTAATTGAACAGATGTACTTCTTCTAGCTGTAACCATCTTGTAGTAATAAATTCAGGTTTAACATGTGAGTCTTAAAGCTATGAGTCCAGTTCCAAGACCCAGGAATTACTACATGATTACAGGTCCTGACCCAGGGATTTGACTGGTGTATAATGAATGATACTCATTGAAGAAACAGATTTCTGTCTCCTGGAAATTTTATAAGTTATAAATAAGCATATTTATTGACACGTTATGATACATATCTGCATACCTGCCAGGTTCTCCTATTAAAGTGGAGTTACTCCTATTTTCGTTGTTAATTTCTGGTTTTCCAAGTTCACCTAACTTTTTTATGCACCTAAATCCCTTTTAAAAATCATTTTTAACTTCATTTTATGACATATTTTGCTTCATCACTCCTATTTTGGATTTAATTAACTTGGCAGGTTATGCAATATCAATCCTTTAGATTTGCGTTTGTATCATGTCTTGGGCGTCTTTGTGATACTCCCCGCTAATGAAAACGTGCATATCTGTATTGTTACCTTGTTTTGTCATATTCATTCAGATGCTGTTAAAAATCTTGTTGGTGAAGAGAATGCTAGAAGGGGAACAATTAAGATGTTTGAAGTATTACAGGATGCAAGATTAAATAAACAACTATTTTATGTAAGTTTTGACAGACACAATTTGTTTTTTTCTGGTTCAATGATACATTGCTGACTTTGAATGAAAAGGTTGTAAGTGCAAAATCGATATTTCGAGAATACAAGACAAAACTGTCAGAAATTTACTCTTTACTTACGGTAAAACAAGCTGTTTCAAATTCAGTTTGGTCAACATGACAAGTTCCAATTTTCATAAAAGTAGGCTCATAAGAAGCGCCCTGTGATGTTGATTTTAAAATGTATGAGTCTTATAAGGTTGTAAGTAGTAGTTACGGCCTTTTCATTCTAAGTCAGCGATATATGCCTTTAAATTTGATTGTATAATATTTCCAGACAGTTTTAAGCTCAAAGCTTTGCACATGTATACACCTACGTACAGCGGATTGCAATCAAATATCATTTTTGATTTATTTAGGTTTCATCACTTCAGTCATAAACTTGAGTTCTTGTGAATTTACAAATTTGTGTAGATATACTTTCATAACACGAATACCTATTGGAGAATCAACTGTAAATACTGTAAATCCTTTAATTTCCAAAGGACCAAATTAGTAGTTTTGGTCACAAAGACCAAATTTCGATGGGACCTTATTTCATGGATGTGCATTTCAGGTAATAAATACTACGAGGGCAAAAATTTTAGTATTTGATGGATTTTATTTCATCGTTGAAATCCACGAAATTAAATCTCCCACAAAATTAATAATTTACATAAATCTGTGTAATGAATCTGTTTCTGAATTGGGTGAATAAAGAGCATGTGAATAAAACATGGTTTATAGTTTTTGGTCTAACTTATTATACTCCATATTTCAGGTATTTCTTGGACTGTTATTAAAGCATCTTATACCAGAGATTGGTGTTATGATGGAGGAGGAAACGACGGTTCCAGATGATATTGACACTCCAATAGTCATCAGTGCAGATCATCTAACCACTACACCTACAGAAGTTAAATAAACTCTCCTCAATGGCCGTGTGGTTGAGGTCTTGAGTTCGATATTAGCACTGCAGTCTGGATGTCACATATGAACTCCCTAGCTATATTTAGTTAAATAAAGTCTCCTCGATGGCCTAGTGGTTGAGGGCGGCTTTGAGTGTGGGAGGGCTTTGGTTCGATATTAGCCCTGCAAGTTTTAAGAAAATCTGGTTGTCACATATGATCTATGATGACTACCTTTTAATGTTGAAATGACCTAGGGCTGTTAGACCTTCTTGTTATAAATGATAAATAATTTGTGACTGTGTTCAAATGGCATTGACCAAGTTAATTAATTTTATTTACACTAACACATGTTGTGTACATTCTGACTCCAAATCTGATAAAAGAAATTCAGATTGTGAACAAGTTGTGTTCAGTTAGCAATTTAAGCGATCAATGTTATTTTTAGAGTCATTCATAACTAGTCTTTATTCTTCTGCATTAATATTGTATTAAGAAAAATAGGACTTGTGTACCAATAATGTAAGCGTTGTACATGTAGTAGTTAAAGGGACTGCCTAACGTTAAGGGGGATTACAGGAATAAAATAAAATTGTCAAATAGTCACTATACTTTGGTATAAATGCCTGTATATCTCATAAACAAGCACACTGATATTAATTTAAACTTGTGAAACATCAGGATTTTGTAAATATTCAAATTACAACTATCATATTTTTAAAAATTGACTGAAATTTATTCCATCTGTGAGGCAGTCCCTTTAAGAATTTTCAGGGCTCATTCTAGGGTACCGGTAATATGTGTATGTTCATGAGTGATGTTACTTGTTTTATATTTAAATCAAGATGCTGCCATTTAAAAAGTGCTATATTATTATTTACTAGTATCTCAATGGGGTTGATCTGCTTGTCTGTTTGAATGTAAAAAAATCTATCTTTCACAAATAATGAAATAAATCTATATAATTTATCGCTGGCTTAAAATGAGAAAGTTGTAGGTACAAAATCGATATTTTGAGAAAACAAAAAAATACTGTCAAAAAATTACTCTTTAGTTGTGTTAAAACAAGCTTTTTTAACATGACAAGTTCCATCTTCATGAAAATAGGCT
The DNA here is from genome assembly GCA_963678985.1 of Spisula subtruncata. Taxonomy (NCBI): domain Eukaryota; kingdom Metazoa; phylum Mollusca; class Bivalvia; order Venerida; family Mactridae; genus Spisula; species Spisula subtruncata. Next base: position 16,822,050 of record OY787665.1, read on the forward strand.
CATAAGAAGTGCCTAGTGATGCTGATTTTAAATACATGTATCAGTCTTATAAAGTGGTTACAACCTTCACATTCTAAACCATCGATATAGGGTACATGTATAAATGTTGTTTAGTGCTGGAGTGTTTTATTTTGAATGTTTTTTTGTTATTTTTCTGATGTTGACTATTATATAACATTACAGAAACTGAGCAGGGACACTATTCATAAACATTGTACAATCAAAACTCTAAAGAATTCTTTTACTTGAACCATGATCCGCAATTATTGTGTTCCTGGTCATGTTTGAATATTCTTGTGGTTCAAATTTTTTTGTCACAATATGATATTTGTGAATAGTGACCCTGGTATGGAGAATTGTATCATCTGTTGTTCTGTAATATACTCACTTTAAGCTCGACTTTTCGAAGAAAAAGGTTGAGCTATTGTCGTGACGTGATTGGCAGCATGTGCGCTGGTTAAGTTTATTGTCAGAGTTATTTTCTCAAAGACGTTTAAAGGTATCCACTTGAAACTTGGCATAGTTATTCACCTTCACAAGAGGAGTCCATAGTGACAAGGCTGATAACCCTATGAACTATATTTATTGAGTTATCTGCCTCTATTTCTATCAAAAACGAGCAAGTCGAGCATCCAGTACTGGTAGGCGGTGCTCTTGTCTTATTTATATAAATATGTTTGTGCAATATGAATTACGATGTATAAAAATGTTAATGTTTGTGCAATAAAGTCTATCTATTTCCATCTTGCCTTGACTTTTATTCACTGTCCCTTGCTGCTAGAAAGTACAGCAATTCAAAATCATTCCGCTTCTTACATATGACCAAATACCTAAAATACAATAGTTTAGGTCAAATATCTGAATTACACAGATTGGACACTTTGCTGAAAATTGAGAGATAACACAAAATAACAGGCAGCAAATTCAGTTATTGTGCATTTAACTTTTTAGTCATTCAATTTTAATCGGAATGTATCATGTTGAAGAGCTATGTTTCTTCTAATACATGAAGCAACTCATTTGCAATATCATATGGTGAGATTTGGTACATGTTTCCAATCAGTGTAAAATTTAGGTCTTTGTTTAGATCTTTGACACAAGGAACAACATATCTTTACAATATATTGGCCTTGAATTTAACAACGCTCCTTCAGAACTTACTTACCCCTCAAAAGTGCAACAAACCTTTTCATCTTGCAGCTTCGAATGATACTATTGTGAGGCATGGCCTCAGGTCGTTAGAACATGAATATATTAGTCTAGTTTAACCCTCAGATCATTGAAACATGCTTCAGTATGTCTATTTTGGGCCTGAATGTTGTTGTTCTATTTTTAGAAACATGACCTACATGTACAATTTTAGTGTTTGTAGAGTGCTATTGTCTTTATTATACGATGGCATGCCATGATACTATAGATATACTTAGATATTTAGTAGATTTAACTATTTACCTCAACAATCACGTGCTAGATCATTGCTGTTTTGTATTATTTCACTTAATGTTCGTAGCTTTTTGGAAAAATGTCACTTCCGTCCGCCATGTTGTTTTTGGTTGTCAACTTCCTGTTAAATGTAATCTCTAACCTTCAAAGTCAGGTCAAGTTGTATTTATTATTCTAGATGAAAGTTGCTGGTATAATTCATTTGGAAATTAATGTCAATGTATTTTAGGAATTTTGGTATTGCTAATTAGGTTACGTTCTTTCATGCGACCCCAATCCCAAGCGTACCTTTGGTTCCGTTTATTTACATACCAAAAGCTCATTTGCATACCACAGCCTAATTAGCATACCAGAAATTTTAATGAGCGTTCGTCACATTGCCACTGTCCCCAGAGCTGGTCAGACGTGTTTCTGCCGCTCTTCATTTATTTTTTGTTAGGCTCTGTCTGGTAACTTTCATTCAACTTTAAACCTGAATTGCTTTTATGCGATAATTATTTTAGACTTTATTGAGGTCAGTATCGGTAACGTTATTTGACATTTGGCGGTTTTGTAACTTGAATCGATTTTTAACTGTCTGTCGTCTGCTCTGGCTTCGAGCTAGTTTTACCGTTATTTAGACTTTAGATGATTTAGTTTTTGGTCTGATAACCCTCTTGTGTCTTTGTTAAGCCCTTTTACCTAATAAAGTTCACGTTAAGCCGAAAGGAATGTTGTCTGTAGTCTTTTACATTTTTGCTTTTTATCTTGTTCTTGGCAATTGTCACGCGTGCAGTTGGTTGACGCAACCTGGTCTGTGTTATCAGGTAGCCTCCTCCAAGCTGTGATACACGTTTCCAGTGTATCAACCAGTTTTCCGACCCAGGTTATTGGTCCGAGTCTTGGTTAGACCTAGGTCTATGCTGTAATTTCGTCGCACAGTTGGTTGACGCTCTCCTGGTCATTATCAGGTTAGCCTCCTCCAGTCTGTGATCCACGCTACCATTGTATTTACATGTTTTTCGTCTTATTCGAGCATATCATTTAGCGATTGCTGATGTAGCACCACCGGTGTTTTAGAGTACCACCAGCGCGGGCGTTACAAAATTGGTGGCAGCGGTGCAGATCTTGTCTCTCCGAAATTGTTAGTCGTTATTAGTGATAAGTTAGTACAAAATCCAACCAGTTGGTGAGCTAAGCCGTTACCAGGCTTAGGTTTGAGTCGCGTCCAGACTCAAACAGCGTTATAAGCCGTTACCAGGCTTAGGTAAAAGGGTGTTAACTGTTATTGTTTTAATTTTGTTGTTGCTAGTTTGGCACGTTGAGCGGATTTGTTGTTCCGTGCCCAGCCTATTATTATAAATACGTTTAGACTGCCATCCCTGAGGGTAAGAAAGCCGTTTCCAGGCTTTGGTTTAAGTCGTTACCAGACTTAAACGGTGAGCTAAGCCGTTACCAGGCTTAGGTTTGAGTTGTTTCCAGACTCAAAGAGCGTCATAAGCCGTTACCAGGCTTAGGTATAAAGGTGTTGTTAATTGTTACCGAGGTTGTTATTGGCACATTGAGCGGATTTGTTGTTCTGTGCCCCGCCTATTCATATAAATACGTTTAGACTGCCATCCCTTCGTTGAGAAAGCCGTTACCAGGCTTTGGTTTAAGTCGCTTCCAGACTTAAACAGTGTGGGAAAGCCGCTACCAGGCTTTCGAGGTAACTGTTTCCAAGTTACCATAGCAACTGCCGTTACCAGGCAAATAAGTATATGTTACATACTTGAGTATTTTGTGTTATTACAGTCAGTCTTTACCATCCATGGTGGGAGATAGTCATTACCAGACTGTGATGTGCCAGAACCATATAGTCAGTGCCCGTCTATATTAATTACACATTATTTCCTTACAGAACTGTCTAGTTGTTACCAGACTGACAGTTGTTACAAGTTCTACATACAGGTAGTCGTGACCAGACCTACATAGTCGCTACCAGACTATATTAATAACACATTATTTCCTTACAGTACTGTCTAGTTATTAACAGACTGACAGCAGTTGCCAGATCTACATAGTACATACGGGTAGTCGTTACCAGACTATACCGTGCCAGACATGTAGTCGTTACCAGACTATACCGTGCCAGATGTGTAGTCGTTACCAGACTATACCGAGCCAGACTTAAAGTTGCTACCAGACTGTATTTAATTTAATTGAATATTGTTTCCTTACAGTACTGTCTAGTCGTTACCAGACTATAAATTACATGCATGTAATTCAGTGAATTACTGTACCCTCTAACTGTTCCAGATTAGAGAAGCCCAGTGTATGCTAATATACACTGTATCGTTATTGTTGTTTAACATAAATCTAGTTTACAGTCCAAACCGGCGAGATGGAGTTTACCAGGGCTTCAGCTGATATTCCAGAAACCCTGTTATTACCAGACACCAACCAGACCCAGAGTATGTATAGTGAACCCACTATACCACCACAACCTTCCAGTCAAGTCACACAGACCATCAAAACCGCCTTGGGGACAGAGGCAATGTCAAACCAAGTGTTGGTGAGCGATGATGATCAGATGTCCGAAAGTGACCGAGAGATGACTTGGACAGATGACCAGTCGGTACAGGGTACCAGATTTGGAGAAGAATCCTGGCGCAGGCGTACAGGGATTGAGGAAGACTTTTGTACTAATCAGAGAATTATAGATAAAGATGATAGTTCTACACCATTATTCAGTGGATCCGTCGATGCCTCGGGGGTCTGTCAAAATTCCATGCATGGTGAGACGAATCAAGGGAAGGGATGGGACAATAAATTCTCCATGAGGGCCATGGCTGGTAGTCAGGCTACCGATGCTATAGATTGCAGCCAGGTTCCTACGGGTTTATGGGAAAAAGATCCACTGGATGGAACGGGGTATAGGAGGGGAGGGTCGTGGGCTTTAGGGGCGAGCAGATACCGGCATCCTCGAGACTTCTTACCCTATGATTGGTGTAGAGCTGACGTGATTCCAGAGGATTATAAAGATGGCAGAGAACAGGGTATAGATAAACAACCAAGGCATATACCTTCTAGTCGACAAGATGTAACTAATCCACACAAAATTAAACCGCCAACATTTGATGGCACAACTGACATTAATGCATATTTGACACAATTCGAAATCACCAGTGAAATGAATGAATGGTGTTATGAGATGAAAGCCAGTCAGTTAGCCGTATCCTTGAGAAGTGGAGCTGCAGAAATATTAAATGAAATCCATACGGAGAGACGCAGAGATTACGATTTCATTGTTAAGAACCTTATAGACAGGTTTCAGCCACAAAATCGGAGACGTTACCATGCTGCAAAGTTAAGGACCAGAATTAGAAAGGAAGATGAAACCATAGATGACCTTGCCATAGACATCAAGAAGATGGTTAGGCTAGCATACCCAGACTTAAACATGAAATGCAGAGAAGAGATGGCTCTTGACTGTTTTACTGAAGCCCTTAACGATGACCAACTATGCAGAGATTTAATAGTAGGATGTCCAAGCACTCTTTCTGAGGCTGTAAGTCTAGCCACTGAAGCCGAACTTAGTTATTTAAGAAGAAAACAGGTTCATTCAAGAATGGTACAAACTGGTGTCTCCGTTGATGACTTACTGAAGAGAATTGAAGAACTAGAGAAAGCAGACACTCGAGCCAATTACGCAACACCGGTAGTCAAAATAGAAGAACGCTCCGGATTAGATGCAAATCATACTAAGCTACCTAAAAGAGTATGCTACTATTGTCATGCTCCTGGGCACATAAAAAAGTTTTGCCCTTCTCTACATAAATAATCTTCATCGGCAGATAAGAAATTCATGGACACAAAATGACAATAAGTAGTACCAAAGTCCTTGTGCACCTAACCGGTAGCAGTTGATTATGTGATTTGAAACTAAAGCATCTAGAAGGATCACAAGATGGAGAGTTTGACCCAACCCCAACCGAAACCAGTCATGTATTTTAGGTAGAGATTTTGAAACAGTTGAAATAATGAGAACTTGAGGATGTTATAGAGCGAAGACAGATTATCCTACCACGGCCGGGGAAGATAATCTGTATGTAAGGCGATTGAATGAGCGGGTTAGAATTCCAAAACGACTGGACCCCCTGAGGACTTCTGTTAGATGACTGATGACTGGTGGTAGTTGGATTAGGTCAACATTCCATTTTCTGATCCGGACATCATTATAGAAATATAAATCTACATCCTGAAAATTATACATCACATACCCTGTTTGAATGCCATGTCACATTACAGCGACGTAAATTTCATTTTCGGCGTCACAGAGATAGTGACGCATAGTCTAGTGCAGTAGCACATGTATATTTCGTTTTGGTGTCATGTTACCGGTGACACATCATTGAAGTGAGGTGTCACATTACCAGTGACTCATTGTCAAGTGCAGTAGCACATTTGTTTTTGGTGTCACAGTACCAGTGATTTGAAGTGCAGTGACACAAGAGAATATTGTTATAAGGGCACGTTGTAAGTGAACATTGCTATATTACAAGGTCACATTTCCAGTGACATGTTTCAACAGAGATGTCGCGTTTCCAGTGACATGTTTCAACAGAGATGTCACGTTCCCAGTGACATGTTTCAACAGAGATGTCGCGTTTCCAGCGACATGTTTCAACAGAGATGTCATGTTTCAACAGTGATGTCACATTTCCAGTGACATGTTTCAACAGTGATGTCACGTTTCCAGTGACATGTTTCAACCGAGATGTCGCGCTTCCAGTGACATGTTTCAACAGTGATGTCACGCTTCCAGTGACATGTTCCATTATTACAAGTAGGAACCTTTGAGGTGGAGATTATCTCGCTCCCTGAGATAATGATCATTGTGCAGCTTCTGAAGTGAGATTTCAGAAATCGACTTCTACTTAATTTATATCGCGTGGAATTAATTAATATCGCGTGAATTTAACTTGAAGGACGATATAAACTATCATTTCGCTTTGGACGATTTCCTGGAGACAGATGAAGATTAAGGATATGTATAAATTGTAGTTTTCTTTTGTAATAATTGTTGTATCTATGTATGTTCATTGAACAATAAGACCGGTGTATTTAAATTGTGAAAATAAGAGGTTGTGAATAAGTGTCTGTGCATACTCAGTATTGTTTGTTGAATTACTTTTAGGTTTTTATTTTAAGTAATTGCATTGTGTAAAGGACTGCCTATTAAGTTGTCTTAGACTGTCTGGATAGCAATAATTATTGAAGTATGTACATGTATAACTATATTGGTTTATATTTGTATCATGGAGTCTGGTAATACCTTTATTTGAAATTCCATCACTTGGACCTGTGATTTTTTGTGAGATAATAAGTCTACTATGTTTCTTTTTCATTATTGTAAGTTAAAATTACATGAGGTTGTGATAATGTATGATTAGTTTAAATGGACCATGTACTTGGTTGTATCAATTACTAGCATATCTGTTGATTATTGTATACTAAGTTACATCGCAATGTTTGAAATTCTGTGTAAATTTGATTTGTTTTTGTGTGAAATGTACTAATGAAACTTGGCAAAGTTTAAGTCTGTCTGAATGCCGGTTGAACTATGAGATGGCAAAATCTCAGTCTCAGATGTGGTTACATCAGTTATTAATGCTTGCGTGTGCTTAATTATTATACTTAACAATGTGACCGTATTTTATATTGTGACATATCATTAGGTCTGATCACATATTGTACTTATTGTTTTATGTCAGCATGATACGTAAATTGTTAGCATTTTGCAGGTATTTGTGTTTAGTTTTAACTTATTTTTCATGGTAATCTGACTGCTTGCTATGTTTTGAGTTATGCTATAAATGTATTCATGCATAGATAGGCTAAGTAATGAATTCCAGTCTGTTTCAGTGCACTTCTTGAAAATGTGAAATGTCTGTGCGTAAATTGTATTGTCTGTGGAAGATTGCTAAGTTTGATTTGTCTGGCTGCAGACTGTCTCTTGTTCGTAATATTGCAAGACAATTGTTATATTTAATTTAGAATTCTATGGTTTCTTAGGACTGTATTTTATTTATAATTCAGAATACTGCTTAGTTTATTTTAGAGTCTATTGAATTGTATTATCAGTTGATACATCGGTTATATGGTTGCTGGCAATGGCTATTCAAACTTGTTATGAATGTAATTTTTATTTTTGCTATTATTATCTTATGCAAGAGCAGTAATTGTACTATTACAGATACTTTTTTTGAATGAGTTTCCTAACAACTCAATGGCTGTGTGTTTGCAATTTCTTGAGCTAGAGGTCTGCAACTTAAGTGTATTTTTACCATTGGTGTCTGATTAATTAATGTTTAGGTTCATCAATTGCATTTGTATGACAAATTTGAAAAGTGATGTTTTGGTTTCATTTTACTCATATAACTTCTTTCAATTGAAATATTATTGCTGTTAGTAAGGTGTTAGAAAGTATTGTTATGTTTAGATGAAAAGTGTAATTTTGATTGATGTTATATTGTTAATGTTTAAAGAAACTTGCCTTGCCTGTTATTAATGTTATATACCAGAGTGATGATATTTAATAAGGAGTGTTTAAAATGCATGTATGTTAGTAGCTAATATGAACTATGCACTCAGTTTGTATTTAAGTTGTCTAATTGTTAAAATAATTGTTAATTGTATTGTAACAACTTACAGTATATTGTTGAGAAATTTGGTTTAAAGGCGCTTGGTGTTATTTTGAATTTCGAGGGCGAAATTTTGTCCGGAGGGAAGGTAATGTGAGGCATGGCCTCAGGTCGTTAGAACATGAATATATTAGTCTAGTTTAACCCTCAGATCATTGAAACATGCTTCAGTATGTCTATTTTGGGCCTGAATGTTGTTGTTCTATTTTTAGAAACATGACCTACATGTACAATTTTAGTGTTTGGAGAGTGCTATTGTCTTTATTATACGATGTCATGCCATGATACTATAGATATACTTAGATATTTAGTAGATTTAACTATTTACCTCAACAATCACGTGCTAGATCATTGCTGTTTTGTATTATTTCACTTAATGTTCGTAGCTTTTTGGAAAAATGTCACTTCCGTCCGCCATGTTGTTTTTGGTTGTCAACTTCCTGTTAAATGTAATCTCTAACCTTCAAAGTCAGGTCAAGTTGTATTTATTATTCTAGATGAAAGTTGCTGGTATAATTCATGTGGAAATTAATGTCAATGTATTTTAGGAATTTTGGTATTGCTAATTAGGTTACGTTCTTTCATGCGACCCCAATCCCAAGCGTACCTTTGGTTCCGTTTATTTACATACCAAAAGCTCATTTGCATACCACAGCCTAATTAGCATACCAGAAATTTTAATGAGCGTTCGTCACATTGCCACTGTCCCCAGAGCTGGTCAGACGTGTTTCTGCCGCTCTTCATTTATTTTTTGTTAGGCTCTGTCTGGTAACTTTCATTCAACTTTAAACCTGAATTGCTTTTATGCGATAATTATTTTAGACTTTATTGAGGTCAGTATCGGTAACGTTATTTGACATTTGGCGGTTTTGTAACTTGAATCGATTTTTAACTGTCTGTCGTCTGCTCTGGCTTCGAGCTAGTTTTACCGTTATTTAGACTTTAGATGATTTAGTTTTTGGTCTGATAACCCTCTTGTGTCTTTGTTAAGCCCTTTTACCTAATAAAGTTCACGTTAAGCCGAAAGGAATGTTGTCTGTAGTCTTTTACATTTTTGCTTTTTATCTTGTTCTTGGCAATTGTCACGCGTGCAGTTGGTTGACGCAACCTGGTCTGTGTTATCAGGTAGCCTCCTCCAAGCTGTGATACACGTTTCCAGTGTATCAACCAGTTTTCCGACCCAGGTTATTGGTCCGAGTCTTGGTTAGACCTAGGTCTATGCTGTAATTTCGTCGCACAGTTGGTTGACGCTCTCCTGGTCATTATCAGGTTAGCCTCCTCCAGTCTGTGATCCACGCTACCATTGTATTTACATGTTTTTCGTCTTATTCGAGCATATCATTTAGCGATTGCTGATGTAGCACCACCGGTGTTTTAGAGTACCACCAGCGCGGGCGTTACACTATATATACTGCAATAGAGTTATTTGTGATATCTGCTAGCCATGTTACATGCTTGTTTTCACATCAATATTTGACTGCTCACTGCAGGTAGCTGTATCTTTGATAAAGACTAAAACGAAAAAAAAATGTTTTTGTAATCTTCATATTTTTCTATTAGCCGGATTAGTGGTAAATACTTATTACTGACTAAACAAGATTCCGTGGCTATGGTGTGTGGGTTGGTGTGCATGAGACAGACTTGTCCAATCGGCCACTTCCGTCTTATTCGCACATGCGTCTTAGTTTGGACAGTTTATAATACAGTGTACTGTTCTGTTAATATCTTGTCCGGGTCTTAATTCGAGTTGGGATGGGGCTTAAAGGTCCCCAGAATAAATCAATGGGGGCTGTTCAAACAACACTACCACATTTCAATGGCTTAGAATGAGAAGGTCGTTAGTACACAATCAATATTTTGACATTCTCATAAATCAGTGGTTAGTCAAGTTATTAGTATTTCAGATGAAAAATACGCTGGTTGTCGAGAATGTATTTTGAGAAAACAAGATAAAACTGTCCGAAAATTACTTTTTACTTATGGTAAAACAAAATGTTTCAACTTCAGTTTGGTTAACATGGCACGCTCCAACTTTCAACAAAATAGGCTCATAAGAAGCAACTTGTGATGCTGATTTTAAATATGTAACGTTATCAGTCTGATAAGGTCGGCTTCTAATTCTATGCCAGCGATTTATGGACACTGCATGGACGCTAGTTAACCACAGAAATCAATGAGCATGTACCTAGACATAGGCGTTATTCATATCCTATTAATTTCCCCACCGGAATGTTAATAAATATACTACTCAAAATTGAATAAGGGTCAACTAATTTACCTTTTGAATACATGTATTGTATTGTGCAAAAAGAAAGATGGACTGGCAAGATTTTAAGAAACTTCATCACTATTTATCACTATGATTGGAAATACTGTAAACTATTAAAACTTGCTTCAAAATTTGATGAACCATACCTTATTGGGCCTTATTTTACCCCCTACTTACTTTACTTTACAATACTGATCACATTCGTGCCCGCTGGTACATACGGCTAGCTGCTACCAGATCCCTCCGCTGACGTCTGTCCTTTGAAATATTTTCGATTTCGCCAAGGGTCTTTCTCCTTCATTTGATTTCACATTGTTCTCGGATTCTCCATGTTTGTACGCCTTAAACAAGTTGTTTTTGCCAAGTTGGTCTCTGCCGATAGAGCTTATCAGTTACCCGGAAACAACGTCATGTTGACAATTCGTGTCGAACGCAACACATGATAATTTTGAAATTCAATAACAGATCAGATGTTTGTACTATTATTTATTATTTGCAGAACGTTTTCTTATATCAATTACTCCACCCTTAAAAAGTGTGAGTAGTATAGTATAACTAGATCTATTCCATTACTAGTATATTTGACTTTATAATCTATATTATACTATCGACAAATCCATGTTTTATGATAAGGCCTTTCATCAGCACTTCATATGATATATCGTCATGACAACTCCGTGTGCCGTTTCAAATTTCAGCCGCTGCGGGAGTAGGTGTCCATTACCCCTTGGTGGAAATTAACGTAGCGTAAACTATATATTTTACAATGTGTGAGTCCATTTATCAATACATGTATTTGTACTGTAACGGATTCTGACGTTTTTATCGAATTATCCGTAACCACGGAATGTAGCAGGCATGTAATAGGAGATGCCGGAATATGATTCTATATCGTGACTTTGTGCAATTGTCATAAAATGTATATGAGAGAGTTGTCTGAAACGCTCGTGGAATTTGCTCTGAACTCAAACATATCGCTGGCTTAGAATGAGAAGGTCGTAACTACTACTTACGACCGAATAAGACTGATACATAATTTGAATTCTCGAAACAGTTTAGTTGCATGATTAAATACATGTAACACATTGCACAAACTTCAATCGTACATACATGTACGTCTGGTCATGAATTGTATCTGTCATGTTCAGTAGCTCTTAGTTAAATTCACATAACCTCAAGGACTTGAAAAAGCTTTAACACTTGAGTCCATTGTTAAATCTTGAAGAGGCTGGACAAACAAGGGCTTTTTGATACATGCAATTAAATACGGGGAAGTGAAACCAAGCCCTTTATTGTTCATAGGCTGCTGACTAATAACCGATACAGAAAGGATCTCTAGTCTGGGGCAAAACAAAGGGTGAAAGAACAACATATATTGATTTTCATTTCTGTTTAATGTTGCGGTTTTCGTGCGTCTGCGTTTTGAGTTATAAAGGGTTCTTTGTCACGTCCTTACTCCTGTTAGATTAATAGCTGGCTTAGAATGAGAAGGTCGTAACTACTACTTACGACCTTATTAGACTCATACCTATTTGAAATCTGCTTGACAATGAGCTTCTTATGAGTCTATTTTCATGAAAATCGGAAATTGTCATGTTGACCAAAATGAAGTTTTAGAAACTTGTTTCCATATAGATAAAGACTAAATTACGTCTACAGTTTTCTCTTGTTTTCTCAATATATCGATTTTGTAGTTACGACCTTCTTATTCTAAGCCATCGTAATGTACATTTAGCGATGTATATGACTGTGACGTTTCGTTACTCGGCGATATGAACCTCAAACAAAAACGCATTATAAATGATATCTTGATTAATGGGTTAGCCGGGGTCAACGCGGATATAATATGGATGTGAAAATTCGGTTACAGGAAATTTGTCACTATACATCAAATTGCAAACACTTAAATAAATACCGGTGTATTACTGTACAATCAGTCTGATTTGTGGTTTTAAAAACAGATCGCATATATTTATTGTAAAAAGGATAATGCATGTATGTACGCGATATCGTGAATTGATTGATCGCATACTGATATTTTGAATTACAATTATTATCATAATTAACTGAGACAAAGGGACGGCGGTTCCATGTCGGGTTAAACTTCAAAAACCTCGAAAGTTTGTCCCATAACGAATAAAATGTGTTTTACCGTAAAATCATTAATTTTCGCGGGGATCAAGTTTCGTGGATTTAGTGGTTTGTCTTTAACCACGCAATCAAATCCCATCGAACAATATATTTGACCCTTGTATTGATCACCAGAAATGCAAAATCCACGAATTAACATCCCATCAAAAGTGTCTTTTTTAATAAAACCACGAAATTTCGTCCCATCGAAAGTGAATGACTTTACAATAGTGCATGTAGATATTGTTTTATAATGTGTACATGTATATAGAAAATTGTGATTGAGTTATTTTAAACTTAAAAAGAGCGTGTTTCGTAATGTTTTTGTCGGAAGTTAAATTACATGTATACTTTTATGAACAATATAGTTATATTAACCGGAAACTAATATTTACTGTCAGAATATTAAAAAATATGGAAGATACTTGAGAAACAGAAGCTACACTTTACAGCTACATGTACATTGTGCTGGTGCGGTGCTGGTACATGTTGATGTGCCGGTACACATTGATTTATAAGCACAATGAACTGTTTCTTTGAAACTATCAGAACCTAGAAAACAAGAGAGTAAACGTTCTATTTTTGCATCTTAGTTTTCAATTAAGACCGTAATTAAATTGTCTCCCTTTGATGACGTCAAACGAGGGCTCAAAGCGAATACACGAGCCGATTACCGTTAGCGTGTAAAGGAAATAAAAAATGTGTCAACTTTAAACCGCTGTAAATCCCGTTTTACTCTGTCGATTTTTAAAAGATGAACACTTACGAAAACAAGATCGTATAGACTTTTTAATAATGTAACTTTTGTTAATGTATTTTCAATAATAAAACATAAAAAGCCATGTTTTCGGAACAAAAATTTCAAGGGCAAGAAAATGTAAAAATAAAGAACTGAATTCAATACTCAACAATTGGCATTAAACTTGCTCAAAATGTTTATTATTTGCAGTTTTAAGAACTGTGTAGACTAAGCTTTCCAACAATTATATTATTAAAAGATATTATTAAAGTTTTAAAAGGAGAGCCATGCTTTTCGAACCTAAATACCATGCATCACGCGCGCACAATCCACTCATTGAAACCTGACTTACATTTTATACTAGCATAAAGAAATTGTGTAGTTTAATAATTCATCACACATCATAAAAGTATAGAATATTAGCTATATCATTTCAAAAGTATGACTATCCAGCCAGAAACTAAAACGTTAATTTACACAGGAGGAAATTTCTTTCTAGATATAGTTTGTACTTAAATCCGGGCGGCATGATTTTACATGTCCGCATGTGCTTACTTGTTTAGTGTTAACACGAGTACATTGATGTGTTGTTTACTACAATCAAAGAAAGTAAGGATTCACCGGAAAAGTTCACACGACGAATAACTTAAAATCAGAATCAATTCTATGTAAAATTTTGTTGTATGTAGGTAAAACTAAATTGTTTGGCAATGCAATGTAGTCTGTTTCAAATCTTACCCTTCCATCATGAAACCTTTGTTCATATACAAGTAAATGAGAAAAGTGCTTTATTTATTTTAAATGGTGTCTACGTGTAAAAATATTGCAATAAATTATTTTTGAAACATCAAAATGAGCATTGTAGCACAAGTCATACAGGTGCATGTCCATTAATTTACACTTTTTGTTCGGACACGGAATTAGAGAGACCTCCGTGGTTTGGATAAACATAATTTATACTTTTTTATAAAAGTAACCCAAACGTTGATTTAAAAGTGTCAATCAATGTCAATCATTTAAGGTAAAACACTGATCAATATACTGTACATGTATATGACAGATGGTGACAACATAGTACTGATTGGTTGTATATTAGTATCCTGCTGTGAAACTAATTTAGTGTATGGTCTTGGTGGCTTATCTTGATATTAGGGGATCTATGCTGTTTATTGTAAATCATTATATAATTATACAGCACCTAGAATTTATTTATGCGTTAGGGTTTTAGCACCTCATCATCTGACAAGATTTTATTTATGCATTAGGGTTTTAGCTCCTTAACTTCTTAAGTATCTGTCTCACTTTAATTTGTTATGTTTTTCCCATCACTCGAATTGCAGTTCAGGTCACTTTTTGTGAATTAAGATTTACAATTCTTATATTAAAAACAAAATATTGTTAATTGTGATGTTAGTTTGAAGAGCAGTGGTATATAAATAATGTATTTTTTAAATTAATTTATAACAATCAACTGCTATCATAATCGTCATTTATACAGCTTTTTAAGCCGAATTACGTGTATTCAAAGGCCTAAATAATTATGTCTTTGTTTTATTACAATCCATAATAAACAACACATAACTTGTGAATTGTATTGGTAAAAAGAAATGAGACATTGCAATGATCCAGAGTTAACTAGGTCTAATGGCGGTAATGATGTAGTATTGAAAGAACCAGGTGAAAATACTTGCGCTTTATATTCCCGGCAAAATATACATTTATCAAAGTACAAATATACACTGTATCTTAGCACTAACGCTCAATTTAATGTACGAAATGTGCATGACAATCAACCGAATTACAAAACAAAATTAATACAACTACAGATCTTTTTGGAAATTAACGCCCGATAATTGACCATTGTTGATAGAAAAAAATCCGAGAAATCACACGTTTCCACCACATCCATAACATGTAACATATTATACATACATTGTTAGTACATTATAAACATCTTTATTGAAAAAACAACAGCTACAAAACATGCAATTAACGAAAAAAGCGATTAAATAATCTCTTCGCTACTGCGTTTATAGTGTCGTTAATTTGTAGAGCCCTCGTTTGACGTCACATCCGGTTACGGGAGGTAACTCTGTACATACGATTATCGCTTAATTGAAAGGGTCTATATTCTAACAAAATATGTACGTATGTCAAAATGTATCGCTCTTGTTCATTGTATACACTTACTGATTGTTATAAAATCTTAATTGTGTAATATGTACCTCATAAGGAGAGGACTTATATAGGCTAAGCCAGTTGCACAATCCAACTTATTTGGAATTAATATCTTGTCAACTGAATTCAAAATCCTGCGAACAATATCGAGAAACAGCCAAACAGTAGAAAATGTACAATGGGACTACTTTAATCTAGAAATCTCTCAGATTCGTAAATCTCTCTAATTTGAAATCCTTCTAAATTCTTAAATTCCCTTAATCCGGACAAATCGGTTGGTCCGAAATAGTGTTGTATATGTTTAGTGTAGTTGTGATCGATGCAATCTTTCTCTTCTGTATAGTAACCCCCTCTACCACAGGAACCGAGAAGGTCTTATCTTCTTGCTATAGAATTCCACCCTAAGAGCAGAACTTTTTTCAGTCTCGATAAGTGCTGATTGTGGGGATGTTCCAGTAACTCGAACAAGTTATTATATAATTTACATCCTTATAACGCATTATTAGTATTCTTGTAATGTCATCAAATGTCACGAACGAACGAACGAACGAACGAACGAACGAACGAACGAACGAACGAACGAACGAACGAACGAACGAACGAACGAACGAACGAACGAACGAACGAACGAACGAACGAACGAACGAACGAACGAACGAACGAACGAACGAACGAACGAACGAACGAACGAACGAACGAACGAACGAACTCCAAACCATGCTATATGCTATATGTACTTGAAAATTATGACAGAACCACATTAATGTATGTTTCACATTTTTAAAAATGCCCTCTGAATAAGGATTGTGTATCGTTGTATTGTTTTAGCCTGTTAATAACAATAAATAGTCATTACTTCATAAATAACAATTCTTCAAAACAATATGGCAAATCATCATGAACTTTCCTTTTTTATCAAATTTCGTGGTATAATTATTCATCGGGGATTTGATTTTGTGGTTGGTTAGAATCATGGAATCCTCAGAATCAATCCCCGCACAAATACACGTAATTGATTTTACAGTACGTGCACTTTATTTCCTGCTAATTAAATAACAGTACCATAAATGGCTTTTGATCTTCAATACTAAAGAATGCTTAATTGCTAGCTTCTACATTTTTATTATACGGTATGTAATGGGAAATTCCGGGACAAACAGAACAGAATAGAACAAAACGGAACGACACGGCACAGATTAGAACTTTATTGTTGAACTGACTGATGGCTCGTCAACTAAACGCACCAACGCCGGATTCGAATCAGAAATTTGATATTTGACTTTCATTTTACACGGGGAATGCCTTACCAACTCGCGGTCAGTAGTGATGCTCTATACATGTAGACATGTGTGCTTTAATATACATGTTCATAAATTACACAATTTTCTCAGAATTCATAATACGTCCTATTATATTAAAGTATCTGCAATGTTTCATCCATTTGCGTAATTTGAGACTTAATGATGATGCGACCGTATTGTATAATGAGGCTTTTGTATAATGTTTAAAGGTTATACAGAAATGACATATAAAATAATGAGCACAGTCATCCACATATCATAGCTATATAATAATAGGTTGTACATTTTCAATTAATCATCTTGTAACTTACTGGATTTACAGTTTATACGTACATGTACTCTGTCACGGATTCATGTAGTTCTCATTTAGCTGACCGAAACCTGAGATCGGTCAATAATTATACCGGACCATGGTATATTGCCAAATTTTCTTTGAATGAGTCGTATCAGGAAATTTTCCAGTAACGAATACATGTGCATCGTAGTGATAATTGATTTCTCAGCGAGTCGTTCGGGCCTCACTCCTCATCCGCTGAATCACTCACTATAGTGATGAGACACGGAGAAAAAGTAGTTCGGTCTATAAGATTTATTTATCTTACTTACTGCCACCAATTTGGTGTTAATATCTACAACAAGCATTTCCTATGTTAAATACACCTTTTCCTTTGCAAAGCGGACGTGTTGGATCGAATTATACAAATCTATCGGATTATATTTAACCTGCGGACGAACGGATATCCTTCCGCGACGGATAAAAATCGCAGTGTGAATCAGACGATATTTTCACATCAAGCCACACATCTGTCGGGAACGGTACTCCGCAATTAACTCCAAAAAGTAAGTGTACTTTAAACGTTTTATTTATTTAAGCTTTTTATTTTATTGATTAAGTAGACTCTATATTTGCTAATTTAATCTGTATTTTATATAAATTATTCTTATAATACGTACCGGTGTTATTTATATATACATTACATTATTCCATTCATAAAACATGTATATTGTATATGTGTGTATAAACTACTGAACTCGGATATCGCTGGATTTTGTTAGTGAAAATAACACACTAGTCTCGCTTGAATTATTTTTGGTATTTATACAATTTATTGTGTATTCACTTGTAATAACTTAACCTGTTGGGTAATGAGGGTTACATTAGAAAAGAGGGCATTATACCAAAACCGTTTTCTACTTATGTCCCAAGTGTGGTATGACAAAAATTCGCATACTTGACATTTTTTATTTATCTTCTTTTTACTCATTTACCGCAAAATAATCGCGCAACAGTACCAGGAGAAAGTACCATTATACAATATACATGTAGAAATCTAGTATATTATAGTCATTTATCATATAATTTGTCCGCCAGACATCAAAGGTCATGAATTTATTATGCTTTTAGGTCTAATTATATTGATTGAGTGCTGTGTTTTATGATTTTTCCGCAGACTTTTATTTTTCCATAATTGCGTTTGTGTAATGACCACAATATCCATAAATATTGATTCATGAATCATCAACCGATGATGCTATCGGGTACAAAGAGCAAACAAAACAACAATAGCAAGCATTCCAGTGATAGAGACGTTTTGGATCAAGCTCCTAATGAACCTGATTCATTGTTTCCACGTGGAAATTGCACGTGTTGCGCGTGTATCTAAACAAAATCACATGTCAAAGACTAATTAACTTAATTGGTAGTGAAGAGTATGAGAAATTGCTTCATTATATGTTAATTGTTTTCTGCCCTGGTAAAATTGGGGGATATTAGTGTAATAAAAACGTCGCATCTTCTGTAATGTTGATGATGCTTACTCATATTAGCTCAGCTGCTTAATTCACTCTTGAGTTTAGTCTTTATAATATTTTCGGGGTAGTTTTCATGATCATAATTATAAGAGGAAGTGATGGGCTGCATATTATTGATTTGGAGATGCAAATTTTGTTTTAACTTCCGCCTTACCACGCGGAAGAAAATTTGGCAGACGGCTTAAGAATTTGGCATATGGTCAGGGTTATTTTCGGAGTTATTTACGCCATAACGTATTGCCTTGAGGGTTTTAATTCAGACAGCATCAATACGATCAGTGATCAGTGAGTTCGTGTTCCATTCTGCATATCGTACACCACAGCGCTCAAACAAAGCAAACGGGAGGCAAACTATTGACTGACTGACTTTCTTACATGAACCTTACTGTATGATTGGTCGTGTATTTTAGGGGGGATTTTATTAGGGGTTAGTCGACCGAGAAATTCCAATCACAAAAAACCGCACGGATTTATTCACGCATGGTATAAAACCCCTTGGCTCGATTTCCCACGATGAACGGTTTACTGCATCTGAATATCTGGGAATATTATTAAACATAGTAAGAATCATGAGCTTTGTGGTTTAAGTTCTGCAGTAGATTCTCTATATTTCTCTGAGAAAATGGGTTTAATTAGCTTTCAATATGCGTCATAATTATTACTCGCGCACATATTGCGTTTCCGGAAGTTGACTATGAAGGTGCGTACAAAAGACATATTCCGAGCATGCGCACTAATCACTATACATGTATATAATAAAATAAAATGCATGTAGATTGTACGTGTTTAACATTAACTTATATTCTGCCGGGAATTAAACAATGACCGAGAAAACAAAAATATGGAAATGACAATAAGGGGTGATCTCATAAATAAAGTTGTATCATTTCTTATGGTTTAATTTCTTAGCTCGAAATAAAGTTTACTGTACACTACAGTGACCTAACGACCTATAGATGCATCGCATCTCTCATCGATGGATCTTCTCTCATCGATGGATCTTTAATGCGACAAAAATGGTATATATTGACTTAGGTCTAATAAGTTTAGACCAATAATTTCTTTCATTGGGAGGGGGTGGGGTATAGTTCGACCAACCGTGATGCTATGGCTTCCGTAGTATTTCGTCAAGTGACCTTAACCATTCATTTACCCAAAATAAAAGTATACGAAGATAAACTGTTCTTTTAATTTAGTCTCTTCGTTCGAAAAAATGATACAGTGACCTCTGCAAAAGCTTAGATGTATCCATTCTTTCATTTGGCATATAAGTTCATAAGTTCGATAAAATGGTGAAAATTGTATGTATACGTACCGGGCCTCGGTAATTTTCGTCATGTATATTTTACATTCGTAAATAAAACTTCCGTTTCGTCAAAATTGTCAACAGACACTTAACACGTTAAGGAAGGCAACACTCGAGCTAAGTCGTCTGGTAGGGTGAGATAACACTTAAGGCTCCGTCCATAGATTTCCTGTCTCTGTCAAGCACTTCGTACATACATATATAGATCTACTTAACTTATCATCACGTGGCTGTTTCTGGGTGTCACGTGAATACATTTTCATCTGGGTTCGGTAATTCTGATCGTCACCACCTCGGCCTTTGTGCATTACACTTTACTTTTAGAGCACGTACTATTGGCATTGATGTATTCTAGAGCTATTTACGAAGACAAACGGAAATGGCCGAACTTTCACGATTTGGTGTAATCGTCATTAGGAAATACACTGTACTATTTTCCGGAGACAAACGGAAACGGTCGAGCTTTCACGATTGCTGATTCGGTGTGTCTTCGTTAGAAAACTCTTGTCTTTGACTCTTTATACATTGTAATATTTTAATACCGGAGACAAACGGAAAAGACCGATCTTCACGATTGAAAATTCCCACCGAATGATGCAAATACCGCTCTGCACAATGTAAAGATGTATTTAAAAAACAACTCGTATTATTCTTTCTGCGGAGCAGTGGTTTAAGTAATTGATAGCTTTTACAAAACACACAGACGATACTTCTGCATGCAGTGTTAAAAAGTGTCAAGTTTTGTGTCTGAACTAATGTACTTCATTGAATTAGCGGCCCGAACGGTGTGATTTTAATTACGTAACCAACCACAATTGCGGATATTTCTTGCAGACTACAATATTGTTTCTATGGCAAATAACATACATGTACAAAATGCCCCCGATAGATTGCAAGTTAGCAACATAGAAGTTTACAGACATTATGTCGATAACAACAGTAACATTATTGTCTTACCGAACAATAGTCGCTACGAACAACACTAATGCATTGTTGTTCTTGATTTATACAATTTAATACAATGAAGCATTTTGATCAAAGCCTTATTTGTATCATTTTACAAAGTGTTATTTATAGTAGACGATACTTTGTATTAACAAGAGATTTATTGATTTGTAATCTAGAGATTGTAATAATATACATGACTCGTGAATCACGAGAATCACTGGGTATTAATGATGCGACTTTAATTTCCGTCGTTTGCTAATAATAAGGTTAAGGGTTATACTGTTCTCAAATTGATATCACGTTGAATTATCATCAGCATTCATCGGGGTTTCGACGTTGCTTTTTAGAATTTGATAAAAGTCTATTTCAGTCATAATTACAGACGGTAGCTTCCATATGACTGATGGATGACCTACTCAGGTTCCTGATGCCATGTATCAGTCAGTACTGAGTACTACAGTAATTTGATTTTTTTCACAAGTGGCTGATATTTTCTCCACATGTAGACTCATGTGGACAGATCAATGACTAAAGGTCAGGGAAGACAGCTTACTTCTGTAGTAACCCGGATGGAATGTGGACAATGTAGCGCTCAATGTGATGTCTACTGTCTAACCAGTAACCAGTAGCGCTTGGTCATTTTGGTTGAACAAAATATCAGTAAGGTTTAAGGGTTTTAAGGGTTTTAAGGTTTACGGTAAACAAATAGTCATTAATGAACTCAAAGTCACCGCTACCTTTGACCTTGACCTTTGAATTTGACACATTGACATACGAACAATAGGATTTATCGGCAGATGCTGACCGACCTCCATACATAGCATACGAGTACTGTATTTGAGGATGCTAGGCTCATGCGTGCTTTATATTTATCAACAATGTATGACTTTGTCTGCCGCCGGATTGAATGACGGATCGACATGTAAGGAACAGCCTATGCCCAGTTTAATGAGAGATAATAGTACACATACTTCATTTGAGTTGCTCGTGCTTGTGCATTATGCCATATATATATATCTTTAAGTACGTTGCATTGCTTTTAATCATCGAAACAACACCCAACGAACATCAAAGGTCGTTGTCTCTGTGTCGTCTAGCTTGTAGGCCTACAGCTATTGTGGTTTTATAACCAGGAATCACAATTGCCGTTTTTTTGTGCAGAATTTCCAATACTACAAGAGTCATGTAGCATACCACCTGATGTGGAAGGAGACACTGTGGAATAAATTTACGGTACCGACATCAGAATACTAGTATACAGGTGGCACTGCGTACGAGCCTCGCGAAATATGTAATGTGATTGATTTTTAGGGCGTGGTTGTGCCTTTGCTTTTATCGCGATTATCGAGAGGGACTTGCTTCTATGAGTGATTTTGTGCCAAGTTAGCGATATTTTATAGACATTTGATTTTATGTGACAGAGAGCTCTCTAGTTACGTGTGCGACCATATGACCTTAGGTTAACCACATTACCTGCGATCAATACAAATAATATACCAGCTGACTCGCCCCGTTCTTTCACAAGCAATTGTCAACTTTTCTTTTCTCAACACCGAGTATAGCCCGGCCCCTGACATCTAAATAGACAAAATCCTCTACATTTCCCCGTCATTGCAAGGGAAGCTGAAAGGTAAAAACACTGATCAGTGCATAACAGCCAGTGGTCAGCAAAAAGTTGTCATGCACACCATGGTAGTCCACACTATTTCTATACGACGTAAATATATATGACTAATCAATTGGTCAATACATTGTTTCTAAATAAGGATCAGACATGTGTCAGGTTCACAGTACACCTAGTATATGGTGTTTGTCCTTGTCATTAGAGGTCACAATCATTACTCATTCGTAACAATAATTTAAAAAGGCTCGTTCAAGTTACCATGAATGCGACAATGTCGTTCAGTTAAATCTCATGTTGTGTTTTAAAGATATGAATATCAAATATGTGCATCTGGTGTAAATAATCGAACGTAACATATACAGGATGATTTCCAATATGGCTATAGCAACCGTAGCCCCTGAAAGTACGTTTGTAGTACAAAATGTACATGAGTCTTCGAGGCTATTTGAAAACAGTCGAGGAATATTTCTAGTATAGATTACTTATACATGTTGACCAGGGCATAATAATACGTTGATCATAGGGGTATACATGTTTGCAATAAAGAAATGATTATATTTGATGTATGTATGTAATAATTATATTATTACTCCAGTGAGTTGGGCGCCATTTAGAACCGTTCATACATCATGACCATGATAAAACCCATAAATCCGTTACGAGCCGTTATTTTGTCATATAACGGAACCGTATATCTCTTATACTACGGGAAAACCGCCAGACGTTGGTTTCATTCTTAGATCGATATTCTCGGATCATTGTACTTAAAACATCATTAAATGAACAGAGAAGTTATGACTAATGCGGGCATTTCTATTCTCGGCATAATCTGACTAATGCTAATCATACTCAAAGTCTGAATCAAATATCTTTGATTATTATTCATGAGTGTCGCCGATTTGAAGGGAAATTCGCTACGGGATTCAACAATCAATTCACAATAAGAATCAATTCAAAATATTCATGAGACGATATTTTTGACAATTTGTCTGTTTTAATATTGTCTTCATGCATGTTCGCTCGTGTACCTACTACCTAATTCGCGCATTTACTGCGTTCATTTCGCGCACAGTGAATCACCATATATAGGATACGAAGGCAGTCAGAAGGAAATGTTTCTTGTCACGTTGTGCTGAAGTAATAGCATATATGTATGCCTCCACCTGGATTTGAACCCGGGTTGACGGATAAGGCGGCCAGCGAGCTAACCGCTGAAGCTACGGAGGCCCCTAGATGGCAATGTAGCTGATAATGTATATGCAATGTATATATTCGAGGATTTATAACTAAATATTTTTATCTTCTTCACTACTCCTCAAATAGTACATCAAAAACGAATCTTGAATTAGCTTGCGAGATGTCAAGGTCATGGCTACTCGTAGACTTGTAACCTGTACTTTATAATTTGTAAATCTGATGTGCAAAAAGTTCGATTTTCCACTATGCTTACTGCATGCAGCTTGTATTACTAGTACATGTTCTTATCTCGCTAGAATTATAGGCCTACGCGTATTGATCAACATTATTGTGTCGTGTTTTCTAGAATACAAATTGACTTGACATGATGTTATCTGAAAAGGTTGCTGCAACATTCGTCGAGGGACTAGTTGTTAAAATATCTAGATTTCGGTTTGAGATGTTCAAACCAACGTGACATGCAAGTTTCTGACAGTGCAGCAACATAACCGTGAGGAACAGTTTTAAATAACATATAGTGTTCGGTTATTATAGACGTTGAACTTTCAAATTAACTTGACATACCATTGCTGCAGTAAAATGCACAGAGGGACTAGTTGCTAACATATAGTTTTCGGTTATTGATGTTTAAATTCTAAATGAACGTGACATGCAGATTTCTGACTTTGTTGCAAGAACATGCGTCGGGGGACTAGTCATTAAGATATAGTTGTATGATTTCAAATCAACGTGGTATGCAAGTTTCCTCACATTATTGCAGAAAACATACACCGAGGGACCATTTGTTAATATCAAGAGTTTGGTCATAGATATTAAAATTTCAAATTGACTTGCCACACATCGTGGACCGTTTGTTATAACTCATAACGTCTATAGATGTATTTTGATTTTAAACATTTAAACTGCCTATGACATGTGTCGAACGTTCCAATAATCTACATAAAAACTAACCGTGTAACATAAACTCCTTCCACCCCAAAAACATCCCATATTTTCAGTATCTGCTGCTGGATAATTTATAAGACATTTGTATTGGCTGTTTCGAATCGATTTGGAGATGCATTCTGTCTATTGGAACATCAAAAACATTGAGGCATTTGTATAAGCTGTCTCGGATTGATTTAAAGATGCACATTAACTGTTGTAACATCAATACTCAATCGATTGAATGACTCTTCAGATCAGCCTCGTCTGCATAGGGAATTTGGTCGAAGTTTTTTTGTCCGTTTAATGTAACCCAATCCGTCCTTAGGAGAAGTTAATTTCAAATATTTTGCTAAACCAGCCGAGCAAATAATATAAACATTGTCTCTCTTTTATGTGGCTTGTGTCAATTATTTATGACATTTGAAACCCGCTTTGTTTGAGAAGAGATGAACGGTTTATGATCTTCTAGTTTATCAATCCGCAAACACTCGACGGTACGGTCAGTGTCTGGGTTTTATTGATGCCATTCTCTTGTCCATCCACTTGTTTAATATAATGACAAAACTGAGTTGAGACAATAAATATTGTCTGCGTTTTTAACGAGTGATAATCACTGAGTAGGTCACAGGAACACTAGTTGGCGAACGTAAGACAGACAGTATACATGTACTTTGACCACGACAATCTATATTTTATGGCAACGTTTTAAAAATACTTTAATTAACGTCGACCTTATAAACCGAGTGTTCTATTCTGTACAAATGAATGTTATTTTATTTAGTAATCCATTCATAATGCGGTGTATTCGCGTATTCATAGTTCTTTCTATATTCGCGTAAACTATAAAGTAAATACGGATTATGTATGTTGAACCAATTTATAGATCATCAAGGTTATACCGCGACTATTAGGTTACCGACCTACTATTGACCACGTGTACGCTTTCTTACAATATTTCGATGGCTTAGAATAAGAAGGTCGAAACTACAAAATTGATATATTGAGAAAACAAGAGAAAGCTGTCTGTAATTTACTCTTTACCTATGGGAAAACGAGTTTTTAAAACGTCATTTTGGTCAACATGACAATTTCCAATTTTCATGAAAATAGGCCCACAAGAAGCTCCTTGTGAAGCAGATTTCAAATATGTATGAGTCTTATAATGTCGTAAGTAGTAGTTACGACCTTCTCATTCTAAGCCAGCGATTTGTGGTCGGTAATCGTTGTTGATCGATCGCCATTCCTTCATAATAATGACGTTATGTTATACACTAACTTACAACATCTGTAGAGCAACATTCGTTGTCAGCTGCAAATATTGACCGACGTTTAGAGGTTTTTGCTCTACAGAGGTTAAATTTATAGTAAATATTGACTAAGGGACATTGCTTTGAATGTGCTGTTTAAGAGTGGTGATTGCTAAACATGTGGCCGCCCTGGAGAGGTTGAACTTATACTGAACAGTGAAACCTCTCTAGAGTGACACTCTCTTGAGCAACAACCTCTCTCTTTAGCAACGTAATCATTTTGTTCCGGGAGGAAACAGTTACTATGAATTTAACCTCTCCTTAGCAACAACCTCGTCACAAAAATTAACAATCCGCTGTTGTGTTTCTCGAGTGATGTTGTTCTTAAAACTTTTAACAAACAAACCTACTTCAGTTTATTGTGTAGTTTACTTGTAAAGTGTCGTTCGTTTCTATGTCTGGAACGTAAATTCGAACAAAGTATGAAGTTCAGACATATTTGATACACCGGAATGTTGTTTTAATTATATAACGAACATCTGTTCGGGAACATAAACCGTGATAATTGCAAAATAAAACCACACTGTTGATGTGTGAGATACCAATCCTAAAACTGAAGCGAAGTTTTTTTGTTCATTCAACAAATGAAACATTAAAACTTGATGTTTTCGCTTTCATTCGGATCACCTCGGTGTTTATGTAATGCAAAATATATTTTACCGGAGACACACGGAAATGGGCGAACTTTCACGATCGGTTCGCTTTCTGTCGGTCTTATACTTTCACTAACATTACCAAAACACTTGGTAATAACATTGCTGTAAAAGCAATAATACGGAAGCTAGGGAGAAATGAAATAGGTTTCAAACAACCATGTGTTTCACTGTACGGTACATGTAGAACAAATGTATTACATTCTTTTGTATATTGTGAATTTCAAGTTAAGCGTGCGAACTTTAATTGCAATATAATAGGGATGCAACCAAACACCTGCCATATTCACGGCTTTTTCAGAGCTGTACCATGTACATGTCCCGAATAAAAATACTGTCAATTCAGCATTTATATAATATTCATGTACATGTAAAAGTTCTTTTATTCATAACTACCCCCGCAAACCGATGATAAATTATACTTTTAATTGGCCATAGGATACTAGTATATTTCACATGAAACTAAAAACGAATGTTTTATACAAAGAAAGCGATTAAACCTGCTTAATGCATTTGATCATTTCCTATGACGTTTTTATGGTTGAGGCTAAAACCCGTCCGCCATCAAACATGGACAGCTACATCCATGAATATGGATGAAATCGATATGTTTGTATAAATATTTTAGGAATGCGTACAAAATGAGCCATAAACTGTCTTTCCCGCATTCCTCGCGTAGTGATGTAATCATTTACATACTGCACGCTGTCTGTATCATTAGATCGGTTAAAACAAGCCAACAGTTGAATTATTCTCCTCGTGTAATCAAAATGAAACAATCTGTGTAGCATGTTTATACAAGACAAAGTGCACTAACAAATATCTGGCTTAGAATGAGAAGGTAGTAACTACTTACGACCTGATTTATGACGCATACTTATTTGAAATCTGCACTACAAGGTGCTTCTTGTAGGCCTATTTTCACGAAACTAGGGACTTTAATGTTGACCAAATTGAAGTTCAAAATGTGTTTTTTTCCACAAGTAATGAGTGTTCAGACTGGGTATTTTATTCTGTTTGAACAGTGATCATGGACCTACAGATTGCTGTTAATTAATTTTGAGATACATGTATACTTATTATTGAGGTGGTTTTTGATGAAAGAAAAATGTTTGCAAGTTATTGTAATTGAGAATTACATGTAAGAAAGGTGTATGCCAATGTTTTGGTTACTGGTTTGTATCATTGGCTTGTTATCAAACCAGTTTGCTGAACTTCCTAGGATGTTTGATATTTGAGAATGGAACGACTGATAAGCCTGGTAGGCATGTTTTCATGAGAGATGAACTCTCGACCTTGTACTGTAGGGTTATTCTAGATAACATCGCGAACTTTCCCTGGATTGTCTTTCGTTGACCGCTCCGTCTTTTTCCAAGGTGAAGTGAAATTCATCACCGATGACATGTATGCGGACATATGTTTCATTTCTACTTTTATCCCTCACCTTGTCTATGTGGTGACTGTACACGCATGACTCATGGGCACTCATTGCCAGCCATACGCGTAATTAATTTGAATAAGGGGCCCGGGGTCAGTGAATTTATGATACGTATATCAATGAGATACAAGCTGTTCCCATTACTGTAGTACTGTATGTGTATGTATGTGTCTTTGTTCTCCTCTTATGAAAATGAAACTATTTCTTGCAATGCAAATATTTCATTTAATGCAATATGTCATTTAGTCTCACCCTGTTTGCCATTCTGGAAACATATGGCTTTCTATTTTAATATGAAGGATTTTTGTACGGAATGCAATAATAATTATTTTGTATCACTGAAGCTCTTTAATAATTGCTGTAAAACATTCACTATTGTGGTACTTAGTATTTAATTTTTGCTAAATATGTATTAGATAGTCAGCGTAAAACGTTCTTTATTGAAGTTAAACAGCAGCGTTAAACTAGAGAATGTGCTTTTACTGCATTTTGAAAACCACAATCAGTTTAGCCCGCAGACAACTGGAAAATAGCTAAGCCGAAATTTAGACATCGCAAAAATTTCTCCTGTTACATTTAATTACAAAAAACATGTTGCATGCACTGGTATGCACTTTCGACAGCTTGTGGTAAATGGGTTAACTAGTATACGGGGCGATATGAATGTATATATTTAAGCTTCCTTACGGGCATCAATATTAACGTACACGTGCAAGAGGCACTGCGAAAACCCCTCATGGTTAAATGTATTCTAATGAATATGTGATAGATACATGTACTGCTATACATTAATGCATGTTTACACAAGCCATAAAATTATCTGAATAATTTCTCTGAACATGCCAGCGTTATCAGAAGATGTTATCAATCTTGTCTGGAACTTTAAGTAGCTCACAAAGACATTTCTTCACACCGCAATGAAATGAGTCATGAGTCATGTGCGAGTAGTTTTACGTTTTGAGGTGAAGTTACCAGGGTTAGGGATCTGCCATGACTCGGTTGCTTCTTGTATAAATAAACCAACATATTAACTGATAAGCCATCTACTTAGGCATTCGTGATACGATAAGGTCTCTCGGATGACTTGATAATTTTATTTTCACTAGGTTCATTCATCTACACGAGATATAGACCTCCCAATATATAGTTAGCACTTATACTCATAGCTCCCATTATTCACATTTGGATTTTTCGTATATTCTTATACTTCACATGTGTTGTATAACGTTCATGTTTTTTGTAATAGAAAGACGCTTATTTTTGCCTTATAATTGTCATATGATATAAAAAATCTAACACTCTTTTTCAATTGAAATACTAGTACTTATATTAAACTTGTTCCGGAAATATCATTAAGCTCGCCAAACCTTCAGAGCTCTTTTAATGTCAGCAAGATCTTCTAAATATTAACTTATTTCATTCCCGTCACTGAACCCGCAGTTCCATGTGCATGGGGGATATGGCATGACGAAACTGTGTTAACTAACTGATGCGTTTTCACGAAGGTCTTCAAATTGTGTTTGAAATGAATTCGTGAATACATTCCACATTTTCAGTACAACGTCAAGAAGAGCATATTATTTCAGGTTACTCTTGATCAATAAAAATACGGACATTGGCTACATCCACTAGCATGCATGCTAAAAATCTCAGATTGCCTGTTGTTACTGCTACTTCAGCAACCATGACCATCTCGCGCAGGTTCCGGTTTTCCAGACATTTCCAGTGTTCAGTTGTAGTTACTATTCACAATATCACTTCGTTTGTCTTCGACAGACACTATTGATCTTCGACTGGTTTAAAGCACATACTGATAGTGTTTGTTCAAAGCAGAAATAATTTGCATACTACATCACTGATTTTGCTGTCTCTTGTAGTCCATACACAACTTAACGTTAGAAAATAGCGATTCCACATCATTTTGTGGATGGATGCAATGAAAAAATATTATAGTCTATATTTAAGTTCGTTAGATGGAAACAGATAAACTACATATGCTATTCAAAAGGACATTTAACATAATTGAACCGAATAAGTCTTGCTAAACATAGTCTACATTTAGGTTTGTTGGATGGAAACGGATGAACTGTATGCTATTCCAAATGACATTTAACATAACTGAACCGAATACTTAACCAAGTACTTATACTAGTATGCGCATTTACTCAAGAGAAAGTTTTGTAGAACAATTCGTTCCAATGAAAACCATTGCGCATTCAAAGGAATTTTTCCAAATGTTTTGTTTTGTTACTATGCAGTTTTGTTGAAACTCTTGATTTATAAATCTTCTCGTCTACTTTCAGCAACCATGAGTGACAAACCTGACGTAGCCGAAGTAACAACCTTCGACAAAACAAAGTTGAAGAAAGTGGAAACACAAGAGAAGAACTCATTACCAACCAAAGAAAGTAAGTACATGTACTAGTATAATATATGAGCAGTTTTCGTGTTTTATGCACCAGTCATTTGCATCCAAGGCACCCACCCCAGGGATGGGCGATAGATAGCCAAGGAAACGGCCGTGTTTTCTACCTTCCAGCTTGCCCCGCACTACTGGGAAATGTTTGGTATTTTTTCTCCGTACCAATACCCCGGGGGCAATATTAAGTTCAGGGGCAGGGGAAATAGGGGAGATTTTACCATCAGCTGCCCCCCCCCCCCAAATGACGGAGGTTTTGACAACTCAAAAGTAAAATCCCCAGGAATGGGTGACTGTGGATGCAACTGACTGGTGCATTGGTGGAATATTCAGACTGCTTAGTTCATACTAAATTATTAAGTCGATTGCAATACAGTGGTTAGCGCGCTTTCCGTCTAATCTGGCGACCGGGTTCAAATACAGGTAGAGACACTCCACGTGCCTGTCATATTTTAGCAGAAAGCTGACTAGCAAATAATGACTTTGCTCGGTATACAACACATATAATCAATATCGACACTTCATTCCTGGTGGTATTTATGCCAATTGATAAAGGCAAGTTTTCCCCTTTAAGCTGAGCATCAGTAAGGGCATTACTGGAACCACCAAAAGAATAGGGAGTGATGGTGAAAATTCAGGGTTATACTAGTGTTATTTTTATTTCGTGTCTTGTGTAAGATGGCCTTGAACGAATAGAACATATCACAATATTTCTTACAGACGGATTTGTAGAATGAGAAGGTTGTAACGTTCTACCACTTACGACCTTATAAGACTTTGCTTTTGTACTTACGACCTTCTCATTCTGAACGAGCGAAATAGGGCCTCATAGGGGAACATCCCGATAGAAACTGGCATAAAAGACGAACATTTGCATAAAAAAAGTTTTGAAAGAGGTTGTTGCAGAGAAAATTTCCTTCTTATGATTTATAAGGTTCTTGCTTTGGTAAGTCAAGAGTTTTAGTACAAAGTAGGGGCCAATTTGTACATGATAATTATGTTTATTTTAGGTGGTCGCAATTAAAGGATTTGCTTTATTTCTATTTCAGCAATTGAACAAGAGAAGTCCGGATAAAATCCTTATGAGGCGGGCTTAGACATCTTGTATATACATGTTTACTTGATCAACCAACCAGTTTCTTCATACATCATTACGTCATCATTACGTCATCGGTACCATAGTTACATGAATTCCAAAATGACAGCCTCAAGAAATGGATGTGATATTCACGCAACCGAGAATTATCACAGGAACGTATCATGACGTCATTCGTTACGTCAGTTCTTGCTCGGAAGAACAAACATTGGCAATCACACTAGATTACTATGGAATCTCATTTGCTCGCATAATCTCTTTTGCCTTTTCTAACTGTATCGTATTGTCATAAATAGTATTAATACCTATGTTAGGTAATAAAATGTTATCATAGTTTATAGCTCTTGCATAATGTAGAATTCTGAGCTAAGGTTTCGAAGAGTCCGAACATCTCCCCGTAATGCGCACTAAATACCTAGCGCTTTGACTTGTTTTCTGTATGGGAGATTCGTTTTACGACAATTACTAATCTTTTACGACAATGACAAAAAACTATTTTACGACATTCGATTCGAATTTTGACACCAAGCTCATTATGTAACCAGTTTATAGCATTATACATGCACGCGTACTTGTTTATTTTGTGTTAGTCAACAATTTATAGAGTTAAAGTGCCTATCATCTTACCCGGCTGCTGAATGATTGTGTTTGGAGTATCTTATTCTTATCAGATGCAGATCTGTTGGCTCGATTCGTCTGCATGAATATGAATGTCGTCTGCTGCAGATTGTCTGCGTCAGACAGACGTTTTTTTTGTTCGATGCAGACGAAGCGCTTTCATGTGTTATTGGCTACATTGTATTTTACACGACGTATTTTCTACATTCCTTGTCTATGCGGATCAACATCACCACGCCATTTTGCTAGGGTGCTGTAAGCTCATATCTTGTATTAATGTGTACTTGACATTTGTAAGCTTTATACTTCTTTTTGATGGCATAAACATCTTCGTTTTGTAATTTGTTGTTGTTGTTTTTATTACATTTCGTACTTCTGGTTGTTGAGTCTGATCACATGATTTTTTTATTTAATTCATGTACATGTTGAGTGGTCTGA
Organism: Spisula subtruncata; assembly: GCA_963678985.1. Lineage (NCBI taxonomy): Eukaryota > Metazoa > Mollusca > Bivalvia > Venerida > Mactridae > Spisula > Spisula subtruncata. Next base: position 16,854,558 of record OY787665.1, read on the forward strand.
TGTCCGAATGGATACCATTCTTGACTACCTACCCGGAGGCCCCTTGGTCAAATCCCGACCAGGGCACCGGAAAAGTCTAAATACTACTTTAATTCCCTGTCTAACTAGAGTTGACCTGGTTAGTAACCCAGAGGTAGCCATACGCATACTAATGCGGTGCATCGGACACGTCTGCTACACATGTCTAACTCCGTCTGCCTTTACCTGAAGAAACAACACACACTTTGATGACGTACTGATAAAAAGTAGTTAATACACAGCCATCCAGGTCAAACTTTTATTATTTTGATTGTATGATCGCCAAGCCTGGTTATATTAGTCAGAATGTCTCTAAGCTGCTACAGGGACATTCTATGCTAGTGTACCATTGTCGGTCACCAAGGCTACAATTATGCCACCTTCATGTCGAGATCATGGCAGTGGTTTGTACGCAGTGGAGTGTATAAGTACTGGTTGATAATTTGTACTAGTATAACAGACAAAAACTGATGTAGTCATTTGACTGTCTCCCAAACGTGCCATGTCTTCAAATTCCTTTGGGCTGAAAAACGGAAATTTGTGCATTTCGAGAAAGATTATGCCAACTGATCACATGCGTCAACATTAGGGAACGTTGTAGCTCCACATACCCAATTTTCTAAGAGGAGAACCAGTCTCCCATTTTAGCTCCACTGTTCGAAAAAATGGAGGAGCTATTGCAATCACCCGAGCTTCGGCGTCCGCCTCGACGTAATGGGAATGTTAAAGTTTACATACCACCTCAAATCTTTTCTAAGTCAATTGACATATTGCTTTGAAACTTGGCACACTTGTTCACCACCATGACCATAACCTTTACCCAAGAGGAGGTAACTATGTCCAACATTTTGACCAAATTATGCCATTTTTCGACTTAGATAAAAATGTAAAAGTTTACATACCACCTCAAATATTTTCAAAGTCCGTTGACACTTAGCACACTTGTTTACCATCATGACTATAACTTTTAGCCGAATGGAGGTAACCCTATCAAGCATTTTTACCAAGTTATACCCCTTGTATGCACCAGCAAGACCATAACCTTTTTACGCTATCAAAGGACGTGACTGAGAAAAGTGGAGCACGCTGTCCACTAACAGCTCTTGTAAGCTCACCCAGTACTGTTTTGAAAAGAACAACATTTACATGAATCTTACCAAACCAATCGCTTAGACGAAATAGAGTGACAAGACAAGCCAAACAAAAAGCTATTATCTGAATCCATGGTACCTTATTCCGTTTCGGCCACAATTTATTGATCAGCAGCGTGGCTTAAAACGACGAGGACAAACAACAGGGTGCTGTTTTATAAAAGCATATAAACTTACGATCAAAATTCTTTATATTACATTTTTGTACTTAATAACTTTGTTGTAGATTGAGCTGTAATACTAATCAAGATTCAGTTATTTAATGAACGCCTACAAACAATATACGTCTCTAATTTGAAAGTCAGTTTACGATTTGCGTAAGTACGGTGATAAAACAGTACCCATATGGATCCACAAATAATGTCCCATAATGTCCCATAATGACGACCGAACGACATTTTCGTCATTCTTGTGTCGTTGAACATTTCGTTCCGTCGAACTGGTTCGTGCGCCAGCAATTTATCATGGCGACATTCATTTCTTAGCTGAATTGTACCATTATAGTCTCGGCCTAAAGTGTTGAGAATAGTGATGACTAATCATATCACCCGTTACCTATAGCTTGGCTATTTTGACCTGAACCTGACCTTTATGCAAGAATATATTACAAGGTTCTTGCTTTGAATATATCAATTTCTGCAAGCAAATCGTGCGATATCGGTATTTCAAATTTGTGTTTGTATTACATCTCGAGAGTCTTCGTGATACTCCCCGATTATGAAAACATACAATCGGTGTTGTAAACGAAGGCAATTTATCGACTGTTAAATTATGCTGATCAAAAGGTCAGACTCGTGTCAAATTAGCCAAGCTATACCTTCCAGTAGATAAATATGGTGTGATCAAATTGAAAGTTATACAAATCAGCTTTTACAAAATTATTCGGTAACTAACAATACTGGTCGTCTAACTATCACTGTGATAAACTAATTTGTCTTGCATTGTTATGACCGAACCAACGAAGGAAGGAACGAAACAACGAAAGAACGAAACAGCACCTAATGAGGAAGACGCTTTTTCTTTTTTTTCTTTCAAAGTGACAGGGCGCTCAGAAATACAACTGAAATCAGTCTCAACACTTATTAAACCAATTAACATCTGCAAAATGTAGTGAACGTTATTTCAAAATAAAGTCAGTTCCATTTTTAGAACGATTTCTCACAGAACTACATATATTTCATACTCAACCACAACAGCGTTGCAGACAAATTTAACGTCTAGCAGATATTAAAGTAAAATGGTCGGTTGTTGATTGAACGATTGAACGCACTTTGGCAAAGTTTTACTCAGAAATCAACACTTGTTCAAATATTGGTTTGAATATGAATATACAATACCAGGGGAATATATGTACTCGATAACAAAAAAAGGATTTATGGAACAATGTGCTTCATTCACATTTGTCCGTTGCCATGGTTACCGACTTTGATGAATACAATATTAGCGTTCATATATTGATCTCAACAGATGAATAAATCCTGTGTAGTTATGTAAGCTACATGTTTGTGTCTGTATAAATGAATAAGAAGGCAAACACCAAACGATATGGACTACAAATGTGCTATTGTAGTATTAGGAACCGTTTAGGCCGTAATTGAAACAACAATAAGCTTCGTTTTTGTGTCTGGATCACTTTTTTACATGGACATGTATTTAAAGTCTAACAATATAAACATCTGTTATACATGTATTATTGGGAACAGGCTAAAACCATATAAAATATTATCCATTGTGTGTCTTAATAGATGTATTACAAAGCAAAAAGTATTAACTAACGTTACTGTCATAATCTTGGTATTATCTCAGTTTAATACGTGTTACTTTTACAGTTTATGTCATATTTGACTATAATATTATAAGGTATAAAAACTCTTGAATTCTTATTGAATAGAAGCGATAGCAAATTCAGTTAATAGCGGCTTATGGTGAAAATTTGAGTTGTATTGTTATATTAGATGAATGTAAAAGACGCTAATATGGGCACCACGTTATATTTTTGAGCCCCGCTAGGACAAACTTTTTTCTATTGTTTATTTCTTCTCATAGGTGCTTGAGACAAACGATGTTTTTCGAAACTCACCCAGACACCGGTCTGAACATGAAATGGCTGTCCCCTAATATAAAGAGGCTGTTGCTCTACAGAGGGTTGCTCTTGAAAGATGGTGTAGTGCACATAAAGTAAGGTGGTCGACTAGTTGTTAATTTTATGTCTGGTAGTAATCAGGGGTAAATACAAAACATGTTTGCCTTTTTATTCTATAGTTTCTATTTTAAAGCGATTGTATGCGTTACTTTGCAATTTTGAAGTTTAGGTGTCCATTGCCTAAGCAAGGCGGTACGTAGCTATTTCCACGGAAGGTAACCAATGACTTCTATATTTAATTGAACGGGAGGTGACTGAATGAAGGCGCTCGGTAGCGCTTCGTGTAAGGAAACGGACACCTGCATAAGGTTGTAGTGATTATTAGTTTACCATTGTAGTGTTAAAAGCTGTGGCTGTGATCCAGTGGGTAGTGCAACCAATTTGTACCCGGATATCCATACACATTGACAAACATATCGAGTTTCCTCCACCTGTGGATCGAGTTTCCTCCACATGTGGATCTTATATTGCTGGTTTCTTGTAGAAGAGTAAGTTAGTATTCCTTCTTCTTCTTCTTCCGGTATCAATGCAGGACCACAGTTGTGGTATCGTCGCATCGTATATTTGTTAGGATAACACACTGGTTATACCAGACTGCCACCGATTATAACAGCATCGTGTTTTTTTGAGACAGTATTAAACCATTTAAACAAACGTACATACATTCCGTTCAAAGTTAAATGAGAACGGTTATAATTATAAGCTCGTCCGCCAGGTAATACTATGCTTATCTTGCTGAGTTAACTGTAGTCCCCGCTATTCGTTCGAAATGGATAGTTCCATTATTAGTATTACAGTACATGTATAATTATTGTTAATGTGTAATTTTATAGTGGTATTGTTGTTATGAAAAACACTTCACAATGTTAGTTATACATGTTCATGTCAAGAGTTTATTGTGAATGTGATGTATACACATGTATATATGGACTTATAAAGTGGTATATTGAAAGCTGCGGATGTGTCCACTTGAACACAAGATTCAATAGGTCAGCTAACATACATTTATAACAGGATCTAGACGAAAGATTCATCTTCAACATTTTTATAGCCATAATTAGATAGCTAGGGTTCATGTAAGGAGTTTTAAAAAAGTCACCAATGTTTGAGGGCTGTTTGAGGGCTGTTTGAGGGCTGTTTGAGGGCTGTTTGAGGGCTGTTTGAGGGCTGTTTGAGGGCTGTTTTCAGCAGTTCAACCGCTGAACCATCCTTTGACATGTTAACTTCCTCTGGTCAATAGGCTTCCTAATGATTATAAGTTTACCTGTCTGATATATACTAGCGTTTCTTTTATTAAGATACACAAGTCATAACTTATTTTCTCTTCCACGAGTAGCCACCAATTCCGATGTCAGATACAAATGCAGTTCAAAATGAGTTCAGTCGGGGGTAGGGATGAAGTAGAAGATTACTAAGATAACACGAATTATAATGAATTAACAGTAGACTAGCACAAACATTCTCGATATCTTAGCGTAGGGCCTTATGTGGATGTTTAACGTGTACAAAGGGAGACAAATTTACATGCTGCAATACTATTATTTAACTAGTTATCTCCCTTTTATTAAAAAGAAATTAGAAATTAATTGTTTCGTACTAAGCGTATGTTGACGCATGTTACCAATTGGTTATTTTTTAAACAATCTTTTGGTTTTAAACAACACAACCGTGAATGGATCACTGGAGTTCCTTCCTTATTAATTAGTGATAAGTTTTAATATAACGAAACTATTATGCAAGTTAAGAAACTTTATTTAAGATTATGCTAAAACCGTAGGGTGTTGCCTATGGATATAGCTTAGAACATTTTACATGATCCTTGTACTATTAGTTGACCGATATCACGAGATATCTTCGACGCTCAAGCAAATAATGAGCATTACCAACGTAACTGTCCTCCAAATAGTTTTGTGAAACAGGTCACAGTTTTTGCACGAAACCGAACCAACTGCATACTAAGAAGTTCAGTCACGTACCTATGACCTGTAGTGCATGTTGTAGTATGGCTTTTCATCTGTATGAGAATGAACTAACTTAACTATCTATATACATGTATAAAGTTTAAACATCTCTCTGGCTGTAAACTACTACAGCGATTCTCTGCACCTTCAAATTTGTGAAAGTAGCGATTTGATTGGATGATGTAAAGTTCACATCTACATAACCCCGCACGGAATGTGGTCAGAGTTTATATCAGGGTAAAGTAGTGGAGCCTATTACATGGGTCTGATTTAAATGAGACTGAAGAATTGCCTGACCCTTCAAAGGGCTTGGAAATAATTTACCCACTGAAATCTCAAGGTATATATTAGGTGTTCCCCTTTTCTCTGACCGAGCCATCATAACGTACAGAAAGAGCTATTCTGATTCCAATTCAGATGCCATTTTATGTTTGTAGTAACATATACACCGTATCTCGACATTGACTCAGGCCACCGCCAAACTCAACCAACATGTCCCGGGTTCACGGTGGTCGAGTGGTAAGACACTTGACTCCTGATCGAGAGGTCCCGGGTCCGATTCTCGGCCGGGACACTTGGTCATTTCAGAAACGCTATTTAGTGTTTCCCACCCAACTAGAGATGATCCTGGTAGGAAACCCAGGGGTAGTCTCGCATGTATCGGTGCTTTACACCGGGCACGTTAAAGAACCAAAGAATCTGTTCAAAACGAGCTAGGGTATCGCACATGGATTTCTTTTAACTCACCTCTGTCTCTAAACATTTGCGATAATGCCCCAGAGTGGGCCCTGCAAATTACATGGAAGAAAGAAAGAAAGGAAACCATCCCCTCTGAGTAAGAATAACCAACACGCTCCACTCAAACAAGGAATTGGTACCTGTGAAGGCGGTGTCTATTTCTGGGCGCTGCAGACCGATGTTGGCTGCCACATCTACAGGAGGGAAAAAGTCTCCACAGGAAGACAGCTTACATAATGTAGCCCAATGGACAGGGGATTTTAAAATGTTGAAGGGTGGTTGAGCAGCTGAACAGCTGAAAACAGCCCCTGAACACTGGTAATTTAACTTTTTTAACCTAGGCCAACCCAAAGTCAACCTAAATCTTCTCCCATCCAAGTAAACGTTGTACCTCGTAGTTTGTCACGATCATAATTATTTGTAGTATAACTGACGTACAACGTCATTGTCCTTGAATAGGTATCCACTTCTCTTTACACTAAACGAACTTGAATGCATACACGCATCATGCAATACAAACCTGATTAATGTATACTACAAAAAACACATCAAAATACCGACAATACACCTGAAAGGTAATTATTCACTCTGCACATTCTATACTAACTTCAATATAATATTACCTTACACCAATGAGGGAGTTTGCACGCCACTGAGGATAAACACAAACAATTAGAAAACAACTGATATTTGTACATTGAATATAAACTAGCATATCAAATTACAATTTCTAAACCTTTGTGTACATGCAAAGTTTATTGGTGTCAGACTGAACGCTCGAGCTCTTTATAAAATCATTTTACAACCTGCATAATTATGCATTCAGAAAATACGGGAGCGTACGCTTGATAAACGTCGATGGCATCACTTCCAAGTACATTTTGTACTGAACCGCATTGGAATTTCACTTTACTTCTGACTTCACTTCTGGGTTCACCTCTGCCAGAAGTTAACTAAAATTTACTTAACTTCTGTGTTCAATTCTGGTCGTTTATTGGAGTCAGTGTGAACGCTCGAGCTTTTTATGATATCATTTTACAACCTGCATAATTAAGCATGCAGAAAAACGGCAGCGTACGCTAGATATACGTACGTGTAAAGTGTCGATAGCATCACTTCAAAATACAATTTGCACTGAACCGCATCGGGGTTTTTCACCTCTGGGTTCACTTCTGGCAAAAGTGAAGTGGAACTTGTCATTTTTATCACTTCACTTCTGAGTTCACTTCTGGGTTCACTTTTGCCAGAAATTAACTCGAATTTATTGAAACTACTTAGTTATCTTCTGAGTTAACTTCAATTTAACTTGCAGTTTTCGGTTTAACACATTAACGTTTTACACTGAAAATTGTTCCTGAAAATGTAGCTTTTTTCACCATCGGCAATTAGCATCGGTCCATACTAATAATAAAGACGACGTTACTTTTTCTGCCTAGTTTATTTCTTTAAATGTTTTATTCGTATTTGACTCCTAACCTGATGGACAATAAACGTGGACAATAAAACAAACTTATACTGTATCAATTACGACAAAATACAGTACATTTTGTAATTAATCGGGATACTTTTCCAGTTTAATAAGCATGGCCGGATGAAACCCATTCGAAAGTCAAGTGCAGATTTGCCAGATATATTGTTAAAATAGCGGACTAGCTTTACGTTTAAAGAGTTGAACTTTAAAGGTACTGGAGCTTTGATCAACACTATAATGCAAAGAAAACTGAGATCACACGTTAACGGTGCAACTCAACCAGGGATTGTATTACATATTGCTCTTACTTGACTTAAGGATAAGGGCAACCAATCAGACCACACCGTATCAAACTATTGGCCAGTAAGATGCGATATGATTGGCTATCCTTATTTTCCAATAAATACGATCAATATTGAATACATTTGTACCACACAGAACGACACCCATTTGGTTCATGAAATGGATAGTTACTCCCTAGCTCTAAAACATTTGGGTGCTGCATTCGAACCGCTTTTTTCATCAATATTGAGAGTAACTTTTTAAATGCACATTTGCAATTTTGCGTACTTATAGTGTCACCACAGGTAACTGCATCGTTGATAAAGACTAAGGCCATACCAAATCGTATTTTCCTTTAGCGTCGGCCCTAAGTTCGAAAACCTATCTAGATATCCTGAGACAAAACAACAACAACAACAAAACACTCGAAAAAAGTCATAATGACTTCTATCCTCATCATTATGCGTGTAGGCTTATTGCTAACAAATAAAGCTATCAAACATTGTCAATCATATTAACTTAAGTATACTGAAATAACTTATAACTTGTTTGTGTGAAATCTACTGCAGTGTAAGGATTGGGGACATGATAGGGAATAAATATGATTAATATGAAAGCAATATCTCAATAGCTTTTGAAGCTATAAGAGGTTACAAAGTTTGTTGTTTTTTTTCTTTTTCATGATGCCTGAACCTATCCGTCCTCAGACGCTAAACGAAGAAACGATTTGGTATGGCCTAAAGCCAAAAAAAACACCAACATTTTTTTGTAATATTTAGAAATATTTTTTTTCCCGTTATTAATGATACAGTTACCTGTAAGTGCAATGGCTGAACATTTACAATGATCAAACGTAGTCACCCATCAGCATCAGTCTGTCAGTATGACAAATGTTTCTCGCCATGCAAACGTATTCATTGTGTACGTATATATGCGTTCTACACTCGTAGATGTATTTCGTTTATAGTAATTTATTGTTTGGTTGTTTACTATTATTTATGCATACTTGTATGTGCACAATACCCTCATTTATAGATGGACTTATAGTGTTGAATTTGAAGTTTTAGGGTATTAATTTCCTTTAAAATTAATACCAGGTAAAGGATTTTGGATGTAAAAGAAAGAACGACAAAGTACCTATGTTTCGCAAGGTGTGGAAGAATGTCCGCATGATAGTTTCAAAGATTGACGACAAATATTCATGAAATAATATACTTATACGTGTATCAAGCTTTCATGAATATTTTTTTACTTTTCTTTTCGTTTTGCATTTCGCTATTGATACATGGTGATATACCTTTAAACATTGTCAGCAGGAAACGATGAAGGGCGTATTTTTCCAAACACGTTTTACAGTTGGCTTTTGTATATAATTGACATGATCAAAAAGCTCCGCCTACATGATTGAACGACTGAAATCTTTATGGAAAGTTTTTCAGCTGAAGCAGAAAATCATACTTCATCCCGGGGTCAACTCATAACATTGAAGCTGATTATTTGTGCATGCATTTGTACGCGGTGTTGAAATACGATGGATGTTACAAACAATAGATTACTGTTTGGATTGGCTGATTATGTCGTGTTTGGAGGCATTATTTTGGTCAGTCTGTTGCTTGGCGTATTCTTTGCAATCCGAGACAAGCGGCATAATACGTCGGCGAATTATTTTCTTGGGAACAAGAAACAGAAAGCTTTACCACTAAGTGTTTCGTATGTGGTGACTTTTATGTCTTCAATTATATTTCTTGGGACACCAGCAGAGATTTACCTTTATGGGATTCAATACTTGGTTCAAATCATCGGAGTTTACCTTGGATTCGTGTTGGCTGCGATTATAGTGGTACCGCTTTACCATCCTCTTGGTGTGACATCTTGCTATGAGTTTTACTACATGAGGTACGGGTCGTACACAGTTCGATACCTTGGAGTGACTCTTGGAGCTTTGTATTATGTCCTGTACATGGCCGTGGTACTAAATGGTGCGGCATTGGCACTACAGTCAACAGCAGGCTTACAACCTTGGATCACCATTGTTGTTTTTTCAACAGCAGCGATTACCTACACATCCATTGGTGGCATTAAAGCCGTGATCTGGACCGATGTCTTCCAATCCATTATCATGTTCGCAGGCATGATCACAGGTATGTTAAAACAATAACTATATAACCTTTTTATTATCTATATTGTTTTGAAAGGCTATATCGCTGGCTTAGTATGAGAAGGTCGTAAGTGCCACTTACGACCTTATAAGACTAATGTACATTTAAAATCAACATTATGCGGCGCTTCTTATGAGTAATTTTCAGGAAAATCTGAACTTGTCATGTTGACCAAACTGATAAAGAAAGAGCTTGTTTTACCATAAGTAAAGAGTGATTGTCAGACTGTTTTTCTTGTTTTTTTTCTTCTTCAAAATATTGATTTTGAAGTTACGACCTTCTTGTTCTAAGCCAGCGACATAGTTGACACTTGCTTAGTTCTTACACAGTAGGTCATCATGGCCATCTTTATTAAAGGAATTTAGATATCGAGAGTGAATGAGCAATTGTGTTCATATATCATGCTACTGCAGAAATACATCACTTTTCTAAATTTTATTTTATCAGACGTATATAGAAGTGAAACTGGTTGGCAAACAAGAAGAAGTCTCGCATATATCTATGCTCTACAGCAATCCTAATGAGTCTGTCCGGAAGAACTAAGAAATGGAAGCCATAAGCCAATCTGGCAGGGAATCCGGATGACCAAACATTCACGATTGTCTCAGTCGGCGTCAAAACGAAAGTTAAGCTACTAAAAATGAAACCCCGGTAAGGACTTACTGACACTGCAAGTGACGTTTCTTAGTTTCCATAATTTGTTCGAGCATATAAAAGGTGCAGTTGCAACTACAATTGAATACTGGTAAATAACTTAGTATGAATAAACATATCTTATAGGTACCGAAATCTTCCCATTTATCTCGTTATTTGTATTCACTTATGTATAATGTTTCAAATTTATTATTATTTATTATTGCAGTTCTTATCAAGATTTTGGCAAGTTTTGGTGGCTTAGAACGGCTGTCCGAAGTTGGAAAGGAACGTCTACAGCTGTTTAACTTTGATTTAGATCCCACCGTTCGACATACATTTTGGACATTGATTCTAGGTGCCATTCCTCAGTTCTTCTATCCGGCCATTACACAGGCTGGAGTACAAAGAATCCTCTCCACCCCGGACATATCAACAGCAAAGCGGATCATCTATTACGCCGCACCAATTTATTGCTTACTATGGATTCTAAGTATGTTTGAAGGAGTTTCAGTGTTCGCGTATTTCAAGATTAAGCGCTGCGACCCTGTGACATCAGGACAGATTGAGAATCCCAACCAGATAATACCTTTCGTGATGCTAGAGTTGTTTCACAGCTATCCAGGCATCCCTGGTTTGTTCATCGCAGCTCTAGCCGCTGCATCGTTAAGTACAATTTCATCAGGACTGAGTGGACTGGCCGCTGTAGCATCTATGGATGTGTTGCGAGTTGTAAGGCCGAATATAAAGGACTCAACGGTGACGAATCTGTCTAAAGCATTTGTTATTATTTTCGGAGTAGTCTCTGTATCAGTTGCTTTTATGTTGTCCAATGTAGAAGGGCCATTAAGTCAAATCATGGTTGGCTTAACAGGTGCTGTCGCCGGTCCAGAAACTGGCATGTTTCTAGTTTCAGTGTTCTTTCGTAGAAGTCGACCAAAAGCTGTTGTTTTTGCAGCTATCATTTCTTTATCATTAAGTTTGTGGGTAATTCTTGGACAGACTTTCTCGCCAGACATCAAGCAAACACCTTATCTACCTCTTGGACCAAATGACAAATGCTCTTTTCCAGAAGTGACAAACTCCTCAGTCTTTGTCAATACAACAACTGCCTTTAGTGTTGTCAATATAAGTTCAGTAAATCCAAACACACCAAGTACACAAGCTGCGACTACAGTGATGGTCCCTCTAAATGTTCAGCAGGACAGATCTGCGCTTGATACATTATATTCTATATCATATATGTACATGCATTTATTTGGCACGTTATTGACCATTATTTTAGCAATATTAGGCAGTTTGGTTACGCAACCAAAACACCCGGAAGTAGTGAACGAACAATGTGTCTTTTCTCTAGATATTTTTGTACCTTCCTGTCTAAAGCGGCGTATGGCTTTCAAAAAAGACAAAGCCAACAAACAAAACTGTACTGGTGAAACCGATTCTATGCTTTGACCGCAAAACATCCGAGGTTCTATATGACTAATTATCCCTAAATTGACAATTTGATTTTTTTCAGAAGATTTAGTTCAATATAAAACATTCAAGAAAATACAGATAACGCAAATGTGATTTCGCATTTTATATAGTTTATAAAGTTCATTGTATAGCAAATCTTTTCATGAAACATATAACAAAATATTATCGATTTAGTAGAGAGATCAGTTTATTCGAATTATTTTTCGCATTTGGTGGAGCAGAAGTTGCTGTGAACATCATTCGTGTAGTTACCAATGGCGTCTTCGTTGAAAGTTTGGTTGAAGATGATTGTGATGTTGTTGTGGCAGATGGTGCCGCTGTTGAGTTACTTGTTGTAGTTGCTTGAGGTGTTGTTGTGGGGAGTGTCGTTGAGGATGGAAGCGCTGTTGTTGTGGTGGTACTTGCTAGAGGTGTTGTTGTGGGGAGTTTCGTTGATGATGGAGGCGCTGTTGTCGTGGTGGAACTTACAATAGGTGTTGTTGTGGCAGGTGTGGTTGAGGATGGACTTGATGTGGTCTTGGGTGTTGTCGTTGCTTGGGTAGTTGTGGCGGCTTGCGTTGTTGTATGTGGTTGGTGTGTGGCCTTGGTTGTCTGGGGATGTGTATGTACTGCAAAAATAAGTGAAATGCTACATCCTTCAAAAAAATACATTGTACATATTATGGTATGAAATAACGACATGATCAGTATTTAGTACATGGTACATGTCTAATATTGATGTTGTTTGTAGTCACACAAAATAAAGGAAACATGTGTTACAGCCAGCTTTAATTTGCGATAAAGTTAAAAGTGTAATTAATCTTCAAATGTAGTGTATTTTTGTACAATTTGGAACAACATTTCGACACGTTTTTATAATTCACTTATAAAGTCATTTTGTAATAAAAGTGTTGAAAATATACAAAGAAGCATATGACCTAACAAATGCACATATTGCATACCAAACTCAACATAATAGACTACAAATCTATACAGTTTAATGTTGCTTTTTACCTTCCAATTTGTAAGTTCCTCCGGAATGACCTAATGGTATCTTGCCTCCGGTACCCATGTCAGCAGTGAACGAGATGGTTAGTGGTTTCCAAGGCTGTATAGTACTGTCCCAATCAACATTCTTTATCAACCACTCGTGGTCATTGATACGAACAGGTGTGCCAAATCCCGTCTAAAAATACAAAATGGAAAATTTAGTAGTTAGTACAAGATATGGAATCGAGCTAGGTAGCGTTTTTTCTTGCTATTTTGGGAAAGTACCAGGTACCAGTCAAATTGGGAATTTTAGCACGTAAAATCCCGAAATTGGGAATTTTCCTGGGTAAATCCTGACATTGGGATTTTTTAATAAACTGCTTAATGGACCTTTAAATGTCTATATAGTTTGTTTTTTGACATTATAGATGATACATTGTTGGAAAAAGAACAAAAGGAAGGCAAGTTCTTCGTGTTTTTCTAATAATTGTATTAGCTTCAGTGTTAATTTTCTTGGGTATTGTTTTACTTGTAAATTGCGAAAAATGGTCATTATTCCTGATTGGGAAAGTGCCTTTTAAGGGTACTTTACGAAGAAGGGGGAAAACACTGGCTAAGTGCAAGAGGCTGCATGCAATCGATAAGTACCGAGTTCGCTCCATCTTTAGCGGTTTTTAATTGATGCTCAACCAAAGTATTACACTCGGTTGGAAACTGCATTTGGTCGAGCATCAATTAAAAACAGCCAAAGATGGAGCGAACTCGGTACTTGCCGGGTATTCTTACATAGACGGAATGCACTTTGGCTGTATGATATAACCATATTAAATGCACAATAGTTTTGAGTGTAAAACTGCATTCATTTGATCACATGATTCTACACACTGGATAAAGTAGTATAATAGATATAATACTAGTTCTGTCTCGAAAGTGTCTTGTTACAAAGGTAAAGAAAGGGTATTGTGCAGTTTTATAAGGACAAACAACTATGATTTGTTTATGAATTTACACTGTCAATGGGTGTGTCAGAGTATAACAAGCGAACAACGCTTGTGTTTATAATAACTACTCCCCGGACGAAGTATTGCATATAATATCATGGTTAATAAAGTTTACAAAACATGCACTAATATCGTCTTGAATAGTTTTTTGTGACAGAATGTACACAAAAAAAATGTAATATACATTTTGTATTTCTGTTACCTGTAAACGATGATACCCATGCACAAAACTAAGATGCACGGTCCATCCGTGGAGAGCGTGGTTAGAGTGAACATACACTGTTCCTGAGAGACCACCCTGCCAGCTTCCAGAAACATGTATTTGCTCGGCGGCTTGCACGTGACATATGATCAAAGTAATTGTCACCAACAGCACTGGCAGTCTGGAATAGGAAAATACTGCAATAATGTACAAACTTGATTGATACACCGGGTAGCCCAAACATACGTTAATCCCATGTCGCTAGATTTTGGAATAAAGCAAACTTTAGAAGTCTTATGTAATCCAATGCATACATGTTCGACAAATGAAGGTGATGGTTTACACGTATATTGGCTTTCATTTACGCGTAGTGTGATGTGCGTCAAAGTTATCATCGGTTCCATTGCAAGACGGTATTGATGTAAAGTCTAAAGGATTAAAGCAAAACATTTTCGGCAAATTGCAATCAGTTCTTAGGGGTTGTCCTCAAAATCCAAGAATATCTAAAAAAAAAACTAGCCGAACAAAACTGTTGGTATTTTACAGAATGATTGTCGTAAATGGGTTAATGTGTAAATGTATAACAGGTTTTATATAATTATCTTGTTCAGAAAAATCCAACACCGGTGAATCACATTAAAAATTAAATGTGCGTTCGACAAATGATGGTATAGTATGGATATCTATTAAGTTTTTTTGCAAGAACTAAACAAAATCAGTAAGCATTTTTATATATAAATATGACGGCGAAAAGACGGTCTGATAGGCACCACTAAGCTTCGTTTAGCATTTTGGAATTTTTTTTTAATTGTGGAAATCTTTTTTGAAATGCATTTGGAGACGGGAAATGTAAAGTTTCGAGTTTTTATGGTGTAATCCCCACCCTGGGAACGATGCTTAATGTCTAAGTCCCTCGGGATGGCATACGTGATCATGTAGTAATTTCCCGGGTTTTGGAACCGGACCGAAGTTTTTTTTGCGGCACTCGGAGTCGACAAGGTTGTCTAATTCTCGCAAGTTGGGAACAGTCCTCTGTCTAATTCTCCCTGTATCCACCGGCGGCATACTATTGACTAACGCATTAGGGTTGAATATGTATAATTATATCTGTCGTGTGAATAACTTTTGCACCTACAAGACATATGTTGAGAAAAGAAATCTTAATTTCAGATAGATTATCTTACTAGTTCAGAAAGACGGACTGGGTCATATTTAGTTCATGAACCTTTGAATGCACGTATCAAATATAGACCTTCTATGATAAAATAGTGATCTAGATCTACTTTTATGGCCCTAATCGCTGGTACACAGGTCGCAGGGTGTAACACATGTTTATTTTTGCTGCGTTATGCAATAGGTCAGACACCGGCAGGGCATTTAGATCGATCATGGTGCCATCTACAAAAGACGTCCGTTTTGTCAAAGTTACTGTGCACTTGCTCGACTTAACGAGTTCACATATGTAACCTTAATGGTCTGTACATGTATCACATTTTGAAGTATTGCTGTACTCTGGTCAAATAGTTATATAAATGTTCGACCTAACACGCCGGTTCAGAGGCCACAACGTACACTAGTACACAGTTGATTAGGCAATAGCGGGTCACGGGGCTATTGGGGACCACTCAAGGTCTTACACTACTTGATGGAAGAAAGTTATTTGTTTTTGGCATTATTGTTTGGTTCCATATGGAGAATGACCTACCAAAATATAACTTCTGTAGTTCATCGATTTGTGGAGAAAACCGTATTTTGTCATTCTAGTGCGCTATGTTTACAATATACACAAATCAAAACTAAAGGTACCATTTTTTCAATCTTCTAAATTGCCAATTCAAAGTGACTTATATACTCAGACAAGGAAAAACAATTATTATTTCATAAGTGCCAAAAACATGTTATTTTTGTCCTAAAATGATCTGCTATATACCAATGTGGTTTAAAACAAAAGGGTGTAATTTTAGAAGCAGAAGGATTTGTCTTTCTTCTTGTCCAATATTTTTATTGAAACAAGTATTTCTGAAGCTCAATACACGATATATATGATCCGCTATTGCATAATTACTAAGTAACTGTATTGCACTATAATGCCTCCGTAGCTATAATTAGTATATGTGACGTATTTCAACAGAAAACTGACTGGCAAAAAGGGATATGGTGTCACACCGGTGAATTTTCTGCCATTCAAATTAATGCAAAATGACCCAAATTCGCATCTCTCCCTCCGTTTCACTGACATTCCGGGTGATTTTCTGTGGCCGTATCCATAAAAAGCAATCCCTCTCATCCAAAATAAGCTGGAGAAAATGGCATGTCGATAGTTTCGTTTTCGAGCTACTGTAGGGCTTCTGAAAGGACAACACTTTTTTCCATGCCCAAAAGCTGACTTGACCAGAGCACACATACGAGGGGTGATCAATATATTCGAGGACTTTTCATCTAGCAATTTCATATTGGCAGCAAGGCTCAAGGCGATTTAACATCATTCGGAGTAAGATGTCTCCGACCGAAGGCACTAATAAAATTATTTGATTTATTAAAGTGGCGCGTGGCGTTGGACGTCACGCGACGTCATTCCAAGTGTCACCGTCGGAGCAGCACAAAGCTCCTTTCTGGACTGATACCCAGTTCAATGTATGCGACTGGTTGTCTTTTACTACTGAAATAAGTAGTTAATAGCCGATTCTAGAATGTGAGGTGGAATAAAAAGACTATCTATGTGTTATTGGAAACAAAACTCAGAAAAGGGCGGTTGACTTTACAAAATTAGATTATTTCAATTAAGAGTGAAAAAAGGACCTATCAGGTTTAGTACGCAATATCGACATAATCCTTTTGATTTGGAGTCAACGATTTTATGTGTTGTAGCCTATACTAGTCTTCGTTTTTGCCAGGTACATTTGATTGAGATCTGTGTGTCTTATTTCGCAGAATTTAACGGAAAATGTCCCTAACATCGTGTTATTTTTGCTGTTTATCCTTATTTTATCGACTCAACCGTTTGGCAGATACCCTACACTCACATAAACAAAGGAATCATATGAAAATGACTAATTGGGAGCGCACAGAATCCATGCACAATTTAGTCAAGTCATTTTGAAGGTATCGCGAGAAATTTACAAGTTTCGCTTTAATTTTCATAGCGTGTCGTTTCTCAGAAATAACGTTACGCCAGAAATGCTCGACGGTGCGCGCTTCACCATGGTTACAAAAAGTGACATCATAAAGTAAATGGTGACGTTACTATAAAGAGAATTAGACAAATCGCGAGTTAATTGATTGATCTACATCAGCGTGTAATTTCATTACTCTAGTTCCATTAATTAAAAATTGAGAAGGAAAGTCCTCGAATATATTGATCACCCCTCGTACATTGTCAGTCTTCAGCAAGGGAAAGATAATTTAAAAAAAATAGCATTTAAACACTCTTAAAAGTTAGCATCCAGGTCATATTAGAGCTACATTCATGTAATTTTGACCACCATCAGCAGTTTCCACATTAAAACAGTCCTTCAACAGACATATATCATGTTTTTGAAAGGGACTATTTTAGAATACTACGACCCGGAATCTCTTCCCACCGGTGTGACACCATATGCTCGGCATGGTTAAAGTCATAAACGAGTATATGCTCGGCATAACAAGCCGGTCCAAAGGCCACAGAGTGTATCACATACGTGATAGTATTGTTGCACTATATAATAGTAAAATGAGGGCACTTCTGTATATGCATCGCAAATAAAGTAGTGTTGCACTTATACATATGATGGTATATATGCTCGGAATAACGCGCCGGTTTTGAGGTCACACAGCGCGTCACAATTAAAGTATTGTGGCACTATGGTTGAATAATGTTTTTCATTTTCGACCTAACGCGCCAGTTTTGAGTCCATAAAGTGCATCACACTTCAAGTATTGTTGCAATATATAATGCTAAAAGGAGGGCACTTCCGTGACTGGGGTTAAGGAGTTTATCACATTTCACTAGTTCATAAGATCAATCTTCTAAAGAGTGAGGCATGAGCCATGGCGTTCTTCATGTTTGGTCTGACGTCACAGATGTAATAACGTATCACTTCCTAGTACTTCTGAGCCTACGAAAGCGATGGGCAATGGACCAGAGCAAATGTGTTCTACGTGTTTGGCATGTCATGTTTCACGTATTCAATACTGTATAATTATCAAATATATTATGTTCTTTGATTTTGTCCTCATTCTCATAATTGGAGTAAATGATGATGACGTGTTCGCGTTACGATAATCAAATATGTCCCGCCCCGAACGTATTTCATATTTATTTGGCTTATAAAAATGAACCAAGTATTGCCGCTTCTGTTCGCTAGCACTCACATACAGTTTCATTTTTATTTTCTGATGTTTGTCTTTGTAATTGGCACTTGCAATGCCTGGTTTGTGCTCACTTAGCTTTCATGCGTCCTTGTGGACGTCGTTCTTGTGTCGGTAAACAAATTTAACTAATACGATACAACCTACTAGCAAATGCTTAAAAATAGATCGTTTTGGTTTTCATGGGTCAAGGTACACACCAACGTTCCTGGCTTTTAAGTTACTATAATGGTGTGCAAGTGTCTTAAACTATCTTAAATCTCTTTTCTATAGTACTGTGTATGTTTCTATGCGAATAAAATATGATTGAGCTATAAATAACCTTTTAAAAAATAATGACAGTAACCCAAATATGACCATTTGTACGGAACAAATTGTTATAATCCTGGATTTGTACTCATTTTTCACAATTAACTGAAATTAAACATAAAAATATAAAAAATAATATTTACCTCTCCACCTATCATAGTTAATACGCATTTAAACATATTTTGGTGGCCATCTTGGATTATGGGCGATTGCGTAAGAGGATATTATAAAAATGTTTTTCTTAATTCTTTGAGTATTAGCAATCAAATAAGATTTGGACAAAATGTGTATTGCTAAATAAATCGACCTTAGCTCTTGTACTAATTCATTCAAACAATTTCTCAACATTATACAATGACCATTGTCAACCAAACTTCAGATGAATGGTGATTGAGAAGTCCTTTAAACGCTTTAAATGATTGAAAACCATGCAGACCTCTGGTTGTTATTGAAAACAATGACAGCTACTTAAAGGGTCTGGTTAATTATGATGTTATATTTCTTTCAGAGACATGGCTGTCACAAAATACTCATATAAACCTGGAAGTACAGGGATATGACAGCTACCATTTGTTTGGTAATAAGACTCACAATGTTAGAAAAGGTCGCTATAGCGGCGGATTATCGGTTTTTTACAGACATACAATTGCTGAAAATGTGCATATTGTTGAGATCAATCAAAATGGAATATTATGCGTAAAATTGTGTAAATCTTTATTTTCATTTGATGAAGATGTTTACATGCTAAGTACCTACATTCCCCCTACAAACTCTAATGTAATCAATGTTGATAATTTTGACTTTTTTGATGAACTAGAGAATTGTCTAGAGAAATATAAGCTACTAGGTAAATGTTTTGTAACAGGCGATTTTAATAGTCGTTGTTCGAATATACAAGATTTTATTGAATATGACAGATATCTTGATCAAAACAATGAGCTGTCAAACTATGTTTACATTCCCCCACGTGTTTCAAAAGATCACGTGACAGACACCCGCGGTAAACGCCTCATTGAATTATGTATAGCTACGTCATTCATTATTGGTAACGGTAGACTACACGCGGACCGAGATATTGGCGATTATACTTTCTACTCAAATAAGGGTGCAAGCGTTGTAGATTACGTGTTATTACATCCAAATGATATAAACTATATTAATACATTTAAAATTGAAAATGCCAATGAATTTTCTGACCATTACGGAATCTCATTTTCGTTAGAAAAGAGATCAGTAAAACCCGTAAACAACGAAGCCACAGGAAAAACAACACATGTATCGTTTGAACAAAACAAAGCTGAAGAGTTCGTACAATTATTGTCTACAAAACATGACGCTTTTACGTTTCTTACGTCAAGCGTGGAAAATAACGAGGATCTTAATACTATAACAGATGAATTCGTCAACATAATGCAATCTTGTACACATAATATATTCGGAAAAACTAAACCTAATGTCTACAAAGAACCTTCCAAAACACAAACAAACAAAAATGCATGGTTTAATACTGAATGCTCAAATGCTAGAAAAAAGTTTACACGTGCTAGAAACGCGTTTAACCGAGATAAAAATAACCAAGAATTACGCATTGACTTTTTAAGAAATAAAACTGCTTATAACAAGATAAAACGTATCAATAAAAAGAAATACTTAAATAAAGAAAAAATTGAGTTAACAAGACTCAGTAAATACAATCCAAAACAATTCTGGAAAAGAGTAAAACAGCAATACTCAAAACCACAGAAACATGCAGAAAATTTGAAAATTGATGATCTAATGACCAATTTCCAAAATTTGTATAGCACTGATGACAACTTAAACATAAACCATGAAAATGATAATGACGAAAACTTAAATGAAACTATGTATGACGAAGATCTTGATCATGACATCACACTCTCAGAATTGAGGGCTGTTGTATTTTCACAAAACAATAACAAAAGTACAGGACTGGATAACATATGTGCAGAAATTTATAAAATCTCTTTCAATGAAACTTCAGAATTTATCCTAAAACTGTTCAACCGATTACTATCAAAGGGTGAATACCCACGTTGTTTCGGTGAAGGCATCATATGTCCGATATTTAAAGGTGGTGATATAGAAGATGCTAAAAACTACAGAGGTATAACACTCATAAATATATTATCAAAAATATACTCCCAAATACTTTTAAATAGATTGACACTATGGAGCCACAAATATGATAAAATCTCTGAAACCCAGTTCGGATTTCAAAAAGGCAAATCAACTATCGACTGCATATTTGTCCTTCATTCAATAATAGCAAAAACTTTAGCAAATAAGAAAAAGTTATATTGCGCATTTGTAGATTTTGAAAAATGTTTTGACAAAATTGACCGCAATTTCTTATTCACCAAATTAATAAATGAAAACGTTTCATCGAAAATTGTTAAAAGTTTAAAAAGCATGTACAATACAATTAAAGCATGTGTTAGATATAAATCGGATTTATCATCGTTTTTTCAATCAAACATAGGTGTAAAACAAGGTGATCCTTGTTCTACAATACTATTCTTATTATTTATAAATGACATAGAAACGAATATGAATACAAATATAGATGATATATTTACGCTTGACAATGCAAAACTTTGTATATTGTTTTTCGCTGATGACGCGGTTATCTTCGCCCATACACC
This sequence comes from Spisula subtruncata, assembly GCA_963678985.1. Taxonomy (NCBI): domain Eukaryota; kingdom Metazoa; phylum Mollusca; class Bivalvia; order Venerida; family Mactridae; genus Spisula; species Spisula subtruncata. Next base: position 16,876,084 of record OY787665.1, read on the forward strand.
GCACGCTTTACAGTCGTTACTCTATGATCTACAATCATATTGCGACACCTGGGGCTTAACAGTAAACACGAGAAAAACCCGTAGAAAGGCCGACATACACAATTTAACTTTACATACAAAGATACAGTTCTAGACACAGTCAATTCGTTTAAATACCTTGGGGTTACTCTGTATAAAAACGGAAACTGGAACCGAACACAGAAAACAATTGCAGACCATTCACGATTTGCTTTACATAACTTATTCATCATATTTAATCAAATTGAAATAAATACAAAAGAAAAATGTAAACTCTTCGACAGCTTAGTTAACCCAATATTAAACTATGGTGCAGAAATATTTGGATATCACGAATGTAAAAACATTGAAACTATACATTGTAAATTCCTAAGGAAAGTATTATGTGTACAAAAGAGTACAAACCTTGATGGTTTATACGGGGAATTGGGTAGATACCCATTATATATACATAGAAAACTCCTAATGATAAAATTTTGGATTAAAATATTAAAATCTAAGAACGACTCATTGATAAAATTGATGTATACTGTTTTAAAAAGAGACATAGAAAACGGAAACACATACAATACGCTTAATTGGGCTAGTCAGATAAAACGTATTCTAGATGAAATAGGAATGTCAGATTTATGGATACAGCAAAATGAATTGTACGTAAATTTCGGAATAATAAGACAAAGAATAATTGACACATATTATCAAAACTGGCACCATAATATAAATAACTCAAATAGATTATCAACATACTGTAGATTTAAAGAAACAATAACCCTAGAAAAATATCTTACATGCGTAAATATTGATAAATACAAAATTGCACTTTCAAAATTTAGACTCTCGTCACATGATCTGGCCATCGAAAGAGGTAGGCATACAAATATACCAAGAACAGATAGATACTGCCAAAACTGTAATATGCATGTTATTGAAAACGAATATCACTTTCTTTTAGTATGTCCAAAATATAACAACTTAAGACGAAAATACTTTACATCTTATTTCTGTCATTGGCCGACCTTGCAAAAATTTACCAATCTAATGAACTCAAACTCTAGCAAAATTCTAAACAATGTAGCAAAATACTTATATATAGCTTTCAAAATCAGAAACACGAACCCTTGACATTTTATTTAATTTCTAACTTTTGAACTAATCACGCATTTGATTTTTCTTATTTTTGAACTTTCATGAACTTCTCTGTAAACCTGTATAAATGTACTTTATCCATATCTTTGTTAATATTGATCACACATGCTTATTATGTAAATGTTTATATGTTGGCTATAAATACGCGAAATGCTATTTTATGCCCGAATAAACTTTGTATTGTATTGTATTGTTAACCTCACTCTAACCCCTCAAGCTCTATATAGTGAGCACTGTCTTAATATAAAAGTTAAGGAATATTCTTATCTGAGAGTAGCCTACTGGTTTATTTCATTATGAACTGGTAACCATTCAGCAACTGATTCGACTAGAACATAATTTTAAAGATCAAAATAAATCAACCACTAGCTATCAACCAAAAAATGTTGTGTAAAGCTCCTTCAAAATCGGCTATTTTGTCGTGACTCGTGGTTTTCTACTTTATATCTACAATGATAGATTTCATTATAAATTCGTAAACATGTCATTGGTTGTCTTTACATCACTGAAATACAAACATGACGACAGTGACTTTGAGAACGGATATCAAAGATCCAGTTCGAAAAGGGGTCTGCTAGAGCGACGTGCAAATGTTTACGTCTTTTGCCTTTGCGCCTTCCATGGTTCCTTTTCTGTATTGTATATTTCTGCGCAATGTGTTCTATTGGTGTTTCTGCTGAAAACCCATATTCATTTTCGATTTATTGATTATGTTTTGCAAACCTTATATAATAAAATCATCTTATAAATGAGTTTTTGCGTTTTACTGGTGCAAACGCATGCACCCTCGGAGCTTACGATGCAATAAGTATGCATGATTATGTTTTTTCCCGTGAATTGTAGCGCAGATTTGTATTTTGAATTTTATATTTATTTGGTTGCCTTCGACGAACAATCATCTAATAACTTAAATTAACTTACTAAGTTATTTTGTTTCTTTTCTTTTTTTCTATGTATACAGCCTAACGCCTTTTTCGGTATTACTCGCAGGTGCAGATACGTTTTTGAAATATAACTACCTAGTGCCCAAGGTCCCCGATCGGGATTCGAACCAGAGACCTCTCGATCCTAATCAAGAGCAATATTCACTCGACCACTGCATCACCATTCTGATCACCTCGGTTTTTATCAAATAGAAAATACTCAGTATTTACCGGAGACAAACGGAAATGGCCGAGCTTTTACGATTGCTGCATCACCTGACCACATCTTTAATAATAAACTTAGTAAGTAATCAACGTCTTTTATAATATCGCACTTACCTCAAACACCCCATTGTACGTCTGAATCGTTTGAAATAAAACGCTTATCTGCAATAAGGAAAATAAATCTTATATATATATTTACAATGGTCTAAGGTCAAACTGGCGTTATCTAAATTATATATATATACCATCTGATTGAAGCGTGGCTTCACCGTCCTTGGCATATGGTCATTGCCATGTTCCCTTTTAAACCATCACAGAGCATGTACAGTATTTTTATATTTAGCTTAAAAACGAATGGGATATATAGTGTAAGAATATCGTTTTTGGTCACGTTACATTAGACCATGTTTTGATGTATGGAAAAATTGCATGTGCATGCATGGCTCTTCAGTTTCAGGGCAATGACACATGAATCTTTGAAACATCAGAAAAATGTTGCAGAATTCGCCAACAAGGTCCCAAATGGCAGTGTCGTTATTATACTGAACGACCCCCGTACTAGGGTCATCATTCATGGTGTCACATTTGTTTACTACACTACTGGGTTGCCATTTGGTACAGTACGAGTTCACCTCAGTACAATAAGACTAAGCGGACGAATAAACTAATTTCTGACGCTTCCCGATGATGAACTAATTTCTGACGCTTCATGATGTTGATGTTGATTATGTATTGTTTTCCTGATTCAGGTTCTTATCACATCATACGACTTCGATCATTAAGTTAAATTTTACCGTGCTAGGTCAAATGTTGTGAGTGGCCTCTTCGTGGTAAGTCACTTTGTCATACAACAGCATGTCAATCTTCATACCCATGGATAGTCCGTGTTCGTCCTAGTATTTGTCAACTTGGTGAAAGGGTTTATCCCAGTATACCATTGATGCGCATGCTTTTTAGAGTCCTCACATATGCAAAGGATGTACACACAAGTTTCGTTAAGTTTAATTGAAAACAGAATTGTAAGGGGACTACCAATGCGGTATGGATAAATGCAATGACACTTGAATGTGTTTCTTTCAATGATTTACTTTTTACGTGTGTCATAAAGAGAAGATGGGTTTGTTAATTTAGTAAATTGGTTCAAATGTGAACGTAGAGAATAGACATGTCTTTGAAAGGCTGTCATATACTATGGATATAACTCAACATAGTTTTGCTCTGGAGTACTAAGTGACAGTTGAATGACTGCAAACGTTCAATTCATCATAATTTTATATAATAATATTATTATTTCGTACACAAGTATGATGAGCTTTTTTGCAATTTGAAACCTAAAGTTATTTGATTATTTTGTAAGTTCTGTGCTAAATTGTTATTCTGGTGCTTCAGAATAATAAAGACATAGAAGCGTTCACCCCACTTTTGTAAGGGTTTTTCAATTTTAAGAAATTGAACATGTTAAAAGGGAGTATAAAAAACTCGGTGGTAAATTAATATAAAATTTCTTATGGTTTTCAATATGTATGGGAGTATTCTAAATCTGAAAAAGGTTTTGAATGATGTAATTCAGTGTGTCATAATAGCTTTATTCAAAACGGACGTACGCCTAAAGAAAGAAATAGCGTGCGAAACGAACCCAATACAATTTGAAAAGGTTTAAGACTAGTGTTAACCGCGTTTCTTTACGTCAAGTCACATGCAAAATTCGGCACATTCATTATAGGGAGTTCATTGAACTTGGGGCGAAAATATGTGTTTTCATGTTTCTTAATTGTTACCATGGCAACAAAAATCAAACACTTGTCAAAGAATGCTTACAATCAATTGGTATGAGCATTGTGTGTATGTGTATACAACTATAGTATCGTTACATTTTCGATAAATAACATTTTTCTCACATGAAGTTGATACTGACAAAACTTCGTGTCATGGGGGAAACGGTCAAAAGGTTTCACGTGGTGTTTGCATTTCATCCTACACATAAACAAAACAAGAGCAAGTAGATTATGCAAGTAACACAAAGCTGAGTTTCATTTTAATGCGGAAAACAATTTTCAAGCTGAGAAAAAAAAAGAAATTTCATGAGCAAAGTTTGGAGGCAAATCACGTGTGACAAATGGATTCTAGAAAGTATTCGCGGTTATAAGGTTCAGTTACTCAAACAACCTGTTAAAATATGAACCAAAAACCACTAAAATTTTCTTAGCAAAAAATACGCAAATACATAATGGGTTACAAAGATTTTGAGCTGTGGTATAATATAACATGTACCCGACAATAGTACTGGTGAATTTATAACAAATATCTTCTTAAGGCCGAAATCAGATGGTAGAGTAATGATAATGCTTAAATTGAAATATCCAATGAGAAATATACATGTACACACTGTTCACTTTAACATGGATCAATATTTTGCTCTAACAAAAAAACCCAGAGCGCTTGAAAAAGTCAGAGAAAACTGCTGTCTGGTCAGGGAAAAATCAGAGAAAAGTCAGGGAATTTTGTTTAAGAATATTTGTGGGAACCCTGTAAAACTGTACCTACTTTTCCCGCCAGTATGTAAATGAGCTACTGAGCCATATGTGTTATCGCGATCCAAAACAGTTAGGATCAATGTAGCAATTAACGAATGTATAATCACGAATGAGCACATTGTTGATTAAATTCTTAGGTTTAAAATCATCCACGAAATTAAACAATTACCCCCCCCCCGTCGAATATTAATGAATTTACAGTAAAAGACCCTGCGCATGTAGAATCGATTGAAGTTTGCAACGTGCCATAAGATACTTTAGTAGATACTAGTATTGTAGAAGCGATTATTAAAGTTTTGTGTCATCTGTCTCTAAGGCAATGGCGTCATGTTTCCATGGACGCGTTAATATGTTCGGCACAAAAATGCTAAGTGGGAGTATACATCGCGTGTCCAAGTCCTCCGGCTTCTTTGGCTGAGTCATCAAACTTCCAATTATTGCTAATATTACAGTGAATATTGTCCCTAATAAGTGAAAATACATGTATGATATTGAATAAAATGTGTCCAGTCCTGATCTGCTCTCACTCGTTGCTGACATTATTGTTGTCGAAGGTTGAATATTGCTAGTCCTGTTCAGAGCGTAATAAGGTACGTCTCCAGCAGTGACGAAATTCAGAGAGCTTGAATTGCCCGAGTTCGGACATTGGTCAGTGGGCGCTAAAGGAAGATATGGTGTTTGTTTTACACCGGGTGAAAATGTTTGTCCAAGGATTAACCATAAACTGACCGTTAGGACACATAAGGTTGAAACAATAACAGCTTTTGGTCGACTCCTACGGAAAAATACGGACACCAGGAACATCCCTAGTTCAGGACCCGCAACAGCTCCGGTAAATCCCGCCATAATTTGTCCCAAAGGACCTTCGACGTTAGCCAATATAAAAGCAATCACAACGGATATCACACCGAAAACGACAACAAAGACTTTAGACAAATTGGTTGCCGTGTTGTCTGTGATATTAGGCTTGGCAACACGAAGAATATCAATAGAGGCTACCGCGGCAAGTCCACTTAGTCCCGAGGATATAGTACTAAGTGACGCAGCAGCCAGACCAGCGATAAACAAACCTGGTACTCCGCGGTAGTTGTTAAACAACTCCATCATAATGAAAGGTGCAATCTGATTAGGGTTTTCTATTTGACCTGATTTGATGGGGTCACATCGTTTTGCTTGGAAGTAAGCAAATATTGTGATTCCTTCTAACATCCCGATGAACCAAACGAAACAATATATAGGAGCAGCTATGTAAATTATCCTCTTAGCGGTCTTTAAATTACGAGTGGATATGATTCTTTGAACACCAGCCTGTGTTATAGCCGTGTAGAAGAATTGTGGAATCGAGCCAAGCACCAACGTCCAGAAGGTATGTCGTACAGTTGGGTCAGGGTTGAAATCGAACAGCTTCAGTCGGTCCTCCCCAACATCACCGATCCTCGATAAACCACCGATGCTTGTCATCGCCTTTATAAGCACTGAAATATACAAATATCTACATATAAGTCTTCTACCGAAGAAAAAAATGCCAAGCATAGCCTTTATTTGCCAGTCAGCTTTCTGCTGAATATGGCAGACATATGTGTGCCTCCACCCGGATTTGAACCCGGGTGACCGGATTAGGCGGCAAGCGCGCTAACCATTGAGCTACGAAGAACAAAAACATAGTTCAAAAGGTTAAGTTATCAATTTTCGAAGGATGTTTTCAGGTGTTCAGTCGTTTACCACCCTTTGACTTTCCCTGTTCATTGGGCTACCTAATGAAACAAACATTCGAGTCTCCCTGTGTGTGGGTGTGACAGCAAATATCGATCTGCGGCGCCCAGGAATAGACACTGCCCTCCAGGTGGAGGCACTCAGCAGAAAGCCGACTGGTAAACAAAGGCTATGTTCGGTCTTTGTTTTGTCTAAATTACCATCGACCTCCTATTTCGAGACAGTTGTATGATACGGATACCATATTCTTTTCTGTTTCTTATTTAGTGGGGAGCGATGGCCTAAAGATAGGGTGCGCAATTCTGGGTCGAGAGGTCTCGGGTTCAACCCCCCGTCTGGACCACTGGTTAATTTCTTTGAGCAAGAATAGTCCACATGCTCGACTCCACCAAGGTGTAATTTGGTACAAAATGTACCAATAAGGAGAGTTTCTGTTCGTGGACGCCGCAGATCGATGTTGGCTGCCACACCCCAGGAGAGAAATAGTCTCCACAGGGAGATTCGAATGGAAGTTTCATTATGTAGCTGAATAGAGCCCTAGAAAATTGGTAACTCAACTTATTTAAATTTGTAAGAAATGAATGAACATTCTTATCTCCTAGTGTATTCCTTATTCCGTATACGTTCAGGTTTGATTTTTACATTTTTATAATTGACTACCGAAATTGCCCCTGGGAAACTACCAATGCGGTAGGAATACAATGACATTAAAATTGGTTGTATCACTTCAATAGTTTTCCTATTTAGGAGGGTCATGATTAGGGCAAATTTAGTGAAGGTTAAATTGGGTACGAAGCTGACAAGCTAACGACGCGAACCAATATTTTCCGTCAAAGGATGTCATTACTATGGATATATAGCTTGGCTATTTTGACCTGAGCCTGACCTTTATGCAAGAATTTATTACAATGTTCTTGTTTTGAATATATCAATTTCGGCAAGCAAATCGTGCGATAACGGTATTTCAAATTTGTGTTCGTATTACATCTCGAGCGTCTTCGTGATACTCTCCGATTATGAAAACATACAGTCGGTGTTATTAACGTAGTCGACTGTTAAATTAGGCTAATCAATGGGTCAGGTTCATGTCAACGTGGGCAAGCTATACATCATCTGTCTTTTTGCCCCCGGGTATTGAGTGAAATTGACATTTTTCATACTATAAACGAAGTTGCAGCTGCCTCTCCTAGAGTGCGCCAAGGACAATGTGGTATTTGCAAACATGGACTGGGTTTTCCAACTGTTGAATATTTTGTTTCTTAAGTAATCATATATGGTAAATTTTATACTTATACAATAACACCGATATAGATCTACAACCATCTTCGAGGCGTGACTAGTAAACACTTTGTGTTCTACCTCGACGATTGTTGTTCATCTATAGATAATGCACATAATTATATAGGTAACTCCACGTGCATGAACTATAACTTTGGTAAAGCATATATTGTCATTACCTGTAACAATTCCAGCTACCATTACTATTGACTGGAAAACATCTGTCCAAATCACAGCTTTGATCCCACCAATGGCCGTATAAGTGACCGAAGCCGACGCAAATATGACAATGGTCAACCATTTCGGCAACCCGGTAGTGGATTCCAACGCCAGAGCTGTTCCATTGAATACCACGCCAAGGTACACGGTATAATACAATGTTCCTAGCACTACACCAAGGTACCTAACTGAATGTGTTCCATAACGAAGGTAATAATATTCATAACACGTCGTCACATTCAACGGGTGATACAAAGGAGCAACAACTACGGCCGCCAAGATGAACGACAGAAATACTCCAATAAGTTGAATAGCGTATTGTAAACCGTACAAATATATTTCTGCAGGACTTCCTAGGAAAAGAATCGACGATTGGAAAGTAACCACAAACGATATTCCAAGAGGTAGAGCATTTTGCTTCCGGTTTCCTAGGAAATAATTCACGGAAGTGTTGTGTTTCTTGTCACGAATTGCGAAGAATATTCCTAACAGCAGCGACACGAGAATCAAGCTTCCAAACACTGCATAATCTTCATATCCAAACTTTAGGTTATTTATCTCTCCCGCCATCGTCCGTCTCAATGAAACACTGTTCACCACCCGTGTATTTCACTCTACTGAATTGTAGGTACATATTTTACACAAGGCCACGTGTATTATATTTAGGTTTACGTGGTGTTTTGGAAGTTTGCTTACAAGAGAAATAAGTGGAAGAATAACAAGAGCACCGCCTACACGAGTGCTGAACGCACGACTTTCTGGTTCGTGATAGTACCCTTACTCGTCTGTGATTAAATACCAATTCAATACCAAGAGTGGCAAGGTCACGTAACTCCATAAATATATGTCACAGGGTTATCAATCTTGTCAATTAGGACTCCCTTTGTGATTATAAATTACTGTTTCGAGTTTCAAGTGGATACCTTTGATAGCATTTGAGACAATGACTTGGACAATAATCTTAATCAACGCACACACGATCTAGTAAGTAAGTAAGTAAGTAAGTGAGTGAGTGAGTGAGTGAGTGAGTGAGTGAGTGAGTGAGTGAGTGAGTGAGTGAGTGAGTGAGTGAGTGAGTGAGTGAGTGAGTGAGTGAGTGAGTGAGTGAGTGAGTGAGTGAGTGAGTGAGTGAGTGAGTGAGTGAGTGAGTGAGTGAGTGAGTGAGTGAGTAAGTAAGTAAGTAAGTAAGTAAAGTCTTTATTTTTCGAGGCTTACATATTTACAATAATGCAATCTTCCATATGGGCCTCAACAATCTACGAGAGGTGCCCCACTTATATTTGAACAGTGTTGAACATGACATATTTTCATGGAAATATGGTATAAATCAAATATTTCTTCTGTACTGTGTAAACATATGTGTTTGGTAAAATTTACACTAACTGGATGATTTGTTTGATAAATAGAATGGACCAGAAACAACACTTTTGTAGAGGGTATGGTGTTTTGCGTTTTGAAGGTCAGCCACTGCCATGAAAGCCCTTAAAAGTTGTTCGTTGAGCATAGATATTCCATTTTTGGGAATAAAATATGCAATTTTTGTCACAGGAAGGATGTTTTGCGCTTTGTTGTTGGTTTTTACGAAATTACGCAAAATATTAAAAACTGACAAAAAGTGATGATACCTACCAAAATCTTAAACTTTGGTTATTTGATAAGTAAGGCATATCCAAAAACCAAACTAGGGACTTCAGCGACATAAAGAGTAACCATTGGAACTTTCGATTTGTTCATTTAGAGAATTATACATGCCGGACTCGGGATAAAATCAGTGTTTACATGCTCACTTACACAAAAACAACATAAGGGAGACAAATGTCTTTAACGCTGTGTATACTTCAACGGAACCGTAAATGCCACAACTTTGTCACCTCTGTAGCGGCAATGCTTTATCATTGAGAAATATACCATGAACGGACAGCCTACTATATGATAAATGTTGATAAGGCTACCCATAAGTTGACATTCGTTAAGCTTCACATGTTTCCGAACGTTTGCATAACGTATGCTGTTGTTTGCTATACTGGCTTAATGGAACACAAATGTTTTACTAAAAAGTCAAAGGTGAATGCACGTCGCTGTGTACATTAGGTTCCTAACCATATTTGGTCAAAATGTTTGCAAAACAACTTTCCTGGAGACCATATGGGGAGCATGGTGTTTTGTCATCACGGAGCTTCAGCTCCCTCCACAAAAACACCATTCTGTACCTTAAGAACACACATTTGAAGTATATTATGCAATATTAGTAAAGGCCAAAGTCTAATGAACATATACCCACAAACCCTTTAGTCTATGGAATATTGCTGCGTTAATTACAGGCGGGAAATGCCAACAGCATCGATCGGATTATTCGGTCTTCAAAAAGCCAAACGCCATACCCCCTACAAAATTGAAGATTTGAGTGCAAACTAGGAAATAAAGTAATAATCAATAGTTGTATGTGTTTCATAACACGTTATTTTGCACGATGATATAGAAATATTTTGATTACATATAATAAGCATCGAACTATTTGATATTCAATACTGTTCAAATATAAGTGGGGCACCTCTCGTAGTCATGACAATAGCTCGACTGTTTTCTTCGAAAGATCTCATTTACAAGAAAATAAACATAGTTCGTACACCTGTCATTGTGTGAACATCGTATAACCCTTTGGCTAATCTTAGTATACAAAACTCAGAACATTCACATGCAACAATAAAAATATATATGGCCTAAGGTAAATTGGCAACTCATTTTCTATCACGGACGAAATCGGACGGTGGGTTCACAGTTGCTTATTACAATGCCATATTAAATATTTCGTTCGTTCAGCATCCGAGGACTGATAGGTTTGAGCATCTTGGAAAAGAAAACAAATCTGTAACCTCCTGTATCTTCAAAATTCATTGAGATGTTGATTTTATACTTGTTCACCTTCATGTTCCCAACCTCTAAACCTAAACAGACGTTTTCAGTTATTTCAGAAAATTATTATGATTGACAAAGCATGAAAGCTATATTTGTTAGCCATATAATAATGTCGATAGAATTCGTTATGGCTTGTTTTTAGTGTTTTATTTTTGTCTCGGGATAGCTTAATAGGTTTTTGAACTTAGGGTGGACGCTAAACGAAAATACGATTTGGTAAGGCCTAATGATATAAAACATTGTATTGTTACATTGGTAATGTTGATGAATTACATTAAGGAAAAAACGATTGTTTTATTAAACATGTAGGAACGTTCCGATTTTTAATAAAGGGTCAGTCAATTTTTGTAAACGCACTATAACCTTAGAGTGTAAACCACATCACTGTATGACTTATAGTATTACTATAAAATTCAACTTGTATCATTTATTGTATTGGAAGCGCATGTAACATCATATTAACACTGTATAACTTATTGCTGTAATATATAATTCAACGTATATTCCTTATAAATTGTCGAAAATCGACTCGTTAGTACACAGTACGTGGTGATGAATACGAACCTTTGCATGACACCTAACTTCCCGACTCCTATCTATGTAGGTGTGTAATGACGCTCAAGTACCTGGGGAACTAAATATAAAACTCTCAAGCCATCTCATGTGGAGATTTTTGTTAGATGATAATTTCACCAGATGTCAATGTGTAAGTTTTTTTTCTCATTTTGAAACTGCCTGAAAATTAGAAAAAAATGTATACCGGCGTCTACACCCTATACGATATGAGTCAATATTTATTTTTGCAACATTTCAACTTGAATATTTTTTCTTAAAAAAAGTAGTTGATTTATAATATATTCTTGTTTAAACGATGTATTGGTGCTATCCCTTGCTAATGTCCAAAAATTACACATCAATCATTCCACATTTTGTCAGGATACTATATTTTGTTTGGTTTCTTATGTTGAAATGTCCTTCCTGTAACACATTTGTATTATGAAATTGATTAAAAACCAAGCAACAAAGGTAAATCTTATTATGTTATTTGAAAAGAACTGGACGTGTAGTTTCTCTAAGTGCCTTGGTATTAAATAAACATGACACGATGAAACCACATTTAGCGATTAAGACACCTTTTTTAAAAATGTGTAACTTGATCGTAATTAAGTTATATTGGCGGTTCGAATTTTAACCCATCTCTTATAAAAGCTATAGTTTTGTAACAACAAAGACCAATTTGTATGAAAAAATGCATTTGTTTGTCAATATCATTGGTATTTCTACTGATAATCAACTTAACTTGCACTGTTACATTAGGGACATGCCTGTTACAGGAAGGACATGCTTTGTTATAGGAATGACAAATCAAAGACAATTTATATTTTTTTTAATTTTTAATTGAACAAGAAACAAAAAATAAGGAACAAATCTTACCATATTGTACTTACAATCAATTGCTATAATGACCATGTGTATCATCCCTATAAAACAGATAATTTCAGCCAAATAATTCATGACCAGTTACATGAAAGAATGTTCATGTTTCATGACTGACATCTGTTTACATAATATGTGACAACTTATTAATAACAAATGAAACTAAACTGTTACAACTATTCGCTTTTTTCTTAACCACCGTTTCATATACAAATTCATTTTCTTTTCGATATTATTTAGTTCAATTTCTTTACATTTTAGGTCACTGTAACACTTTGCAATGTTTCTTTTATTTACTTTGTCAGTACGATTAAATTTTGAATTACTTGGTTCGTTTGTACCCTTTATATCTTCTAAGTCAGCTTCCATGTCTTTAGAATCTCTCTTACGTTTTCTACACTCTCTTTGCTGTGAACGCAATACCTTTCTTGCATGCCTTTTCTCTCGTTCAGTCCTGTCGGTCACATTTTTCGTCTTTCCCACCATCTTGTATTTTCGATATTTAGTCTTACATTCCTGGAGATATTTCTGCCTTCTAAGTGGATCTGCATTACTTTGCATAAGAAACTTCCGTTGTCGTTCTGCATTTGACATTCCCATCTTCTGCAATATACAAATGCCGTTCATGTATCACACATAAAACAGCTAGACATACTCTAAAGCTATCTTTGGGGAAATTAATACCCAAAGAAAGTTTCATATGTACCTCAATTAATGCTTAATATGGTAACATATATATACTCCTGTGTAGGGTTCATGTTGATAAACATATAAGTATCAATTTTATATGTCAATTGACTTTGTGAATATATGAGCTTAAACAACTTGTTCCTAAACTTTGGTAAACACAATTAAAGTTACACCCATGTCAACACCAACATCGAATCCGACACAGCAAAACAATATTAACCTTACAGTAGTATTTACTCTTTTGATTTACTTCTTGTATTGCATCAAACAGAATTCCGACTGCATCAATTGAAAACTTTAAAAAAATTAAACAGAGAATAATGGTGAAACTACATTAGTTGTTGTGTCATCATAATTTAGAGTTAACTTTTCGAAAAAATCAAGTAGTAGCAATTTATTGAAATTCAGAACTGACACTTACCGATGCTTCCCGGCATTTTTTAAAACCATTTATTGTTAAGAAATAGACATATCAACATACCTCAGTGATATAATGGGGCAAAGCAGGATTCTGCATTTCTGCTATGGTGTATGAAATGCAATAATTCTATGCTGACCAAAGAAACAAACGTAGCAACCTTTACGTCCCCAGAATACTCTGAAAATAACAAAAGTGAATACAGATAATCATTATACAACTATGGTTAGTTCACAGTACATATGCCGGCAACAATAACGAGTAGTGCTAACCAATAGAATGGTAAGGTATAACATTTACAGTACAGGACTGCTTATGACCCAGTGGAAGCATTGCCCATAACTAGCTAATTAAATCAATTTGAACGAATTTTTTTTGCATTGTATCGAACGGACAAACAAATTTACAGGACCATAACTATATATAATCCCGCATCAGTAGATACCGGGACACGAAATGCTTATAGTACAGTATGGTCCTAACTATTATTCAGACAGTCGATTAAATCACATCATTGTAAATAATATGATAAAAGATAAGTCTGTACTAACTATGCTTTATAACCCAGATTGAATATAATTGAATATAACATATCCTGCAAAACTAAACCAAAAGGAATAATGTCATAGTTGTATGTAGTGTTGTCCTTCGTGTAACATATATAGTCATTCCAGTAACAGGTAACCGTACACTGAATTGATTTGTTTTCAATAGATTTGTAAGTGAAAAATCACATATTTTGAACTCTTTTCTAAGTCATTACACACTGTACCAACCCATCACAAAATCAGAAACAATTTCATTCATTACCTTCATTAGTCCCTACTGTAGCAAAATAAGTCATTCGTGTAACATGAAAATATTATTATTTGCGTACCAAGATATAAAAATATCAATAACATATGTTACTTTTATAAAGTAAGTAGTTGACATAAAACTGCGCACATGTCCGCATGTGAACATATTTCATTTAATGGTATAATTAAATTAGCGGCGCTTAAAACATAATTATGTCATTACGGTAATGATTTCGGTCCTGCGTGTAACAAAATATCGAGTTACAGGAGTGACTGTTACATGACTGAATTATTCTCAGTTAAACTTGGATAAAAATCATACCGCATACCTGTGGGTCATAATACACACGGTTTCGTGTAAAGCACAACCCACTCTTTATATAGTATACACCGTAGTTTATCTATTTCGTTTAAACATATAAAACACTACCGTTACAGTAAATACATAAATGAAATATACGCATCTACTTACCAACCTTTGAGTTCTGTTTCTGGCCTCTTGAAGACTATTTCATAACACAACACAATACCATTGTGTTCCCGAATGTTTTATCTTCAAAACGAGGATGTGTGTATTTCACAACGTACAGGAATGTGTGATTACTTTTTCATTTGGGGTAAATGTTACGCGAAATACGACGATGCTGGGTACACACTTCATACACTTTTATTTTTTAAAACAAAGTGATCGTATAGTATGTGATGTATATGAATGGGTTGAGCAAAGATGATTGTTAAGTTTAAAACAAATTTCTACAAATATAAATAGACTTGTAATTTATTACACACGTGCAAACATAAAAGTATAAGGTGGGAGACAACCAAAAATAACGATATTTTCTACTTTGATACGATGGAAATGTTATGTCTTTGTGAATTAGGGAGAAAAAAACTACACAGAGTTGTTAAACTATATCTGTGCTCATCGTCAAAATGCTTTGGAATTACAATTTCATTAAGATGCGAATAGAATTGCGCCAGGACACCAAATGTTGCAAAAATAAATAATGACTCATATAATACATCCTCGAAGTTATCAGAATTTCTCCGGATTTGATGAGATAAACAGGACTTAATTAGACCATTCCTCAGATGTCTATTCTATTTATTCTTTAAACATGATGTATCGGTATCTTTTTCATAGTTAATGAAATTTTAAAAAATGTATAGGGTTCACACTAGTACATTATGCCATACCAAATTCTATCTTCATTAAGGGTACAACGAAAGGATTCATTTGGGCATCTTGGAAAAGAAAACGCATGTTTTTACTCTCTTTTATCTTCAAAATCCATTATGATATGGCTTTCTATTTGAGGACCCATTTGGGTGTAGCGTAATCTCTGTGGTTACAGACTAAATAATTAATAATATGGGACCAGGTGATTATCTATATAATACAATCTTTACTTCTATACTTAACAACATATTCATGTAATGCTGTCTGGTAGATTCTAGTTTATTGCAAAAATTCGCCAACACGGATCCACAGGACAGTGTCGTATACTGAACGACCCCCGTACTAGGGTCATCATTCATGGTGTCACATTTATTTACTACATTACTGTGTTGCCATTTGGTACAGTTCGAGTTCACCTCAGTACAATAAGACTAAGCGGACGAATGAACTAATTTCTGACGCTTCCCTATGTTGATGTTGATTATGTATTGTTTTCCTTATTCAGGTTCTTATCACATCATACGACTTCGATCATTAAGTTAAATTTAACCGTGCTAGGTCAAACGTTGTGTGTGGCCTCTTCGTGGTAAGTCGCTTTGTCATGCAACAGCATGTCGATCATCATACCCATGTATAGTCTGTGTTCGTCCTAGTATTTGTCAACTTGGTGAAAGGGTTTATCCCAGTACACAATTGATGCGCATGCTTTTTAGAGTCCTCACATATGCAAAGGATGTACACACAAGTTTCGTTAAGTTTAAATGAAAACAGAATTGTAAGGGGACTACCAATGCGGTATGGATAAACGCAATGACAATTGAGTGTGTTTCTTTCATTAGTTTACGTTTAGTAAATTGGTTCAAATGGGAACGTACAGAACCGACATGTCTTTGAAAGGCTGTCATGACTATGGATATAACTCAACATAGTTTTGCTCTGGAGTACCATGACCATACTAAGTGACAGTTGAATGACTGCAAACGTTCAATTCATCATAATTTTATATAATAATATTATTATTTCGTACACAAGTATGATGAGCTTTTTTGCAATTTGAAACCTAAAGTTATTTGATTATTTTGTAGGTTCTGTGCTAAATTGTTATTCAGAAATCTGGTGCTTCAGAATAATAAAGACATAGAAGCGTTCACCCCACTTTTGTAAGGGTTTTTCAATTTTAAGACATTGAACATGTTAAAAGGGAGTATAAAAAACTCGGTGGTAAATTTATATAAAATTTCTTATGGTTTTCAATATGTATGGGAGTATTCTGAATCTGAAAAAGGTTTTGAATGATGTAATTTAGTGTGTCATTAGCTTTATTCAAAACGGACGTAGGTCTTAAGTGGGAAACGAACCCCATACTATTTGAAAAGGTTTAAGACTAGTGTTAAACGCTTTTCTTTACGTCAAGTCACATGCAAACTTTGTCACATTCATTATAGGGAGTTCATTGAACTTGGGGCGAAAATATGTGTTTTCATGTTTCTTAATTGTAACTATGGCAACAAAAAGCAAACTCTTGTCAAAGAATGCTTATTTCAATTGGTATGAGCATTGTGTGTATGTGTATACAACTAAAGTATCGTTACATTTTCGATAAAAAACATTTTTCTCACATGAAGTTGATACTGACAAAATTTCGTGTCATGGGGGAAACGGTCGGAAACTGTAGTCCGAAACTCAAAAGGTTTCACGTGGTGTTTGCAATAACTGTAAAGATTCGTATAGAGACATACTACATGTTACGGAAAGTTTATATTTTATCCCGAGCCTGGCGTATATTTCATAGAACTTTGTGAAGAAACAAATAATAACGGCTATATTTGTCTTCGAAGTTAAGCAAAAAATTGATCAGTGGTCAAAAGTCACGTTGTATTGCTAGACTGATGATGGGTCCTTATTCACCAACGTTGTAAGTCTAAAATTCAGACTTAGACTTTAAATTGCCAAATGATCTATTCGCTCTCATGATGTTATAAATGTACCGATTTTGAAAAAAATGTGTATACATGTTCCGTAGATAACAGCAAATAATCCGACACAATTTCGCATGGTTAAGTCTAATTGTAAAGACATGGCAGTGATTATAAAGTTTGTCAATTTTAAGTCTAAGTCTGGGTTTAAGACTTATAACGTTGGAGAATGAGGCCCCTGATCTTTGTTTAGTTAATAATGTTTTAACTGTAGACTTCGCGGCTTCTAATCAAATATCTCAATATTCTATGTACGAATGATAAACAATAATTATTTGTACATATGAAGTACACTTGTTGCTTCCCTTTGATTTTGATTGTTTAGTGTTTGAACCACAGCAATCATTTTATGTTGTTTACATCGGTCAAATCGTACTACTTGACATCTATCAGAATTCTTCGTTATCATACGTCCGGTCATACGGTGTCAAAAAGGTCACTAGGTCAAATCATAGAAAAGTCTTATTTTGTCATAAGAGATGACAATTTTGTCATTTCTTGATGAAACTTAAGACCATTTAGCTTTTTTACAACTGGGACTTGGTCATTTCATTTTCTCGTTCGGTTAAATGTGGGCATTGCGCCGAGTACATGTGTAATGTGGTGTTTTTATGTTATCTGAGCTCGGCTGGTTAAGTTGAGTGCTGCCTTCCCATTTCCATGTTTTCGTTTTCTCGTTTTTTATTAACACATAATGTTAGTGCTTAATTGTCCCTATCTTCTCCTGCCGCGGGGGAAATAAATGGGATATGTGATGTTGTTGAAAAATTATAAAAAGTCAGTAGTAAAATACTTTATTCAACAAATACTGAATACATACAGATTGCACAAACAATACAGTATGAACTAAAACAGCAGCTTTGAGTTTAGAACTGAGGTGCTCGTTGTTTGGTACGGGCTCAACTTTCCGATAAAACAACAAAACTATGGCAATATTAATGCAGCGTAACTTTTATGAATACAAATATATATTTGACACAGCTCTACCTTCAATCTGAATTTCCGTCAATGCGAAATTATTATGAAAGTATTGTATGGTCCCGTATTAGAATGGATTAATGAGTAGGCGTATGTTCAAATACATGTATAAACTAAACTCGAACACACTTTTCCCGCCTATATGTAAATGTACTACATGTATTGAGACATAATTATGTTATCGAAATCCAATTACAGTTAGTAAGGTAGCAATTAACGAATGTATAATCACGAATGAGCATATTGTTGATTAATTTTTGTGGTTTTAAATCATCCACGAAATAAACAGAATTAAACAATTACCCCCCGTCGAATATTAATGAATTTACATTTAAAAACACTGCGCATGTAGAATCGATTGAAGTTTGCAGCGTGCAATAAGATACTTTAGCAGCTATTGTAGAAACGATTATTAAAGTTTAGTGTCATCTGTCTCTAAAGCAACGGATTCATGTTTCCATGGACGTGTAAATATGTTCGGCACAAAAATGCTAAGTGGGAGTATACATCGCGTGTCCAAGTCCTCCGGCTTCTTTGGCTGAGTCATCAAACTGCCAATTATTGCTAATACCACAGTGAATATTGTCCCTAATAAATGAAAATACATGTATGATATCGAATAGAATGTGTCCAGTCCTGATCTGCTCTCACTCGTTGCTGGCATGACTGTTGTTGAAGGTTGTATATTGCTAGTCCTATTCAGAGCGTAATAAGGTACGTCTCCAGCAGTGATAACATTCAAGGAGCTTGAATTGCCTGAGTTCGGACAATGGTCAGTAGGCGCTAAAGGTAAATATGGTGTTCGTTTTACACCGGATGAAAATGTCTGTCCAAGGATTAACCATAAACTGACCGTTAGGACACATAATGTTGAAACAATGACAGCTTTTGGTCGACTCCTACGGAAAAATACGGACACAAGGAACATCCCAAGCTCAGGACCGGCAACAGCTCCGGTAAATCCCGCCATAATTTGCCCCAAAGGACCTTTGACGTTTGCCAATATAAAAGCGATCACTACGGATATCACACCAAAAACGACAACAAAGACTTTAGACAAATTGGTTGCCGTGTTGTCTGTTATATTAGGCTTTGCAACTCGAAGAATATCAATAGATGCTACTGCGGCAAGCCCACTTAGTCCCGATGATATGGTACTCAGTGACGCAGCAGCCAGACCAGCGATGAACAAGCCTGGTACTCCTCGGTAGTTGTTAAACAACTCCATCATAATGAAAGGTGCAATCTGATTAGGGTTTTCTATTTGACCTGATTTGATAGGATCACATCGTTTTGCTTGGAAGTAAGCAAATATTGTGATTCCTTCAAACATCCCGATGAACCAAACGAAACAATATATAGGAGCAGCTATGTAAATTATCCTCTTAGCGGTCCTTAAATTACGAGTGGATATGATTCTTTGAACACCAGCCTGTGTTATAGCCATGTAGAAGAATTGTGGAATCGAGCCAAGCACCAACGTCCAGAAGGTATGTCGTACAGTTGGGTCAGGGTTGAAATCGAACAGCGTCAGTCTGTCATCCCCAACATCACCGATCCTCGATAAACCACCGATGCTTGTCATCGCCTTTATAAGCACTGAAATATACAAATATCTACATATAAGTCTTCTACCGAAGAAAAAAATGCCAAGCATAGCCTTTATTTGCCAGTCAGCTTTCTGCTGAATATGGCAGACATATGTGTGCCTCCACCCGGATTTGAACCCGGGTGACCGGATTAGGCGGCAAGCGCGCTAACCATTGAGCTACGAAGAACAAAAACATAGTTCAAAAGGTTAAGTTATCAATTTTCGAAGGATGTTTTCAGGTGTTCAGTCGTTAACCACCCTTTGACTTTCCCTGTTCATTTGGCCACCTAATGAAACAAACATTCGAGTCTCCCTGTGTGTGGGTGTGACAGCAAATATCGATCTGCGGCGCACAGGAATAGACACTGCCCTCCAGGTGGAGGCACTCATATATATGCCTGCCATATTTCAGCAGAAAGCCGACTGGTAAACAAAGGCTATGTTCGGTCTTTGTTTTGTCTAAATTACCATCGACCTCCTATTTCGAGACAGTTGTATGATACGGATACCATATTCTTTTCTGTTTCTTATTTAGTGGGGGAGCGATGGCCTAAAGATAGGGTGCGCACTTCTGGGTCGAGAGGTCTCGGGTTCAACCCCCCGTCTGGACCACTGGTTAATTTCTTTGAGCAAGAATAGTCCACATGCTCGACTCCACCAAGGTGTAATTTGGTACAAAATGTACCAATAAGGACAGTGTCTATTCCTGGACGCCGCAGATCGATGTTGGCTGCCACACCCCAGGAGAGAAATAGTCTCCACAGGGAGATTCGAATGTAAGTTTCATTATGTAGCCCAATGACCACTAGGGGTAGTTTAGATGTCCAACATGTGCTTGGGCGGCTTAACAGTTGCAAAGAGCCCTAGAAAATTGGTAACTCAACTTATTTAAATTTGTAGGACATGAATGAACATTCTTATGTCCTAGTGTAGTCCGTATACGTTCAGGTTTCATTTTTAGGCTGGCGATTTCGCGCCAGACTATTACAATCCTAAAAAATGAAATCCACTAAGATGAATTTACTCCCGAAACTGACAACACAGAATCTATACACTCAATGCAAATAGTTCCTCCTCGTTAATCAGTTTTGCAAGATAAGAACATTCAACTTTCCTTGTTTCATTTATTCTGTTCGATTGTATTATATTAGTTTCTTCTTGAAATGGAAGGAAATTGTATGAAATTAAAAGAAAAGGTGTTTAAAGGCGTTGATAATTATTACTACGCGTTACGAACGCGTTATAGCGCGCGCATCAATGATTTTATTATGTTAAATTATTTTGGTCAACATTCTCCAACGAGATCGTGGTCGAGTGGTTGAACAACTTGCTTAGTAATTTTCTGATGCTAAGGTCCAGCGATCGAATCACGGCGGCTCCTAATTTTTTATATTTAAAAAAAAATTTTTTTTTATTTTTTGTTAAGTCCAGCACTTACCTCTCTTTCGACTTATAAAAACCACTTGATGTTATATGACTTGAAAAGCTATTGTTCCTTAGCAGTTCGCCAGCCTGTCAGTACTTTCAGTACTTTGATTACATTTTTATAATTGACTACCGAAATTGCCCGATTATGAAAACATACAGTCGGTGTTATAAACGTAGTCGACTGTTAAATTAGGCTAATCAATGGGTCAGGTTCATGTCAACGTGGGCAAGCTATACATCATCTGTCTTTTTGCCCCCGGGTATTGAGTGAAATTGACATTTTGCATACCATAAACGAAATTGCAGCTGCCTCTCCTAGAGTGCGCCAAGGACAATGTGGTATTTGCAAACATGGACTGGATTTTCCAACAGTTGAATATTTTGTTTCATAAGTAAACATATATGGAAAATTTTATACTTATACAATAACACCGATATAGATCTACAACCATCTTCGAGGCGTGACTAGTAAACACTTTGTGTTCTATCTCGACGATTGTTGTTCATCTATAAATAATGCACATAATTATATAGGTAAATCCACCCTGAATTATACGTTATAATTGGCTGGACAGCATCTACAAATCGCTTACAATGTGCATGCACTATAACTTTGGTAAAGCATATATTGTCATTACCTGTAACAATTCCAGATACCATTACTATTGACTGGAAAACATCTGTCCAAATAACAGCTTTGATCCCACCAATGGCCGTGTACGTGACCGATGCTGATGCAAATATGACAATGGTCAACCATTTCGGCACCCCGGTAGTGGATTCCAACGCCAGAGCCGTTCCATTGAATACCACACCAAGGTACACGGTATAATACAATGTTCCTAGCACTACACCAAGGTACCTCACTGAATGTGTTCCATAACGAAGGTAGTAATATTCATAACACGTCGTCACATTCAACGGGTGGTACAAAGGAGCAACAACTAAGGCCGCCAAGATGAACGACAGAAATACTCCAATAAGTTGAACAGCGTATTGTAAACCGTACAAATATATTTCTGCAGGACTTCCTAGGAAAAGAATCGACGATTGGAAAGTAACCACAAACGATATTCCAAGAGGTAGAGCATTTTGCTTCCGGTTTCCTAGGAAATAATTCACGGAAGTGTTGTGTTTCTTGTCACGAATTGCGAAGAATATTCCTAACAGCAGCGACACGAGAATCAAGCTTCCAAACACTGCATAATCTTCATATCCAAACTTTAGGTTATTTATCACTCCCGCCATCGTCCGTCTTGAGCAATGAAACACTGTTCACCGCCCGTGTATTTCACTCTACTGAATTGTAGGTACATATTTTACACAAGGCCACGTGTTTAATATTTAGGTTTACGTGGTGTTTTTGAAGTTTTGCTTACAAGAGAAATAAGTGGAAGAATAACAAGAGCACCGCCTACACGAGTGCTGAACGCACGACTTTCTGGTTCGTGATAGTACCCTTACTCGTCTGCGATTAAATACCAATTCAATACCAAGAGTGGCAAGGTGACATAACTCCATAAATATATGTCACAGGGTTATCAATCTAGTCAATTATGACTCCTTTTGTGATTATAAATTACTGTTTCGAGTTTCAAGTGGATGCCTTTGATGGTATTTGAGTAAATGACTCGGACAATACTCCTAACCAACGCACACACGATCTAGTCACGACAATATCTCGACTGTTTTCTTCGAAATATCTCATTTACAAGAAAATAAACATAGTTCGTACACCTGTCATTGTCTGAACATCGTATAACCCAATGGATAATCTTGGTATACATAAATTCCTAATTATTGGCAACTCATTTTTTCAATCACGGACGAAATCAGACGGTGGGTTCACAGTTGCTTATTACAATGCCATATGAAATATTTCGTTCATTTAGCATTCGAGGACTGATAGGTTTGAGCATCTTGGAAAAAAAAAAAAATCTGTAACCTCTTGTATCTTCAAAATTCATTGAGATGTTGATTTTATACTTGTTCACCTTCATGTTAACAACCCCTAAACCTAAACAGCAGTAGTTTCCACACGCACACGTTTTCGGTTATTTCAGAAAGTTATTTTAAATGACAATGCATGAAAGCTATATTGGTTAGCCATATAATGATGAGGATAGAAGTCATTATGACTTGTTTTTATTGCGTTATTTTTTGTTTCAGGATAGCTAAATAGGTTTTTGAACTTAGGGTGGACGCTAAACGAAACTACGATTTGGTATGGCCTAATGATATAAAACATTGTATTGTTACATTGGTTATGTTGATGAAATACATTAAGGAATAAACGATTGTTTTATTAAACATGTAGGGACATTCCGATTTTTTGTATCATTAATTGATATTGGAAGCGCATGTAAAATCATATTAACACTGCATTACTTATTACCGTACTATATGATTCAACGTATATTCCTCATTGCCGGAAATCGACTCGTTTGTACACAGTACGTGATAACGAGTACGTACCTCTGCGTGAAACCTAACTTCCCGACTCCTATCTATGTAGGCGTGTTATGATGCTGAAGTATCGGGGGAACTAAATATAAAGCTCTGAAATCATCTCATGTGGAGATTTTTCTTAGATGATAATTTCACCAGATGTCAATATGTAAGGTTTTTTTCTCATTTTTAAACTGCCTGAAAATTAGAAGAAAATGTATACCGGCGTCTACAACCTATACGATATAATACTTCCTCGAAGTTATCAGAATTTCTTAATTAGACCATTCCTCAGATGTCTATTCTATTTATTCTTTAAACATGATGTATCGGTATCTTTTTCATAGTTAATGAAATTTTAAAAAATGTATAGGGTTCACACTAGTACATTATGCCATACCAAATTCTATCTTCATTAAGGGTACAACGAAAGGATTCATTTGGGCATCTTGGGAAAGAAAACGCTTGTTTTTACTCTCTTTTATCTTCAAAATCCATTATGATATGGCTTTCTATTTGAGGACCCATTTGGGTGTAGCGTAATCTCTGTGGTTACAGACTAAATAATTAATAATATGGGACCAGGTGATTATCTATATAATACAATCTTTACTTCTATACTTAACAACATATTCATGTAATGCTGTCTGGTAGATTCTAGTTTATTGTTCTTTTTGATCACTGCCCAGGGATTATGAAACATCACGTACAATGTGGTGTAATAAGCTTCATAATAAGAATCAAGTTGACCATATGATACGTATGTCAATAGACGTCTTTACAATGTATACCCTTAAGTATGAGCAGCGCACAATACATCTCGATAATTGTGTCTGGGTGATGCAATGATGTGATGAGACCACATTAGGCTAGTCTGGGAATGTGTATATATATGCCACGATGACTTTTGTTCGGGAGTCCAACACAGAGCTAGACTAGGAGTATGTAGTAAGATTGTTTTAGATTCCGCTCTATGCGCGGGGCGCCGTTATGCGCCACTCGCAAACTATTAATAAAACTAGTTATGTCGCCATGCTGAATAAATACATGAAATTATACAAGCGATGTTGTTTATGACAAAATAACCACTATACGAACACTACGCCACATGGGTAACCCCGTTTATTCGCAATTGTTCGCATGGTAATAATATTGTACAAAATATAATAATCATAAAAAGTATTTAACTGTATATAACAATTCTTAAGTTTCCTAAATGTGACTCTTTTTGTGAAACTTTATAGTATTAAAACTAAAATTGTCCAAACTGGTTTCCATTATTGTTTTCTGTTTTCTGTTCTATGATTGTGTGTTGTAAGTGATTATGTATATCTTGTAGGTATAGAGAAGATGAGATAAGGTAAAGAGTTAAAAGAAAATGATAGAATTGAGATAAAGGGGGAGGGGGATTGGGTTCCTGATCATTCATATTGTATTGTTGTCTATACGTATCAAATTCCATTTCTTATAGTGCGATTCTAGATTGCTTTTCATGAGCGCTATATATTCTTCAGTATTTTTCGTCCTTCTATAAACTGAATAAAATTTTGAACAATGGTTGAGAATTTTTCCAGTTTGCATCTGAAAACATAGTACTTTCCAAGAATAATTACGTAGTTTAGCATGGAGTTAAAATCGGTAGGCTCATTATATCCTAATGATACTATTTGATAACTTAGACGTACATTTATATTATTTTGCTGTAAAAATAAAGAGCATTTATTCCAAAACAATTGGACTTCGAGACATTCCCAACAAATGTGTGTCAGTTTCGGCAAACATGTTACAGAATGAACATGTACTTGATTCGACATAACCACATTTGAGCAGGAATTGATTTGTTGGTACAATGTTTTTTAGAATTTATATTGAAATTCTCGTAATTTCGATTCGATTGTTGATCTAATTGATATCTCGTATCTTGTATGTGTTTTTCCAGTTAATGTTTTCAAAGATTTTATTCCATTTTGTTTCAGTTTTGTCTGTCTTGTTTTGTTGATCGTGCTCCAGACATGTGTTATATATAAATCTAGTGGGCTTTTTGCAAAGTTTAAGTCTGTTTTATAGTGTTTGTTGATCGTTATCTTCGTTTTCTACACTATATACAATGTACTCATGTTTCCAGTGAGTTTGTATACTCTTTACCAATGTAACATAATAAAATTATTTATACTCCGTCATGCCCACTGACTCCATTCATAAAGTGTACATTATTTCTCAGGATAGTTTTGTAAGGACTAACAAGAAATTGTCCGAGGCGAAGCCGAGGATAATTTGTTGTTCGTCCTTACAAAACTATCCTATAACGGTTGTAAGAGGACACTTTTGATAAAAAAAAACTAGTACTGTATCTATTACTTAAGACGATCTGCATGATATGGCTTTCATACTTTTCATATTTGACCACTTTATTAAAATGCACTTAAACTGTATACTTGCTTTTTGGACACCCTGAACATTAATTTTCTATATGTTAGCCATTCATACGTTGAATATGCGTACATGGTATCCAAAGGGAAAGTATACAGTTTTAATAAAGTCTTAACGTTTTGCTATCGCAAAGAAATTTAGTACATGGTTTAGTCAAAAGATGAACGTTTTATCTGGTATCAGTTTAAAACTTGTAACTTGGATATTTAAAAAATATTTTTTTTTCTAAAATTACCGTATTCTGTCCGTGGCGTCATTTTGACGTTATTCTCGACGTTTTCACAAAGTGCAAAAAATAAAGGGGGGGGGGGTGGTCACGCATTTTTTTCGACGAAATAGATTTTTAGCAACAAAAAACGTGACTTCGCTCGACATGTAATACGTAACTAAGCTCTAGTTTGGTAGTAGTCAACTAGTTAAAGAGGCATTCCCTATAACTAGCATATTTTTCCCTACTAGCACATTAAATGAGCTTAATATACACAGCGCTATCAATTATCATAATTTGTCAGAAGAAAGTGTGCGCAACATGAAACATGTCTCTAACATGTCAAAAATATATTCAAATGACAAATAATAATTTATCGCTTCCAGAAATTTATTATTATGTGGTCAAAGGGAAACAACTCGTGACAATTTTGGCTTGTTACGGAAATATATTTTAATTATATCTTGGTATTTGGTGGGAGGTTTTTTTTGAAGATTTTAGGTGTTTAAGCAATAATGATTCTCATTTAATGTATAATATTCCTGAATCGATTTAAACGATCAAAGTTATAGGGAAGGCCTCTTTAATGTCCAGAACCTTGGATTTGTGATTGTTTTTCTGGGGTATTTTACCAGAGATCTTCAACATAGAAAGGTAAATAGCTAGTGTAATATACATAGGAGATCAAACACAATCTTATCATATACCGAACATTCTCTATTGTCAGTCCCTTGATAAGTAATTTTCACTGATATTAATTTAATGCATTTTCTTTGTTCCTTTACTAAGAAAACCAACATCAAAACCCAACAATTTACTCCCACTAACGCCACTTCCATTTTGTATTTGATGATTCATTCATGGAATTTTCTTTGTTGTACCTTCTAGTGTTATCTTGATGGACTCTGGCAGGTTAATGGCTAGTCTGTCTAACATACCCTATGTTTAGGAAGACAACTCATCAGTCAACTCTTTTCTCATGAAATTATTTCCCTTTGCACCCTCAAACATAGGTAATCAAGCCCATAATAAAATCTAGCTAAAATTGAAAAATGTTATATATGCTATTTGTTTGATAAATATATAATCTAGTCGGGTGGCCACACTAGTTAATAATGGAAAATGTTGAAAGCACGCAGAGTAAACTATATAATTATACCGAATAGAATATTGGAGCCAGGGTACTTTTTTATCAAAGCACTTACGGAAATTGTAGACTTGCGTTCAAATTCAAATTCTTTAGCATTCATTGACAACTGAAACTAGGGGGTGAATATTGTGTGTAGGGGGTCATTACCTATATCTTTATTAGTATAGCAGCTCAAATTACCACACTTTGAAGTTGCAAAAGTTTCTAATATAAAAAAAAAATCAAATTTGATGGTAAGTTTAAGATTTTCGTAAGTACTTTGATAAAACAGTACCCTGGGTTGGTAAAGGTAGTTGTACAGTGATAACCTGATTCAGTTTCGGAAAAAGGAAATATTTGCATTAATGCTTTTTAAAATAGATAAAACAGAACTAATGCATACTGATCAAGTATACATGAAGACAAAACACACATGATCTAATTGGTATGTAAACTAGTCTGAAACAAGTCCGTATTTCAAAACGAAAACAACTGTGGATCTTATCGCTTTGATTTAAATTAATTGCACAGTCTTTTAATTAATTACAAGTATAATATTTTCCGATAAAACTGAAGGGCTTGATTCTTATAAAGTATGGATTGTTGATTATTTTCAATAAATAAATAATTATATCATGGTAGATTATGCATTTCGGTGTACGATCGAACGACAAAAATTGCATATAATTAAATAATTATCACGTGGTAGATTAATAATAAGATGTTTATCGAAGAGTTTTGCATGTGTCTAGGGTCGAATGAAAAATAAAAGCTTACACTAAACAAAGATAATCACAAAATTGACCAGTATAAGGTATGAACTCCGAAAGTGTTCTGTTTCTATTTGGCACTGGGATCGTTAGACTGAAACTAAGACTTTGATTTAAACTTGACAATTACCGTCATTTTGTTGTTATAAAATTTAGCCATGGGGAATTTTATCTGATCATTTGTTCTTACCCACAGAACTATACTAATTTATATCAAAATCGGTAAATTTATAACAACATTAGAATGAATTAAACACTTGGTAATATAAAGTACAAGTCTGAGTTTTAGACTTACAGCGTTGGTGGGTGAATAAGGCCCCTGGTGGTGGGACTGAAAACTAATGTAACGCTCGGACATAACTCAAATGCCGAGTTCTGTCAGAGCGTTACATTGGTTTTCAATTCCGTTAGAACCATGTTAAAACAACTCACAATAATTATCTGATGGAACTGCGAGAGAAGCCGTGTATCGGAATACATACTGCAAAGGGAGGAACAGTCTGGCCACCCGACTAGATAATTTATTTTATCAAACACATAGCATAACTGTTTAACATTTTAGCTAGATTTTATTCTGCGCTTGAGTATCTATGTTTCAGGGTGCAAAGGGAAATAATTTCATGAGAAAAGAGTAGATTGAGTTGTCTTTAAAAACATAGGGTATGTTAGATAGACTAAGGGAGATAGTACTCACCAGAAACAGCAGAGATAGCAAGGCGAAAATGGAACAGTGTACACATTCCGGGCTACAAGTACGCAGGTCATTGCATTGAATATGTTTATTATCGACGGCTTTGAAGCTTAAAATTAGTAAAATATCCCAAGACTATCTTTCACTTGTCATGCAAAATACGCGGGTTGAACAAGAATGTATTTTCTAGTAGTTTAAAACTATAAACGCATGGTCTACAACAACATCTAGCGACCCACTCCACCGTCAGACATAGAACCAACCATCCATCAATATTATAAATAATATGATATTTCAAACCAACCTAAACACATAACAAGTTGTACTGAGTCCAACAGAAAATCCAAACCAGCCACTAGCGAAAATAATAAACCGACGAGATCACAAGGAAAACAAGGTCACAAAGAGGTCATAAGGATATTGAGGATTGCCTGCAAGACTGACATAAGTGTAAGTATAAGCAGTTACGACAGTCTTGCAGGCAACACTCGATGTATGTATTTTACCCCGACAGTCTGCTGCATTGAGATCTGTCAGTGAAACAAGCCTGGTCAATTAACACCTGCGGACAAGAACGGTACACAAGGACGACCACACATACATCACAAGCAACACTCAGTACATGCCATTTTGATAGAAACGAAGACGCCTATGCAGGCTGAGCAACACATCCAATTAAATGCAAATATTGCAGAATGGCATACATGGAATGAACACAGTTTGATAAAAAAGCCACAGTATTTTTAATTTGTTTTTTAATGATAAAGTGAGCGGACAATACATGTACAATTATATCACTGACTGGTATCAAATATGAAACTAATATTCAGCAGTGCTTTACGTTTATTGTTGTATTTTATCTTGATATTGTTTCTTTTATGGAAGTTGGTTGTTCGGTGTCTTTATAAAATCTACAAATCCTACATTCACATAAACTGATGTTGGAAGCAGCTCATAAAACGTCGGACAGGGAATCAGTACTAAACCTAACCAGCCAAGCATAGAAAACATTAAAACACATACCACAAACATACGAAATCATAGATCAACGAAAATATTGAACTGTCCAAATAACCCTCCGGTCACCGTTTGGTATGTTATTACTATAATTAAATTTAATTCCTTACATCGACGTACATAAATTGTGTTTAATTTATTTAATTTGTTCCAAATCAAAATAGGAAAAAACAACGACAACAACAACAACAACAACATTGATTCAGCTTTTAAGCCATATTTTGGCTTCTTGCCTCCAAATAGAAACATAATTAAAGCTGATCGATTAACACTTCTCCGAAGATAGATACTATGTTATTTAAAACGCACACGAAATACCTGACATGTATTGTCAGTACCAAATGAGTAGGTCCTCAATGACCTGTCAGAAGTCAAAGCAACACGAGAGCAATCAATTTCAGGACACGGTAAGACAATGCAATTGGCAGGGAATCAACATCAGTTATCAGGAATCAATACGATTTATTGTACTGCAAACTACCTTTTTCATAGAATAACGACCGATTTTTAGATTAACATCTCGGTAAGTGCTATAGTAGGTAGATATCTACCTATATTGATCTTCACGCATCCATGTATTTGCTTCATTTATCAACATAATCTGTGTTTTGGTTTGTCAATACGAATTGTTTTACGTGTTAGCGTTATCATTTTAACACTATTAAGTTTTGTTTGTTTATTATATTAGTTCTACATAATATTGTGTCATACCGTCAATAAGGTTACTTGTTTCATTCGCACTTAATTATTGGTTTTTTGTTTTAATTCCATCTAGACATTTGTTTGAAACTCCAAACGTTGTAGGTGGCTGGCTTTCTACTACCACTTAAAATGTACACTTAATACCTTTTTTGTTATTCCATTCTGAAAATAGGTTGTCCTGCTTTTTTCGAAACGAGAACTTGGGCTGTCAATTATTTCATTTGGTTTAACGTGGACATGCTATTTGTGGTAGTGTTATGTTGTGCTGTTACTGTTTTCTGTGCGCGGCTGGTTAAGTTGAGTGCTGCCTTCCCTGTCCGATTTCCTCATATATGTTTAATACATATGCCAATGTGGTAAAATACTGGAATATTTTTTGTTTAATTTCCCGACGTAGAGTGATATTATTTTGTTGCATTTTCATAACAATGATGCCGATTACGACAGTTATGACTGATCACTGCGATCATACAAATGGTTTGGATAGTTTTGAAGATATTCTGGAATAAATTAATGATCAAAAGTATGTGCATTGTTTATCATTCATGTCTAGGTGTGAAGGGTGAAAGATCTTTCATTGGACAGAACGTTCGTAAATATCGCTAGCTTAGAATAAGAAGGTCGTAAGTACTACTTTTAATATGACTTTATAAGACTCATGCATATTTAAAATCAGCATTACAAGGAGATTTCATGAAAATCGGAACTTTTGATGTAAATCAAACTGAAGTTGAAAAAGCTTGTTTTTTACCATAAGTAAAGTTTAATTTTCGGACAGCTTTTTCTTGTTTTCTCAAAATATGGATTTTGTTCTTTCAACCGTCTCATTCTATTAAACCGGCGATATATCGGATTAACAAAGGTTGGTGTTCAGATGAAGTGCTTGTGTGTTTAAAATGAGTGACACCATCGTAACGTTATTCCTCTTGATATTGGTGTACGATCGAAACTTTGCATTTGACGTGCGTTACAAATACAATGTATCTGAGACTTGTTTATCGTTGGAATATAATTTTCGATATTTTACTAAAATCCATCCACAGAAATGTGTGAAAGCATGTGCAGTGAAACCGAAGTGCCGGGCTGTAAACTATCATAGGAAACATCATCTTTGTGAATTACTTAGCCAAGATTTCGGCGACGTCTCGGAACATGCACTACCCTGTGTGTTGATAAAGAAATCGGAAATGGTAGTAAGTTATTGTTTATACTTAACGTTTTCTAAGCTATAAGGTAACATAATTTCCCAAATGTAATAACCAGGCCACGATTTCCCGAAGCATCTCAAGTAGAATTGTCAGCTTCATTAAGATTTAACTTAAATCATAGTCAGAATTTGAGATTCATCCAAAGTTCTTGCTTGTGTTACTTTAATACACGCACTCTAAATAATGTTACGGGGTTGTGATGCCACATTCGTGGAAATTAAAAAAAAACAACATACATGACATAATTTGAGACGAGTCTTATCTCAGATGAAGATGCTTAGGTGGATAGGAACCAGTTGAAGCTTGAGAAAGTTACCGAAAGTAATAAGCCTTTTAGAATAGATATTGTCCGGAATATACAAGTTTGTGGGTTTTTAGCTAATTTACAAGAGGTTCACATACTGTTGACGTTGTCACTAATTCTATTGTGATTTAAATTATAACCGCTAATTTCAATGGTTAATGTAAAACATAAATGGAACGAAAACGTCGCAGATTTTTAAATACTATTATGTTCATTCTTTTAAGGTTGTAAGTCGTGGTTATGACTTTCTCATTCTTAGCCATCGAATTCTTGTAAAACTGATCACTAATTTGACGATTAACACATGATAAACGGTCATGTACTTTTAGGGAACTTTGCCTGCAGTCTGCGGCCAGTGCATCGAGGGACAGACGTGTAGCATTGACGAAACTGGAGAGAATGGAACATGTGAATCAAACGGTATATTAAACAATCCTTTCGTTTTGACCATCAGGTTTACAGTACCGGTCATGGGAGTAACTCATTAAAACACATAAGGAAATCTGACAGCGAAGACAGGACTGAACTTAAACAGTCGATCACTCAAAACAGTAAAAACACAACATAACACAACAACACGGAGCAATGCCCACAAAATAACATAAATGTAGGGAGTAATGCCCATACATCACCAAATAAAATAATTAAAAGCCCAAGTCACCATTGTAAAAGAGTGGGATGAACTAGTTTCAGCTATACAGTCAAAATAATCTTGTGTTTTTGTAAGTATTGGGCCACGTAATAGATACAGAACTAGTTTTTGATCAAAAGTGTCCTCTTACAAACGTTATGGGATAGTTTTGTAAGGACTAACAAGAAATTGTCCGAGGCGAAGCCGAGGATAATTTGTTGTTTGTCCTTACAAAACTATCCTATAATGCTTGTAAGAGGACACTTTTGATAAAAAAAATTGTACTTTATCTTACTTTTACTTCGGCAAAAAGAAAATGATCTCCAGAGAGACAATGATTAGCACAATCAATTCTGGCACAATTCAAGAGCAGAACACATATTGAATTTTAGAAAATATGACTCTATGTAACATAATAACCTTGGCCTAACACATCTGAGGTATTAACTGTCATATAGATTGAGTAAAAATCAAGAAACTATTAATACAACATATAAAAGCTAAGATTACACAAGCAATTATTTTCCACATTAATGGATTAAGGCTTGATGCACAAAGGTATAAAGCATATTATTTGTCTTCATTTGTTTTTTTTTTAAATCGACGATTGTCATTGTCATGGAATTATTTATAAAATTAATGTTTATTTTCCAACAGGATCATGTTAACCGATTCTTATATATATATCTAAAACTGCTCAGTTGGTGTTAAGACAGTGTGTTTTATTTTATAGATATTAAAAAAATGTTTGTATTATAATAGCGCCGTAATGAATTGACACATGTTCTAATTTAAACATTCATTTTCATAGGGCTACATAATTTGATGATTACTAACTACAATATAATGTTGTATTCGAGTGATTCTAAGTGGCATCGCGTGTGCTTTTGAAAACAAGTAGAAAGTTATAACTGCTTATGATCATTGTATAATAATAATAATTCAGGATTCTTGTCGGTTGCACAATTTATATTGATTTTTTTATACATTGTTTATAGGTTTGATGTATTCCTCCTGATAACCAATAACGTAAAATCATTCAATTTTGATGGATTTTGCTCTTAACTTTGTGGACAGCAATAATAAAGGATTAGCCATTGTCCTATTATTGTTGGGGTGTAGATAAATTGTGATTTTTGGTTTTAGCATTTAGTTCAACCAAGACTAAAAAATATAATATAAAAAATTAACGCTACATTTCTTTGTTTTGTTATTAAGTTTCACAAAAGACACTAATTAAAATGTAATGCTGCAAATTTGATCAGTTTACAGTAGCACAGTCATGTTAATCCCTCGTTGTGTGTTTTACCATGTTTAGTCCTCAGGCAATCAGCAGTGACATTTATTTAACTGTGTATGTGGTTATGCAAATCTGAAATAGTTTGAAGCTTAAATTGACCAATCATTTTCTGAGAAAATGTCTCACAAAAGTGTACATTTACAGAAATAATGTACACTTTATGAATACAGTCAGTGGGCATGGCGGAGTATAATGATTTGTATTCTACAATAATCATGAAATACATACTAACATTATTTGTAATCTATTTTTAGAATGTCAACCACTACATCTGACGAATGGACACGTGTTGGGTAACTTATATGTAGTCGGTTCACGTGTTGTATATGAGTGTGATTACGGTTATAGGAGGACAACAGAAGTAGGCTTCTCTGTTTGCCTACCCGACGGTAGATGGTCTGGTGATCCGGACTGCATACCAGGTAGTACTCGAATCAGACGCAATAGTTTTTCGCGGCGATAGTTTGACGACCAGAATTGTTTATTACCAAATATTTTTGTGACAGTCACACTGTATAGCATATATGTTTTGTAAATGGTCAAAGACATTGTATGAATGCCGATTTGCTAATAAACTTGATCTTAAACTTGTTAAAGCCGATTTACTAATAAATTTGAATTAGATCACACTATTTTAACTACTGGTACGTTACGGCTGGGTTAGAAGCTTATCATCCAAAACCTGATACCATCGCAATTGCAATTTATAAAAAAACCTTTTAATTTCAAATTGCCAAATCTAGTTTCTAAATATTTCGAACTCAAAACTGTATGTATTTGCTTAAATATATAAATGTATAATGTTAATTTAAGATTGTTATTTTTATATAACATTTGCATTGTTTTACCGCACATCGTCATTTTGATACGTTTAAAAAATTACCTGGTCGTCCCTTTTGCTATTACATGTACTTAAAGTAATTTGCATCGTCTTAACTCTTGTTTTCCTTTGATCTTTTTGTGCGATTTCTGTCGAGTGCTGCAGTCCTTGTCCGATTTGTAATTGTTCTGTGTTGCGAATATTTTACACTGAAATATAATAATGTGTTATCATGAACTTTTCGATGGCTTAGAATGAGTCGGTCGTTACTACTACTTACGACCTTATAAAACTCATACATATTTGAAATCTGCTTCACATGGCGCTTATTATGAGCCTATTTTCGTGAAAATCGAAATTTGTCATGTTGACCAAAAATTAGTTTTTTCATAGGCAAAGAGTAAATTACAGGCAGTTTTCTCTTGTTTTCTCTATATATCGATTTTGTAGTAACGACCTTCTCATTCTAAGCCATCGTTTTGTTATGTTTAGATCCCCTACCCTTAGAATTTTGTCCTGCTGTCGTACTAGATAATGGAATGACGTATCCTTTCGGGACGCTGAATGCCACATTTACCTTCGATGGTGAATGCAATAATATGGTTAAACAGTGCGATGGTAATGGAATCTGGGAGTCGATCCCAAATTGCCAACGATCTGGTAAATGTTTTTGATTTATTACTTTTTTATATTTTTTTTTTATGTTTTGAACTTTATGAGTATAGATGTCTGGAATGATAGCGATTGAGGTATCGTTGTCAAACGTGGTTGTTAATTGGCTCGTGGAAGGCTGGTGGTGACACCCTTTGGAATAAATAAAAGCTAATACGTTGCATAATTACTGGGTAATTTTCTTCTATCCATGCCGTGTATGCTTTTCAAAGCGTTTTGAATCATAACTTTTGCTTTCGACTGAGACAGTGTGCCATTCGGTTTTATCCTACTCTGTGTAATATACATAGGAGATCAAACAAAATCTTATCATATACTGAACATTCTCTTTTGTCAGTCCCTTGATAATAGGTCATTTTCACTGATATTAATTAAATGCATTTTCTTTGTTACTTTACTCAGAACAAACACATCGAAACCCAACAATTTACTCCAACTAACGCCACTTCCATTCGGTCTTTGATTATTCATCCATGGAATTTTCTTTGTTGTACCTTCTAGTGCTATCTTGATGGACTCGGGCAGGCAAATGGCTAGTCTGTCTAACATACCCTATGTTTAGAAAGACAACTCCCCAATCTACTCTTTTCTCATGAAAGTATTTCCCTTTGCACCCTCAAATTTAATCAAGCCCAAAATAAAATCTAGCGAAAATTGAAAAATTATATGCTATTTTATTGATAAAATATATTATGTAGTCGATTGGCCAGATTAGGTTTTATCCCTGCCTTGTTGGTTCATGACATCCAGCTGAGGGAAGCCAAATCTCTACTATATTATACTGTCATGCTAACTAGCTAATAGACTGGTTGATATTAAAGACTTAGTAATCTATGAACAGTGTTGATATACGCAATACTCTAGTTTACACATTTGTTGGTTTGGGCGCGTTGTTCAAAGACATTTCAGAAACAACGGACATTCGTACCAGGAATCTCTCAATCCGTAGCGTTATCCACTCCACTCGACCATTGTGCCACTCACGATATGTTACTAAACTGTTGACCATAATATCGCTGGCTTAGAGTGAGAAGGTCGTAACTACAAAATCGATATTTTCAGAAAACAAGAAAAAAAACTGTTGGAAAATTACCTTTTACTTATGGAAAAACAAGCTTTTTCGACTACAGTTTGGTCAACATGCCAGGTTCCGATTTGCATGAAAATATGCTCATAAGAAGCGCCTTATGATGCAGATTTTAAATATGTATAACTCTTATAAGGTTGTAAGTAGTAGTTACGACCTTCTCATTCTTAGCCATCGATATATCGTTTCAGTGATAGCTCTCTACTTGGGATGTTACCTTGACTGCAATGTTCGTCTCCTGGATTCAATAATAAAACCAGAAAATTTCACATCTCCAACCACAGAAAGGTGCATCACGATGTGTTCTGCTAAAGGATACAAATTTGCTTATACCGAGGTAGTGGGTTTGTGGATTCTTCTTTTCTTCTAAATAATAATAATAATAATAATAATAATAATACTGATAATAATAATAATAAAAACTTTAGTTAACGAGGAAACTTATTTGACAATAAACCAAATCAATTTCTCATAAGATCGTCAACAGTGAACTGTGAAAAAAAATAATTATGCAAAGTAAAGAATGATATTTGATATTTTGGCCCCCATGGTGTGTCCTAATTATGATTTGAAAATATTCGTCAAAGTGTGACTGTGAGATTATTTTAAAAGTGATCAAACTATTGTTGAAGCATACCATTTTGTAGACGTATTGTATTTACATAATTGGTGCTTGTTGTTTTCTACATGCCTCGTTCGCGCCCATGTCACTGGCTAAAAATGAGAAAGCCGTAAGTATAAAATCAACATTTTGAGAAAATCAAGACATAACTGTCGAACATTACTCTTTACTTACGGTGAAACAAGCTATTTCAACCACAGTTTGTTTAACATGACAAGTTTCGATTTGAATGAATGTAGGCCCATATGAAGCGCTTTTTGAATGTGATGCTGACTTTTTTATTCGTCTTATAAGATCGTAAGTAGAACTAACGACCTTTCATTCTAAGCCAGCGAGTGTACCATTTTACAGCGTTAAATGTGAACGTTATTCAAACCCCAACAACTATTTCGCTTTCAATCGTTAAATGCACAAACTATACAAAGTAGTATCAAGTATTTATTGATCTGTATTGTCGATTCAAAGGTGTCTGTCAAAACCGTCATAATGTTCCATTTCTGAATAGCATATTGCAGTTAGTATAACCACTGCGTTATAGGACCATCAGCTTTTTGATCATTTAAGTGTATTATTGGTGGTAGAATTTAATCCTGACACACCTTTAATAATCGACCGGGGTGAATGTTTGTTTACGCAGTTGTGACAGAGATCTTTGAATCAACTATACTTATTTGTAATGTTATGAAATTCCCCTTTTAAAGTGAGGCAAAATTCCTTCAATGGTCGTATTGTTCCTATCAAATAAGTATGCTTTCATCTCAGACAATTGAGGAACGCTGCATGTTGAATTTTATTCATTGTGTGAGCTCTGCACCTAATACGGCTTGCAAACAAGTGTATGTACACAAACCCGTGCAACCAATTCCGGTATAATTTGATAGAATATTGATATTGAATGTGAAGGATGGGCGGTTTACCATCTCATTCTATGGTAAGTGGTCCATGGTAAAAGCTTTTATCGATTACTTAATGTCAACTCTGAACGCTTCAAGAAAATATTAACAAACCGGACGCGGAAGGCAGCACTCCGAAAAGAAAGTGGTAACTCGTTACATTACAATTGAATGATTAAGCGAAACTTACCTGTAAGTTAAAGGTTGATCATAATTTCATCTAACACAAATCTCCCTTAGGGCTCACACAGATTACCGACGCGGCAGCAACTCACCAACTTGGTCATATTTTAGAACGATATATGGAAATATTTAAGAAGGGTCGAATTGTGTGAGCCCTAAGGGAGATTTGTGTTAGATGAAATTATGATCAACCTTCAACTTACAGGTAAGTTTCGCTTAATCATTCAATTTCATCCAGCTCATAATCTCCCTTATGGGCCCCACAGATTATTCAGAGCTGATTCCTGTATAAACATTGAAGAATGTCCACACAATAAAACAACAATAGAATGTTTATGACATATTCTATTTGCAAGTTACTCCATCATTACAATTATTATTTTGTTGTTCGGATGTCGATTTTTTTAAAAATAAAACAACCGATAAATCACTGGCTTAGAATATGAAGGTCGTAAAGTAAGTACTACCTATCTAAATACATGTAAATCTCAAACACAACCGGGTATTTTAGGCTTATATATGGTGTCATTGTGGAAACGAAGTGTTGCATTTTACACGAGTGGATGATGCGGAGTGCAATACTCCCTGTAATGGCAATGGGAATCAGATGTGTGGAGGTAATTGGCGTGCATCACTGTATGACCTAACAGTGCAAACAGGAGCATATGGCATAATACACAATGGTATGATGTTTTGATTTCATTTTAATGTTGGGCATTTACATAATTCTCGACCTGTACTAACACATCTTTCTGACTAACTAAACTAAAAGTAAGTAAAAAAAGGTATGTGAAAATTCGACAGGGAAGGCAGCACTCAACCCAACCAGCCGAGCACAGAGATCAGAAACACCACGACACAACTACCCTGAGCAATGCCCACAAAAACCCATGCAAAACGGCGACCAAATGAGACACAACAACCCCGGGGCGCGACCTAGTTTAAAATACTAAGGACAGTGACCTAACTTTATGCGACCTAAAGAGGCACAACTACGACTTGACCTAGTTAAACTAATGGGCAAGGTAGGAATGGGGTGGGAAATAATATTACAGATTCCTAGCAACTACATTGAGCAATACCCACACATAAGTCGAAGAATCAATTAATACTCCAAGTCCCCGTCGATAAAATGCAGGATGACCCACTTTCACAAAGAAATTATATAATAGCGCTTATTGCCGAATGAAACGCAGCTAATACTCGACCAAGTTCCCCAAGACCCCTCTACACGGACATGGTTGCTCGGACACGTTATGCAAAATATTTCCTCCTTTTTGTTCGATTTGTTCGCCATTTTGTTAAAAATAAGGTAAGTTACCAATTTTCTATGGCTCTTTTCGGCGGTTAGGCCGCTCAAGCCGTTCAAGCCGCTCAAGCACCCTTTGGCATTGAAACTTCCCCTGGTTATTGGGCTACATAATTATGGAAAACCTACACTCGTGTCTCCTTTGGGTGTTGCAGCTAACATCGATCTGCGGCGCCCAGGAATAGACACTTCCCTCGCTGGTACCATTTCACCATGGTGGAGTGGAGCATGTGGGTCTTGCTCAGAGAAATTAACCAGTGGTCCAGAGGGGATCGAACCCGGGACCTCTCAATCCCGAAGCGCGCGTCCTACCTCTAGGCCACTGCTCCCCATGTTGAAAATTGGTTACCGCTTGGCACCTGTTTGGGCACGTAAGCCACCAAAGTGAAGGACTGGGTATGTTCCATGTGCTTAGGCAGTATGTGTCACATATATGCAAAGGCTGGACCCTGGACGACTGTTGTCATAAAATTAAACCAAATCAAAAGTAAACAATTTATGATGGATTTTCTTGTTTGAGAGATAGTATAACTTTCATAGTAATATAACTTATTCATACTTTGTTCAAACAAGTTAGATACAGACGAAATGATAAAGAAAGTAATGCCCATAGTTACTTTCATATATAAGGTGTAGTTATTTAAATTTTATGGAAATTACTGACCTACATTTCGCCTGCTTATATTGAGAAGATCGTAAGTACGAAATCGATATTTTGAGAAAACAAGAAAAAAATGTCAGGAAATTACTACATGTATTTACTTTAAAGATGGAAAACAAGAAGTTTCAACATTATTTTAGTCAACATGACAAGTTCCGGTTTTCATGAAAATAGGCTAATAAGAAGCGAGTTGAGAAACTGATTTTAGATATGTACCAGTCTTAAATGTCGTAACTAATGCCAGTGATTTGTAGTATATGTGCTATATTTTCAGTGCGTCAATGCAACATAAATGGAACTATTTATACTTCGCTGCCAGGTACATCCCCATAGTTTTGGCAGTTACGTGTGGTATTGAAAACTGACTGATACAGTGCATTGACATTCAATGCCGGTGGTTCTTTCCTAAGTTCAAGACTTTTTGGTGAAAAGACTATTTATATGTTCATGTCTTAAGTGAATAATTGCTTCGACATGTTTCGGGTGACAGACCAAGAATAAGAACTTTACTAACACGATCAACAACAAATAATATTTGGCACTGATTTTACATTGGAGCATATTTTCACTAGAAATGGTAATATTTACCTCGGATAATGTGTAATGAGGGCCGAAAGGAACTGTAAGTGTTGTGGCTATGTTAAATGGATATGTGATTAAATACTTGTCACGTTCGGCCATATTTGTTTACTTTTTTGACCGCGCACATGAATACATAAAAATAGTGATTAGCCCCCCCCCCTCATTTGCATAGTTATGATATTATTGAGTAGTGTAATGTATAAATATTTTTTTCAAACCTGTAAAAGCTGTCTAAAAGTACTCTTTACGTAGGGTAAAATCACTTCATACTTCAGGCATATAATCTATAGTTTAGGTCGAACGTGGCCTTTCCGTTTTCATGTAACTTGGTTTATAAGATCCGAAATTTAATGCAGTTTATAAATTTGTATTGGATTGACCAGGGCGTCATATATACTTACGACCTTAATTTTCCAAAGCTATGAAAGTCGTACTTCCACCAGAGCAATATGGAGATGTTGATACAGGATAATTTTGCACAACAACACAACAATGAACAAAGACTCATCTTTTATTAATAATTTTATACGGAATCGTAGTTACTATCTTTTTTTTCAAAATGCTGAAATATCTTTGGTATTTTAGGAGCCAACTTACGAAGTAGTAAAACTCCTACATTATTTATCATGGACGCACATTACATTGAGTGTCCCTTAAATCGAACTGATTAAATCTTTCATCTTCATTATTTATTAATATTTTCTTTTTGAACCTTCCAAAACTTAATTTATTATTAAACATATCTCCAAGAACTGTACCACGTATAGGACAAAGCGATAATCGCAAAATCGGATTGGGAAAGGTTGTATTTTAAATTATTTATGATTCCATTTGTTGATATTATACTTGTATTATCCATCATAACATAAAATGGCGCCAAAGTCTGGAGTTCCCTCCCCTTGATGCTACGCTAATGCTGAACGAATTGGATGCTTGGAACCAGAATACTGGCGCCATCGCATTGTAGCTAGAAGAATTATACAGACCAAAACATCCATTATAGATGGGAGTTGAAGAAGCATTGGAATATCGATATAGTATACCATGTTAACACGTACATTTTATCAAGATAAACAAAGTTTCAAGGACACCGTGCAACTTTCTGCTGCAAACAAGACGTCTGTTATAAACCAAAATTGGTTTAAATGTAATACGTGGCTTATTTGGTTTTGCTAGTTTTTGTACTTATTTTGTATTTGTCAGTTTTGTTTAATTTATCGAGTGTATATTGTAGCACTCAATTTGAACAGTTACAGCTTTACGTCATAACTATTATACCATGGCAAAGAAAATGTACCACCCTCCTTTCCAACACTATTGTAACCTTTTTATACATTTTTCAATCTAAAATAAATAATACCGCATATATTGTTTGTTGTACATACATGTATTGCCGGGCGTATGTATTGTTTGGATATTTAGGGCATGTTGACAACATTGGTCTTCGAAAGTTCCCGCTGTCAACACAGAACCCCCTACACCACAAACCACTGTATGGACAAAGGCGGTTCTTCTCTGCGTCAGCACAGAACCCCACACACTTTGCCTGCCAT
This sequence comes from Spisula subtruncata, assembly GCA_963678985.1. Lineage (NCBI taxonomy): Eukaryota > Metazoa > Mollusca > Bivalvia > Venerida > Mactridae > Spisula > Spisula subtruncata. The sequence continues at coordinate 16,918,771 of OY787665.1, forward strand.
CCCAGTGTACCCGCCGTATTGATATAGACGGACCTTACACACGTCAACACAGTGAAACCTTACCGTCGTTGAAGAGTAATTATGCTGGTACAACGGTCCTACTTCCAAAGACTGAGTCGGAAATGAGACATGCGGAACCAGTCTAAGCACACGCCTAAGAAATTATATCACACAAATAACATTTTTAGCATCCCAAAATTTTCACTCATTCATAAGCTAAAAAACCCTGGGGTTGCTAAAACTGTTATTTTTGTGATATGATTTGTTAGGCCGTGGGTTTAAAATTAATTAACCCGAGTGATTCGGGGCTCAACTGAGACAAGTTTGAAACAGGTGGTTATTAAGGGTTGTTTTGTTTAAAGGGAGATGATAAGACAACTAATCAGTTATAAGTTAATGTTGGCTAATGTTCTTCCTTATAGTATATGTCGCAGAAAACGATTCAAACAGAATACCAAATGGCGAACTAAAGCGTCATACGATAGCTAATTCGTCCACTAGCAATAACGTCGCATCGTAAAGTATGTGTTACCGTTTACATTGTTGTAACCTCATATATCATCATATCGTCGGATACCTACAACCGGTGCCTCCACTATGTGCGTAGCGATTGGCGGAGGCAAGCCGGTGCCTTCACTATGTACGTAGCGATTGGCGGAGGCAAGCCGGTGCCTTCACTATGTACGTAGCGATTGGCGGAGGCAAGCCGGTGCCTCCACTATGTACGTAGCGATTGGCGGAGGTAAGCCGGTGCCTCCACTATGTACGTAGCGATTGGTGAAGACAAGCCGGTGCCTCCACTATGTACGTAGCGATTGGTGGAGACAAGCCGGTGCCTTCACTATGTACGTAGCGATTGGCGGAGGTAAGCCGATGCCTCCACTATGTACGTAGCGATTGGCGGAGGTAAGCCGATGCCTCCACTATGTACGTAGCGATTGGCGGAGTCAAGCCGATGCCTCCACTATGTACGTAGCGATTGGCGGAGTCAAGCCGATGCCTGCACTATGTACGTAGCGATTGGTGGAGTCAAGCCGATGCCTCCACTATGTACGTAGCGATTGGCGGAGGTAAGCCGATGCCTCCACTATGTACGTAGCGATTGGCGGAGGCACCGACTGTGTTTATCTGACGATGATATCCCCAATGTTGACCCAAGTGAACGTTTATTTATGCTTACCTTGTAATAACCAACTGGATAGAGAAAGTAGCAACGAACAGAAGCAGAAGTACACGGAAGAAACAAAGGAGAACAAACAAAAGAGACAATTTACCCAAAAAAAGGCTGTATGGAAAAATAAAAAAACTGGACAAGAGAACATAAGTGAACTACCTTCATGGGTCAATTTGTGTCGAAGTGTGCCATTGATAACTCTGCAGCTGCATGCATGTTTTATGGTTGTCAACAAAAAAGGAATGTCGTACTAAAATACAAACTAAAAGAGTGGGGAGCGGTGACCTAGAGGTAGAACGCGCGCTTCTGGACCGAGAGGTACCGGTTCAACACGCGTCTTGATTACTGGTTAATTTATCTGAGCAAGAATAACCCACATGCTCAAATTCATTCATCAAGGTGTAAATTGGTACATGTGAGGACAGTGTCTATTCCAGGGTTGGCTGCCAAACTAACAGGAGAGAAATAATCTCCACAGGAAGACTCGAATGTAGGTTTCATTAATAGTATGTAGCCAATTGCCCAGGAGTAGTTAAAATGTCAAAGGATGATTGAGCGGCTGAAAACAGTCCTCGGAAATTGGTAACTTTTTTATTTCATGCTGTATTTGTCCCCGCGATACTGTCAAGACAATCAAGCAATATCTAAATTAGTCCGGATTTGGTGCAAACACGACTCATTTAGATAAAACATTGCTGACCTTTATACTCTAGACTATATTATTATGCTATAATAGATTATAATTGAATGTCTTATACAGGTTAAATATTAGCGTAAAAATGGCGTACTTGAGGTAAATTTTAACTTTGAAATTACATGCAAAGTTGTATGACAATTTAAGTCATCATTTAATTGGTATTTGGAAAAACTTTTTAAGTGCTCAGGTTGTTACATAATGCTCAAAATTATTCGTGTTTCGATCATTAAGAAATAATCGAACGCACCCAGCCACTTGTATATACAAAGAGGAGACTTTTCGCTGAGTCGCAAGTGCAAATTCAATATTTTGAGAAAACAAGAATAGTACGAGGAGTACTCTCTACTGTCAATATCTTTCAACTTCATTTTGGTCAACGGGGTAAGTTCCGATTTTTTTGAAAGTGTGTTCATAAGAAGCGCCCTGTGATGCTTATTTTAAGTAGGTTGCAGTCTTATATTTCACGGTGTGAATCGTGTTACACGACTTCTCAGTTCCGTCTGAAAATTGCTCAGTTTTCCTATGGCTCTGACGGAACTGAAAACCGACATAACGCTCTGACGGAACTCAGGATACGTGACATTTGAGTTCCGTCCTAGCGTTACATCAGTTTCCAGTTCCGTCAGAGCTATATGAAATAAATAAACTTCATCATAAACTTCATCATATGAAATCAGAACAATTCTCTGACGGAACTGATAAGTCGGGTAACACGATTAATACCGTGTACTTACGACCTTTCCATTCTTAGCCAGCGATATGTGCCGTCATAAATTGAGTATTGAAATTATGTTGTAAATTTATTATTTCAGACTATCAGTCCTGTGTGTGACAATTCTATTTCTGATATGCCACATTCAAGCTGCCGAACAAATACAAGTGTTCTACGGTTGGGCTGGTGGTATGACCGGTGCAGTGACCATCCACTCCGACCACATAATACATGGATGGAAGATTCACCTTATGTTTGATTTCGAGTACCAAAGTATAACGGTAACAATTAAAGTTAAACATATACAGTGCCCGCCAAAAATAAGGATACAGTTGTAAAGGTTAACTTGGTTAGATTATTCAAAACCTGCTAAATGGATGGCCACAATTATTCTAGCTGCTAAAACTAATATATAATGAGAAAAAAGTAAAGATGAAAATGTTTAATTGTAATAACTTTGTGATCAAATAAGAGTTTTCCATCTTTATCTTTCAAGCGGGAAATGCTTTTTTGCACCTATGGTACTAACCAATGTGTTGTCTAAATACACTTAATGAACAAATTATTCCTGATCTACAAAAACATTATTGCATTGCTGTTCTGCAAATAGTGCTAAACTAACCAGGCGAGTGAATAAGGAAATAACATATGTATGATTACTTTTGGTGGGCACTGTAAGTAGCGAATTCACCATAAGAACTTGCACAAGTAATACATCAGTCGGTTGCATCCACGGCCTCCATCCACGGGGATGGTGGGGGAGTTTTCGGTTCTCAAAACCCCGTTCTTCTGCGGACAGCTGATGGTAAAATCTCCGGTATATAATTATTTCCTTAGTCCCTGACAACTAAATATTGTACACAGGGTATTGGTGAGGAGACAAAATCCCAACGATTCCCCGGCAGTGAGGGTGAAGCTATAAGGTAAAAACATAATCGTTTCCCCGGCTATCCAGTATCCACCACCAATCTCCGGGGTGGGGCGTGGCTGTAAATGACTGGTGCGTAATTATTCAATTTAGGTAGCTAAATGGGGGGGATATATTCTATAAAATATATTAATTAACGTACATAAACATGCATAACCTAGATCTGACACAAACTTTTTACAGCAAGTACTAGAAGTAATGATGCAATGTATCTTAGTGGACTTGATCAAAACAAAATTTCATTTCTATTACTTTGTGTATAGTTCTTACCCTGGAGGAGCCATCTTGGCGAAACGTTGTGATTTTAAATGAATACATTAAACGAGCACCCCATTGTTTGGTGACTATACGTATTGACATAATAGTTCTTTGTATCTTGTGTATGAATAGTGTTTGTATTTTCAGACAGCATTCGGAACAGCCACGCGTCTCAGCGCCCACGAGTGGACAATAGACAACACTTCTTGGGACTCTTATCTTAGTCCAGGAAGTCCAATAACGGTCACATTTGTTGCTACAATGGGAGACGGGGGTTTAGCCACTTCCAAACATGCTGGAACATACACGCTAGAAGGTGAGATTCCTTTGAGTCCTTAATCGAGGACTATGTAGATATCCTTTTAGTTTGTTTTTCTTTTGTTTGTTTTTTTTGCTATAGAAATTGTCTGATCTGTAAATGCTGTATTTCCATTCCATGTTATTCGTCTATTTTCTCTTCAGTATGATAAAAATATCTTTGTGTAGCTTTAAGGTAACTTCTGTCAATCAGAATGTATCTATGACATGACAAACGCGATACGAATGTTTACAAATATGTTAGCTGTGTGGGCAACAGATATGCGTATTATATATTTGTATTAAGCGAAACTGTCATTTAGTTAACAATTGACCCCTCTCTTGATAACCATGACATTGAAAATTGACAATGGTTCCAACACAAGAATGATCATCACTTTAACTCCTTCTCTACAAGCGCATTTAGCCGGAAGCTGTGACTCTCTATGTATAGGCTACCCCGAAACCTTGACCTGGTGATCACAGAATTACTCTTAGAATTTACAATAAACTCCGGAGAATATATCTTGACAACGTTTCCTTTGTTCATTTGTCAAGAACGTTTTATGTCGTTATAAAAATATGCATAATGTCGAGCATAGCCTTTATTTGCTTTACTCGTATTTCTACTGAAATGTGACAGACATATAATAAAATGGCGACCTTATGTTCCACAGTGGACATACTGGACAAAGATGATGGGTGGATAGGTAGGTATATACTATGAGTGCCTTCATCCGGATTTGAACTCAAGTCGTTAGATAAGATGGCAAGCGCACTAACCACTGGGCTACGGAGGCACAAAAAACAAGTCGTCATCTACGAGTAGCTATCCAGTCATACAAATACTTCTTTCTTTTTCTTTTAAACCTATTTATACGTATTCTCAAAACAGCTAACTAATTTTAATATTTTGTTACAGTAATTACCAAACCGCATTCGGTCACGGCCTTGCCATCTTCAACCAAGCGTTTGACAACAACCACATTTGCAACAACAACCGTACCATCATCTTCCACCAAACATGTCACAACAACACCTATTGTAAGCACCGTTAAGACAACGACACCACCACCTCTAACCAAACATGTCACACAAGCGCCATCTACGACTACAACCACCCAGATAACAGCCTTACCGCCCCCAACCAAACCGTTCACAACTATGGCAATGTTCACTGCAACTTCGGCTCCAGCACACGCGAAAACATTATAACTCCCCGTCAGCTATGTGAAATTAAACATGAACGCTACACTAGTTTGCGTTATACCTTTCATAGAAGTGTTTTCAGTCATACGGGTGGAACTCTCGTCGATTGGCAAGCACATTTTACTACCTACCATCCGGGTTTCCCTCGTTAGAATCTCGACCAGGCCACTGGAAATTTCTGAAACGATTTTGAGTGTTTATCATCAAACTAGACATATTGATAAACTGGTTGGAAACCCAAAGGTAGTCTCGCGAGAATCGGTGATACTCACTCGGAACTTTCAAGAAGCAATAGACCTATGTCTATTGAAAAAGAGCTAAGATATCGTGCTTGGATTTCTTGTATCACCAAACTTGCTCTTCCCAGTTTGTTGTCAATATACGTTCAGCGTTACATTGTCAATGCATTGTGAAAGTAATGTGACGACACCTTGATATCGGCGAGATTTAATTCTGTGATGTGTGTACCAAAACATGAAATGTCCTGAAAATTAAAAGTTATATTTTCCATTCCAGTAATATTGTTTAACGATTGAAACTTCAGTCGTACGATGCAGTTTTTCTGACCCGCAAGTCAGCTAAAATAGAGGTTTGTAAAGCACGTATGCCCCCCATGTCAGTCCAAAATGGTGGAGGTCACATCGACTTTAAGACCTCGAAATTCATACGTGTTAGCGACTGTTGCTGACCAACATCCATGTTAAGTTTGAATATCCTAGAGCAAAGCGTTCTTGAGTTATTGAAGGAAACCATTTGTTCTACCAGCAGACCGACAGACCGACCGACGTACTTGAACAAAGCAATAACCCCCTCATCAAAGATATAATAAAATTTACGATACAAATCGATTCAAGAAAGGTCAAGTTATGTCTAAATTCCGGATTTTAGTAAATGCGGATGGGTGTTTATACATATATACATGTATGAGTCGAAATCGCAATTGAGATAACAATTTTCCGAAAATTGAAATTTCTAAATTGTATTTCTACTCAGATACGAGTACACAGGACGGTTTTTCTTAACCGTGTTATCTTTGTCTCGCTGTACTTAAATATTTGACACAACTACAATGAATGAACAGCCATCATGATCAATGTATCGCTGGCTTAGAATGAGAAGGTCGTAAGTACCAAAATCAACATTTTGAGAAAACAAGAAAAACGTCTGATAATCACTCTTTACTTATGGTAAAACAAGCTTTTACAACTTTATTTTGGTCACCATGGCACGTTCCGATTTTCATGAAACTAGGCTCATAAGAATCGCCTTATGAAGCAGATTTAACATATGTACCAGTTTTATAAGGTCGTAAGTAGTCGTTACGGCATTCTCATTATAAGCCTGCGATATCTGCTTAAGGGTCCCTCGCTGTGAAAAATGATAAAACGTCTACCGTTATCCGTACTCAGTATCTCAGCCAGCACCGCGGTGTACTTTCCAAACCAGTCAAAGTTCGGACATCCTAATTAAAATAAGGTCTCAAACATGCATTGAATATTTCCCTTCGCTTTAAAAGTTTTACGAAAAAAAAATCCTTAGAATTGTTTAATGGACATTAACACAGGCGAACCCAAAAAGTTATTTTTAATTATATTATAAAGAAACTTAATATGTAACAGGATAAATATGTATAATTGATATGTTCACTGTATGTTCTATTTGATTAATGATTATATGTTGACGATTTAGGTCTAATCATGTAACTCATTGGATGGTCCCATTAGGTGATAACATTTTCAGAAAATACCCCTACCGCGTCATATATAGGTACGTTGCATTGACGACCATTTTAAACATTGTAAAACATTCACAGTGCGCAATCTCATCGTGCGTGTATTTGTATGTTATAGAATTTAGCTATGGATTTAACTATATTGGTAGTAATTGTTTCCGCGGGTAAGTTGTGTTAGTTACATTTTATTATTATTATTTTATATAATTCTGGCTCAGAATTAGAAGGTCGTAAGTACAAAATAAATAGTTTGAGAAAAGAAAAAACTAGAAAAAACTGTCTGAATTTAGACTCTTTACTTATAGAAAACCAAGCTTTGACAATTTCATTTGGTCAACATGACAAGTTCAGATTTTCGTGAAAATAGTCTCATAAGAAGCACCTAATGATGCAGATTTTAAATATTTATCAGTCTTATTAGGTCGTAGTAGTTACGACATTCTCATTCCAATCCAGCGATATATACGTACAATTTGTATACTAGTAATCAAATTTACTCGAATTGAATCCAACATCCTTGGGGTATCATCCTTTTTGTAAAGCTACAAAATTATAATCTAGGCATTTCTATCTTTTCGTTTTGAGGATTGTAAATTCTACAATAATTTAGCAGTCTTCAAGCGACAGTATTATTTATGTTATGTATACTTATGGGCCCTAACTAGTATATAAGCTCTATTCCCGGGCCGGGCAGTTAAGCATGTCTATGAGCATACGTGACAATGGTTATTGCTATATGCGGAGAAATTGGTAAACATTTCGCCGTAAATTGAACACTCCAAACCACGAACAATATATACATGGAGGCATTACTAACCGAGTTTATGATTTAAACAACTTATTGTGGCTTCTTATTTTGGTCTTGAAACTTACTTTAAGTATCCACTTTATGTATTTCTCATCTAAACATCATATTTTCATTTTTTATTTTTTATTTAATTATGTCGACCATATTTGTAAATTGATATTTCATTATGGTTTGTTTTTCCTTGTTTATTATGTAACAACGTTGTACGTATGTACCCGTCAATTGAAACCCCCGCCCCAACCCTGGGGAAGGTTAGGAAAAGTAGACTAGGGGAAAGTACCGGGTTTGTACATTTCCGATGTCCCGGTACAGATGTGTTAGTGCGGGATTTTTGTTTCACGCAAAAATATCGAAGAAATACTCACTGGTTTAGGGCGTGGGAAATTATAGGGTGTTTTACTTTCTGAATGGTCCGGGGGCAGGGGTTTAACCAGGGCTTTGATAAAGCCAAAGTAAAATTCCACGCCCTTCCCCGGGGCTGTGGCCTTGGTTTCAATTCACTGATACAGTAACCGGATAATTGATAATCAAAGCGCCGATGGCACTGGAAGAACAGGGATTGTTCCTGTCGTCAGAAAAATATTTTTCCAGTCACAAAGCATGTGAGGGCATATGCCACCCAACGCCATATTTATGTTCCAGCATCTAGTTAATACATTATTACCTCTACTGCCTATACTACTCGCTGTATTTAAACGTTGAGATCGGATGGTAACCTACCTTACGTAACAATACAGTCGCTGTCTCGATATATTTACCAAGCTTCCAGCAATAAAGTGCTAAGTTATCATGCAGCACTGTCTCGGCTAAATATTAGGCGATAAAGTCCGAAGTCATCCCGCGGAATGCGCAATTGGAGCTATTTTTAGCTCGTAATCATGTCTATATGGCGTACATTCAGGGTCAATTTAAGTTAGGGCAGCCCTAACCTGGTTAGGGCAGCCCTAACCTCAGCCCTAACCAGCCCTAACCTGGTTAGGGCAGCCCTAACTTCAGCCCTAACCAGGTTAGGGCAGCCCTAACCTCAGCCCTAACCAGGTTAGGGCAGCCCTAACTTCAGCCCCAACCAGGTTAGGGCAGCCCTAACTTCAGCCCTAACCAGGTTAGGGCAGCCCTAACTTAAGATGGTATTTTAGACCCTCTCCGTACGCGTGAAGTTATACCTGATTAGGGCTGCCCTAACCTGGTTAGGGCTGAAGTTAGGGCTGCCCTAACCAGGTTATATCTGATCTTATTAAAGACCCTAAATGTACGCCGCAGCATGATAGCAGCAGGAGATGCCTATCATTGTTTATCTAGGGTCATAAAACACAGCATCTGTTCAACAGGAGATCATTATCATTGTATATATCTAGGGTCATAAAACTGGTCAGAGACTCTACTGAATTCCAAACATAGTCTTATGTATGTATACAATAGAAAGTATCGGTTATATTATGCGTTTGTTTAATTTGTGTATTAAGATTATTGATAAGTTTATTAAATACGGGTTTTATTAGTTTTAATTGCGGAAAATGCGACAAAAATGTGTAAAAGGCATTTTACCCATGTATTGTTTACTTCACGGACACTATAGATCTACAACAAGCACTCGGGCGTAAATGTACTTTTAACTTTCGAGTAATCCAGGTTTTAGGGGTGTATTTACTAATAAATCATGCATTAAGATTTCACATATCAAGTAGAGCGCATAGCGCAGTCGGCTAAGCTACTGTAAATACGTGAACTTCCAAACTGAACGAACGAGTTCGAATCCCATTCCACTATGTATTTTTTAAATTTTGCTCGACAAACATTTTTCGTGCTTGTCTATTTACAAAGAGATGCATAATTATAAAAGTTTCAGTGCATAAAAGCACATAAAAATATATCATAGCTGGTACATAGATATAGCGAAGACGCGAAAGATCTCATCGAGAACGTACATAGGATTTGTATGGATGAGAAGAAAATAGGACTGACGTTTTCGCTTGTCAGTGTGTGAGAGGGGGTTGTAAGACTGACAAGAGCTAACATATAGACTGCATATAAGTCGTAACTTGTAATTCAATTGATACTTACACTGATTCTGACACACTGTATAATTGATAAAATGAATATTTGAAAAAAGAACAACGCAAACTATGAATGGAAAAATATAATGATAAGTGATCATAATCAGGTAATACAATGGATGCATATAGCATTAATGTAAGCATAAGTTTATTAAATAAAAAAAACTGTTCGTTAGTGGGTCTGAACTCACACTGGAAAGAACAAAATAGACGATTGGTAGCGATGTGCTTTGACCGCACAGACAACTGACAACATACACCCTTAGCTAATTCTGACGTTTCTACTGAAAATTTTTAAAATGGTGATTGCAGCGAAGCCAATGACACAATAAATACAATATCCAGACTAAATTAATGTAAAGGAAACAAAGCGTGTTTTATTAGTTATAAAACATAAAATTAATTAAATATTAAGAATTAAAATATAAACGTAAAACGATAAAAAAATATTGATATAGAAATTTAATTATTGTAAATGAGTATAGCAGAGGCCTCGAACCCACAGTCTATATAAAAGTATGTTTCTGACAAGAGAACAGTTTATCCACTAAGCCACGTTGCCAAGTACTAGTAAAGTGAGATTTTCTCAAATTTATCCGTATTTTTTCATAAAATAACGGTAAATATCGTTTCAACCTAGGTATATGGACTGGTCCAGGGGTCATATTTCGAAGGTCGTTGTAGATCTATAGATACACATTTAGTATTGATAAACCATGTTTTGTAGCCGTGACTAATTTATGCAGGCATGTTGATTTGCTCACAAATGGTAAGTATAGGGAACATATTAAGTCTTCATTAGAATCGGCAATGATTTAACCAATATTGCCACATTTTTTTGTGTGTGAAGTTAGCAGCCAGTTGCCAGTTGCCAGTTGCCAATTCAACTTTTTGAATCAGCAACTGGCAACTGTCAGCTAACTTCACAACCCAGCAGCCGATTCGTCGATTTCGAAAGTTGAATCGGCAACTGGCAACTGTCAGCCAGCTGACGATTCAAATTTCACTGTAGACTCGAATTGGCAACTGGCAACTATCAGCCAGCTGACGATTCAAATCTTTCGGGAAAATCGAATTGGCAACTGGCAACTGTCAGCCAGCTGACGATTCAAATTTCACTGTAGACTCGAATTGGCAACTGGCAACTGTCAGCCAGATGACGATTCAAATCTTTCGGGAAAATCGAATTGGCAACTGGCAACTGTCAGCCAGCTGACGATTCAAATTTCACTGTAAACTCGAATTGGCAACTGGCAACTGTCAGCCAGCTGACGATTCAAATCTTTCGGGAAAATCGAATTGGCAACTGGCAACTGTCAGCCAGCTGACGATTCAGATTTCACTGTAGACTCGAATTGGCAACTGGCAACTGTCAGCCAGCTGACGATTCAAATTTCACTGTAGACTCGAATTGGCAACTGGCAACTGTCAGCCAACTGACGATTCAAATCTTTCGGGAAAATCGAATTGGCAACTGGCAACTGTCAGCCAGCTGACGATTCAAATTTCACTGTAGACTCGAATTGGCAACTGGCAACTGTCAGCCAGCTGACGATTCAGATTTCACTGTAAAGTCGAATTGGCAACTGGCAAAATATTTTTTTGTGAAAAATCGAATTGGCAACTGGCAACTGTCAGCCAGCTGACAATTCGAAAAAAAAAATTTTCTTCAGAAAATCGAATTGGCAACTGGCAACTGTCAGCCAGCTGACAATTCGAAAAAAAAATGTTTTTTGTGAAAAATCGAATTGGCAACTGGCAACTGTCAGCTGGCAACTGTCAGCCAGCTGACAATTCGAAAAAAAAATTTCTTTCAGAAAATCGAATTGCCAACTGGCAACTGTCAGCCAGCTGACAATTCGAAAAAAAAATGTTTTTTGTGAAAAATCGAATTGGCAACTGGCAACTGTCAGCCAGCTGACAATTCGAAAAAAAATTTCTTTCAGAAAATCGAATTGGCAACTGGCAACTGTCAGCCAGCTGACAATTCGAAAAAAAAATATTTTTTTGTGAAAAATCGAATTGGCAACTGGCAACTGTCAGCCAGCTGACAATTCGAAAAAAAAATTTTTTTTATTTTTTTTAGAAAATCGAATTGGCAACTGGCAACTGTCAGCCAGCTGACAATTCGAAAAAAAATTTTTTTTTTAGAAAATCGAATTGGCAACTGGCAACTGTCAGCCAGCTGACAATTCGAAAAAAAATTTTTTTTTTAGAAAATCGAATTGGCAACTGGCAACTGTCAGCCAGCTGACAATTCGAAAAAAAATTATTTTTTTAGAAAATCGAATTGGCAACTGGCAACTGTCAGCCAGCTGACAATTCGAAAAAAAAAATTTTTTTGTGAAAAATCGAATTGGCAACTGGCAACTGTCAGCCAGCTGACAATTCGAAAAAAAATTTTTTTTGGTGAAAAATCGAATTGGCAACTGGCAACTGTCAGCCAGCTGACAATTCGAAAAAAAAAAATTTTTTGTGAAAAATCGAATTGGCAACTGGCAACTGTCAGCCAGCTGACAATTCGAAAAAAATATTTTTTTTGTGAAAAATCGAATTGGCAACTGGCAACTGTCAGCCAGCTGACAATTCGAAAAAAAAAATTTTTTTTGTGAAAAATCGAATTGGCAACTGGCAACTGTCAGCCAGCTGACAATTCGAATTTTTTTTAATTTTTTTTAGAAAATCGAATTGGCAACTGGCAACTGTCAGCCAGCTGACAATTCGAAAAAAATTTTTTTTTGGTGAAAAATCGAATTGGCAACTGGCAACTGTCAGCCAGCTGACGATTCGAAAAAAAAATTTTTTTTGTGAAAAATCGAATTGGCAACTGGCAACTGTCAGCCAGCTGACAATTCGAAAAAAAAATATTTTTTTTAGAAAAATCGAATTGGCAACTGGCAACTGTCAGCCAGCTGACAATTCGAAAAAAAATTTTTTTTGGTGAAAAATCGAATTGGCAACTGGCAACTGTCAGCCAGCTGACAATTCGAAAAAAAATTTTTTTTGGTGAAAAATCGAATTGGCAACTGGCAACTGTCAGCCAGCTGACAATTCGAAAAAAAATATTTTTTTGTGAAAAATCGAATTGGCAACTGGCAACTGTCAGCCAGCTGACAATTCGAAAAAAAATATTTTTTTGTGAAAAATCGAATTGGCAACTGGCAACTGTCAGCCAGCTGACAATTCGAAAAAAAATATTTTTTTGTGAAAAATCGAATTGGCAACTGGCAACTGTCAGCCAGCTGACAATTCGAAAAAAAAATTTTTTTTCAGAAAATCGAATTGGCAACTGGCAACTGTCAGCCAGCTGACAATTCGAAAAAAAAATTATTTTTTTTAGAAAATCGAATTGGCAACTGGCAACTGTCAGCCAGCTGACAATTCGAAAAAAAAATTTTTTTTGGTGAAAAATCGAATTGGCAACTGGCAACTGTCAGCCAGCTGACAATTCGAAAAAAAAAATTTTTTGTGAAAAATCGAATTGGCAACTGGCAACTGTCAGCCAGCTGACAATTCGAAAAAAAATATTTTTTTGTGAAAAATCGAATTGGCAACTGGCAACTGTCAGCCAGCTGACAATTCGAAAAAAAATTTTTTTTTCAGAAAATCGAATTGGCAACTGGCAACTGTCAGCCAGCTGACAATTCGAAAAAAAAATTATTTTTTTTAGAAAATCGAATTGGCAACTGGCAACTGTCAGCCAGCTGACAATTCGAAAAAAAATTTTTTTTGGTGAAAAATCGAATTGGCAACTGGCAACTGTCAGCCAGCTGACAATTCGAAAAAAAAAATTTTTTTCAGAAAATCGAATTGGCAACTGGCAACTGTCAGCCAGCTGACAATTCGAAAAAAAAATATTTTTTTGTGAAAAATCGAATTGGCAACTGGCAACTGTCAGCCAGCTGACAATTCGAAAAAAAATTTTTTTTTCAGAAAATCGAATTGGCAACTGGCAACTGTCAGCCAGCTGTCAATTCGAAATTTTTTTTTTTATTTTTTAGAAAATCGAATTGGCAACTGGCAACTGTCAGCCAGCTGACAATTCGAAAAAAAAAATTTTTTGTGAAAAATCGAATTGGCAACTGGCAACTGTCAGCCAGCTGACAATTCGAAAAAAAATATTTTTTTGTGAAAAATCGAATTGGCAACTGGCAACTGTCAGCCAGCTGACAATTCGAAAAAAAATTTTTTTTTCAGAAAATCGAATTGGCAACTGGCAACTGTCAGCCAGCTGACAATTCGAAAAAAAAATTATTTTTTTTAGAAAATCGAATTGGCAACTGGCAACTGTCAGCCAGCTGACAATTCGAAAAAAAATTTTTTTTGGTGAAAAATCGAATTGGCAACTGGCAACTGTCAGCCAGCTGACAATTCGAAAAAAAAAAATTTTTGTGAAAAATCGAATTGGCAACTGGCAACTGTCAGCCAGCTGACAATTCGAAAAAAAAATATTTTTTTTAGAAAATCGAATTGGCAACTGGCAACTGTCAGCCAGCTGACAATTCGAAAACAAATTTTTTTTGGTGAAAAATCGAATTGGCAACTGGCAACTGTCAGCCAGCTGACAATTCGAAAAAAAAAATTTTTTTCAGAAAATCGAATTGGCAACTGGCAACTGTCAGCCAGCTGACAATTCGAAAAAAAAATATTTTTTTGTGAAAAATCGAATTGGCAACTGGCAACTGTCAGCCAGCTGACAATTCGAAAAAAAATTTTTTTTTCAGAAAATCGAATTGGCAACTGGCAACTGTCAGCCAGCTGACAATTCGAAATTTTTTTTTTTATTTTTTAGAAAATCGAATTGGCAACTGGCAACTGTCAGCCAGCTGACAATTCGAAAAAAAAAATTTTTTGTGAAAAATCGAATTGGCAACTGGCAACTGTCAGCCAGCTGACAATTCGAAAAAAAATATTTTTTTGTGAAAAATCGAATTGGCAACTGGCAACTGTCAGCCAGCTGACAATTCGAAAAAAAATTTTTTTTTCAGAAAATCGAATTGGCAACTGGCAACTGTCAGCCAGCTGACAATTCGAAAAAAAAATTATTTTTTTTAGAAAATCGAATTGGCAACTGGCAACTGTCAGCCAGCTGACAATTCGAAAAAAAATTTTTTTTGGTGAAAAATCGAATTGGCAACTGGCAACTGTCAGCCAGCTGACAATTCGAAAAAAAAAAAATTTTGTGAAAAATCGAATTGGCAACTGGCAACTGTCAGCCAGCTGACAATTCGAAAAAAAAATATTTTTTTTAGAAAATCGAATTGGCAACTGGCAACTGTCAGCCAGCTGACAATTCGAAAACAAATTTTTTTGGGTGAAAAATCGAATTGGCAACTGGCAACTGTCAGCCAGCTGACAATTTGAAAAAAAATTTTTTTGTGAAAAATCGAATTGGCAACTGGCAACTGTCAGCCAGCTGACAATTCGAAAAAAAATATTTTTTTGTGAAAAATCGAATTGGCAACTGGCAACTGTCAGCCAGCTGACAATTCGAAAAAAAATAGTGAAAAATCGAATTGGCAACTGGCAACTGTCAGCCAGCTGACAATTCGAAAAAAAATATTTTTTTGTGAAAAATCGAATTGGCAACTGGCAACTGTCAGCCAGCTGACAATTCGAAAAAAAAATATTTTTTTGTGAAAAATCGAATTGGCAACTGGCAAATGTCAGCCAGCTGACAATTCGAAAAAAAATTTTTTTTGTGAAAAATCGAATTGGCAACTGGCAACTGTCAGCTAGCTGACAATTCGAAAAAAAAATTTTTTTGTGAAAAATCGAATTGGCAACTGGCAACTGTCAGCCAGCTGACAATTCGAAAAAAAAATATTTTTTTGTGAAAAATCGAATTGGCAACTGGCAAATGTCAGCCAGCTGACAATTGGAAAAAAAAATTTTTTTGTGAAAAATCGAATTGGCAACTGGCAACTGTCAGCTAGCTGACAATTCGAAAAAAAAAATTTTTTGTGAAAAATCGAATTGGCAACTGGCAACTGTCAGCCAGCTGACAATTCGAAAAAAAAATATTTTTTTTAGAAAATCGAATTGGCAACTGGCAACTGTCAGCCAGCTGACAATTCGAAAAAAAATTTTTTTTGTGAAAAATCGAATTGGCAACTGGCAACTGTCAGCCAGCTGACAATTCGAAAAAGAATATTTTTCGTGAAAATCGAATTGGCAACTGGCAACTGTCAGCCAGCTGACAATTCGAAAAAACATTTTTTTTTTCAGAAAATCGAATTGGCAAATGGCAACTGTCAGCCAGCTGACAATTCGAAAAAAAAATTGTGAAAAATCAAATTGGCAACTGGCAACTGCCAGCCAGCTGACAATTCAAATGTTTCTGTAGAATCGAATTGGCAACTGGCTACTGGCGGCCAGCATCCGATTCAAATTTTACTCCAAACTCGAATTGGCAACTGGCAATTCGAATATACTCCCAGCTACTTTGGTCTAGAAAAAGCTCCAGTGAAGCTACCTATGATCTCCCTGGTCTCAGCATAATAGGTCATTATAAGCAACACCATGTAATTCATACCAATAAACTGACTCATTAAAAGTGTGCAGGGGCGTAGCTGGGCATACGCAAATACGCAAGATACGTACGCAGTTGGAATAACTGACAAAATTAAAGTGATGTAAAAAGAAATAAATAGCAATGCCTAGCCCGGGTGAGGCATGTTTAACATGTGATGATATGTGATTTATATAGACAACTCTATCTGCCTGTGTTCGAACAATCGACTCCCTTTCAATGCAAACGCTCAAATCACCCGACCATAGGCGAGGTATAGATAATCAACAAGTGCGGTTTCAGTGCATGAGCCTGTCGGGTATGTACACTTTCTATCACATGGACTGATCACTAGGTACATGGGAATATTCATGATAGGCCTACATTTTCGCTATCTCCAGTACCGGGTAGCTTCAAGCATGTCATTTAAACATAAATCAGCGGGAATCATTTCTTTTATACAGCAATGATACATGCCGGAGTCGGAGAAACACACATGAAAGCGCTCTCGTGTCTACAATGGGATTGCCTACAATATCATACATATAATTATATATTAGTACAAATTAAAATTCTATGACCATATAGAGCAAGGACATGTATTAAACAATTACCTAAAACCGATACAAACGCATCCATAGTTATACGCAGTGCAACCTATGCATATTTAGCAACTCTAGTATGAGCATTATCATATATTGCAGAAGTTGTCTCTCACTATAATATATCTCTTACCTACATACAGCAACAGTATCTGAATGACCAACAATATGTGTGTTTCCGATTAGTTGTCGTCCGAGAGGTGTTACTGTATATAATATAATGAGCTAGTACAAACTTTATCTTGTAATTATTTCTATAATGCAACAGCTACGTGATAACATACGAGGGTAATTCAATATATAATGCAAACTATCATATAAATTCTAAAACTTTGATACAATATTTATCTTTTAAATAATGTCATAATCGTCCAAAGTACCTTTCCTTGAGTTCAATGACCAACGTTCATCCTTTCGGTCATTATTTTATTCCCGTTGCTAGGCAACTACGTACATACACTCATAACTGCACGGACACGGTCTAGTCAGCCTAATGTGAAGTGGCATGTCGAATTCCCAGGTAATCGTTGTATCATTTTCGACCGGTAATATGGTATCTACATAACACATATCACTACAAGTTTGCGTATAAAGTTTTTTCCTTCTATATTTAAGCCCTAAATTAAGCTTGCGATGAGTTCGGTGCGACGTTCGAACGGCTCTGACGTCAAAAATATACGACATTCAGTGAGCGGAACCCGGTAACATGTGTACTCTGTTCTGGAATTTCAAATTAAATTAGCCAAAACTACTGCCAAGTCCCTGGGCTATCTCTACGTATGTTGATATTTTGTCTAGTTTCAATTGTTTTCTCAATGTTTCGATAAGACATGGGGGCCATTGCACACATTTTCAGTTTCACACACTAGTAGCCCTTAACTCTATATTTGTCGTTTGTATTTTCATTCAACTGTAGCGCCATTTTAGGATAATTATTGTAGCTGACATTTTGAAACATGTCTCTTGTAAGGTAGTAAAATATCAATTGAGTTTTTGTTGCATGATCACTTGATTAAATGTTTACTACTTTTTAGATGTGACGTTACCGCGTCCATGACGTTCCGAGTTATATCGAATGAGGTCGTGCGCTGGTGCCGCCATCGACGTCAGGTGTCCTTAAAATGTTCTATCAAATAGAAATTGTCCTATATTATAATCATGCAAAGTTTCATTTTATTATCTTGACTGGATTTAGAGATAATTGTTAGTTTGCATTATATATTGAATGACCCTCGTAGATAGATAGCTAGCTTTTATTCAGAAAAGGTCGTTAGCCTATCATTCTACAAACATATATACATATATAAACATGTCATAGAATCCATCATTGTGTATGCTATGGAATCTGGTTAGTGTCATATGAATTATCGTGCCTCGCATCAAGAGGGCGAGGGGCGAGAATTGCGCGACACGAGGCGACACGAGGCGACACGCGAAAATCGGGCGACACACGAAGCCAGGCGCGATATTCAAACACGAGATCTCGCTCTGTCGCAGTATCAAAACCACGCTATTTCGCGGTAAAATATCGTGTCTCGCTTGGTGTGTCGCGCGATTTTCGCACGTTGCTTCGTGTTTCGCACGATATCACATCGCGAGCACTGAGTCACATATTCAATCACAAGAATGGACAGGTCTGCATCCTATCAAGATTCGGTACTATTCATACACTTAGCGACCATCTATGATGTGGTAACAAGGCAAAACGGACGAGCGCGTACAAAAACGACAACAACACACAATCTACCAGGCTCCCATTTGGATGACACTAAGGAATGCCCGGATAGACACTTTAGAGCAACGGAATAACTCGGACGAGAGACACGGATAATCTCTGATCAACACAGTATGTACCTGCGTATTCCGTGTAGCCACCATGAAGGGCTTGGTAGAAGGGAAATCCCGCCGATAAACAGCCTTCAGAGGCTCGCTCGTTAGACGCTCGATGACAGTTTTTGTTCAAAGGCAAGCTAGCCGGTTGAGTTTGGTGTTATATGAACGAGCACGGAAAGAGCTTTCCAACGCACCCAAACTTGTAGGGATCGGAAATCATATGAAAAAGTTTTCCCCGGTGTGAAAATTTGGACGGCTTGGTAGAAGGGAAATCACGCCGAAAAGCCGCCTGCAAAGCTCGGTCGGTAGACGCGCTGTGGCATTTTTTCATAAAGCAAGCTAGCCAGTTGAGTTTAGTGTTCAATGAACGAGCATGGAAAGAGCTTTCTAACGCACCCAAACTCGGCCGATTCGGAGATCATGGGAAAAAGTTTTCCCCGAGGTGAAATTTTGAAGGGCTTGGTAGAAGGGAAATCCCGCCGATAAACAGCCTTCAGAGGCTCGCTCGTTAGACGCTCGATGACAGTTTTTGTTCAAAGGCAAGCTAGCCGGTTGGGTTTGGCGTTATATGAACGGGCACGGAAAGAGCTTTCCAACGCACCCAAACTTGTAGGGATCGGAAATCATGTGAAAAAGTTTTCCCCGGTGTGAAAATTTGGACGGCTTGGTAGAAGGGAAATCACGCCGAAAAGCCGCCTGCAAAGCTCGGTCGGTAGACGCCCTGTGGCATTTTTTCATAAAGCAAGCTAGCCAGTTGAGTTTAGTGTTCAATGAACGAGCATGGAAAGAGCTTTCTAACGCATCCAAACTCGGCCGATTCGGAGCTCATGGGAAAAAGTTTTCCCCGAGGTGAAATTTTGAAGGGCTTGGTAGAAGGGAAATCCCGCCGATAAACAGCCTTCAGAGGCTCGCTCGTTAGACGCTCGATGACAGTTTTTGTTCAAAGGCAAGCTAGCCGGTTGGGTTTGGTGTTATATGAACGAGTACGGAAAGAGCTTTCCAACGCACCCAAACTTGTAGGGATCGGAAATCATGAGAAAAAGTTTTCCCCGGTGTGAAAATTTGGACGGCTTGGTAGAAGGGAAATCACGCCGAAAAGCCGCCTTCAAAGCTCGGTCGGTAGACGCGCTGTGGCATTTTTTCATAAAGCAAGCTAGCCAGTTGAGTTTAGTGTTCAATGAACGAGCATGGAAAGAGCTTTCTAACGTACCCAAACTCGGCCGATTCGGAGCTCATCGGAAGACGTTTTCCCCGATGTGAAATTTTGAAGGACTTGGTAGAAGGGAAATCCCGCCGATAAACATCCTTCAGAGGCTCGCTCGTTAGACGCTCGATGACAGTTTTTGTTCAAAGGCAACCTAGCCGGTTGAGTTTGGTGTTATATGAACGAGCACGGAAAGAGCTTTCTAACGCACCCAAACTTGTAGGGATCGGAATGTATGTGAAAAAGTTTTCCCCGGTGTGAAAATTTGGACGGCTTGGCAGAAGGGAAATCACGCCGAAAAGCCGCCTGCAAAGCTCGGTCGATAGACGCGATGTGGCATTTTTTTCAAAAAGCAAGCTAGTCAGTTGCGTTTAGTGTTCAATAAATGAGCATGGAAAGAGCTTTCGAACGCACCCAAACTTGGCCGGTTCGGAGCTCATAGGAAGAAGTTTTCCCCGAGGTGAAAGTTTGAAGGGCTCGGTAGAAGGGAAATCCTGCCGATAAACAACCTTCAGAAGATCGGCCGTTAGACGCTGGATGACAGTTTTTGTTCAAAGGCAAGCTAGCCGGTTGGGTTTGGTGTTAAATGAACAAGCACGAAAAGAGCTTCCTAACGCACCAAAACTTGCCAGTATCGGAGCTCATGGGAAAAAGTTTTCCCCGGGGTGAAATTTTGAAGGGCTTGGTAGAAGGGAAATCCCGCCGATAAAGCCGCCTACTGAAAATCGACACTTTCAAACTTCACACATCCTCTTTATGATGGTATAATTTCATTTTAATTCTTCGTTTTTATTATTAATGTCAAGGCTTTTAAAGGGTCTGTAAACTGGTCCGTGACGGCATTTCCAAATGCCTCGGCCATATTCACTTCCTCTACTCGACCGTCCCTCCACTGTCACTCACTGAGATAATTTTAATATCATTTCGTCCGTGCGTTTGAGTGGGTATCCAACCTAACTAGAAAATGGTATTCGCAACGGTAAGTGTCGCTGGAGTTGACTCGACGGAGTGGGGTTTCTCGAGTGGGCGAAACGGTCACTTGACAGTGACTCCAGCTACTCTCAAGTAAGGTTATGTGAATACCGATTTAGCGCACGAACGTTGGACTATAAGTTATTGTATTTTCAAAATAAATAAACCAACGAACCCTTTTGAAAGAATGTTTTGAAACCATCAATGCAGATTTTGTAAAATACATTTTGTAATCCTAAAGTATATTTGTGAACAAATAAAGTTAAGTTGCAGTACAGTCTGAAATACGTGGAATTTAAATATAGTAGTTTCACTGCGATGTTAATAAATTGCATGCTGCATTGTATTCGTGTAAATAATACATGTATAAGGAACATGAATACGGAAATGCATGTATATTTATATATTGATTTTAATAATTGCTTTTTAATCCCGTGAATATAACTGAAATAGTTTTATTAAAATAAAAACGTGGTCATCTGTAACACAAACATGTATGTTATTTACTATGCTGCAATAACTAATGTGCAAGAATGTCGCCTGGATATCCTAGTGGTAGATTGCTCGCGTGTGTGGGTACGGGTTCGATCTCATGTCACGCCATACCAAAGATTAGATATAAATGGTAATAAATATTGCACATACAAGACGTTCAGTATAATAGGCAAAAACTTGGAATTCTTCTATTTTTTGTTAATCGATACAATTTTGACGATATCAGGAATTGTGTGTCGAGAATGATTGAAATGAATTGTAAAAAATTGCCTCGCAATCAACTTAAAATAAATTAGTACATGCATAATCTATATGCACACTTGGTATGTATTTAATTATTTTATACACCATGGTCGCTCTCAAAATGATATTCTAGGAAGTATGGCGTTCAAGTGACCTGTCTTTCCTGCGTTGTATCTGTAGTAAGTTGCTCACAAAATGACACAGGACAGTGAGCTGCTGATAAAAAACAGTAACCGAGCTCATATGATTTCTAAATTATTAATCTGAAACTACCTGCCCAGCGGTCTGTGGAATTCATATTGATATGATACTATTGAGCCTGCTTCCACAACAATACTGGATTATGTCACGGTATCATTTAAAACTCGTGTGCATTGTCATACATTTAATTTAATGTTTATTTTATTATTGTCAAGATAATTAGCATGCGTTTAATTAACGCTACATATTATTACATCTAAGTTTAAACTTATTTTACTATCTTATGATCATTATTATTAGTGTGTATTCAAACTAAGGTCTTATTTTTTGGAGTTCAAATAATTGAAATCAAAATTAAAATTTGACTTTGTTAATATCATGCAAATGCACCGAATCCCCCAAAACCGATTTAATAATTAAACATGTATTGTTTACACTATCTTACTATCTTACCATATATTATAACGGCCACCCACTCGAGAAAGTGGAGGTCGATCTACCAAATCTCCACTCGACCGTCACTACGGCTACACTTGAGGCTCCCTTAGGTTAGGGTGAGTCAAGTTGGAGTGGAGGAACGACATGTGATAACGGCCAAAAGAAAGCTGATGCCTTTAACTCGGATCATAACCAGACGTGAGTATTTTTCGGGAAGATGCGTACACACAGTAAGTTTTGATGTATACATCTTGACCTATAAGTCAAGATGTTATTTGTAGTAAGGTGAAGTACGCCTCTGTCGTGCATTTTCTCAAGATGTACGCCTTCGTTGTTACCTAGTGGCAAAGCGTACATCCTCGACTTATACATCAAAACTTACTGTGTGTATAGCTTGGCTATTTTGACATGAGCCTGACCTTTATGCAAGAATATATTACAAGGTTCTTACTTTGAATATATCAATTTCCGCAAGCAAATCGTGCGATATCGGTATTTCAAATTTGTGTTTGTATTAAATCTCGAGCGTCTTCATGATACTCACCGATCATGAAAACATACAATCAGTGTCGACTGTTAAATTATGCTAATCAAAAGATCAGGCTTGTGTCAAATTGGCCAAGCTATAAGCACCTTAAGGTCACTACGAACTTTTGAAAACGTAGGTTTGAAATACGGAGGATATGAGTACGCCCTGATCGTGAGTGATTGAGTTCATTGTAGGTTGCGCACATTACAAGTGAGTTTTACGTGTTTATAAAGTTCCAACAGCCTACGATCTCCGTGCTATGGCCAGGTTATCTATTTGTACAAACTGCTCCCATGCGTTGTCCTTACGAATTAAGGTGGCAGAAAAAGGCTCGCAAATGCGGGAATGAATAGGTTGGCCGAACGCTGGCCAAATGCTACAAACGTTATGACTCGGATTCACGTAGTTACACGTCCGTTGGGTTGTGACTGTCGCTTATATTTCCAAACAAAGAATTGATATTCCTTCAATTACAGTACTTTCAAAGTCAATTGAGAATCGTTGGTCAACATCGAGTCGTCTGTCAGGTAAACTTTGTTTATCTAGCTTTAGCTGGGTATACATCATGTATCTGAGTTAACGGTAATTCCCGCTATTCTTTCGAATGGGATAGTTCCCTCATTAGTATTATTTATTGAATCGACCACAAGTGGTAGAGGAACAAATGCCAGTTTAGGCCTCTATTTTTGGAGTTACCCTACCATTCAATACGGTACTTTTAGGAATTTGATTAATTTATTTTTAGTTTTTAGTGCCATTCTCAAGCCTTTTTTGCGAACTTGTAGAATTGGCAATCTTGCTAATGTTTGGGTTTATAATAATCACAACATTTATTAATCACGGGTGGTCAAATAGTAAGAATACATGTAATAATTGAAAATTCGCAATATATACAATCGGGTATAAACATATACTTTTTCTAGGGTCGAATCTGCATACACATCCGCACAATATTGAAAACAAGCTATTATTCGGACAAGAGAAATAAAGTTACAACAAGCCTCAAAATCATGCTAGTTGTTGAGTTTCCTATTTATCTGATATAACAGTGAACTTTTAATTGTCAGCTGAGGTCAGTTGCCAATTCGATTCTACGGAAAAAATTGAATTGTCAGCTGGCTGACTGACAGCTGCCAGTTGCCAATTCGATTTTTCACTATTTTTTTTTTCGAATTGTCAGCTGGCTGACAGTTGCCAGTTGCCAATTCGATTTTTCACAAAAACTTTTTTTTTCGAATTTTCAGCTGGCTGACATTTGCCAGTTGCCAATTCGATTTTTCACAAAAAAATTATTTTTTTCGAATTGTCAGCTGGCTGACAGTTGCCAGTTGCCAATTCGATTTTTCACCAAAAAAAATTTTTTTTTCGAATTGTCAGCTGGCTGACAGTTGCCAGTTGCCAATTCGATTTTTCACAAAAAAATATTTTTTTTCGAATTGTCAGCTGGCTGACAGTTGCCAGTTGCCAATTCGATTTTCTAAAAAATAAAAAAAAAAATTTCGAATTGTCAGCTGGCTGACAGTTGCCAGTTGCCAATTCGATTTTCTGAAAAAAAATTTTTTTTTCGAATTGTCAGCTGGCTGACAGTTGCCAGTTGCCAATTCGATTTTTCACAAAAAAATATTTTTTTTTCGAATTGTCAGCTGGCTGACAGTTGCCAGTTGCCAATTCGATTTTCTGAAAAAAAATTTTTTTTTCGAATTGTCAGCTGGCTGACAGTTGCCAGTTGCCAATTCGATTTTTCACAAAAAAAATTTTTTTCGAATTGTCAGCTGGCTGACAGTTGCCAGTTGCCATTTCGATTTTCTGAAAAAAATTTTTTTTTTCGAATTGTCAGCTGGCTGACAGTTGCCAGTTGCCAATTCGATTTTTCACAAAAAAATTTTTTTTTTTCGAATTGTCAGCTGGCTGACAGTTGCCAGTTGCCAATTCGATTTTCTGAAAAAAAATTTTTTTTTCGAACTGTCAGCTGGCTGACAGTTGCCAGTTGCCAATTCGATTTTTCACAAAAAAATTTTTTTCGAATTGTCAGCTGGCTGACAGTTGCCAGTTGCCAAATCGATTTTCTAAAAAAAATATTTTTTTTTCGAATTGTCAGCTGGCTGACAGTTGCCAGTTGCCAATTCGATTTTTCACAAAAAAATATTTTTTTCGAATTGTCAGCTGGCTGACAGTTGCCAGTTGCCAATTCGATTTTTCACCAAAAAAATTTTTTTTTCGAATTGTCAGCTGGCTGACATTTGCCAGTTGCCAATTCGATTTTTCACAAAAAATTATTTTTTTCGAATTGTCAGCTGGCTGACAGTTGCCAGTTGCCAATTCGATTTTTCACCAAAAAAAATTTTTTTTCGAATTGTCAGCTGGCTGACAGTTGCCAGTTGCCAATTCGATTTTCTAAAAAAAATATTTTTTTTTCGAATTGTCAGCTGGCTGACAGTTGCCAGTTGCCAATTCGATTTTTCACCAAAAAAAATTTTTTTTCGAATTGTCAGCTGGCTGACAGTTGCCAGTTGCCAATTCGATTTTCTAAAAAAATAATTTTTTTTTCGAATTGTCAGCTGGCTGACAGTTGCCAGTTGCCAATTCGATTTTTCACAAAAAAATATTTTTTTTCGAATTGTCAGCTGGCTGACAGTTGCCAGTTGCCAATTCGATTTTTCACAAAAAAATATTTTTTTTCGAATTGTCAGCTGGCTGACAGTTGCCAGTTGCCAATTCGATTTTCTAAAAAAAAAATTTTTTTTTCGAATTGTCAGCTTGCTGACAGTTGCCAATTGCCAATTCGATTTTCTAAAAAAAAAAAATTTTTTTCGAATTGTCAGCTGGCTGACAGTTGCCAGTTGCCAATTCGATTTTTCACAAAAAAATATTTTTTTCGATTTGTCAGCTGGCTGACAGTTGCCAGTTGCCAATTCGATTTTCTAAAAAAAAAATAAAAAAAATTCGAATTGTCAGCTGGCTGACAGTTGCCAGTTGCCAATTCGATTTTTCACCAAAAAATATTTTTTTTCGAATTGTCAGCTGGCTGACAGTTGCCAGTTGCCAATTCGATTTTTCACCAAAAAATATTTTTTTTCGAATTGTCAGCTGGCTGACAGTTGCCAGTTGCCAATTCGATTTTTCACAAAAAAATATTTTTTTTCGAATTGTCAGCTGGCTGACAGTTGCCAGTTGCCAATTCGATTTTTCACAAAAAAATTTTTTTTTCGAATTGTCAGCTAGCTGACAGTTGCCAGTTGCCAATTCGATTTTTCACCAAAAAAAATTTTATTTCGAATTGTCAGCTGGCTGACAGTTGCCAGTTGCCAATTCGACTTTACAGTGAAATCTGAATCGTCAGCTGGCTGACAGTTGCCAGTTGCCAATTCGATTTTACATTGAAATTTGAATCGTCAGCTGGCTGACAGTTGCCAGTTGCCAATTCGAGTCTACGGTGCAATTTGAATCGTCAGCTGGCTGACAGTTGCCAGTTGCCAATTCGATTTTCCCGAGAGATTTGAATCGTCATCTGGCTGACAGTTGCCAGTTGCCAATTCGAGTCTACAGTGAAATTTGAATCGTCAGCTGGCTGACAGTTGCCAGTTGCCGATTCAACTTTCGAAATCGACGAATCGGCTGCTGGGTTGTGAAGTTAGCTGACAGTTGCCAGTTGCCGATTCAAAAAGTTGAATTGGCAACTGGCAACTGGCAACTGGCTGCTAACTTCACGCACATACAAGACAAAGAGTTAAATCTTATGATAACCGTACAAGCGAATTTACAATTATATTACACCAAATCACAGCGGGGCGCGTCATAAAACGATATACTAACTAACAGGCTGTGCAATATTACATAATAGTGTGAAATACTGTTAAATTAATATACTGTACCGACATCAAGCTGAAACAACACCATATAGAAACAATATTTAATAAACAGATCAATAATCTAAATCTTACGTTAAAAATTAAAATGTACAAATTAAAACAAACGCCCTAATATAACCAGGAACTATCTAAATTATTATAATTACATTGTTCCTGATATAACCGATACTTTCTAATGTTTATATATAAAAATGTAATACAGTAGAACATTATTGGAATTAAGTAGATTACTGATCCTTGACCAGTTGTTGTGTTTTATGACCCTAGATATACAACGATAGTGATCTCTTATCAATTACATTGACCGATGATAGTGACCAGTTTCAGTGTTTTATGGCCTTAGATTAACAATCATATTAACCACCTGTTGATATCAAGCTGTGACGTACATTAAGGGTCTTAAATAAAATCAGGTTAGGGCAGCCCTAACTTCAGCCCTAACCTGGTTAGACCTGCCCTAACTTCGGGTCAAACCCGATCAAACTGGTGAAGTATGGAAGGAATAATATTAGCATGTATATCATGACTAATTTGTAACGAAGTCGCTGATTGGTCAAATATTCAACAAGCAAAATCCAAAACCTAAGGTTAGACCAGCCCTAACTTCAGCCCTAACCTGGTTAGGGCAGCCCTAACCTCAGCTCTAACCTGGTTAGGGCAGCCCTAACTTCAGCCCTAACTTTTAGTCAAACTTTGTATTTAAGCGTACGAGAGGGTCATAAATAAGTAAGACCTGACCTAACCTCGGGTTAGGCCTGGTTAGGGCTGCCCTAACCAGGTTAGGGCTGAAGTTAGGGCTGCCCTAACCAGGTTAGGGCTGAAGTTAGGGCTGGTCTAACCAGGTTAGGGCTGCCCTAACCTGGTTAGGGCTGAGGTTAGGGCTGCCCTAACTAGGTTAGGGCTGCCCTAACTTAAATTGACCCTGAATGTACGCCATATGTCTAGTGTATTTTTAACGCTAACACAGAACAGGGTTAAGCACCCTGTTCAAAAATGAGCTTTACATTTGCTTACTCGCTCTTGACCGAGGTTACACTTTTCCTAGTTAATTGTGTAAGTTGGCTTAACACGGACAATTGATAAAAATATGCCAGAGTGCAACATTTGCTCACTCACACTCAAAACACATAAATTGAGATTTGAAAATAAGAATGCGGGTTAAATTGCAATAATCGAAATTGTTGCTAGGTTGGATGTGATGAATACACGCACAATGCTACGTTTCTATTGATCGAAGATAACACTAATCCAAAGCTACTTGGTTATGTCTAAGAGTAATTGATTGAGTGTAACAAAGACGATCATAAGCAACTTCCTAGTACATGTAACGGTACTATTAAAAAAATGCGAGAAAATCTGACAGGGAAGGCAGCACTCAACTTAACCAGTCGAACACACCAAATATCACAAATATACGACACAATGCCCACACATTACAAATGACTCAAGGGGTATAACGTTTGATTATATATGCAATTTTTATCCATCCACATATTTTAACAAACTTTATCACTACATACAACACAAACTTAAAATACTTAAATAATTTTAAATATCACAACAAACCAAACCAGGAAATAAACAATTGAGACAGCAGAGCACATTGAGGGCTTGGTGCAAAACTATGGTAAAGCTTGGCTATTTTGACCTGAGCCTGACCTTTATGCAGGAATATATTACAAGGTTCTTGCTTTGAATGTATCAATTTCCGCAAGCAAATCGTGCAATTTCAGCATCATAGATTTGTGTTTGTATTACATCTCGAGCGTCTTCGTGATACCCCCCGATTATGAAAACATACACTCTGTGTGGTAAACGTAGACAATCTATCGACTGATAAATTATGCTAATCAATAGGTCAGGCTCATGTCAAATTGGTCAAGCTATAACTACATTGAGGTATAGGGGCACATATTACAGTTTTGCACGGAGCAATTGACGTCGAAACATAAAAAATGCAGTTAGAAGGATTGCAACAGTAACAAACTACAGGATTGTAGGGGACAGGCAAAACGTAAGGGTAATTTGTACGGTCGTGTTAAAAGCGCACCAGCTCCATTCGGGCTGACTGACTACACACGCTATATCGTCTATTTATTCTGATAGGGAAGGCCAAAACGGATACAAATTGTGGACAGGACTCACTAAGTTACACGACGACGTTCTATGTGCAAAGCCAACACACATCTAAAGTACCGATATTACACCATTTGCCCGCGGAAGAGGATTTAATCAACGCAAGAGCTTTGTATTATATTCATGAATACAGTTAATTTTGCTCTATGTTCTATATAAACGTTTGTCATGATACGAAAATTAATCGAAGATTCAGGTCAAAATTCTCACTTAAATATTGTTAAACTATCCAAGAGACAAAATTCTGACCAAAAAATAGCATCAATACCTGCATTCTTAAAAGTCATTGTTTATCAACCGGCGTACCCCTACGCTATGTGTAGTATTCGGCTTATTTTCACAAATTGAGGACCACGTGTAAACCATTGATATATAAAATCTAGCATTCAGATTTTATAAAATCTGCTATTTTCTACTTATTTACATGATTGTAATCTAAAATTCACATTGCATGAATAGTGTTCATTCAACTTTCAACCAATAATCACCATCAAACAGGGGCACTATTTTCTGTGTAGGCACTTCCGAATCAGGTCAAATTATTCGAGCTATAATATCTCTTAAGTACCATGCAAGATATGGCGAAACGATGAAGGATATGGAGGATAATTGCTGTGGATTAATCAGTTGAAAATACTGATGACACGATGGGATTATGGGATGGTCCCCGGCTCTTATCAAACAGTAGCTGTATTGTAATAGTAGTGTAAGCTAGAGAGAGGGGAGCGGGAACCAGCCTATGATAAACTACACGATGCAAAAATGATAATAAAAATTCAGTTTTAACCAAGCACAACATCACATTTTTCTCACATTGAGAGTCAGAGAGCTAAGTGTAAGGACTATGCCAAACGGGTCTTATTCACGAATGTTGTAAATGTAAAACTCAGATATTGACTGAATAATACAAAATGTTCTATTCGCTTGTTGGTTATAAATGTACCGGTTTTGATATAAATGGGTACACATAATCAGTGGGGGACAAGATATAATCAGATAACTTTCATATGGTTAAATGGCTGTGATTATAAATGTTGTAAAAAATAATATATAAGTCTGAGCTTCAGTTTTACATTGTTGGTAAATAAGCCCCCCCCCCCCCCACTAGTATAGCTCTTACACGTTTGCTGTCACAAACTCCGGGCAATTCTCCAGCTTGTTTTGACCGGTATTCAGCCAAGAGGAAGTGCAATGAATATGCCTCTCTTTATTTGAGCTGAGATTAAGTTCAGCATAAGCTAGTTTTCAAGAAATTGGGACATATAACGCTGAAAGGACTCTATGGTATTCTAACCTTATATGGATTTAACGCTTGCTGGAGTTATCTTTGTTTGTTCTGTTGGATAAAAGGTTAAACACCACTTTTAAAGGGCATCTATCAGTATCAGGTCATACATGTAAAACGATACATTACATCGCAGATTACTGAAAATTAAAGAAAAAAAAAAATATATTTTTCTCCAAATTACACTAAAATGTGATGTTAAAAAGCCAAAACATTGTCTTATAACTAAAAAATAAAGAAAAAAAGAATAAAAATATTTTGGCTCTAGTGGGGGTTGAACCCTCGACCTATAGGAAATCAGTCAAATTGTCATAAAATTACTTAACTTGAGAACTCTTCAAAAGGAGATTCTTTATTACACCCAGATATCCTTAAGACGGACTAGGCGAACCGTTAGTTATATATCAAGTCAGATGAAGCGATAGTCCTAGCTAACAGCATAGTTTTCATTTTTGGAAAATGTTATCTTACAAAAGTGTACTAAAGCTAGACATCGTTTCACGTTAATCTGTACAGTTGTTTGTAGATTTATTTTTCAACTGCGCAGAATAGATATCGCTAAAGTTGAAGGAGATAGGACACTGTTTAAGGATGTGTATGTTTACATGAACAAAGAAGACAGGAAACGTCTTGAAAAATATACCATCATTTATTTCATACTTTGATCAGGGGTCAACAAACAGTAGTAGAAAACTAACAAATATTTCTCACATTTTATAAAATAGACATGATCGTAGGTTACAAACCTAACGTTACGTGTGAAACATGCTGGTTACTAAAACCCGGAACGGATCGGAACACGGAACGGAATAAAAAATTTAAAACTTGCTAAAACCCGGAACGGAACAGACACAAATATTCTAAAAATAGAACAAAACTTGCTAAAACCCGAACACTACTTCCAATTGTACCGTTCCCCACCCACATCTCAGGCCATACCAAACGGTTCGTATGTTTAGCGTCGTCGTGTGCCTAGGTTTTGAAGTCAATTTTCGAAATAAAAATATTTGGAAAACAATAAATATGTTCTAGATTTCCATGCTCTTGAGGCATATTTCTCTCGAAAAGTTGTCTTTAATTTTAATCATCAAACCGACGCCAATAATAATGTTACTAAAATGCATGGCTTGTTCCATGTCTAAAAAACCCTTTCGAGTGGATTTTGTCACTCGGATGTTTTAATGCAACTATACGCTTCGAAGTGAGGTAGTGTTTTTTTTAAACTGCTCGTTAATAGGAGATATGTTTTAGAAACCCAGACCTTATGTTATACCGTTTGGTATGGTCTAATCTGAAGTGACAATTTCACACGTGGTACATTGTACTCAAATTCAAAGAGTGAGCTCATACCCCGGTGATCTGGTTCCAATCTAACTAACATGAATGCGTACAAACTAAAAACATTTAAATGTTCCAAATATCACATTTAATGTTCTTTAACTTATACTTTCAGGACTTCCGGTTGTAAGCGGAAGTGAATGTTGTGATGGGTATTATTCCAGTAGTGGCACATGGCAGGACCCTCAATGGTGCGACAAATATTGCTGTGGTAGCACATCGTCGATATTTAAAGTTGCAGGGTTATATTGCTGTGAAAGTTCTAGTCTTCGAGCTGCTTCTTATGACAGAAGCGATATGTGTGGCCTTTGGTGGAAACATAATGTGTAAGTTACAAAATCATCGAATAAAACACCAGCAATAACACAAGTCACTCACAGATAATGCATTCATGGTAGAATGAAAACAATGACACAAATAACAATAGGGTGATACTGTGGTTGAGCGGATGGTCCACTTGACTAGAGGTCCCAGGGTAAATCCTTTGCCGGGGAACTTGTTTATTTCTGAAACGTATTTCAGTGTTTCCCACCCAACTAGAGATGAACTGGTTGGCAACGCCTAGATAGTCTCGCGTGTACACGCGACCCGTTAGAGTACCAGCGTCTCTCTTCAGAGCGAGCTAGGGACAGCGCGCGGGGATACCTTACATCTCCCCCACTGTCTCCTCTACTTGCTGTTCCTTCAACAAGAAAACAGGATCCCATTGGAAATAAGTGTTTGTGCTTTTATGGGTTATCCTTGTCTGAAAGGTTAAATCATTACAAACTCAACGATGGCAAAATTAACATACATCTCTATGCAATCAAAACGACAACAGAACAACAATAATGCTTGTAAACATTAGGACCCACAGCAGCACACATGTAATAATTTGACACATTTTCAAAACATGAGTCCAGACAAACTCGTATGTTCCATTCCTACACTGAAATCCACGTGAGCTCGGTACTTACACCGATACACCATTTCTCACTTCAATCAGAATTTGTTCTGATTGCATATGACTGACGGATCTGGGAACCGATGTAATGGATTATGCTTTGACGAAAATTAAATGTCAGATATCCTGAGTTCTGTCGGAGCCGGTACATCGGTTTTCAATTCAGTCAGAGCAAAATATGAAAACAGTGCAATTCCCAGGCATTTGGAACTAACTCTGGAATAGCACCGTGTAGTACCTCGAAACTTACTTCAAAAACTTTGTTCAAATCAAATGATTGTAGCACCAGTGGTCTGTTTGCATTAGAACTGCTTATTTTAAATGGATTTAAATAGAGGATATTTGTTGATTTTGGTGAAAGATCGAATTTTATTTCACCGAGTGATCACAGAAATCAGTATTTTCACGAGTGGCGTAGCCACGAGTTAAAATATAATTTTCTAGGATCACGAGTGAAATAAAATAAGATCTTTCACCAAAAATCAACAAATTTTCTGTTTATTATTTGCTTCATTTTCTCGTAAAACGGTGCAGTAATTGGCTAAATTGGAAAAATTACGTTGAAATTAGAACGTCACGACGTGATAACTATGACGTCACAATGACGTAACGCATATTTTGAAGCCCTGCGCTGTTGACGTTGCGTTTCTTTTTCTGCACGATACTGGAACCAGCTCCAAAACAGTGAAAATAACGAAACGATAATTTCACTGTTATTTGTCATTGTTATTTTCACTGAAAATCATCATAATCCATTGAAAGCTAATAATAAAGCAGTTTAATCATTATATTATGCAGGTGACGTATTATTTGTATAGTACATGTAGTCTGTTTTCAGCAACACCATTTTACGCATAGCAGTCGTTACCCCATGTTTACACATACCCTTAATGGATGCAATACAATTAAATATTAATCCGCTATATGCAAATTTCAGTTGGGCCCCTATTCTAACCGCCCTTGTCTCACTTGGAATATTGATCGGCTGCTGTGTGTGTTGTTATAAATGTTGCTGTGCACCAAACCGGACGACCACTGTATTTGTACAGAACCCAGCACAAGGTATGTTTGTATTCAAATTTCCGGCTCCAATAGTGCGTCCAGGATATTGTGAAAAGCGGGAACATGTTGAATGAGCCACGGAGGCAGATTGCTCAGGTGTGCACGGTTTACCAGTGTTATTTTAGTATACCAGTTACCGATTTTACTGCAGTAGGCTAAACCGGTCAAATGTTTATAAAACACATTATCCTGGGCGCACTATGTGTGCTACTATAGTTGATTCAAAGATCTCTGTCACAACCGCGTAAACAAACATTCAACCCGGTCGATTATTACAGGTTTCTCAGGATTAAATTTTACCATCATAAAAACACTTATATGATTACAACTCTAATGGTCTTATAGCGTTGTGGTTATACTTACTGCATTTAGCTATTAAGAAATGGAACATTCTGGCGGTTTTGACAGACATCTTTGAATCGACAATAACATGGATTTTCTATTTATTGGTCTTATTTATCCTCGCCACCGGATAATCCATATGGGCGAGGCCCCCAGAAGAGGTTTAGTACTTTTAGGTTTTGGGGGGATAGTGCATGATACAGAAGATGCCCAAAATTCTAAAAGCATCCCTGGTTCTTTTACTTGCCAGGTGTATAGCACCCATACATGGGACCTCGGTTTAAAGTCTCATCCGAAAGACTATTAGTAATTTTAGATGGCCAGTCCGGGATTCGAACCCACAACCCCGAGATCAGTAGTGACTACTAGTCTCGCGCTCTACCGACTGAGCTAAGCGGGCTGGCTTTCCTAATATCAATGTTGAACTTTGTAGTCCCGGACCCGATTAGTCATTATCACAGTAACAAAAGGGTTTTACGAACATAGAAGCCAAAGTATAGATAAACCAAGTTTTCTGAGCCGTGACGGAAGGTTACACTTCTTAGTATGTGAATATACCTGGTTAAAATATCTTTGGACCATGGATTGGTTACTGTCATTGATCACATATATTGCATAAGCCTTAATACATACCCTATATCTATCCTTTGAGGGCAAGCAACCTTCCTGCATAAATTAATCACGGCTCAAAAACATGGTTTATCTATAAGAAATAATTATCAACACCTCAAGTTTACACAAACGAGTAATGTATTTTGAAGGGACCAAAGAGTGATTAATATTAGCTTTGATAGTGTGTCAACTATTTGTAAACTTTATTACACCCTATTATGGATAAGCTGACAATTGTTTTGACACGCCTATTGCTACAAATCACACTTATTGGCCATTACAGACACGCCTCTTGCTGTAAAGCACACTGATTGGTCTTTTCAAACACTTACAGACACGTCTCTTGATGTAGGCACTCTGATTGACATGTACTGACAAACGTCTTGCTCTGAAACTCATTGATTCAGCGATTGGTTAATCAAAGCATATCTATTTTACAGACACACACACCTGTTAATGTATAAGGCATTTTATAATACAATATCGTGGTGACTTAATCCTCGCTGGCTTAGAATGAGAAGGTCATAACTACTACTTATGACCTTCGGAAACTAATACATATTTACAGTCAGTTTCACATCGCGCTTCTTATGGGCCAATTTTCATGAAAATCAGACATTGTCGTGTTGACCAAACTGTAGTTGAAACAGCTATTTTACAATATTTACAATACGTGAAGGGAAATTTTCGGACGTTGTTCTTTCATTTCTTTCAGGAGCTCCTGGTCCAATGATAGTATCTAATACAATGGTGTCGAACCAAACTTCACTGAATGCCGGATACAACCAACCAGCCCCACCGTATAACCAACAAGGCCAATACTAGAGAACTGGGCTTGTAAAGTGACATTCCACCAGCTGCCAATCAATACCCCTTAAATAAATTTAAGCGATCAATTATAATTATATGGTTAAATGGATTAACTTGAAAACCTTCGCCAAGGAACCTTCGACAAACAATCAAGTGAAGCGATCTATACTCTGGTGTAGTGTCAATTATAACCAGCAGGCAAACATATACCACAGCGATGAACAACCCATCGTACCAGACTACTTGATGAAGGATACCATGAACTCACTCATATCAGATGACGTAATGATTCCTGTAAAGCAGTTCTTACTACTATAATATACTAATCAACATCATATTAATAACGACTATATTTACATAATAATAACGACTATATTTAATGTGGAATAATATTTTTGACAATAAATATCTATTGTCGATGTGGTCCAAGATCAACCCGATACTGGTAAACAAATATTATAATATAATAACATATGTGAATGAACAAATGAACAATTCAATGTATCAGGGGACATCAGCAATGAATTATAGTAAGTAAGTAAGTAAGTAAGTAAGTAAAGACTTTATTTAACGAGGCTACTCATCTGGTTACCCAATCTTCCATGTGGGCTTCATTATCTTACCATAGATCGGTACAATGTCTTGCCGGACTATCCAGCTACGGCGCCATGACAATTCGGAGCGTACAGCAATGTTGAGATAGCAAACTCCTAGTACTTTTCTCAAAATAGCGTTTTTGTACTAACGACCTTCTCATACTAACCCTGCGGAATAAAACACACGTACATCATATGTGCAACAAGTATGATGCACCGTATATACATGGATATGAT
Source organism: Spisula subtruncata (assembly GCA_963678985.1). Taxonomy (NCBI): domain Eukaryota; kingdom Metazoa; phylum Mollusca; class Bivalvia; order Venerida; family Mactridae; genus Spisula; species Spisula subtruncata. The sequence goes on from OY787665.1 coordinate 16,954,898, forward strand.
TTATTTATATAATAGGTTTATCTGTAAGAAAAGTTGTGATCTATTTAAACTATTTTCTATTTGTCGACCGCATGTGTGTTTGTTTTTATCAGTTGTACATTTTAAAATTACTTTCTTATGCACATTCTAATAAACTGAACAAAATTATTTATTGGCTTACCCAAATTCGGGATTTTCGCTGGTTTAGAGTAGATGTTGCATAACTATGTCAACTATAGGTCATGCATGCATTCTTTAGCATTAACATAAATATTATTGCATTTACATGGGTTTCGTGGTACATATTTTATTTTGAAACTGAGACAAAAAGATAAGAGCTAATCGGACAGATGATAATGGTGGCTAGGACCCTACCAAATCGACAATATAGACGCAAGTTTATATGAAATTACTGTTTTACTATTACTGTTTTCACAATACACACTTAAACGAATTGGCCACCCTAAAACTATTAATATCATCTGATATATTATATCCATAAATCTTAGGCTGTGTTATTTGTTCATTTACGCACTAATTTGTCGAGTTCCGGAAAGAAATGGCGTATTTATGTATATTTCATATAAACGTGTGTTCCTCTTGTCGATTTGGTATGGTCTTAGCCACCTTTATCATCCAGCCACCATTATCCGATATGGCAGTCATTATTACGGATACAGACCGTGAAATACATACAATGCCGAAAACACAACCGAACGATAAAATGAAATGTTCAAGTCCAAACTAAAAATGCTGAATGATCTAGCTTCAGCAATCAAACAGCTGATTGTCTTAACTAAATGTCCTGGATTCAGCAGTATAGATGCCGAAAACCTAGTTTTAGCTGTCTGAAGCTTCAAAACTGTTAACAGTTTCTAGTAACAAGTTTCAGTTGAATGACACATATCCAGCCAAAGCTGAATTATCCAGCAGCAAGCAAATAGAGCAAGCACAACCAGAATACAGGATACAGAAAAGTTTATAATACATCTTATCACCGTGAAACAACATACAATAAATATTTACATACATGCATGCATACACACATCACTTTAAAAATATCAAGTATATATGTTAAATCAATAAATTAATCAATTTGTCTAGGGACAACACATATTTTAACTGACATTAAATATGCAAGTATCATAGTATCATGAGTATTACATGAACACAACATTCAATCAATATAAAATCGAGCGTCGTATATCAAGGGCTTTATTGATAAATGTACCAAGTTTGTGAAGTTCCTTTATATTGGTTGAGGATAGTAGCTGTATAAATTTATACATGCTAGAATTTCTCCGAAAGTATACTTTTATATATACGTTTCTAATATCCGTAACAACACTGTAATCTCTAATAACAGATTAAATTAGATTGAAGCAGCAGGGTACTATTTATCAAATTACTTACGACAATTTTAAACATACGCTCAAATTTAAATTCCTTATAATGTTTTGCAGCTACAAAAAGGAAGAAAAATTGGTTTGAAATTATTAACAACATTAATAAACTATTGATATTACATATCGCTTCACCAGAATTTGTAGCAGCTAAAATGATAAAGAATTCAACATCGAATGGAAGTTTACGAGCACCGTAAATGCTTTGATAAAACAGTACCCAGGTGTTGACCATATGGATGATACGAGGGGTGATTAATTTATTCGAGGACTTTCCTTCTCATTTTTGAAATATTGAAACTAGAGTAATAAAATTACAAGCTAATGAAGATCAATCAATTATAAGTCTATTCCTCTAATTTTCTTTATGGTTACATCGCTATTTATTCCAAAACGTCACTTTTTGTAAGCATGGCGAAGCACACACTGTCGAGCATCTCGGGCGTAACGTTATCTCAGAGCAACGGCATTCTATGAAAAGTATCGCGATACTTGTAAAGTCCTCGCGATATCTCCAAGATGACTTAACTTAATTGTGCATGGATTCTTTGCGCTCCAAATTGGCCATTTTCATATGATTTCATAGATTACTTGATTGTAAGGTCTCTGTCAAACGAATGAGTTGATAAAAAAAGAGTTAACAGCAAATATAGCATCGCGATAGGAACACTTTGCGTTAAATTCTGCGAAATAAGACGCACGGATTTGAACCAAATGTAATTGGCGAAACGAAGACTAATATAGGCTACAAAACATTAAATCGTTGACTCCAGATCAAAAGGGTTATTTCGATATTCCGCCCTAAACTTGCTAGGTCGTGATTCATTCTTCATTGGAATAATCCAATTTTGTAAAACCAACCACCCTTTTCCGAGTTTTCTTTCCAATAACGCAAAGTTTCTCTTTTTATTTCACCTCACATTCCATATTTGGCTATTAATGACTTTTTTCAGTATTAAAAGAAATACAATCTGATACATATGACCGGATATCAGTCCAGAAAGGAGCTATGTGCTGCTCAAACGGTGACGCTTGGAATGGCGTCTTGTATGTATAAAACAATTTTATTAGTGCAATTGGTCGGAGATATCTTACTACAAATGATGTTAATTGGCTTAAAGCCTTGTTGGCAATATGAAATTGCTAGATGAAAAGTCCTCGAATATATTGATCACCCCTCGTATGTGGTGGTGTTATAAGAGTGTCCTAAGATTGTTCAACTTTCAACTGTTCATCATAACCAAAATTAACTGTCATAAATTATGCTTCCAATTCTACAGCTCCAGTGTTATGTGATCTATAAACTCGCTCTAACTTTACACATGTTGCTATTTGTATTTAAAAAATGCCGATAGAAGTTTTACCCGTGTCCGTCCATCATATGGGAATCGCAAAGAGACTGACACCGTTTTTTTTTTAATTGGAAATACATATATATGTATATATATTATTTCACCTTTAAATACAATGATCAGATAATTAATTTTTCTTATTTCACTTTTGCAATATGACGAATGGCAATGACTTGACAACTTCTTATTCATCGCCATTGGCAAACTGACACCTGCTATTCAATATGGGCATCAGATCTAAAAGATATTAATCAAATTTTTGTAATAAGTATACTTGGTTTATGGTTCCATGCATGATATAGCTTGGCTATTTTGACCTGAGCCTGACCTTTATGCAAGAATATATTACAAGGTTCTTGCTTTGAATATATCAATTTCCGCAAGGACATCGTGCGATATCGGTATTTCAAATTCGTGTTTGTATTACATCTCGAGCGTCTTTGTGATACTAACCGATTATGAAAACATACAATCGGTATTGTAAACTTATATAATATATCGACTGGTAAATTATGCTAATCAAAAGGTCAGGCTCGTGTCAAATTGGCAAAGCTTTATACGTGATTTACGTCATTGCGAAGCAATGAGATGGAGACAACATTTAGTATGTGTTAATTTCGCCATTTCCAAAAACATTCCACGAGTTGTTTCATTATATAAATTGGAGAAACATTTAGATGTTTCATTTTTCGTCAGCCTGTCAAAATACATGCGCTTAAGTTCTAGGAGTAGAGCGCGTTCTCTGCTTTATGTATACTTGCAGATATGTTTTCGCATAGAGGTTTATTAATTTTAATCGTTTTAGTTTTAATTATAAACACCACGAAACAAAAAGATTTCATGGACAGAGTGAATATTGCGGATTTTGATCTAGTCTGTTTGAGAAATACCACGGATCATGAAAATGTTTTCTCAAGTATCTGTAAGCCGTGTTTATGTCAAGACAAATGTACGACAGACACCTACTGTCCTGACCCATTTGATTTTGAGACAGAATCGATGCAATGTGCTCATCAGTTCAGTTTCTTTGGCATATCTTATTCTGAGAGAAATGATTTGACGAAATATTACGTTGTTGCGAAATGCCCACCTGATGCGGACCAAAGTCAACGAAATGCGTGCGAGCTGGAACAGCGTCAAGAAGTCAATCAATACGTATCTGGAAAAACATCGCACAGGATCTACAAAAACGAAGTTTGTGCACGATGCAACGGTGTATATGACTTTGTTAAATGGAGGTCTGCTGTTAACATCCCCATATATGAGTCTTCTATTTGGTTAAATGACATTCGCGATGATCAAGAAGTTATCAACGAATTACAGAATAAAGTTATATTCTCGGTTCCCCCAGTCGGTTACCCAAATGGTTTGAACGAATGCTACTTTGATGACATACAAGCATGTAATCAAAGCGGCACCTGGGATATTTTTGATAAAAATATCGACCGGCTATGTAGGCTGCCAGAATTATCAAGTGTTTCTTTCTTCATGAAAAATTATCGAAATGTTTATTGTTGCTTATGCAATAAGCCCAACTTTGGACTTTTCCCAGCAGAGTGCAATATCAAATCAAAGCCCGATCGGAACCCGATGGGATATTCAAAAATACTTTCCTGGCAGGACGAAGAGATATCGGATCAAAGGAAAACTGCCGAAAGACGATGCCAAGGCCATCAGATGTTCGACCCATTACAGGTTTGTTAAATGCGGTCTTTTTGAGATTATCATAGTATACGTATACTTAGAAGTCTTTTTTTCTCATATCATATTTTTGTTTTGCTTTGAAATACAGATTTAAACATATAAAACACATATAATGTTCAAATATATTTTTTTTTGTCTGGGTTCACAGTTATTTTGTTATTTCTTTGTGAAATTGAGTCATCCTGCATTTTCGCGGCGGAGACTTAGGCTTTTCAACATTTCTTCGGGCTGTGTCCACGTGGGCATTGCTCCGTGTGGTAGTGTTATGATGTTACGGTTTTATGTGCTCGGCTGGTTAAGTTGAGTGTTTTTCCTTTCCTTTCCAATTTATTCATATATCTTATGTTCAAAGACTGTTATTTAGGACAGAAAATGGGTGTGACAAACGGTCTTTAACTATAACATTAACAGAGACTATCTGAAGAGATTCACAAATTTGATTTGAAGTGTTTTCTATTTTGTTTTCAGGAAGCTTGCATTGACATTATCTGTCCGTTTGGCCGATTTCCATTGGCAGGATCATGTGAGAAAAGAATGTTTACAATCAACACTTTGACATTATATTTCCAATTTGCATTGAAAGTGTTTTCTGTCAATGAAGTTGATTCATTTACCTTGTCAACTTCGTTTGAATCTGAACTAGCCTCGTCGGGATGTCTTGTATGTAAGTTAGAAATCACTCCACAAAACAACCAAGATGACCACTACCTTGTTGGTGTTTTACTTTCGACGACAAGTAGATGCGATACTGACCATCTTGTCGCAAGTATACAGATATTTGAAGACATGTATGCAGAAAATGGCACTTTAAAATCAACGGATGAAAATTTAGCACTTTACATTCGTGTATCTTATGATTTTGAATATGAAAATGATGCTATCCCCACATCTTGTGTACTTGATGACGTTTTGCACCAGAAATATTATTGTCCCGCTGTCGTTATTTCGTCAGATACTATCAGAAAAAATTCGAGGCTCGTATATGTAAATATTTTGAAATTCTATGAAGTTTCTGAACCCTTTCGGAGTATCGGAAAGATACGGAATTCTGGGGTCACAGATACGTTGAATGGAATGTCTGAACCTTTGCTAGATAGTATGGATTCTGGACTCTCAAACACTTCGAATGACGTTTCCGAACCTTTCCCAAATATAAGTCACGCGCCCTCAGTTTCATCAAACACCAGTAGAATTATATGTATATCTGACTACATGGAACTTGTCGGGGATACCAATGGCGGAACTATTATCTCCTGTTGGTTTATCCATATCACACTTTACACGCTCTCGTTGTATTGCATGTTCTTTTGTTCGGTTATATGAGGGCATTGCTCCTTGTAGTTGTGTTATGTTGTGTTGTTACTGTTATCTGTGCTTGGATTGTGAAGTAGGGTGCTGCCTTCCCGGTCCGATTTCCTCATATCGTTTTTCTTAAGGTAAATACTGTTTGATTTCCACATCTGAATCTGTAGGAATGAAACATTCATTGAACATAGCATAACTCCTGATTCATGGTGTAAACCATTGGTAGTAGAATTTAGGACACACACATTTTAAAAAACATGGTGTTTGCTTATTCACTTGGTGTAATCATTTACATTATTTGCATTGATCAAATCTGCACTGCATATTGGAGTCTTTGGTCAATCATTTGTACACTTGCAGACATAAGGTTTCAACGTGTCCATAAAGTAAATTAAAACACTTCACCCGGCGTCCGGTATTATTCAAACAAACTGTCCCATCCCAATAGGTTTCGTATTAATAATAAATGTGGTATCATCTAAATTCTCGATTTTGTGCATTTCATTAAGAAATCCTCGTTCATCAATTTTTTCTAAGGTTAATATTTTTATGTTGTTACATCTCGGACTATCTTATGTTAGGACCTGGCGGGTTTTCTATGGCATTTTGGTGAGATAATCAATCTTGGTTATTCTTTGTTTTGTCTGGTGGTGGAAATGGTCGTCTAAGATGTTCATTTAATTAAACATCGTCTATTCCAACACGTAGTAGTGTTGTTTTACGATCAATTTCCATTACATATTTACAGAATAGATATCAGATCACTCGAACTGTTTTACTATTGCTCCATGGGCGTAGGAGCAGGAGGGCAGGGGGCAACCCAATGTCTGGACAGGGGGGGGGGGCAACATATCTTTTGCCCTCCCCCCCAATAATTCAGACGAAAATTATAATTTACGACCTATTATATCTCGTTAAAGACAATTTGCCTTCAGTTTCTGGTAAAAACGCATAAAAAATTGTTTTGCTCGCTTCGCTGGCAAAATAACTTCTTTATATTAAAATGTGTCATCACCCATTGTTTGCAAAAATTACACTTGTGCCATAAATTGTACTCTTAGCGTCCCCCAACCCTCCTATATGACTTTCGGAGGTTGTCAATTATATATAAAGCATTTGAAACAAACGTTTTCACCTTAAGCTTCAATCTCAAAATCGAGCAATTCAAATTTGATGCAAGCACTTAATGCAATGCACCAGATTGATCCATTGTTTGACAGCATGATCAAATCACAGTAACACCTCATTTGGCCGCTGGGTGTCACCGTTTTGGCATATATTTGTGACACTTTGTCATCTAGCTCTTTTGCAGCGGAGAGACTAGGGTCAATAGGTCGGGTCTTAGCTGCGTTTCATTCTGTCTCTTGGGATCACCGTTTTTGGTATTTCTTTTACAATGGGGACTTTGGCTTTCAATTATTTCGTTGGGTTATATGTGGTCATTGCTTCGTGTAGTTGTGTTATGTTGTATAAATACTTTTTTCTCTGCTCGGTTGGTTAAGTTGAGCTCTACCTTCCCTGAGCGATTTCCTCTTATATTTTAGCTCTATAACACCATGTATGTGGCTGTGCGACCATGACTTTTGCAATATTGTAACACTGAGTAATTTATGAGTTAGTGATGCTCTAGAACCTCAAAGCCTGACATGTTTCAGTAAAAATACAGCAAATAAAGGCTATGCCTTGGATAATTCAAAAGGAATAAAAGAACCATTCAACTTCGGAAACTTCGTCACAAAGCAAGTGCTTGTTCATTACGTATCATTTTTGTTAATTACTCATATTGCTAAATGATATGAAACTGAATAGTACATACACATGCTGTCAGTCTTGTTATTGTTTATTGCATTTCAATGCAATATATCAAATTATCTAAACTAATTACATCTGTGTGGAGTTATAAAATGTAAACATATGACTGGCCTCAATAAGCGAAATATAGTCTGACCATATTAATCTGAGACTCTGAGCTTATGCGCGCGCTCGTTCTACTCTGATATGACTCTACAGCTTGGAGAATTTGACCTGACACTAACCTCTTCATTAGTATAATTTAACAGCTGATATAATGTCTATTGAAATATTGAAAACAAAAATCTTGTAAATTAAATACATGTATATTCATGCATAAAGGTCAAGAGCAGGTCAAATACTCCAAGCTATACAATACTATATTTAAATATATTAAGCACGTCCTCAAAGTTTAATGATTTCAACACTCATGACCTCGGCCTCTTCTGAGATGTAAACAAATGCTCTGCTTTATAAGTGAGCCATTCATGTTGTCCAATTTTGTTTACACTTCCTTCCAAAAATAAGGTCATTGATAATGCGAAATGTTATCTTTCGGACTATGTGTATCCATTCATTGAACAACCTCCTGATGAAAGCATTGCGTATGACGTTAAAGTAATATTTGTATCGCGTGTAGTATTTGAGGGAATTTCCCTAAAACTACCCATCTTTATTTAAAATGAATGAAAACGGATTTTGTCAGTTACTCGTCTGAAAATTTCGATATACCCAAACGGTTTCATTAGGAAGATTTTATGTTGGTACAGTTACACGAGTTAGATGAATTAACGTACAGAAGCGTAATAAAATACATCTCCGAATATGTCAGAATGAATAACTTGCTTTGACAAGTGTATATTTATACCAGGGATTCTATATTGCTAACTGGGATTAGTAACGAGACTATTAGAGTATATAAATTGATAAAATATTGCTTTTCACGGCCGTGGATAAAAATAGAGAAGTTCCTGTTTATACCAGCGATGGATAATAAGAGTGATGATGAAATTTTACAAGTGCTTAACAAGAACAACATCAGCAAATATTCTGCTGCTATAGGATATGTAGCTTTCCTTATTGTTGTTGGAGTTGTAGGAAATGTTGCATCAGTCACGTTTTATGGATTCAAATCTCGCATAACAACAACCAATCGTCTTATAATGTATCTTGCCGTGACGGATTTAATTGCCTGTCTCGTCTTCATAAATCAAATTATTTTGCTGTGTTTTTCCATTAACTTCAAGAACATTATCGGGTGCAAGTTGCTATATGTTGTCACCCATTGGATATGCGTCATATCAGCGTGCATGTTAATCGTGATTTGCGTGGACAGATACAGAAAAGTATGTCGACCTCTACAGTGGCAACTCAAGTTATCAAAAACGAAAGTCTACGTCGGTGTTGTTGTAGTGATTGCACTGTTATCTTCACTAAGATACTTTGTTATCGTTGATATTGTTCACACCAATATCACAGTTCCTGACACTAGCAGAAACATCGAAGCATACTATTGTACACATACAAAGGATCCAGATTTAAAAACTTTGGTGACAGTTTCTCATCTTTTGGACGTATTAATCATTGTTGCTATTGTGTGTTCTTTAAGTGTTCTTTACACATTCGTTGCTTGGAAATTAAGGAAATATCAAAGAAATAAGCGAAAGACAAACACGTTCACCAACCAGCATAGTGACGGCAAATCAGCAGCTCAAAATAAAGCGGCAATTACTGCCACAATGGATGGGGCTCCGAAAATAATACCAATTGCGAGCTCTCCGGAAGTGGCGCAGAATGAATTAACAATTGCGTGTACACGGGAAACGCCGAAAACTGAACCAACTACTGCGAGTATAATGAACGCTGCCGGACAGACTGAGTCAACTGCTAAGGGAACACAAGAAGACACCGCCCAGACCGAAGATACTTCTGCGGGAACACATGAGGACGTCACACAGAAAAAAACAAATCATGCGGCCACACTAAAAGTCGCCGAACGGAGTGACACAACACATGTGGTCAGACTGGAAACTGCCGCACAAAAAGACACAAAATCCGGTACTGTGGTGACCAATATTGAAAGAAATGTAACTATTATGATGATTACCATCACTGCAGTGTCAATCCTAAGCTTTGTTCCCTACTTTATTGTCAACTTGGTTGTGAAAGGTACACTTAACACACTTGAAGAAGAATTCGAAGTTGGAACGCAGTTAGTGTTGAGGTCCTTTATTATTAACAATGTTATTAATCCATATATCGCTTTAATATTCAATCCACAATTCAGACGCTTTGTGAAGACCAGTTTTAAGAGCATGTTGTCCTGTGCAACATCTGCAAGCTCCAAAGGTTAGGGCTCTGGATAATGCTACATATATGTTGCTGTTACCGCGTGTATATAATTGAATTTTGAAACCAGTCTGAGACTATGTACAGCATTTTCATTGGTCAATTTGAATTATGTAACCAGAAACAACCAATCAGAATCGTGAATCTGGTTTCTAGTTTCTGCATGTGTTTGTTGTACAAATGGCATGAACTTAACACGACTGGCAGTGTGTAGACTGAGGTTCATTCACAAAAGAACCATACTTTTATATTGACGTATACATCAATAGAACCGATATTACATAAGGAGAGCTTTTTAAATCGCTTGAGTGTACTGTAAGTTTGATCTACATAGTTACATCCGGAAATTATTGTTTGAAACAGTCAAATACATATAATTATATAATAAGAAATGTAAAGAATGTACAAACATACGATGGGTGATCAAAAAATACTCTTCCATAGAGCGAACGATCGTCTTCGATCAAATTATGTAAAAAAAGAAATATCTCACTGCTGTCGATTCAATAAGTAAAATCAATGAGGGAACTTTCCCATTCGATAAATAAGAACACGCATTCGCGTTTTTGTGATTGTTGATCATCCCTCGTACATATCATGACGTAATTCGAAACAAGTCGGTCAAATATACGTATTGTCATTGTCTTTTTGTATTGTATATTGTCCTCCTTTTATAAGAAGATGGTAATCTTATTATCTGGTATTTTTTTGGTAATTTTGTGGTAATTTTGTGGTAATTTTGATATTCGTATTCACATGCTTTTCAAGTCTAAAACCCCACTAAACAATAAACGGCTTTTGCTATAAGCTTGTAAATGTGCGTTTGGTTTACTATTTCGACAGATATATAGATCTACAACAATCTTTGAGGCGTGACTAGTAAACACAGTATTCTATCTCTATATGCGTCACGCCTCGCCGGTTGTTGTAGACCTAGCCTCACGGAACCAATTATCGACAGGTACCAATTATCGACACTTTTGTACATTTTGCCTCCTTTATACCGCATACTTTGAAATGGAAAAAAGTTTTCTTGCGCACAAACAGGCAATTGACAAGTTTGTCCGAAAAAGGTCAGTGACAAATATTGAGCCTCGTTTTCAAACTGAGAACAGCAGACGATCGCTTTCAAACAATTCCGCACACGGTATACATGCCTTAATATATTGCAAAATTCGGCACGGAATATTTGTTTATAGTAAAAAAATAATAACTTTTATATTTGCATCTGAAACTTTCTTACATGACCACAGAAGTATCATGCATTTAAAAAAGCAGTTTTTGTACTCGAAATGTTCTTATTTTGACTAATTTAAAAACATGTTTCAAGACGTGGGTGGGGTAATGTTTTTTTGCAAAAACCACAAATAAAGTAATTTGAGCCTTGAAATACCTGTCATATCATTTATTTAACAGTATTATAACATTTAAAAGACCTCAAAATCAGACTTTTAATTTTTTTGGATGCAACCGCTGTTATCTGTAGCAACTTTGTAAGCCATTTTCTTTTGAAATGTCAGTCCAATTTTGACAAAACTTTTCAGAATGGTCATTTAGAGTATTGTTCTCACTTCAACAATATATTTCTTATTGAAATTTGACTATTTGTGCACTTACGAACTCGTTAAAAAACATGGTCAAAATTTCATATGACCCTTGTATACATGTATATATATTACTACATAAGGGAAACTACTCTTGATACCGTACCCTGTGCTTTACACCAGGAAATAAAGTGCATCAGCATTATTTCAGCTTCACGATGGCATTGTTTGTGGCTGCATATATATATAGTGATTGAAAATAGTGTGTGGACGCAATGCAATTGTAGTCTAAAACGCTACGTTTGCCGCTGTCTTTAAGCCTTATCAACGTACTGGGCTTCAGAATCATTGCAAGCTTGGTGCAAATTCCATTGTTATAATGGTCCAGATACCTAGTTCCCACAAGTCCCTTCTCTCACAAATGGGCTGGTAACGACCGATAACTGGTTATCATTATGTCGTGTTTGTTATGTTAACTTGTAAAGCAAGGGTGTTTCAGTTGAGTAATGCCTTCCCTGACCGATTTTTTTTTATTATTTATTATCTCTTTTTAAAAAAAATGCTTACCACGCCGAAAAACACGAATATCAACAAGTCTATAAAATCTGCTTGTAGAGTCCCATGAAGTAGAAATGGACAATAACCGGAGAACGTCAAAAATAAGTCACAAATGTTCGAGGGCTGTTTTCAGCTGTTCAGCCACCCACCTACCTTTGTCATTATAACTTCACCTGGTCATTTGGCTGCACCTAATGGAACCTACATTCGAGTCTCTGTTGAGAATATTTCTCTCCTGTGGATGTGTCAGCCAACATCGATAATTTGTTATGAGGCGCTCAGGGATAGACACTAAGATTTCCTCACAGGTACCAATTTACACCTTGGTGGAGTGGGGAATGTCGTTTATTCTTTCTCAGAGAAATTAACTAGTGGTCTAGACGAAGGTTGAACCAGGAACCTCTCGATCCCGAATCGCGCGCCCCACCTCTAGGCCACCGCTCACCATACAAAACGGAAAGCCGAGAAAATGAAAAAGTCAATGTTTCAGCTATCAAAATGTCGAAAGTCCTCGTTTGCTTTTATCAGAATAACAACCTTGAAAGAACAATGGGTAAGTACGCATTATTTATGAACTCAACATAAATATTTTACACAATATAGAAAATCACTTTGTTTTAACGTTTCAAGCCTAGGTCCCACTGAGCATTTTCGCCTCGGCGATATACTCCAAATTTGAATAAATGAACTCCCGGATTCATCGGGAACAGGGAATTCATTTTCTAATTACCCCGAAGCTTCCCCTAGTAGACCATGTGGGTCTTCTCTCGGTGCCTTCCGATGCTCATTAATTAAATCGGGAGTACATCACCGAATAATAAAATGTTCAATGGGACCTAGGCTTTAGTCAAAACAAAATTGTGTACCAGTAGTGTGATGGCTAAAATCAATCATTAAACTATTTACTATATGGCATAACTTTAAATGCTCACTCCAGTAAGCAATTAAAATCAGCGCCATTTGTTCGTATCGGATCGATAAGGTAAATAATTCGAAAACAATGTGTATTTGTATATTTCTACGGACAATGCCGAGTGCCATCATTATAATTGTTAGTGTAATAATTCAATATTAATAGTAGGCCTACTACTAGTATATACAAAAAAGAAAATTCATGAGTAAATCGGACAGGGAAGGCAACACTCATCTTAACCAGCCAAGCACAGAAAACAGTTACATCACAAAACAACTACACGGTGTAATGCCCACACCCAATTTCACGAGGAAATAAAAAAGAACCTGATAAACGTCAATCGCACTAAAATTCAAGAAACAAATTTTAAAACAATACAAACAATAATCGCGGATGGACCTTTAAAAGAAAATGGAAATAAGAACGAAAACATTATTGTTTAAGAAGAGCAATACAGGCAGCATATGTGAAAGAAATTCGTTCGACCATGGGCGAATTAGGAAAGATGGCGAAACACAGAGAATAGTGGAAACCTCTAGACTTTGCCCCTGTGTTCTTGATAAAAAATTACCCTTGATTTTGAGTTTTATAATGGCGGATCACATTGATTGGCAAAATACGAATTTTCTCCACAAATCATTGAATTACAGAAGTCATATTTGAGGTCAATATGGAAGATTACGGACTGGGCAGTCTGGCCTAAAATTGTATATGGCCCGAAGCGAAGCTTATTCCCCTTATGGAAGCAATTTATTAATAAATATATAATTTCGTCGAGTAAGTCTAAAACATCGGGTGATCCGCTATACCCCAAGATCCGCTATTGCCTAACGAACTGTGGACTAAAACAATATGAACACTTTTCAAATATGTCCTCAACGGTACTTTAGGAAGTCCATACATTTCTCGATATTTTCTTGTTTACCAATCAATATCAAACAAAAGAGTTTTAGTCCAAAATAAAAACAAGTTAAATAGTTCCTGCGGCCAATTGTTTTACAGACCAGTATTGTGAGAGACATTTTTTTATAATTTTAAAAACTAGAACTTTTTAAGATGTTAATAAGGCTTGATATCAAGGTATGAGGAACTCGGGCAGGGGAGGCAGCACACTTTACCAGCTGAGCAAAGACTCGCATCAGTAACAACACGATACGTGTACAATGAGCAATGAACACACGTGAGCCAAAGAAACAATTAAAAGTTCAAGTCCCCGCCGAAAAATGCGGAATTTTACAAACCTCTCTGATTGAGTAGGCTTATGTGTGTTTGGGTATATTTACCTAGTATAATTTACCGAAAAATGGTGCTATTTTCATTATTAGTTATTCAAATGCGTAATATAGTTTATTTACGACAAATAGTTTATTAAATACAAAAAATTTGGGTAAAAAAAAATGATATCGGCGCCCGTAGTCAAAAAGTAAAATAAAGCGATTCTCACGACGTGCAAATATTATGGACATACGCTGGTTCGAAATGATTCTGGGCCGAGTCTTGCCGAAAAACTTGCTAGTTTACGTTTATTTAGTCATCACTGGTCATTAAAATGCGTAATATAGTTAATCAACCCCATATTGTAAGCTAAATACAAGTATTTGGGTAAAAACGTTACTATTTGGTTAAGATTTGGGTAAGATTTGTGTGTTTAATGCCGACGCGTCCTGACCTAGTTAACGGAGATCTAGGAGAGGTAATCCAGACTGCAGGTGCACGCCAAAACACATATCGAAACACATTTTTTCTTATTTTTAATTACTTAAAGGGGTAAAACAAATAATTATAGTTATTAACTTGCATTACTTTATTTTAAATAAAACATAAAATAATAGTGATCGATCTAGTCTGGTTTACGACATTCGCACAAAGTGCTTCATTTTTTTGGATTTAGTTTTGAACGCGTGAACCAGACTAACGAAAGGTCAAGTGCGCGTTAAAACACATTTCAAAACACATTGTTTTCTTATTAATTATTACTTAAAGGGGTAAATTATGGTTAATACTTTATTTTAAAATAAAATAAAATAGATCTATACGAATCTCAATAAAAAAAATTAAAAAAAATGGTATTAGTCTGGTTCACGACATTCTTAAAAAATGCTGATTTTTTTTTGATTTTTTTTTTGAAATGGTAAACCATCCAGAACATGTCACGTGCCCCTACATGGAAATTTTTCTTGTTGCATACAAATATAACCTGCGGCTCAAGGCCGCAGGTTAATAATGTCAACAATCATTTGTTAAATAAACAAATCAGTGAAATTGTATGTGGAAAAATATTTGATTGCCGATTCCGCGTATGATGGTCATATAGCTAAACAGTTAACTTGTGGAAAAAACAAATTATGAGGGAATTTGTCTTTATTTTGATACTTATGTGGACAGGTGCTCCGGTGCAGAACCAAGGTTAGTTGTCAAGTGTTTATTTTTTTATGTATTTTTTTTTAACTTGCACACGAAGTTTTATTTAAATAGCCATTCGATTGTCATATTTAGAAACATATTCACTCAATGTACTATACATAATTATGTATACTAATAATAATTACTTTATTTTAAGAGACGACATCGTTGGTCTAGCTTTGTCATCCATCTGCGACAAAATAATGTATGTTTACAAAGATAGTATGGCATTAATAATATACAGTTAGAAGTACAACAACAGCATATAACAATACTATGAGTCGTTTTTTTTTCAGTTTGCAATATGTTCAACATCGTTTTTTTAATTATTTTTTATTACGTGTTACCATTCTCTTACCATTAACCAGCGTATAATTTCGTCCAAAACATAGGTACAACATAACAGGCGATAAAACATGGAATCATGACAAAGATGCTGAACAATGGTGTAGTATGAGTGCCAGAATTAAACAGACCATGTTCAATTAGAATGTGTCTGTACGCGGAGACGCATATAATTCTAGTAGCATGGTTCGTAGGGTTTGTTTGGTTAGTGTCTTCCTGATAGGCTTCAGATGCTAACATCATAGCATTCGCTACACTTTCGCCGAGAGCAATACGGGTCTCGTTCGGCGAATATGTGATCGAAGCGCAATAATATTTCGGTTTCAGTTTTACATATGCCTGTCTCGTATCCACCACCTGTCTTGATTCTTCTTTGTACATCCAATCATCCGTATCAAATTGTCCCCGTGATTCTGATGCGCTGATTGACGCTTGAACGAACACCACTTCTGATGTTGATATCTGAATCATCTTCGGAGTGAAGAATTGTTTTTCGAAGTCCCTAACTATCTTCAGCAGGGTGCCAATTCTGCATGTATCTGTAGTTTTAACCAGTATGCACAGTCTGTATTCGGAACGAACGTAAGTGAATTGTTTCAGTCCATAAAAGTCGACCACACAATGGCTCTCGTCAAACTTTAAGTGAGAGAGAACATATACTTGTATAAACTCAACGACATTGTTGACAGCGGCTACAGAATCGAACTCCAAAATGATTTCAACCTCAACCTTCATCAATAATCTCTCCAAACGTCCATGTGCGCATTCGCCCTCAACGTAGTATTGTCCAATAGGGCAAATCACATTTAGGCAAGCACTCTGAAAGACAAGAAGAAGCGTTTTACTGTAAAATCATTATTTTGTTGGAGATTGAATTTTCGTTGATTTCGTGATTGAATCGACTCAATGCTCGTGTAACTATATCTTCCATAAGAGACTATTTGATACTATAAATTAAATAAACAAGCATGTACGTGGGTGTAATCAATGACCTGTGCTTACACCCACGTACATGCTTGTTTATATAATTTATAGTATCAAATAGTCTCTTATGGAAGATATAGTTACACGAGCATTGAAGAAAATGTGAATAAATAAGATACATACGAGGGGTGATCCAGAATTACATGGACGTTTGGTCTGATTAAAAACCACCCTACTTACAGATACAAATCTATGATCCGCGATTATCTGGACCCCTGCGTAAGTTCGTTGGAAAATTATTCTTATCAGGGTTAACTCGACTTTCAACAAAGTCTATTTCTGTATTTGCCAGGTCAGACCCTATATACAATCAAGTTGGAATGCATGTATAGACCCCGATGAAGTCATTAAAATATGTGTTTCTATAAACATACCTTGAATTCCTTGATATCCGGGCACTTGTCGTCGTTACTTCTTCCAATGACGTCAGAAATGGTGGTTTCGTCATATGAGATTAAGACCAGCAACTGCATCATATCGGACGGCAAATTGTCCTTATTTGGTTGACGTGGACGATACGTACATTTCGCTCCTGTAAAACGGTCGGACGGAACTCTAACCCTAACGTTACAAAGATAACAGTAAATGTTTCGATACTGTAAAGAATAGCTGAAAGCAGGAGTTAACTGGGAAAGGTTGCACAGTTGGACAAGATTAGCATCATATAGATCCCATTGTCCAGTAACATTACAAGAACGTATTGCATTTCGGTTACAGACGTTAAAGTTCTCAGGATAATCAAGTGGAGGAACCGATAGAACAACCATCTCATCATCAATTTCCTTGTTTCCAACATTCGCATTGTCCAAAATATTTTGAACTTCTGCTTCGAGCGCTGGAATTGCCACTCTCCATTTTACGTACGTTGTAACGCCATTACAACGCGCGCACATTTCATTCTTATAAATTGTGTACGTGGCAGCATCGTGGACGTACTTGTTGTCTCCAGGACGGACGGTATGTTCGCATTCAATTCGATGAGTTAATGGTGTATCAGAAGGGCATTTAGAGATTACATAATATGAGGTGCCTGATAGTCCGTCTAGCATTTTGATATATCCGTTAAAGTCAAAATGAGGCAGGAATTCCAGCTGGTGTTTGCACTCGGCGCCACTTTCAACAAATTCACTAACGTCCGGACAGCATTGACCCAACGTACAGTTGTTAGTACATAAACATGGTTGACAGCATTTGTCTAAACTATCATCGCCACGTCGTGTTCCGTCCGCTGAGCATACATCGTCCTCCGAGCACAAGTCACCTGACGATAGTACGCCATGTTCACAAAACTTGAAAATGAAGATAATAAAACAAAGCTCCAGTAGGCCTACGACATGCATGATGGGTCTGTAGACATCGACTGGTCTGTCCAATAGAGAATGGCGAATAGTGGTTGTGTTAGCTGTATTCTATGCCTAGTCGTTACAAAGTGACAGTTAATGAACTTATTTGATACCCTGCACCGCGGGCGTCGGTCATTCAAGACCACGCCTGCGCTGCATCACACTTACGCAAGATAATTAAGTGCTATTCAGGGATATCGACAGAAAACATCGGGATTGTTCTAAATTTATTATAATGTGTAACCATGACGAAATGAAATATTGTATTGTACATGTATGATGGTGATAGATATTGTATCCAACAACACCCTAACAGGTTATTCTGTCATCTAGGTGTTTAATTAAATGTAGTTTTGTAAGGGATCGGTAATTGGTGTAATAATCACCATTGCCTTTTTCTGTTTATGTTATATAGCTTGGCCAATTTGACATGAGCCTGACCTTTTGATTAGCATGATTTAACAGTCGATACATTGCCTGCGTTTACAACACCGACTGTATGTTTTCATAATCGGGGAGTATCACGAAGACGCTCGGCTTGTAATATAAACAAAAATCTTATATACCGATTTCGCACGATTTGCTTGCGGAATTTGATATATTCAACGCAAGAAACTTATAATATATTCTTCCATAAAGGTCAGGCTCAGGTCAAAATAACCAAGCTATAATATAAAGTTTTTAACGAGTGATCTGTGAAATATTTATTACAAGTTTATTGCTTGAACAATTATTTTATTGCAAATAAACTATTTAAAACACTCTCGATATCGTACATTTGATACGTTTCCTGTTTAAAAATAGCACTGATTTTCACTCGCGCATACTTCGTGAGTTAGGTAACTGTTATACGTGTTAGATTCTTGACATACACAAACTGCAGCCTAAACATCCAAGAGGTAGTCAGTTCATTTTGTAATTCGTTTTCATTGAAGCCGAAAAAAAATATTCAAGTAATTCAGGGGGCAGTAGTTTTAATTCTATATTGCAAATTACTACTAATATCCTATAGCAAGTTACATGTATGTGGCCTCTGGAGCACAGTGGTTAGCGCACTTGACGCCTAATCCGGCGACCCGTGTTCAAATCCGGGTGGATGCACACATATGTCTGTCATGTTCAGCAGAAAGCTGACTTGCAAATAAAGGTTAAGCTCGGCATGTAAAAATACTAAATAACTGCAAATTTCAATGTTGAGCAAGTCATGTTATAATCAGCATGCTTGCTATGAGATACACCACAGGTAACTGTACCATTGATAGAGGGTCAGAATGCTTTGTTCTCAAGAATTCAGTTACCCGCGGGATATATCGATGACTTAGAATTAGAAGGTCGTAAGTGCCACTTACGACCTTTTATGATTCATACATATTCAGAATAAGCATCACAAGGCGCTTCTTATGAGCCCAATTTTATAAACATCTGAACTTGTCGTGTTGACCAAAATAAAGTTATAAAAGTTTGTTTTACCATAAGTAAAGACTAAATGTCAGACAGTTTTTCCGTGTTTTCTCAAAATATCGATTTGGTAGTTACGACCTTCTAATACTAAGCCATCGATATAGGCAACTAATATCCAAAAATATGCGAATATTAGAAAATATTTGTTTTTGCATTATGCTTAACATCCGCCTGTTTCGATCATCCACCGTATTAATTGTTCTTTGTCCATCAAATCACCGTATCAATGTTTGTCCAAATTATGATAACCATTTTCATTATAATTCATGATATACAAGTAAAAATAATGAAAAATTCCCAAAAAATGTTGATGACATTGACGCTACACTAAGTCTTAATAAATCAGTTACTTTGAACTATGCATGTCAAATAATTAATAAAAGAGTACATTGAATGACAGTATCATTTACGAATGGTGTTTCGTCAAGAAAATGACGAAAAATTCGTGTTACGTCAAGAAAAGTCATGAAAATGACGGAAAAAACGTCACAGAAAATAACATCACAAGATTAAAACAATATTTTTGATAGCGATTTTTCTTCTTGTTTCTAGGTGGTACAAAATACAGTGTCAGTTTTATGCAGCACAAAAACAATGGAAAATACGAAGTTACCATAGATATAATAAATACTGCGACATCTACAGCAAATGTGTTTGTCTCCAATAACGCCATGGTAGAAATACCCAAGTAAGCTTGCTCTCAAATTGTCTTTTTTCGCAACTCTTCAGAATTCAAGATGGCGTCAAATATGGCCGCCATTTTTTATATAAAATAAGAAACTTACAACTTTACTCTTTCACAACACTTCAGAATCCAAGAGGGTGAACAATATAGCCACCATTTTATACGAAATTTGTATTTAACACTTATTTATGCCTGACATGTATTGTTTTCTAACAGTATAATTTATTTCGTAATGAACTTGAACAATTAGTGGTAAACCCAACTACAAATGAACTGCTTTGATATCCAAAGGCAGAGTCTCCTAGTATGTAACGGTTCCTTGATTTGGTTGTATACTTCAACTCGTAAGCACACAGGGTACTTGTAACTATATCACTGATTTTAAAATTTTATGCATCACACCAACTTGCCTATATATTTTCCATCAAATACATATACATGTAATGTACATATTTTTTTTAATAAACTGCGTGTTGTTATTTCAGCAACACGTACGCAATTGATGGTGTAGGTGGATACCAATTAGTTGTTTTAAATTCCACGTCAGGTTTATTTCCAACAGACGACAAGAAATGTGTAGTCACAGTCAGTTCTGACGTCGATGTTTACGTCATAGTCAGCCATTATGCTCAGTATATGTTTGACGGATTTCTCGCAGTACCGGACGTGTACGCTTCCACGCTATATACAGTGGTGTGTTACTGTAAAGACGGTACAGAACAGCAGCCTGATTGCGTGGTCGCCATAACGTCATTAGTGAAACAAACCACACTGACAATCACCATGCCTAGTCACAGCGTTACGCTAAAGACCGGAAGTATTGGCCCGGCCTGGCAGACTGCATTTCTTCCAATGGAACAAGTCGAAGAAATCATGGGACCTGGTGAGACTTTGTATCTCAGCGGTAACGACTTTACTGGAATGAAAATAAACTCAAGCGAACCGGTTCATGTTTTGGCCGGCAACAACCAGGGTACATATTACAACAGTAGCAACATTGAATTTCACGAAACAATTATGCTGCCGGAAGATCAGTGGGGCTCAGCGTATATCATTGTTAGGTTGTACAGCCCAAGTGACAGAATTTGGATATTTGCCGCAGAAAATGACACAAATATAAAGATGCGTTACGGAACTGACCAACTTGAAGAATTGTCCATAACAGACAGTACATCGTATCTTGAATATATTATAACGGAACAGGTTTACATTGTAACAGCGGACAAGCGCATCGGCGTGGTACACTTTACAACACAAACACCCTTGTCAACGAAATACTCCGCGTATTTTGTGGTTCCAATCAAGCAGTACGGTTCTGAAGCCGTGATTCATGTTCCGAATGAGCAATATGGCAATCCTGTTGCAATGGCCGTTGTGTATACGGAAACTAAATGGATAAATTACTTAACACACAACGGACAAAGTATTAATGCCAACTGGGAACCAGTTTTATGCTCAGAATGGTCATATGCTTTCATCGAAATAAGCTTGGGTGCTAGTCATGTGCTCCAACAGAATGTTCTTGGTGGGAAGATTGGTGGCTACTTGCTGTTATACGATACTTACTCTGTATGGTCATACCATATCGGTGTTAACAGAATAACGCCGCTTGAGGTAAGCAGTCAATCTTATTTTAGGTCTATTTTGAAACATGTTGTACTACTTAAATTAATCACACTCGACAACTCGGTTACTGATGCTATCCGTCGACATCAGGATAACTTCGAAGAGAAGCCAGAGTACATGTATTTATACTGATTGACTGGCAAGGGAATTACTGGTATACATTAATTAAACCACAGGAACCTGATATTGTTATATAATTGACCACAAAACCTCTTTGGGTGCATGTCAGTAACGGGGTCGTGGATAGTGTTTTGTGGTCATTTATATATAGAAAAATATCAGGTTCCTTTGATTAAACATACTAAATAATATATAAAAGTAGTTTTTAGGCTGGCGATTTCGCGCCAGACTATTACAACCCTAAAAAATGAAATCCACTAAGATGAATTTACTTCCGAAACTGACAACACAGCATCTATACACTCAATGCAAATAGTTCCTCCTCATTAATCAGTTTTGCAAGATAAGAACATTCAACTTTCCTTGTTTCATTTATTCTGTTCGATTGTAATATATTAGTTTCTTCTTGAAATGGAAGGAAATTGTATAAAATTAAAAGAAAAGGTGTTTAAAGGCGTTGCTAATTATTACTACGCGTTACGAACGCGATATAGCGCGGCGCATCAATGATTTTATTATGTTAAATTATTTAGGTCAACATTCTCCAACGAGGTCGTGGTCGAGTGGTTGAGCAACTCGCTTAGTAATTTTCTGATGCAAAGGTCCAGCGATCAAATCATGGCGGCTTCAAATTTTATATTTTTAAATTTTATTTTTTATTTTTTTGTTAAGTCCAGCACTTTATACCTCTCTTTCGACTTAGAAAACCACTTGATGTTATATTACTTGAAAAGCTATTGTTCCTTAGCAGTTCGCCAGCCTGTCAGTACTTTCAGTACTTTGATTAAATTACTTGACTTGTATTTCATCTTGATGAATTACGAACTGCCGTACCCTCGAAGTCAGATATTGCCATTTAGTCTAGCTTTACTTTGCGGTGCGTTTGCATGGTAAATTTCCTTTTAGAGCGTTCGTGGTGCAGACGGATATATCCCAATCTTGCCAATATGCTATACGCCAAACAAACTAATGCACACTACATTTACATTTACATGTTAATTATTCTTCTTATTGCAGCCAGTTACTATATCATGAATCGTATACGTAAATGGCTAGGATATAGATCCAGGAAAACCGCTTAGTGTACAGGTCACGTCCGCCGTTTTTGAATGAAAATAGCTTTGAAAATGACATAAACACGTATAAAAAACAAACATTTTCAACCATAACTCCTTATTTTCAGGATGCAGACGAAACAGATTTATGTTCAGAACCTGAAGAGTTTTTCACCACCCGGTCGATTCCCATGATACCTTATTCTGAGCACTTCCGGTCAGCCGAACCAACTCCACCAGCTAAGTGTTTCTGTGACTGTCAAACGGTCGGCGCGTCATCGTCGCGAAACACAAGCGACGATACGTCAGTGTATGAACCGGAAGTGGAAATACAACAACTACAGAAAGAGATGACGATTGATAAAAGCATGACATCACAAACGAGAAGAACGAAAACAAGCGCAGACGACTCAAGAGAAAGTTCAAGCGCCATTGGTTTTGTAGCTGCAATATTTATTACATCAATTTTCAGCATATTTGCTTTGTCCGATTTACGTCAAGTTTTGACCGATGTTACGAGAACTGTGACGTCACTAAGATTGTGTAGGAAGTGTCGCACGTGCTCTGCTAAGAATGGAAGCTCAAATATGGTTGAACCCTTAAGTTAGTTGGTCAGATACACTGATGTGTTTTTCAATAAATAATAATGGGCTACATCGGGTGGTAATGCAGCTCCCTTGGACAAAGCTTGCTTCAATGAAATAAAAGAGGCGTTACTGAGTCTGTTGATAACTACAATTAAAACAGTTTGAAGACAAAAACGAGTTTGTAAAAAATATGACCGCAGAGATGTCTCCTTTTAAGTCACATTAAGTCTTAAACTTAACCATTTTAATAATCTATAATTTGGTAAACTCTCTGCAGAATGATGCAATTTGAGAACTCAAGTTGATTCCCAAATGTGAAAAACACCATAAGATGGAAGAAAATGTAATAAAACATCCAGATGGTTTGTTGATAAAAATGTCAAATTGTAAACAATATGTGCATGATTTAAAGTCTAAGGGGAGCAACTCTTACAAAATGAGTATTTTGTTCACCATGCAGTTTGCTAAATACGATATTTAGCGTACTATGTTAACATTCTATTGTCAGGTATTGGTTAATTTGTTAAGAAACAGCCTAATGGTTCCATAATTCATTTTAATGTACCCGGTAATGGATGATAGGAAAAAAATTGTGGTAGCAATAATGTGACTTCGACTAACAACTCCAATTGGACAACGGATAATCACGGATATTCAATGTTCAATGTTCTGAGCTAAACGCGAACAATCGACTTATATCACATTTCACAAGTGACCTGTTTACAAAATATCAATTTTGACTTCACCCTTTTTAAATAGTTATATAGGATTAAATTTTAAATATAAATATGCATACTGTTGATATATTACATATATTTGGAATCGTAAATATTTTAAGAGGGATTTGAACCGTAATCAGAAATTAAACAAGATTAAATTAAACGGAAAGTGAACACGAATTAATATAGTACGAACAAATTAACGCGATCCTTGTATTATCATAATTAAACAGCTGATTGTTTTACTGTCTTTGTTTTCCATAAAATCTAATTTATGTGTGTGTCTTTATAGCCGAAAGTAAATGCGAATGCATGTATGTTATTGTATGAATGGTACATGTATATAGTATAAATACTATTTAAATAACCGACATGGCGCGACGTATAGGCGGAAATTAATTATATTCCTCGTAAGAAGCATGTGCTATCGCTGGCTTAGAATGAAAAGATCGTAACTAAAAAATTAATATTTTGAGTAAACAGGAAAAAACTGTCAGAAAATTACTGTTTAGTTATGGTAAAAAAGTTGTTTCAGCTTTTTTTGGTCAACATGCATATAGGCTCATTAGAAGCGCATTGTGATGTAAATTTTAAATATTATTATGCATCAGTCTTATAAGGTCGTTAGTACCTTCTCATTCTAAGCCAGTGATATATTCATGAACACTAGTCGAAGACCAGGTAAATTGTGTTTGCAGTAGCGTGTTTAGCTATGCACGATATACCAATACCATACTTAAACACCGTACGATCAAAAGGACTTGCGGTTACAGATTGTGTTGTCGGATACTGGAATAAAATAGCACTGGGGGTAAGATACATTTAAATTGAGTTGGTGGGGTTTTGGTTTTCAAATTTATTATAATAATAAAGACTTTATTTAACGAGGAAACATATTTGACATCTATGTCGAGCAAATGTTTAAGTCCCGGCGAATTTGCACCTTTATAATGAGCATCAATATAACGAGCACATGGTTTATATCGAGCATTTACCTGTTCCGATGTATCTTCGAGATAACAACATAGTATGCATGTTTGTGTTGTGTCCGATATGTTATTTTCAAAGTATCTATAGGCCAGAGGCATGCCTGTTATTAACACAACGTATCCACTACAAAACATGCATGGCAAACATGTACATTTGTAATTGCATTTATTAACCTATTATAGTTGATTTGTTTACTCTTTGTTTTTGGATCACGTAAAATGGTAAAGCTTTTTTATTATACCAGTTGTGTTACCACTATTGGTAGGACAGTCAATTTTTACTTATGATACCTTGTAAACTACCGCACGAATCCCTTCTGGTATTGCTGTGCCCATGGTAGAGATGGACCTACGGTAAGCTTTATATAACTAGCTGTGGGCTCATCAACCGCTACCGCCGAGATTCAAACCTTCGACCTCCCGCTTCCAAGGCGGACACCCTAACCACTCGGTCACGGTCGCAGTTTGAGGGTTTATTATAAAAAAATACATAATAGTGCATCGAATGTTTTTGTGCTGATTTGTGTTATATGTCCAAAGGTTCTTATATGCCAAATTGTCTCAATAAAGCATACACTGAATCATACTCCTAACGCAATACTTTTATTCATCACACATTTTGGTAAATGGTTAATGAAATGATAAACTGTGAATGACTGTTAGAAATTTTATGCAATTCGGTATATTGAAAGATGGAAATCGAACCAAATATTGAATACTAGTATGATAGAATCAATGTAAAACAAAGCGTCACTCAAATGACTGCAAGACTGCAAGATGACCAGGGCCCGGGATTATAACCAAGACTTACACTCAACAGTCAACACTCAAAACTCAACATTTAAACCCCAAATATAGAAAATTTCATATAATGAGCTGTTATGTATTCTAAATTTCAAATCTAGGTGGGGAAATATAACATATATCGATGGCTTAGAATTAGAAGGTCGTAAGTGCCACTTACGACCTTTTAAGATTCATACATGTTTAGAATAAGCATCACAAGGCGCTTCTCATGAGCCCATTTTCATAAAAATCTGAACTTGTCATGTTGACCAAAATGAAGTTGTAAAAGTTTGTTTTACCATAAGTAAATGACAGACAGTTTTTCAGTGTTTTCTCAAAATATCGATTTGGTAGTTACGACCTTCTAATACTAAGCCATCGATATAGACTTGCTATTTGGATATTGAAAATAGCCTTTGTTACCTTCTTTTTGTTATTTGTGTACCACTTGTGTTGTAACAATTTATAATTATTAAACCCGAGTGCCACTCTCAGCACTAAGACTGTCAAAAAACATCATAGCTTACAAATATACTAACTTACACTATGAGACAAGTGAAATGTTGATGCTGGGCATCAAAGATGCCGCTAGTTCTTTTTAAGTAAATCTTTTTATTTAGTAAAAGGTATTGGTAGAAACTTGTAAACAAACTAAAATTCCGGCGTGATGTGTGATGCACAAGGGAAGTTATTCTCATGTGTTGAGTGTACGCTGCAAAAACTTAAGATTGCTGAAAATGGGTATTTTTCACTAATTCAAGGGCAATAACTCTGGTTGTACTAAATTGAAAGGGGAGTGAAACCCCAGGTGCACTAGAGT
Organism: Spisula subtruncata; assembly: GCA_963678985.1. Classification (NCBI taxonomy): domain Eukaryota; kingdom Metazoa; phylum Mollusca; class Bivalvia; order Venerida; family Mactridae; genus Spisula; species Spisula subtruncata. The sequence continues at coordinate 16,981,719 of OY787665.1, forward strand.
ACATGCTGTCAAACATTTCTATAAAGGTTTCATGATCCTAGGTCAAATACTTTTTGAGTAGCATGTGAAACAAGTCAAAAATGGCTATTTTACACCATTTCAATGGCTAATAACTCTGGATGTACTAAACTGAAAGGGGAGTGAAACCCCAGGCGTAGAGAAAACATCCTGACCATTTCTGTGAAGGTTTCATGACTCTATGTCGTGTACTTTGAGTACCGTGCGACATAAGGAAAGCGGCCAATTTTTTCTGTTTCAAGGGCCATAACTCCGTCAAAATTGGTTGAATCATAAAACCCTGATAATATGCACCAGGTCACATGATGACAATCATTCTCTGAAAGTTTGGTTGAAATCTATGAAGAAATGTAGGAGGAGTTGTGCATAGAAGAAATTGTTAAGGCCCGCCGACATTCAGCAATCTAATAACCAGAGTTTTCCTTTGGAAAACCTGGTTAAAAACTTGAAGGCAGTGAAACACCAGGAAAGAATAGAAAACATGAAAACATTCTATTTTCTATTGAAATATTTATTCAAATGAACATAACATGTTTTAGAAATATGAGCACCATTATAATATTGATTAATGCTTCACAGATGGCATTAAGCATGTTTCATAAAATAACAAAGTGTATTCCAATAACGTGGTATAGCCTGACAACGTGAAACTGACACTAAAGGACATTGTTATTTCGTGGTTTGTGAGCTTGATAAGTAAATTTATTGCGAATTAATACGTTCAACATAGTTTAAAATATGCATAGAACTAGTTCCATTTGGCAGGAGTATAGGAGCGCATATGAATATTTTGTAAATAAGAAGTGTCAGTTCAATGTTGGCAAGCTATATTTACCCGTTTAAATTTTGGCAAAACAAACTATTCTGACATACATAAATAAAGAAACATAGAGATTAAAAAAACACTTGCATTTATCAAATTTAGATTAAGACAAAACCTAAGAACTGGAAAAAATCGAAAATCATAACTAAAAAATATCTGACAGACATGAAAGTATTTAACATGTTCCATAAAAGTTCGAAAGGAAAATCGCCGCTCCGCGCAAATAGTTTTTTTTTACTTTTTAATAGCCCCTGCTAAGACCCGCAAATTGCAACATATGTAGCCGTTATATAAACACCCGTTCCGAACTGATTTGGACTTTAGTACCTACCGAACATTTATCATCCTATTTTACCCCTGACGGGCGAGTCCAACAGCGTTATAACCAATCAAATCTTGTATCCTCCTGGGACTTGGACTTTAGTACCTACCGAACATTTATCATCCTATTTTACCCCTGACGGGCGAGTCCAACAGCGTTATAACCAATCAAATCTTGTATCCTCCTGGGACATCTGCTTGCACCCTTTCATACTCGATGCCGCCTCCTGGCGGCATCGAATAAGCAAACAATAATAGTCAGTACCTATTTTACATTTTTATAACTTCTTGCTTTTAATAAAGATGATAATGAACCTCAAAATGATGAAAATCAGCATTCTGGATGTAAGTATTGGTTGTAAATTTATAAGTCAGGTTGTCATTGCCGTATATAGGCACAAAGTACGTGCGTGTTGTTGACACGATAAAGTGACACCGAAGAAACAGAAACTCGTTTTTCAAACTACATCATCGATTTGATAGGGCATTGATCAGCGGTCCATTTTTCACATTAACTGCGCATTGAAGGTGATTTAAATTCACTTTGATCACATACGGCTTCTCATTAGCAGCCGTTTCCTTGACGCTAATTGCGATCTTCACGATATCACTTGTTTTATGGCAACACCATAGTCGCCTAGTTGTGTTGATGTATCGGGTACCAAGTGCATAGCAAATAAGACTGGTAACCGTTTTGGAATATTGGAAATATACGTATTTTGCGATAGTCAAATTCAGACAGAGGAACCAGTCAATTTTAAATAACAAGCGGAATGCTTCGGCTATTTCCTTGCTGGAAACTTCAGAGAGCATTCTGATCACTTCAGTTTTTATCCAATGGAAAATGTTTACCAGAGACAAACGGAAATGGCCGTGTTTTTACGATTGTTTAAAGCGGTGCTCAATCAGAACTCCTCGGCGTTTATCTAACAAAAATGTATTTCTTGGTTACGGAAATGTCCGAGTAGTTACGATTGAGCGGATGCTGTGATTGAGTATTTTTAAGCGTAAGAAACCGGAAGACAAGGGAAACAAACACTGTCAATGTGATCGTTTTTCATTTCACGTTTATTGGCGGAACAGTAATTATTTGACACTATGGTATAATGTTATATACCGGTATACAGAGAAAAAACACGGTCTACACTCATTGCTTCCATGTGCGGATTTGTTTAATATACCAACGATCTAAATGTATATTTAGATATTTAGATCTGTGATTTTATACACACTGTGACTCAACAAATCCATTTTTGCCGATTTGCTGTGAGTACATTAACGAACGTTGTTGCATATAAAGAATATAATACAATCACTGTTTCAAATATTTATCAACGCGGTTTTGCAAACAACGGATACACTTCTGTTTTCTTCGGTTAATGCACTACTAGTATTGCCAGATGAGAAAGCGCGAAGTCATCCTTGTGGAAGACCACTTTTTATCTATTTTTAGCATCAATGTCTTTACGCTAACTAAGAACAGGAGTGCCCATGCACCCTGTTCAAGAATCGGACAGAGGAGACAGCACTTAAAAGAAACAACCGAGTATACGTAAGCCAGAAACTAACTATGACCAGAAAATAAAGATAACGTCGGAAAGGAAAAACAGTACATAGCAGGCTCTTCTTTCAGTACCTAATGACTTGTGCATATAATTAATTATGCCGTCAATGCTTGAAACCATGTGTTTTAGTCTTAGAAACTTGCGCTCATTTTGGGTAATTTCTCCCTGAATACAAACACGATTTGGCTTACAATTGATGTCCAGTTTTACACAAAGGGATTGGGTACAAATTATTACAGCAATTATAAAAGCCCTCTCCAAGAATATTTACAAAGACATGACAATTGCAAGAAAATATTAAGTATTAACAAAGTTATAGATAATCAAAGGCAAAAAGGGCAATAACAAATATTGAAATGGGACGTAAAGTGGATGTGGCAAGGGCACTGAAGTCTCTAAATGAATGGATGTGTGCATGCACGAACGTAGCTTCCTGGTGAATGAGTCTTCAGATCGTCACAAAATGGGAACGTAGGAGTTCACCTTAACGTTCATCGTCCTCACGTGCTTATTGCAAGATTTTGTGGTTTGCTAAGAAAGCAATTTGTCTCAACTCACTGAAAACAACAATTACTGATTACTGATTGGAGAGGGCCGGTATCTAATGTTGAAATAACTTGTGGCCCGATCCTTTTGTAATGAATATAAAATTGTTAAAGTTTCTATGGTTTACATTTATGATATGATTCTATTTCTTGTAATTAATTGTATATATGCAAACCCTTTGTAATTGTTGTAAAAATTCATGCAATAAAATATGATTAAACTAAAATACTGATTGTTTCAAGTGTCTTAAAATTCTTGGTGATAATGGCGTACGTGCGTGTCATTGGGTAATTTTGATTGGATGCTGAGTTGAATAGGTGAAAATCAATGCGAATTACATTTGTGAAAGATAACAGAATTGTCATTTTGTTGCCCTACGGAAGTCTGTGTGGCAGTGGTATTTGTTTTAGGATTTTGAGTAACATGTTATTAGATTCTGAAATGTATACGTACTCTTTTTAAGAATGAATTAATGCGATAACAATGTTTTACAATACTCAAGGTGTGAACATGGCAGATATTTGTATCGACCTTGAAGCATTTGGATTTAAATGATACGTTTAGGAAAATTAACAAAAAATCACCATGGAGACACCATATCAGAAGTACGTATAAAAATGGTTTTCTTCTTATAATTTAGTTAAATGTAATTTGACTAAATTTTAAGAAGAAAAACCATATTATGTTTTGTTTAAATACGTTGCCGCTTCGATGAAAAAAACCTGAAACATATGAAATTTCTAAAGGAATTTACTTCGGTGGTATTTTTTGTCAAATGTAAACAAGTTTTCAGTTTTCAATTTATTCACATGTTAATGTATCATTGATAAAGAGTATAACGAAAAAAAAAAATGTTTTTATATGACAAATTTGTTATCTTTGATTCAGTTGCCTGTTTAATGGCAGTCAGCAAAAAGTTGGCCTTTGTTCACTTGCAATTCATTACCAGGTATTAAAAGTGTGTCTTTGAAATGCCAAAAACTTGTTCTATTCTCGTGCTACTCTAATTGGCTTTACTACGTTTATTTTCCTGACCAATGTGGCAAGCAGTCGAAGCTAGTAAAGAATCGTATTTTGTCACTGAATCCTCGATTTTATCTAGCTGTTCATCCAAAGTGTAATTCTTTATGGTCTAGTTAGCTGATTTCCCTGTTCATTTATTATTTTCATTTTAGTGATTTTAACGCTTTCAGAGGACACATTTATCAAATTCAATAATACGCTTCTACTAATGATACATATTTTAAGCATAGATGATATTTTATCAATACATGGCATGTGTTAATTCCATCTGAAGATTTAATTTCCCTCGCTAAAATTTATATTTGACAAAAAAGTCGCGAAATTTTGGGAACGCAATAATAACCCAATATACTGTTAAAAGTACTTGTTCGGTCATTTTGAAACGCGATGCTATGTAGCTGGCTTAGAATGAGAAGGTAGTAAGTCTAATTCGACCGATACATATTTAAAATCAGCTTCACAAGGCGCTTCTTATAAGCCTATTTTCACGAAAATCGGAACTTGTCATTTCAACCAAACAGAAGTTGAAACATCTAGTTTTACTACAAGTAAAGAGTAATGTACTTACGACTAGCGGTTTTTTTCTGAATTTTTGTAGGTGTCTTGATTGAGTATTTATCTTTTGTAGGTCGTGAGAAGAGTCCGACAACAGCAACTTACACGTGTACGAGGGTTGTTCATTTAATTCCCGGACGATCGCCATAGCGCTTGATTGGAACATTCGATTGTAGTAAAATTTCGTTTCATAAGACTTAGTCACCAACTTCATTATTTGACAAAACATGAAATAATTTTATCCAATCGAACACAAACTATGGTTACTATAGCAACCACACAAACGACTACCCGGCCCAACCCAATTTTGTAGTGGTATGTAGAGTGTTAATTAGGTAGGGGTAGTGGTATTATCGCATATTTTAAGCAGAAAACATCAGCCAACAATATGTATGTATCTATGTCGTGTAATATAACAGTTTTTGCCAATTCCGTGTAGCCTTTTGCGTTCTAATGACGAAGAGCGTGCTTCTGTGAATATCGCGATTTGTTTAGCGAAAACAGGTAATAAAACGATTTTATGAAAATATTGGCCGTACATCTGTAAAACTTAAGACTCCCTTAAAGAAAAACTCTTTAGACAATTATCGGAAATGCGGACCGTTGTTTATATATGAAATAAACCGTTCTACGATGACATAGCACCACCATGTGATGATCAAAGGCCGGGCAAACCTACAGTCACCTACAGAAATTTTCGTAGACTCAAGGCCTGCTGGGCGGTAGGCACTCATAGAATAATAAGTGCTGTATAAATTGCAGCTACATGCGATTTTAACGTAGTTAAAGCATAAAACGCCACTACTGAAAAGCTTAACATGACTTATATATGTGTCCGGGCACCTTTTTAACCCTTAAATAAAGATAAAATTATGCAAAAAGTAGCGTTTTAGATGCGAAAACGTCGTAACGTCGCCATTTTTGACGTCGACTTGGGCCGACTAACGTTACACGCGCTTACTAAAACGCTTATATTGAGAAATCCCTTCATTGTACCAAGCTGAAATTTTGTATGTGAATCAAGGAATGATGTGATTGTGCTTGTGTGCGTTTTCATAAATATACGTCCAATTGTTTTTCAGCAATATCGATCGTCCGGGAATTAAATGAACAACCCTCGTACACGTAATATTTGACCAGTGAGGCAAGAACCATGGATGTAAAATGAGAGAAGTTCTATATTTTGTTATATGGTATTCCGTCCTGTCAGTTTGCAGATCAGGTATTATGGCATTACACTTTGTACCCAGATAATTATTCCAAAATAATTTGTTTGATGCTAACACAACTTCATTTTAAAAGGTCCCTCAGTTCCAGAATGAAACTTTAGTAAAATTTAAAAAATAACCCCGGTATGTGAACGATATGGTATCAAATATAGATTATAGGGTAAAATTCGTGAACATTTTAAAACGTCTTTACTCACTGCGGTATAACGTACACCGGATATTGCTAGTAAAGTGAGTAATATTATTAATTTTGAGGAGACCAGGGTCAGTTTAAATACGATATTTTCCAAATTACTGACTACTTATGCGTATCTGAATTGAGTTTTAACTTCGTCGGGCATTTTTGTAACTTTGTAGCACACTATAGTATATCAGATATTTATCGGAAGGTTCAAATGAGTCAGTATTATGCCGATACTCACTCGCAAATATTGACAGCAGTACTGTACACGCTTCTGGAATGATTGATTACCAAAATGTAGATTTTTTTTAACTTGCCATTTTGTTTATATTGAACCCAAAAGTGTTGTGACCAAATTTCAAAAACATTGATCGAAAAACAACGAAGATACACATCAAAATTGATTCAAGTAGGTGTACAGAGTATTGCTGTTTAGTGTACGGAGTATTGCACATTAGCTCGACGTTATTGTACGGAATATTGCTTATTAACATGGGCAAAAAAGAATGTAATTGGACAGTTTTATCGTATTATCACGTCTGTTCGTCAATAAGGTCATGTCTTATTAGCTGTATGATATAATAAGAATATTGTTATATGATAATATTAACATATTTCAATCTGTCAGGCAGATGAATGCAATGAACAAAATAGAATGCTCATTTTCATACATTAAGTGTTCTTATGACTAGAACAAAGTGATATTTATCTTGGATTTATATAATTCGTTGAGAGGCATGCTTACAGACATTTTCTCAAGGGGATCTTGCATTTTCTTCCCAGCAGAGGTTAGACAACTTATTTTGCTCAGTCGGTCAAAGAAGCTATTGTTCGTATGAAAGTGTACAGACCACATTTTAAACCCTGTAGAATTGGTGTACATTTCTAATATCTCAACATGTAAAATTTAGGGGATAGGGTTCTTGGAGATAGGATTAGCTTGTTACATTAATTGTTTCATGTAGTACAAACACTCTAAACTTAATAGGTACATATCTATACAATAACAAGTTATTTTTACCAAACAAACACTGATTATACCTTGCATTTATTCAAGTTGTGTGACAAAAAGTCACTGCACTTAAAAGCAATACTCCGTACACGATACAGCAATACTCCGTACACCAGTGAGCAACTATATAGCAATACTCTGTACACTAACATCTGTATTTATTCTCACAATGCACCGCTATTTGCGATTAGTTTCAAATACTACATTTACAATACAATCTTTGTAACAGGTATGACAATTCGCTCGATTCAAGTTGTGAATTTTAACGAAGAATATAAACAAAAGCATATTATTTTGACAGATCGAGCTTACTTTTTGCGTGAGTAACGATACGAGGTTGGTCTTTTAACCACCCTTTTAAGAAATTCCTGGCAATTTACCGGATGCACGGACTAGGAAAATTTATTGAAGAGATACTTTTGTATAAAATATATATAAAATACACTCAGAAAGACTAAAAATCGTCTCTGAACTCACCCTTGTCAACACTAGAATGTCGCGAAAATGTATAATTTTACTCATATTGCTAGCAATATCCGGTGTACGTTATACCACAGTGTTACTATTATACTGTAGTACGAGGGTCATTCAATAAATTCGTGGACTGGACTCGTCAGTTTAAAACACATTGACACAGAAAATAACTAATTTCATCACGCTAACAGCCTTTCTATTATTTTCGTTTTATGTAGCGATTTTATTTCACGCTTGTGACATCAAACTTGTACGTGATATCACAATTCACCGACAGCATGAGTATTTTCCATTTTATTACTTTACACGCTATATAACATGGTCCTTATATTGCGAGGGTTGTTAATGCAATATAGACATGCTACCAGTCAGCCAGTACATTTTGTGTCTAGAACGATCGTAAATTATATTGACCAAAAACCAGAACAAAACATAAGTTGCATGTCATCGATCAATGGCAATTTCAAGCTTTATATGCTGTAGATATTGAAAATTGCGACAGAACATATATCATATAGATATTAGTACAATAAATGGTTTAACATGAATAGGTCGTAAGTACTAATTATGACCTTATAAGACATAATTATTTGCAATCTGCTTCTTATGAGCCTATTTTCATGAGAATAGGAACTTGTAATTTTGACCAAACTGGCCATACTTCCGATGAGCATGAAAAACGTTTTATTTGATACTTCCGGTCTGATGGTATAAGTACATGTAATATAACAGCATGTCGTTATCATGTTGGTAATTATTCGTATAACAATCTATAAGCTTGGTGAAGGACTTATATAATGGCTATATTATAGACTGCAAGTGGTTGTAATTAAATGGAAATCGAACTATTTACAGCATGACAAGATTCGTAAATGATATTAAATTTAAGGGCAAGTCATTGAATAGTTCCACTGTGTAGGATATACATGAACACTATAATGCCACTTTTACTTGAATACACTGGGAATAGGTCGTTCAAATGTGTCGTATCCCTACACATTGGTCAATTCGCTGGCTTAGAATGAGAAGGTTGTTAACTTTTACAAAATCAATATTTTGAGAAAACTAGAAAATGTGTCTGAAAATTACTCTTTACTAATGGAAAAACAAGCTTTTCAATTTTTCAAGTTTTTTCATGATACTAACTATGCTCAAAAGAAGCGCCTTGTGGTGCAGATTTTAAATATGTATCAGTCTTGAATAAGGTCATTCCAATCTGAACTTGTCATGTTGACCAAACTAAAGTTGAAACAGATTGTTTTACCAAAAGTAAAGAGTAATTTTCGGACAGTTTTTTCTTGTTTTTTTTTTCTTCAAAATATCGTTTTTGTACTTACGACCTTCTTATTCTAAGCCAGTGATATTAAGGTAAACGAGATAATCATGTGTCACTAAATTTTACAGTTCCGGGTTGCCCTTTGAAACCGAAGACATTACAAGCTGAAAGATCTCCAAAGTTCCTTACCTCACCTAACTACCCCGGAAATTATGGTATCTTTCAAGAGTAAGTACCCTTTTCACTGTGTTTATTAAACTAATCGAGTCGATTTCCGACACTTGCAATAAGGCGTACACGTTGAATTATATAGTACGACAATAAGTCATACAGAGATCTGATTTTACATGACTGTGCTTTTAATAGCAATGAATGATAAACGTGAAATTATATAGTACCCCGATAAGTTATACCATTATTTGTTTAATATACGCTGTGTTGTTATTCGACATGTTCATGACCATTCTGATCATTTCGGCCTTTACGTATATTTTCCGGAGACAAACGGAAATGCCCGAGATTTTACGATTTGTTTATAACTTTTACGTCAATCCAAAGAACGCAAGGGATCTTGAGAATTTTGATGATGATGTTGCTGTATGGCCTAGTTCACAATCGTGAAAGCTCGGTCATTTCCGTTTGTCTCCGGTAAATATTCGTATTGCAATGCAAAAAACGCCGAAGTTCACTGTAATGAACGCTTGTTCATCTGAAGTCTTGGACATGTGATCATTAATATGTATATTGTTACCATGGTAATCAGTACGTATTGCTCGTCATGGATAACTCTATGATTGTAGATTCTATATAAATAAACAAGAGATGTTTTTAAAACACGTATGTTCCCATGGCAGCCCAATGGTCGAAAATGGTAAAGGTCATAGTGACCTTGATCTTTGACCTACTAACCTCAACATCAATAGCGGTCATCTGCTGTCGCTGACCATTCTCCATGACGTAAAGTTTAAATATGCTAGGACAAAGCATTCTTGAGTTTAAATATTGAACGAAAACCATTTGATCTCAAAAATGATTTTATGTAAAAATATCGTTTACATTACAGACGATTATCGTGCACGTGGTTAATCTCAGCTAACGACATCTTATACAGATCAAGGTACACAACTCTTCCATAGAACCAGCCACAGGATGTTGGAGAGATTCCGTGGAAATTATTGACGGTAGATAGCGTTGTTGTACTGTATAAAATCACTTTTATGTAAAGCACCAAAAGACTGCGGGGATAGCTGACGGTAAAATCTCCGGTATTTCCCCGGTGTCTGACAACTAAATATTGTTCCCGGCCGGGGTATTGGTTCGGAGAATATGCCCTCCCCCACATTTTCCCAGCAGTGCGGGGGAAACTGGGAGAACCGATATTGCATTACTTGCTTGCGAAAATTGGTATATTCAAAGCAAGAACCTTGCAATATGTTCATGCTTAAATGCCAATATCAGGCTGCATTGACTCGGGCTACTGATTGAACTACAAACTTAGAATGTGTATTAATTTGTATTTCCCGGCTTAATAACTTACAATCAGTTTGAATCAATGTTAGAAACTGTGTAAGAATTGATTATTTGACACGCGTGTGCTGCAATTGCTGTAGTGCACCAGTCAATTGAAACCCCGGTCCCTAACGGTGGAATATTTCCCCGGTTTTTCACCTTTCCGAAGTTCCCGCACTGCCGGGTGAGTGCGGGGCTCGATTTGTTCTGCGCCAACATAGCGGGGAAATATAGCTGTGATATTTCTCTGATTAACGGTGGGAGTATTGTTTAAGTATTAACTTCTGCATGGTAGACTATGATCATGGGGGCCGAGAGGGGGCAGGGATTTTACCCGGGGTTTTTAAAAGCAAAAGCCAAAATTCCCATTTTTCCCCTGGGCCGGTATTTATAAAGCATCTTAAGTGAAAACTTAAATAATTTGACTTAAGTTAAAATATTGAGTTGCACTTATTTCATGAGAAATGAATTATAGCTCATGTTTTCTATGTGATTACTGTAGTAGCTCTTTTCATAACGCTTCTACAAAATGTTATAATTGTTAATATTAGTTTTCGTGTATAGCGGATACACTTAAGGAAAATTTGTTTTAACCTAAGATGCTTTATAAATACCGGCCCAGGTGCACAATGTATGACACAGCAAAAATGTATTGTTCTCACTAATTATAAATCGTCATATTGAAATTATTTTCGCTTCAAACATTTCAGGACCAAAGAATTTCTTCCGTCCATTGATCTCTTGGTGTGGTTCGTCTTGGCCAACAGTAACAATTACTAGCACCAGAAGTGAGGTACTAGTCAAATTCGGCACGGATTTTAAGAAAAATGATTACTATGGTTTCATGCTTTCCTACTGGGTTGCTAAGAAACGTAAGTCATACTATTTAATTTGATAATTCATATTTTTGTCGCGAAATATAAACCATGTGATTTTCATGTTCCATGCCCAATTTGATAGATTCAATTATTATAGCCTGGAACCCATAAAGCAGGATTGTATCGTGCATCGATCGTTTTTGTCACGAAATATAACCAACGTGTTCTTCTTGTTCTATTTTCCAGAATTGTCGTTTTGATTGATTGATTGATTGATTGATTGATTGATTGATTGATTGATTGATTGATTGATTGATTGATTGATTGATTGATTGATTGGAAATCTTTATATAGCGCTTTATATAACGAGTCTCTATACCGTTTTACAGGCGAAAGTCTGCTTATTGGAAGTTCATTAAAAGTCTAAAAAATCACTTGTTTTTCACTGATATTCCATTTTGAACAGATGTGTTTCAATGTTTTTAAAGACTGTCAGAGAGTTAATGTGTCTCATTTCCTCAGGAAAAAATTGATTTCCTCAAAGACATTTTGGTCTTAGATTTTCTAAAATAGGTAAAAAATTAACTTTTTAAAGTTATATAGCCTTGTGTTATGTGATGCTTTTATGTTTTCTTTGCTCGACTGGTTTTATTGAGAACTAACTTCCTTGTCCGATGTTCTCATTTGTTTTCAAGGCAAGCAGACCTCGGCAATTGAAGCAAACTCTGTCGATTATTCCGACTATACATCTGTTTCCATGCTGCCAGAACTTCGGTATTTGCCTAAATTGTGACGTTCAAATGGACAAAAAAAATGAAGAAAATGGGTCGGTTACGATCCCTATCTTGTTTATATACATAATGCATATATAGAGGATCTAGATATCACTAGTTTTCAATTGATATAAATATATCAATTGACAACGAGTGATAGATTCTTTTTATCATATGACACCAAAAACGCAAAATACGCATTGATTTATTGGAAAAACTCAATAGCTTCTAATACTAAACGTGGTAAGTATAACTTTATACGTACTGGCTATACTAACCTGGATACAAGGAAAGTCATGTGAAAAACCACAAATACATGTACAAGTGCATTTCAAGAAAACTCTTAACTCTTTTATGTACAGTAATATTTATTTTGATTTTGTATGATTTCAGCGGTGTTTATAGCAAACCCGATAGAATGGACACCGATTAATTACAGCCTACTTGCCATCAGTTTAACATTACTGATAGGCATATCAGGCTGGGTGATGGTACTATACTTGAAGAGAGAAGTGGTACCACATGTCCTGAACGTACTGAGAGATCTAACAACTTGAAATACTCCATTGCACCACCATTCTGATCACCTCGGACTTTATGCTTTGTGATATTTACCGGAGACAAACGGAAATGACCAACCCTTCACGATTACATGGCACCACATCGCAAAGAGTACATGGATACGACGTGATAAGCTGACTCTTAACGTACTAGGACCACAGTGACTGTATTTGCACTGGCCATCAGAATAAATTGAGATACAGGTCAATGTGGGAATAAGGTATCACCGTGTGCATTAATGGAACTTAGAACGACTTAAAACAAGACAATCTGCATCGATTCGCATACTTTTATATCTATTGTGGATGCAAATGCAAACGAAATGTTGTTATTGGTATAATTATGCAATTTTATACATGTATATATTATAATTAATTATGCCCCATTTTTATTGATGATGATGTACATTGTTTTGCTCATGTCTGAAATGATTTCCGTTCATTAACTCAAGAACCCCTTGCCCTAGAATATTCAAATTTAGCATCGAGGTTGGCCATTAACAGTAGATGATCCGGATTGATTTTCAGGTCAGTAGGTCAAAGTCACCGTGACCTTTACCATTTCTGGCTATTTGGCTGCCATGGGGGCATGGTGTTTTATAAACATCTCTTGTTTGTTGAGACTTTCATGGCTGAAAGCAAAGCTGTTTTGTAAGGGTGAACTTTGTTTTGTGTTTTCTCTTTTTCTGAATTATAAGGGTTAATTAATGAACATTTATTCTCACATACTCATCGAGAATATCAATTTTGTGAAATTTACTTTGACCCAGAGAAAACTGAAGATTTTGCAGTATTTATTTAAAACGGCTTTGCTTTTGCTCTAATTTTATATTGTATATACAATGTACTAAATACATGTACATGCATGTTCTATCGTATGTTATTATCATTTAATTTTTGACCATGTATTAAACATGCACTGTTATTAATTTTGTAAGATGTTTTATATCATTATCCATGTCGTCCCCCATGTAATCAGATGACATTCCTTTATGAGTAACCATAATGGCAACCACTGTTTGAAGCTTGCCAAAAGTATTATATGGCAATTTGCTGTGTCACTTTCTTTGACTGTGAATACAATTCAAAATAAAGAAAATTTTATTTTTGCAGTCCATGAGAACAGGGCCGGTATTCACAAAGCATCTTAAGTGAAAACTTAAATATTTTGACTTAAGTTAAAAAAATTATCTGTCCATATTTTGGAAGAAACTAAAAATAACTCAATTTTTCTTGGTGATTTTCGTAGCGCTGAACATAATGCTTCATTTCAATGTAAAAAATTGATAATCTTGATTTTCTTGTTTAGCTGATACACTTAAGAAAATAGTAAGATTTGGGGAAAATTCTAAGTTTTCACTTAAGTTTCTTTGTGAATACCACCCCAGTTGTACATAGTGTATAGCAATTTGGTTTTTAAACTGACCAATAACCTACAGCTTTAAGCCAAGAGACAGGAAGATACATTTTGTGTGATACAAGAAATCCAAGCGTTCCATGGTACCCTACTTCTTTCCAAATAGATTCCTTGGCTCTTCAACCTGCCAGGACTTAACCACTGTGTCACCAACGTTGAGTAGATGTTGATCAATATGTTTCATCAAAGTATCACAAAAGTGAGCCTACTTTCTGGAAATACAGTCAAACTTGCCATATCCCAAACAAAAGGATAATAATAATTTAAGCCAGCCAATCTCATTTCAATCAAATCCATATTAGCTGCACTACTTTACAATGCTATAAGATCAGACCACACTCCATATGGGGTCACGTCCATGTGAACTTTACATCATCAAATCATATCGCTACTTTCACAAATCTGAAAGTGCCTAGAATCTCTGCTTCAATTTACAACAAGAGAGATGTTCAAACATTATACATAGTCTGGCCTGATAGATAGTTGTTAAGTTAGTCAGTACACTCTCTGTACAAGATATACTAGAGAGGTCATTTAAATATGACCACTTACACACTGTAGTCAGATCTAACTAACAGAGTAAATGAATGAAGCAAATTTTAGGATCTGACTTTAATGAGATTGTCAAGCCAGCCTACATCCTCACAATTGACTGTTTTATATTCAATGTACCATTGACCAATTAGATGGACAATAATAGCAAACCTGAATTATGTATCTTGATAGACAACAGAATTACAATGATAACATCTTTATTTTAATATCACATAATTTACAGAGGAATTAAACATCAGTTTTTTATATATTCAAAAATAATCATAATAAAATTTTTTTAGTTAAAGATCTTGCTTAAATGAGTACATACATGTTGAGACATGCAAGAAGTAACGGCTTCCGTGATTAATTCTTATGAATATTAACTCCAAACCGTGATATATAGGCCGATAAATCATGCAAAACTAAGATATATTTCTTTAATAAAGGAGACGAGTATGTCACAAATAATCCAGCCACCAGACAATGCACCAGTAACCAATGGTTACAAATCATGAACACAACGCTGGCTTATAATGAGAAGGTTGTAACTACAATATCAATATTTTGAGAAAACATGAAAAACTGTCTGATAATTACTCTTTACTTAAATGGTAAAACACGCTTTTCAAACTTAATTATGGTCAATATGGCCATTTCTGATTTTCATGAAAATAGGTTCATAAGAAGCGCCTTGTGATGTTGATTTCAAATATGCATTAGTCTTAATATAAGGCACTTGCCACCTTCTCATTCTAAGCCAGCAACATATACTGTAAACCTAGAAATTATTTCGCGCGATTTAAGTTCGCGTGTTCGCGGATTGTAAAAATCCGCGCAAGTTAATAGCCGCGAACATGTCCTGGACAAGAAAAACGCGAAAGTTTCTCGTTTTGAAGGAAGTTCATCATTTTGGTACGACGTTTACGAGATCGGTTTAGATGTGCTATTTTGTCAAAATATGAAATGTTAGTTTAATAACTATTTTGTGAATTATATAACAACCATTTATGATTACGGTCCAATCATAAAAACACTTTAATTTGTTTTCTTGAAAAAATATTAAACTATACACTCAATAATTATATTAAGTGCATGCGTGTAAATAGCGTTGTTTGTTATGTCATAATACTGAAGGACTGATAGTCCATTAAACCGGGAAAACATTTCCAGCGTAGTTTGCAATTTTTGTAAACAATACAATAGGTAACTATCTACATCAAAAAGAGTTTGAGAGGGTTTAACAAATGTGAGAACTATAATTAAGAAGCAATTATATACGATACGAGCAAACAAATGCGACTTAGTTTTCGCGGAGTTTGCGGGAGACTTAAAAACGCGAAAGTTTGTAGCCGCGAATATGCCGACGATCGGCAAAACGCGAAAGTCTGTAGCCGCGAAAGTTTCTAGGTTTACAGTAGGTCATGGCTATTAATGGTAAGTGGCACTTACGACCATCTCATTCTAAGCCAGCGACATGGAAGTGAGACACAGACTGATGATTTTTTAACAGTTGCATGCTGTCTGGTCAATATCAATACAGCCTCCAATCCAATTACCGGAAGTCAAATATATGCCAGCTGATCATTGAATTGAATGACGTTTGGATTGAATTTGTGAACACAGGCATTACCTACATAGTATATGGTATATATGTATGTCAATGACATCAGAAGAATCTAAAATTTTCAGGCAAATTCTGAGAGGTTTCCACCTATAATTCCAATCTTCTGGCATTAAATGATGCAATTTTAGCAAGAAATTAAAGAAGTACACTGCATACATAGCTCAGGCCGGGTGATTATAAACATTTCTGATTCTCATACTCATACTCCCTCCAACTTGAAAAACAGATTATTTTAGAATTTTGAATATAAACCAACACTAACTTGTAGCAAATGATCTAATTAATAAAATGAACCACCATTTCATATGTTTCCATTCAGTAATAAAGAAGTTACAGCGGTTTTTGTAACTAAGAAATAGTCCATTCGGAGCACAGAGTATCAGTTGGAGCATAGAGTACATACTTCAATGTTTATAATCACCGGGCCAGATAACATTTTGTATGAATTTCAAAAATCCAAATTACAAACTTTTTAACACCCTGTACATTGAGGACTCATTGCAAAACTATGGTAACTACATCAATTAATGGAGGCGGGTATCTTGAACACTTACTTCACCACCAAATTTCAAAATTATACAAACTTACAGTAAATCGCTTTATTTTCCCTTGATTTATACCTTGCAAATAGGTTACAAACTTTTTCAAGGATTTATGAATTCACAATCAAAGTTCAATTTGTGGAAGTATATTTATGGAGATTTGTCAATAAAAATTATGCTAGAGCCTAGAGGAATGCATTTTGGGAAAGAAATGTGTAAATAAAATAATGTAAATAAAATAATCGCAAATAATCGCCGATGTACGGTATGTTTACTACAGTATTATTCATTCATTGAACTTGGTCCAGGTGAATTTCATGATAAACTGTATCACTGATAAATAACAAAGAAACAAATTCTTCTATTATAAAAATTTAAAGAATTTCTGTAAAAAATAAATATTTTCATAAGAATAACATTCAAACAAGAGAAAATCTATATGCCTCTCATTTGGTGGAGGGGAGGCATGAAAATTCCAGTATATGAATGAATTTCTGTTTAAACTACACTTTTTTATTCTTTATCAATTATTAATGATACTGTTACTTATGGGGAATATCAGCATATCTGCAAAGTACTCCTATTAAAGTGGAGTTACTCCTGTTTTCGTTGTTAATTTCTGATTTTCCAAGTTCATCTAACTTTGAACCAAGCTACATTTGATTCATGTTAAGTTTTTCTGTCCGATATTTATAACCACTAGAATTAATACATTCATTTTTTATGCATCTTAATCACATTTAAGTGTATTTTGTGACATGTTTTGTTTTATCACCCCTATTTTGGATTTAACTAGCTTGACAGGTATTATATTCGACACATATTGTTTTACTCTAACACAGTTCTTGCACAGTTTATCAGGATCCAGTAGCACTATGCTTAGTGTTCACATGTTTACTATGGAATATATCGACTGTCGTCTCATGACATCTACGTAAATCAAAATCACAGAAGCCGATGTTGAACTTTCCAGCCGTAGCTTTATAGATGTCTAAGCCACGCCCTATCTTCACAATCCAGCCATTATTAAACCTGAGAATATATGATAAATATAAATATAATAGCTGTAATTACCTGTCAAATAAGAAAATGTTACATATGTTTTAAGGCAAGCATGCCCCCATTGGCAGCTAATTGTCTTTTTATACCTGTAACCTCACTTTTTTTCAACCATGCTAAACGTCCCAATACCCAAGTCAGAGAGAGGCATTATGACTGTCAAAGGCATTTCAAACCCATACAACATGTGACCAACCAAAAATTGACAGTCAGGTCATGTGACCTTCATGACATTTCAAATGTCGCACCAAGGCAAGTAACTGTATAAAGATTTTCTAAAAAATAGAGTGTGGAATATAATGCACACTCAGTAATGTGAGATCGATAGATTTAGCCTTGGTGATATCCTACCCTTGAGTTGACAATATCTATGAGACATCAATTTACCCAATTTTTAACCATTTTAAAACACCAACAACCTCTCCAGAGCAGCCCTCTGTAGAGCAACAACCTCTCTATAAAAGCACCTTCTAAATTTTCCAAGCCAATATTTACTATTAATATAACCTCTTCAGACCTCCAAACAATGGCCAACATTGGCAGCTACAGTACAACCTCTGTAGAGAAACACCCTTTAGGAACTGCAAATGTTGACTTTGTACAGAGGTTGTTGTTTTACAGAGGTTAAATTTATAGTAAATATCAAATTATGCAGACCTTGAATGTGTTGTTATAGAGAGGCAGTTGGTCTACAGAGCGCTTCTCTTGGGAGGTTGTACTGTAGTTATATGCAAATTTCATTTAAATCGGACCCATATTAGCTCCACTACTTAACACTGATACAAGAACTGATGACATTATGTATGGGGTCACCTTGATGTGAACTTTACATCAGCCAATCAAATTGCTAATTTTACAACTCTGAAAGTGCAGAGATTACCACAAGAGAGTAGTTTAAACATATTACAAAGACATTTAAGCGTAGACACACTCTCTATACATAGGGCGTACATCATGCACTAGAAGTCATTTGAACGTGACCTCTTATGTAGTGTAGTCAGATCTAACAAACAGCAAAAGGAATTGAGCCAATCTTAGGATCTGATTTTAATGAAATTGGTTATATACTTACCTTATCTCTCTATCATGAAGTGTCTGTGAATATTGTACCTCTAACGTGATCTTGTATGATAACAAACTTGAACAAAGTTCTGACAGTTTATTCTCCTGATGACGACGTTGATCTACTGACTGTAATTGTAGAATTGTGTAGTCATGCAAACAGTTGCAGTATTTAAAATAGTTTACAGATTATTATTTATTTTATCGTGTTTACGAGGATTGTTCCAGTTAAACATGTACTTTGCTAATAACTCTTATTTGACATAACACAGTCAAGAGTTATTGACACACCGGTACTATTTTCTTTAAGGAAAAATGCTCTTCGGACTCAGCTAGTCTGTTTTCTCCTATGTAAGTAATTAAGTCCTTTTAAAAGTAGTACAGCAAAATGAAAGGATTGGATGCCCAGTAATGCATCAGTTAGTTGCAACCATGGGCCCCTACCCCTGGGGATGGGCAGTAGATAGCCGGGAAATGGCAATGTTTTTACTTTCCAGCAATGTGGGGGATTTTATCTCCCAACCTTCCAACCTATACCCCGAGACAATATTAGTTTTCAGGAGCCGAGGAAATACCATAGATTTTGCTGTTCGCTGTCCCCCATAGGGCAGGGATATGGCGGATTGTTCAACAACCCAAAAGTAACTATCCCCACCCATTCCTGGGGGCGGGGGGGGGGGGTGTAACTGACTGATGCACAATACTGGTATTGTTTTACCTCATCTTGGCCAGTCAGTAGCTGGATTTTCTTCACAGGAGACTTGGATTTCACAAGAAGTTCACAGAAACGTAGGAAGTTGTACATCTGAATTGAATAAAATATATAAACTGTAGTTAAATGAAAAACAATCATTATTTTTTAACCAGTATTAATTCAGATCTACATTAACCATATTTGCTTGGTGCCGAGTATAGCCTTTATTAGAAGTATTTCTACTGAAATAATATGGCAAGCATATATCTGTGCCTCCATCCAGATTTGAACCTGGTCGCCAGATTAGCAAGCGCACTAGCCACTGAGTTAAGCAGGCGCATGCTACCATAAATAAATAATAGTTTTAGGCCTTAATAAGTAGATAAATAGATAGGGGGGACATATGCAGTGGATTAAGTGGCTAAGCTCGAGTCAATTAAAAAGTTAAGTCTTACCTGATGAGTAGATCTAATATAGGGATCTTCAACAACAACTTCTGTCAATTTATCATCCAGAAAACGACCAAACAATCTTTCAAAACTGTGTCCAGTTGAATCAATTTCTATATGAATCTGCTCATGGTATTTTTCAGCTAAAAAAATTGATACATTTTAATAGTTTTACATGTACAAGACAACCTTTCAAATATAACTCAATCTTGATACAATAAAATCATTAATTTTCGTGGGGGATTAAATTTTGTGGACTTCATGGTTCACCTTTTCACCAAAATCAAATCCCATTGAGTACTAAGACTGGCCCTTGTATCACCTGAAATGCAAAATCCACAAATTAAGGTCCCATCAAAATGGTCTTTTTTACCAAAACCACAATCTGTTGTCCCATCGAAATTAAATGATTTAATAATTTACCAAGATAAAATTAGTCTGAGTAGACCTATTTCCATTTAATTAGGCTTAACAAAAACAACTTGTTTTGTAAAATGCCTCTCAAAAATAGGGTATGAAGGAAGAAAATATTTTGGAGTTATTTTGTGGTATTTTTATGTAGAGAAACTTCAAGTTCTATATTTAAAAAAAAGTGTATCAAAAAAGGAAAAATGGAGAGAAATTTCAAATACATAAGATACTGAGGATGGAACCAAATTACAGTAAACATCGGCAATTTAGCCACATATGATTTTCATAATAAGGATTTGCATATGATTCACATGAGCATCATATGTGGCTAAATTGCCAGTGTAGGGGTGATTTCATTTTCACCCACCTTCCTTCTCCTCAGCGACTTTTTTCTTTAACTCTTCAGCTCTTTTCATATATTCTTCCATCTTTAGTCTGATTCCTTCTTTCTTTTCAGCTGGTGTCCCTGGAAAACAGATTGTTAAATGTACAGATACTGTAACTCAAGACATTACTTTGCGCAATTTAATTTCATGGAGTTTAAGAAAGGTAGAAATTCACGAAATTAAATTGTCAGTATATCAAGTGTCGTTCTGTAAAATGGACATCGCAGGAGACCTACAAACGTTAAAATTTGTATTTTAGACTATATGCCCACAATCAGCAAACACCAAAGTTAATATTCGCAAAAGTAAAGTGGTTTACAGTAGGCCAATGATAAAAGTGATAATTTATTTCAACTCTTATATTTAAATTATTTCACGTGGGTCAGTCAAAATCTTCCTCTCCTTTGTAAAATAAAATATTGTAAAACATTTGATTTAAACTTAAGAGTGATCAGTACTGGTTACAATTTATACAGAAAGTAGTGTTCATAATGTAGAACACATCTTCATATGGTGGTTACATTCAGTGAATAAGTCAAAGCTCTTGTGAGGAAAAGCTGACACATGGTTTACAGCTTAAATGAGCTACATTTATTATGCAATTTACCAGCACAAAGTTTCATTTCATCACCCGAAGCCCATGCTTTTAAAATCATATTATAGATCTATTACCTTTTAATACATCAAGAAGTAGCTGCAATCCCTCTTGGTAACATATTATAGCATCAGCGCTACGTCCAGATGTATCAAGTTCTACTGCCCTTTTCAACACTGTTGTAGCTGATGTGAGCACACCAGCTAACTTATCACCCATGCTGTAACATCAACAAAATATTTGAATAAAAATATGGTAAAAGTGTGGGGTAAACCTGTGAATTTAACAGTGGAAGGTAAATCCTGGATTTGATTCGAGACAGGGACCTGGATTTTTCTATCATAATCTATAATACTGTACATACACAGGCTGATGCTATGGCTAGAGGCTAAGAGCAGTAACATCGTTGAAATAACATTGGATCCATGATGCTCTGCCAGAGGAGAAAGCAGGGAGATGTGAGGTGTTATTTATAAACCAATGACAAATGTAAACTTCCTATAGCAAATAGATTCCAGACTGTTGTTCTAAAAAATGAAATGCATACATGATTCGGTCTGGGTGGCACGGTGATCAAGTCGATAAAATGCTTCACTCCTGATCGACGTGCCCCTGGTTGGATTCTCGGCTGGGGCACTTGGTCATTTCAGAAATTAGCTATTTAGTGCTTCCCGCCCAACTAGAGATGAACTGGTAGGAAAAACCTATAAATAGTGTCTCGTGCATTTACACCGGGCACGTGAATGGACCAGGTTAAAGAGCTAGGGTATCGCACCAGAATTCCTTGTATCTCACATCAGTGTCTGGATGAAAGAAAGACTTACAGTACAGAATTCTTTCCAAAAAAATATGATTCTTTTATCAATGTCAGCCTTTTTTCTGTTCAAATCATGCCAATAATGTTAATTTAACATAAATTTTAATTCTGAATAAATATACATTGGCGATCTTCGGTAAAGTAACTTACATTAGACGTTTCTTCAACTTTCTTGCGAGATCTATCTAAAAATACTCATAACAAAACAATACAGTACAAATGGCGTAAAATACAAAAGGGACACAACTCTGCTTTGACAATATTCCGGTTTTAAAATTCCGTCCGGAAAATGGATTTTATACCATCCGGAAGTGAAACCGGAAGTTTACGTATCCAAGGCTATCACAAATGAAATCAAGATGTCTGGACTGCCACGGGAAGTTTTAAAATGGATTCAAAGCCTGGATCTAACGTGGCAGGTGAAAAATCCTAAGTGGTATGTATCTATTGTGGTTATTTTATTGATTTAATTCAAAAGCGATCCAAATTATGGCAAGTTCTGTCAAAAAAACTCAATTGTTTGGGGTCAACACTAGTCCATGAACACTGTCAACCTTACAGTTTTTGTTTCTGTTTTATTCATGCTGACTATACTGCCTCACTACACTCCCTGGCAAATATCAGAAAGGTGTAAACACAAACATAAATTGGAGAGTCGGATGTAAATACATGGAACCCTTATGAATAGGATGCCCTCTCGGACTAGACCAATAATTTGGATTGTTTACATTTGTCAGTAAGGGTTGCTTCTATTCAAACAGCTCCATTATTCATTCTACAAATAAGATCCTCTCAAATGTACAAGATAAATACTGGTAGTGGTACACTACCTTCTCAGTTCTTGAATACCTTCTTGAATGTTGGGGATCTTCCCCTCAAGGCTCAATTAAATACTTCTTAAAATGGTGGCTTTCTTTGTCAAGTAATATGTGTAATATTGAAATGCCGTAACTACCTCAAGCCACAGGGTCTTTGTCCACTTAACAATTTTCGCAGTGACTATTTACTTGCTTAGATCGGTCCAGTTGTTTATTTATCTTTTATTTATTTAATATCTTTATTTAATTTTTATTATTATTATTTCAGGTGCATCACGAATGGATACCTTGTGGCAGAAATATTTTCCTGGTACTTTCCTCAGGATATACAGATGCACTCCTATAATAATGGAAAGTCCCTGGATTCTAAACAGAAAAATTGGAGTCTTCTAAATAATGTGAGATTTTTCAAAGAATACTTTCAAAGTCAACTGATTTGTTTTAGCTTGTATTATTTGACACACCACTATATATGGACTAGTAAAATTTAACCTATAAAATTACAAACCCAGCTCACTAAAATCACTGGACCATATTGGATAATAATTCATGGTTATTACATAAACCACTGATTAAAGGCATTGAATAAAATTATAACATATATATTTTAAAATATTCAATATTTTATGCTATTAACTTTTCATGAAATTTCAGTTTATAAAGAGACACAGATTAGATATCCCTGCAGACATAATTGACGGTACTATACATTGTAAGGAGGGTGCCGCAGCATTGTTGTTAGAAAGGATGTATGAAATACTCACAAACAGAACGTAAGTAACAAGATTGATGATAAAATATTCGGTTAATTAAGTATTTTTAAGTTTGTGGGTATAAACTTATTCATGGATATTCATGCATAGTTCCTTTTAGTTAGTACATCTAAAAATCAATTATTCTGCCAAATTAGTTTTCATAGAGTTATAAAATTAATTAGCAAATATGGCATCAATATCATATTTGTTTGGTCAGTTTTCATTGATATTTTGTGTGAAAAAAGCATGATTGTACTTGTGTCATTATTTAGTTGTACTTGACATGCTAGGTGGTCTGAACATCATTTACTTTGTTATACTGCACAAATGTTCCAACTAGGCACCTTTGTTTGTATGTTATTCGATGGGTAGTACACATTTTTTCGATTCAGAAACAGTTGAAAAAATATGAAGAAACCAAATTTAATGATATAAATATCTTATGTCCTTGCTTTATTCACTTGGCAGAACAAAACTTCAAAAGTAAATAATTTAAGAGATTTAAAATTTAGTTAGAACATTTTCTTAGTATATCTGTAATATACTTGTTATTTTCATATGTTTTATTTTCATACAATAGATTACCAGGGTGAATATACTTCTGTTACATCGTTTTTATCACTGAAATATTGTGTTCAATCACATGCTTTTTTATTCAAAAGCTTTAAATGTTTGTTATTTGTTGTATGTGGGCAGATTTCGTCATGAAACTAAATGCCACCTTTGCCATTACTCTTGCATGCTTAGTTCTCATATTGCTCTCTTAGGGTCAGAATAAATAAGTACTCAGATTATCATCCTGTCAGGTCTATATTTCCTGTGTTTCACTGACTTATTTCTTTTTTAAAACAAATGCTAGACATTTATTAATTCACAACATGTCAAAACTTTCAAAAGAAAGCAAGTCCATCAGCAGTCAAAATTTTATTTTTAGCTCACCCCTCATTTCATATTTCTATTATCAGTTACATTGTGTGAATTACTCATTCAGATTATAGTCATGGTCATGTTTATATATAAGAACTTGGCAAACAAATATAAAAAATCCCCGCAAATGATAATGATTTTACAGTTTTTCCATATTTTTATTCAGAAATGTAAATGGATGATGATTTAGTGATTGATTATATTGGCCTGACTTTGTTGGTGTGAAATATTTTAATTGTATGCCAAATATTATTTAACTGTGGCCTCAGGTTTCACCTTATCGTAAGCTGAAGGTCACCGTTTGTAATGCTTAGTTGATTCATTTAGCATTCATTGTATCATCCTCTCCGGCAAAATACCAACTGAACAGGGTTTGTATTCAATATTGATCTTATTAAATTGTAGAATGAGGATAGCCAATCGGGTCACCTGTTCTGACCAAGACTTTAAAATGGTGTAATTTGAGTGGTTGTCCTTATTCTTAAGTCAAGTAAGATCAATATTGAATACAACCCCAGGGTTATAAGTTTAAGATTATTCACCAATATTTTAAGAATGACAATCAGACTAGTAGACTTACAAATATCTATAATCCTGACAAACGTTTTTGGTTTATATATTCACATGGAAATGAAATGCTGCTAAACATAGCTTTAACAAATTGTTAGTCTCAGTTGGAGGTTCAGTCTTAAAACATTGCTGAATACAGCCACTTGTCGAGAGCCACTGGCTCTCGACGAGAAGAAAATAGCCATGGCCTATGACCTAAAATATACTATAGGCCACAGCTATTTATTATATTTTCTGGTCAAGTGACAGCGAATATGGCCCCCGTGGGACTTGTTTGGCTTGCTTGAAATTAATTGATTGGCACATGGTAATGTTTTTTCATTGCTCACCTTTCTACAAGCTTTTGTCCAAAGATTCTTGATAGTTGTTACAAGTGAATTGGTTTACTAATTATGTTATTGTTACTGAGAATTGTTATCATTATCATTGTCGTCGTCATCGTCATTATTGTCATTATTATTCTCATTATTATTATTATTATAAAATGGCTTTGACACCAGTAGTCTCTTTGGGGACTCTGCAGATGTTATACATTATAGACTGGGACAAATTGTGTGACTGATCTTGTACTATGAAGAAATATTATGTTTTAAATGTTATACTTTCCTCATTGAATCCTCAGATTGTCCCTTTGGTGCAACAAGGTTGTATCTTACTATATACTATATACAGAGATACAACCTTTTGCGCAATGGGACAGGATGTCAGGGTCGAAGACATCCCATGTACAAAATGTACATGTACAAATCATTTTCATGTACATTGTTTCATACAAAAATGATAATACAGTTAAACAAAATAAATAATATATTCACCAATAATCATTTGTGCATTTGGTTGAGTTTATGTTGTTAATTTGTTTTTGTTGTTGTGTTTACGAGTTTATGCATGCTAGTGTTGTTTTAATGCTTCACCGTTTTCCTGCAAAAATGAGAACAAATTAATTCCTAGATTTTCCTTTCATCATCTTCATATTGTTTTTGCTACTCATTTTATTTGCTTTATTGAAATTGTCAAATGCCCTTTAATTAATTATTTTCTTATGATAAGTGGTCAGGGTTTTACCTGGGGGTGGTGGGGAAGGTGTCAGTTGTGTTTAGGCTATTTGGTGTGGAGAATTAGCAACTACATGATGAATACATGTATAAATACCTTGGAAAATATTGAAAAACACTTGCCATAAAAAAACGGGTTTACAGCATGTTTTAGAGTAGGTCAGAATGTGGTAACAATTTATAAATATCTCGAATACCATAGATGGTACATACCTATGCTCATTGAAAGAAATTTTTTTTTTATCAAAATCTGATACCACAATATCAGGTAACTGCATCCTTGATAATGAAAAAAAAAACGAAAATATTTTTTGTAAATATTTTTATGTTTAGTCTTTATCAATGATATAGTGTGACCCAAATCAACCGATATGCAAGAAATATCTTCTATCAAACATAAACAGATTTTTGTATTTGTTTACAGGGTACGAAAGTTACCACCAGAGTGCGAACCTGATTTCACTGACCGATGTTATCAGAACAAGTTACCAATGCATGCCCGTTCTACTGCCACACAATCAGTGAAAAATAATCTCCGTATCACAGAGATACAAGCTGACTCTAGTCTTATTCTAAACTCTCAAAAGGTAAGTAACTGTGCAACATCTCCTGACTGGTCTTCAACTTGAATTTTGTTACTCATCCATATCCTCTTTGCGGACATTTGTTAACAAGGTCTTCCCTTGAGAAACAACCTCTTTATATAAATAACAACATAATCAGGCTTGCGTAAGTTATATGGTATGGCTTATAAGTTTGTCACAGGTCCCAAATGATAGACTATATGGAGGTATTGTATAAATTGCTCACTTCACACTAAAGATATGTAACAAACTTCAAATTGATTTTGTGTTGGATGTCTGTCTGCACTTGTCAAAACTTCACATAAATACATTTTACCAAGCCTAATTGGGCATATTGTCGGGACAGTTTGGTCAGATAATTTTTTCCAGAGTTATTGCCTTTCTAGTTTACCTATAATGGTCTCACTTGCAGGCTCAGAGAATTGTAAATGAACACATAGACCAAAGACGTCTTGAGCGACGAGAAAATCCTGAAAGATTCAACATCCTGCCCTCTGTAGGAGAAGCCAGTTTCCGTCGTCCTTTAAACACTACCAAGTCAGACGAGGAGGCTTATCAAGCTGAACAAAATGCTGCTGAGCAAGACCGAGGTAAGTTCTCTCCCCTTCTATGCATTCTTATGCTACCATGGGTTCTCTCCCTTACTATTCACTGAATCCATTGGTTCTCTTTCTTTCTATTCACTGATTACATTGGTCTCTCCCATTCTATTCTCTGGTTACATTGCTTCTCTCCCTTTCTATTCACTGATTACATTGGCTCTCTCCCTTTCTATTCACTGAATCCATTGGTTCTTTCCCTTCCTATTCACTGATTACATTGGTTCTCTCCCTTTCTATTCACTGATTACATTGGTTCTCTCCCTTTCTATTCACTGAATCCATTGGTTCTTTCCCTTCCTATTCACTGATTACATTGGTTCTCTCCCTTTCTATTCACTGATTACATTGCTTCTCTCCCTTTCTATTCACTGATTACATTGGCTCTCTCCCTTTCTATTCACTGAATCCATTGGTTCTTTCCCTTCCTATTCACTGATTACATTGGTTCTCTCCCTTTCTATTCACTGATTACATTGCTTCTCTCCCTTTCTATTCACTGATTACATTGGCTCTCTCCCTTTCTATTCACTGAATCCATTGGTTCTTTCCCTTCCTATTCACTGAATCCATTGGTTCTTTCCCTTCCTATTCACTGATTACATTGGTTCTCTCCCTTTCTATTCACTAATTCCATTGGTTCTCTCCCTTTCTATTCACTGATTCCATTGGTTCTCTCCCTTTCTATTCACTGATTCCATTGGTTCTCTCCCTTTTTATTCACTGATTCCATTAGTTCTCTCCCTTTCTATTCACTAATTCCGTTGGTTCTCTCCCTTTCTATTCACTAATTCCATTGGTTTGTTCCCTTTCTATTCACTAACTCCATTGGTTCTCTCCCTTTTATTCACTGATTACATTGGTTCTCTCCCTTTCTATTCACTGAATCCATTGGTTCTTTCCCTTCCTATTCACTGATTACATTGGTTCTCTCCCTTTCTATTCACTGATTACATTGCTTCTCTCCCTTTCTATTCACTGATTACATTGGCTCTCTCCCTTTCTATTCACTGAATCCATTGGTTCTTTCCCTTCCTATTCACTGATTACATTGGTTCTCTCCCTTTCTATTCACTGATTACATTGCTTCTCTCCCTTTCTATTCACTGATTACATTGGCTCTCTCCCTTTCTATTCACTGAATCCATTGGTTCTTTCCCTTCCTATTCACTGATTACATTGGTTCTCTCCCTTTCTATTCACTGATTTCATTGGTTCTCTCCCTTTCTATTCACTGAATCCATTGGTTCTTTCCCTTCCTATTCACTGATTACATTGGTTCTCTCCCTTTCTATTCACTAATTCCATTGGTTCTCTCCCTTTCTATTCACTGATTCCATTGGTTCTCTCCCTTTCTATTCACTGATTCCATTGGTTCTCTCCCTTTTTATTCACTGATTCCATTAGTTCTCTCCCTTTCTATTCACTAATTCCGTTGGTTCTCTCCCTTTCTATTCACTAATTCCATTGGTTTGTTCCCTTTCTATTCACTAACTCCATTGGTTCTCTCCCTTTTATTCACTAATTCCATTGGTTCTCTCCCTTTCTATTCACTAATTCCACTGGTTCTCTCCCTTTCTATTCTCTAATTCCATTGCTTTTCTCCCTTACTATTCATTGGTAACATTGGTCATCTCCCTTTCCATTCACTGATTACATGGGTTCTCTCCCTTTCTATTCACTAATTTCATTGGTTCTCTCCCTTTCTATTCTCTAATTCCATTGCTTTTCTCCCTAACTATTCACTGGTAACATTGGTCATCTCCCTTTCTATTCACTGATTACATTGGCTCTCTCCCTTTCTATTAACTGATTACATGGGTTCTCTCCATTTCTATTCACTAATTTCATTGGTTCTCTCCCTTTCTATTCTCTAATTCCATTGCTTCTCTCCCTTTCTATTCACTGATTACATTGGCTCTCTCCCTTTCTATTCACTGAATCCATTGGTTCTTTCCCTTCCTATTCACTGATTACATTGGTTCTCTCCCTTTCTATTCACTGATTACATTGGTTCTCTCCCTTTCTATTCACTTAATCCATTGGTTCTTTCCCTTCCTATTCACTGATTACATTGGTTCTCTCCCTTTCTATTCACTGATTACATTGCTTCTCTCCCTTTCTATTCACTGATTACATTGGCTCTCTCCCTTTCTATTCACTGAATCCATTGGTTCTTTCCCTTCCTATTCACTGATTACATTGGTTCTCTCCCTTTCTATTCACTGATTACATTGCTTCTCTCCCTTTCTATTCACTGATTACATTGGCTCTCTCCCTTTCTATTCACTGAATCCATTGGTTCTTTCCCTTCCTATTCACTGATTACATTGCTTCTCTCCCTTTCTATTCACTGATTACATTGGTTCTCTCCCTTTCTATTCACTGAATCCATTGGTTCTTTCCCTTCCTATTCACTGATTACATTGGTTCTCTCCCTTTCTATTCACTAATTCCATTGGTTCTCTCCCTTTCTATTCACTGATTCCATTGGTTCTCTCCCTTTCTATTCACTGATTCCATTGGTTCTCTCCCTTTTTATTCACTGATTCCATTAGTTCTCTCCCTTTCTATTCACTAATTCCGTTGGTTCTCTCCCTTTCTATTCACTAATTCCATTGGTTTGTTCCCTTTCTATTCACTAACTCCATTGGTTCTCTCCCTTTTATTCACTAATTCCATTGGTTCTCTCCCTTTCTATTCACTAATTCCACTGGTTCTCTCCCTTTCTATTCTCTAATTCCATTGCTTTTCTCCCTTACTATTCATTGGTAACATTGGTCATCTCCCTTTCCATTCACTGATTACATGGGTTCTCTCCCTTTCTATTCACTAATTTCATTGGTTCTCTCCCTTTCTATTCTCTAATTCCATTGCTTTTCTCCCTAACTATTCACTGGTAACATTGGTCATCTCCCTTTCTATTCACTGATTACATTGGCTCTCTCCCTTTCTATTAACTGATTACATGGGTTCTCTCCATTTCTATTCACTAATTTCATTGGTTCTCTCCCTTTCTATTCTCTAATTCCATTGCTTTTCTCCCTTTCTATTCACTGGTAACATTGGTCATCTCCCTTTCTATTCACTGATTACATTGGCTCTCTCCCTTTCTATTAACTGATTACATGGGTTCTCTCCCTTTCTATTCACTAATTTCATTGGCTCTCTCCCTTTCTATTCACTGTTTACATTGGTTATCTCCCTTTCTATTAACTGATTACATGGGTTCTCTCCATTTCTATTAACTGATTACATTGGTTATCTCCCTTTCTATTCACTGTTTACATTGGTTATCTCCCTTTCTATTAAGTGATTACATGGATTCTCTCCATTTCTATTAACTGATAACATGGGTTCTCTCCATTTCTATTAACTGATTACATTGGCTCTCTCCCTTTCTATTCACTGATTACATGGGTTCTCTCCCTTTCTATTCACTGATTACATGGGTTCTCTCCCTTTCTATTCACTGATTACATTGGTTATCTCCCTTTCTTTTCACTGGTAACATTGGTCATGTCCCTTTCTATTCACTGATTACATTTTCTCTCTCCCTTTCTATTAACTGATTACATGGGTTCTCTCCCTTTCTATTCACTAATTTCATTGGCTCTCTCCCTTTCTATTCACTGTTTACATTGGTTATCTCCCTTTCTATTAACTGATTACATGGGTTCTCTCCATTTCTATTAACTGATTACATTGGCTCTCTCCCTTTCTATTCACTGATTACATGGGTTCTCTCCCTTTCTATTCACTGATTACATGGGTCCTCTCCCTTTCTATTCACTGATTACATTGGTTATCTCCCTTTCTATTCACTGGTAACATTGGTCATGTCCCTTTCTATTCACTGATTACATTGGCTCTCTCCCTTTCTATTAACTGATTACATGGGTTCTCTCCCTTTCTATTCACTAATTTCATTGGCTCTCTCCCTTTCTATTCACTGTTTACATTGGTTATCTCCCTTTCTATTAACTGATTACATGGGTTCTCTCCATTTCTATTAACTGATTACATTGGCTCTCTCCCTTTCTATTAACTGATTACATGGGTTCTCTCCCTTTCTATTCACTGATTACATGGGTTCTCTCCCTTTCTATTCACTGATTGCATTGTTTATCTCCCTTTCAATTCAAGTATTGACACTATGAGTTCTCACCCTTCCTATTCATTAATTCCATTGGTTCTTTCCCTGTCTGTTCACTGATTCCATTGGTTCTCTCCCTTTCTATTCACTGATTCCATTGATTCTGTCCCTTTCAATTCACTGATTCCATTGGTTCTCTCCCTTTCTTTTCACTGATTCCATTGATTCTCTCCCTTTCTATTCACTGATTCCATTGATTCTCTCCCTTTCAATTCACTGATTCCATTGATTCTCTCCCTTTCTATTCACTGATTCCATTGATTCTCTCCCTTTCAATTCACTGATTCCATTGGTTCTCTCCCTTTCTTTTCACTGCTAACTTGGTTTTCTCCCTTTCTATTCACTGATTCCATTGGTTTTCTCCCTTTCTATTCCCTGATTTCATAGGACCTCTCCCTTTCTATTCACTGATTCAATTGATTCTCTCCCTTTCTATTCACTGATTCCATTGGTTCTTGATATTGATATCATGAATTCTCTCCATTTCTATTCTCGTATTGATACAATGGGTTCTCTCCCTTTCTATTCACTGATTACATGGGTTCTCTCCCTTTCTATTCACTGATTACATGGGTTCTCTCCATTTCTATTCAAGTTTTGACACTATGAGTTCTTTACCTTTCTATTCAAGTATTGACACCATGAGTTCTCTCCCTTTATATTTATGTATTTATACCATGAGTTCTCTCCCTTTCTATCCATGTATTGGTACCATGCGTTCTCTCTTGTTTCATTCCTGTATTTTTTCGCCACCATGAATTATATCCCTTTCTATTCATGTAGTGACACTTTGAGTTCTCTCCTGTTCTATTCCTGTATTGATTCCATAAGTTCTCTCCCTTTCTAGTCATGTATTGATTCCATGAGTTCTCTCCCTTTCTAGTCATGTATTGATTCCATGAGTTCTCTCCCTTTCTATTCATGTATTGATATCATGAGTTCTCTTCTTTCTATTCGTGTATTGATACCATGAGTTCTCTCCCTTTCTATTCATGTATTGATATCATGAGTTCTCTCCCTTTCTATTCATGTATTGATACCACGAGTTCTCTTCCTTTCTATTCATGTATCAATACCATGAGGTCCGATCCTTTCTATTCATGTATTGGTACCATGAGTTCCCATCCTTTCTATTCATGTATTATGACACTATGAGTTCTCTCCCTTTCTATTCATGTATTGTTACCATCCTGTTCTTTTCATGTATTGTTACCATGAGGTATCTCCTGTTCTATTTCTGTATTTTGACACCATGGGTTCTTTCCATTTCTATTCATGTAGTGACACTATTATTTTCTCTCCCTTTCTATTCATGTATTGATACCATGAGTTCTCTCCCTGTCTATTTATATATTAAAAGGGATTTCCCCAGAATTTTTTCTAAGCGCAATAAGGGTGGGAACAGGAGGGGTGTCCCGTCCCATATTTTGAGGCTGAAAATCATGAAATACAGTAGAACCCCGCTAAGACCACTGTTCGTTCTTTTTAAAAGTGGTCTTAATAGCAGGGTGGTCTCATTAGCGGGAGAGACCACTCAGAGTATTTGTCAGTGGAAAACGTTTGTCTTTAAACCATATTATAATAAAGTATGTAAGTGTATTGTATTTCTTAGTCTTAATTTTGTTTTGAATATTTTGAGGTTTAAATAATAAAGATATAAAGTTTAAAAACTGTATGATTAAGCATGACATGTGTGAATAAATGATTTACAACTTGAATGAATGCCAATTATAATCAACAGTTAAACTAAAAGTAAATATTGTATTCTTTGAAAGAGTCAATATGAATGATGATCGAAATTAGTGCTATCCGAATACTACTCAACTTGAATTCACGAATTGTTCTATAACGGTTAAAAGACTTTTATACTCGCAGCTTATTTCAGGTGAACATAATTATAAGGTTAATTGATAAAATCAACTACAATTAACCCTCAAACAAGTTTCATTCATTTTCTACACTCATCATTTTTTTCCAATTTCGTGAGCAGTCGTCAATAATAAGACCATGCCAATGGCCGACATGTACCTTCAAAGTTCTGTAATACGGCAATTAAAAGATAATAATTTCAACATCTGCAGGCATTAATTATTCCTCTAATTGGATTAACATTGGCCTAATGTACTGACAAAGGTGGTGATAATACAATGATGTCATTTTGGGGTAATATACAGAGGTGTTGACAGTTTGTCTCGGCGACCATTATAAACAATGGCAGGTGTTTCCAGAGGTGTGATTACGACTGGTCGTAATTTTGGGGTTGAAATCTGCACAACTTGACCATTTTGGTTGGCAAAAAGTGGTCGCATTACGGAATAGCGGGGTGGTCGTAATTTCGGGACTAACGACCATTAGACGAAGAAGGAAAAAATCCGTTCTTTCAAAAAATGCCCGTATTAGCGGGGTGGTCGTAATTTCGGGGTGGTCGTACGGTGGGGTTTTACTGTAGTGCAAATTAAGGAGGTTTTATGACTTTTTAAGCGTAACTTTTAGCGCAATTCAAATTGTAAGCGCACTGCATGCCAAACTGGATTTTGGAATCCAAGCGCACTGGGCCCAGACATTAAAATGCCCTGGGGAAATCTCTCATTAATACCATATGTTCTCTCCCTTCCTATTCATGTATCGATACCATGAGGCTCCCATCCTTTCTAGTCATGTATTGGTACCATGAGTTCTCTCCTGTTCTATTCCTGCATTTTGATACTATGAGTTCTCTTCCTTTCTATTCATGTATTGATACCATGAGTTCTCTCCCTTTCTATTCATGTATTGATATCATGAGTTCTCTCCCTTTCTATTCATGTATTGATTCCATTCGTTCTCTCCCTTTCTATTCATGTATTGATACCATGAGTTCTCTCCCTTTCTATTCATGTATTGAAATCATGAGTTCTCTCCCTTTCTATTCATGTATTGAAACAATATGTTCTCTCCCTTTCTATTCATGTATTGATACCATGAGTTCTCTCCCTTTCTATTCATGTATTGATGCAATAGGTACTCTCCCATTCTATTCATTTATTGATGCAATGGGTTCTCTCCATTTCTATTCATGTATTGATACCACAAGTTATCTCCTTTTCTGTTAATGTAATGATGCAATGAGTTCCCACCCTTTCTATTCCTGTATTTTGACACCATGACTTCTCCCCTTTCTATTAATGCATTGATTCCATGAGATCTCTCCCTTTCTATTCATGTATTGACACCATTAGTTCTCTCCCTTTCTATTCTTTTATTGATACCATGAGTTCTCTTCCTTTCTATTCATGTATTGATATCATGAGTTCTCTTCCTTTCTATTCATGTATTGGTACCATGAGTTCTCTTCCTTTCTATTCATGTATTGATATCATGAGTTATCTCTCTTTCTATTCATGTATTGGTACCATGAGTTCCCATCCTTTCTATTCATGTATTGATATCATGAGTTCTCTCCCTTTCGATTCATGTATTGGTACAATCAGTTCTCTCCTTATCTATTCCTGTATTTTGTCACCATGAGTTCTCTCCCTTTCAATTCATGTATTGATACCATGAGTTCTCTCCCTTTCTATTCATGTATTGATACCATGAGTTCTCTCCCTTTCTATTCATGTATTGGTACCATGAGTTCTCTCCCTTTCAATTCATGTATTGATACCATGAGTTCTCTCCCTTTCTATTCATGTATTGGTACCATGAGTTCTCTCCCTTTCTATTCATGTATTGATACCATGAGTTATCTCTCTTTCTATTCATGTATTGATATCTTGATATCATGAGTTCTTTCCCTTTGTATTCATGTTTTGGTACTATGAGTTCTCTCCCTTTCATTTCATGTATTGACACCATGAGCTATTACCCTTTCTGTTCATGTATTTATGCCACACTGAAATGTTGATAGTAGTTTAATGTGAAGTCATTTTATTTCTACACAAACTGCTTTAGAATCAAAATTGGCATACATTTGCACTTTTGACAATCAAAAACATAATATAATTGTACAGTACGTTATTATGTAACGTAATGTTTCTCCAAAAGGTACCATGCAGTATTACTCTCTATAACACATGATTCCCGAGTTAGTATAGCTTGTATTTATACTCCTATACTACACACGTGTAGTATAACATTCATGTTCTTTCAATAACAACGTGTGATTGATCTTTTATATATAGCCAAATATATTGATGTTTGCAATTTATATTTTTCAGCTCCAAGCCCATTATCCAGAGAGACAAGCGTACATTTCAAGGAAGTTCAAGTGAAACAGTTGGATAAAAATGCTTTGTACAATATGCCAATTCAAGGATACTAAATCTCTAAAAAGACTAAATGGATTAATCATCTTATTTAACTATTTGTGCACATTTTAAAACTGGTATTGCAATTAATTGTTCTAATGAAATAATAATTATTCAATATGAAACTGCTGTTGTGAAGTCTTCGTTTTGTTATACAGAAAATATATTAGGCAAAAATAATCCTACCTTAACTGGATATTTTCTTCCGTTGAAGATATTGTTTTTCTGAGTTCTCTCCTTCCATACTTGATAATGTTTCAATATGTCATGTTCTTAGTCTGTTCATATCATGAGTGAGAATTGGAGAGTATGAACTGTGAAGGCTCAGTTTGTAGATAATTCCAAGGGCTCAGTGCAAAACTATGGTAACTATATCAATTGATGTAGTTACCATCGATTTGCACTAAGCTCCAAATTAGCCCCATATGTTAATGGTCTCAGGTTAAAGCATGATTTAGAATTATGTTCTTGTCTGAGGTTGCTTGAGACTCTTGTCTAGTTGAAGCTGATTTCTGTATTGTAATGTATCATTATGCACATATCCTGAGGGTTTTTCTGAATTCCCTGGAATTTAGCAAAATTGTTTTGTCTTTTACATGTATATTTACACTGGTTTTACATGGCAATGGGTCTTCTCAGTGCAACACTCTAAGGAAAAAAGCTGCTTGCACGTCTTTCAGCAAATAAAACTTTCGAATGTTAATAATAATAATAATATTTATTCGGTATAAAGTAGCATGTTGGCAAACTGCTTTGCTTTATCAAAATCTATCTGTACTGGTATTTTATATTGTACATTTGTTTGTCTATACTGTGTATGGCAGATCTTGAGGTATCATTCTTTTATATTCAGTTTTGTTATATCTGTGATATGTAATAAAATATTTTATAATAATGTTAGTAACATTGTGTTCTTTATCAATAGCTTCTGTTTGTACATCGGAGTAAAGTAAAAAGATACATGAAATAATAATCAGATAGGGAAGGCAGTACTCATCCGAAACGGCAGAAGCTGGAAGTTAAAACACAGCGATCTCCTCGGCTATCCACCACCCATCCGGTGGGGGCATGTATACAACTGACTGGTGCATGAATTTAACACGGGGATCCATTCATGTAAATTTCTTTTGTTATAAAAC
Organism: Spisula subtruncata; assembly: GCA_963678985.1. Lineage (NCBI taxonomy): Eukaryota > Metazoa > Mollusca > Bivalvia > Venerida > Mactridae > Spisula > Spisula subtruncata. The sequence goes on from OY787665.1 coordinate 17,018,887, forward strand.
AGTATTATGAAGAACATTCATATAATTTACTTTTTTAGATTTTATGAAGCAAACAGTGAGAAAATCGTTACTTCTACCCCTGGGCCATCCAGTCAGCAGTTCAATATTTTAACTAAAGTCAAAATACTTAAGTTTTCACTTAAGATGCTTTATATATACCGGCCCTGGAAGAACAAAATAGCTTCAAAAACATGGCATGCCACTTCGACAGACTGCCATCTCAGTCTAGAACCAGAAGACAAGAACAGGCCATAAGAACCTGTCTGTATAAAGGACCGAAAGGTCTGTGGAAAGTGTCCTAGGTCATGAATCACATATAACATTATGTGATGAAGAAAAACCACATACCACAATTAAGAACTAGAACGAAGGCCAAACCACAAACTAAACTCAACAGATAGTTATGTACCATGAAGCAAGAAATGGAGCAAACTTATACTGGACAAAGAAACTGCTGAAGGCACATAACACAATGGACACATCTAGCCATACAAAAAGGCACTGTGGTCCACAGGTAACAGTATCATTGACAAAAAAAACAATTTATTAATAATTTTATAAATCATGCTTTTCTTTTTTATTGACTTTATCAATGATACAGATACTTGTGTAGTGGCTAAACTGCAGTTTTTTTTAAATAAAGTGTACGATACAGAACTATATGAAAGAAGCATAACTAAATGTCCTGGTAATGGAGATGATACAGCACTCCCTCGACGCCCAAAGTCTCCCCGGTTTTGGTACTATTCCAAATTGAACTGGTTGATGCACTCAGAAGAACCAGACAGGAGCACAAACACACGGTTTCGTCGCTTATAACAATTTGTTTGCATTTTTAGACTACCTTCTGTGTGCATAAGTAGGTAGTCGAACAATACACATACACATTGTTAAATTCGACGAATCCGTGTGGTCAGAAATGGATACAATCATAGCTGCTAAACCAACTACTTCCCCTGTTCATTGGGCTACCTAATGAACCCTACATGCGAGCACATGTCTAAGAAATTATATCACAAAAATGTGTTTGGCATTCCCAATTGTCAACCATTCATAAGAGAACACTGTAGTTTGTGATATGATTTATATAATTTCTTAGGCCTGTGATGCGAGTCTCCCTGAGGAGACTACAGTTGATTAGGCAATAGCGGATCACTAAGGCCTATCTTTCGTATTGTGCTTCGAAAATACTTTTTCAAGAAATAATTTTGACTATAAGAAAGTGAAATTGGTAGTAAAAATAATTCTACAGTAGGAGTAACAAAACTACCAACTACCTACCGGTATTTCTGACCTCCATCATCTGCAAGCTACTAGAGCACATTGTCCACAGACAAAATCGCAAGAAAAATCTTCGCATATTTGGGTTGAGTGAACAGCTAGATGATTCTGTTAATATGAAAACAAATGTCGTCAACAATGTAATTAAAATCGCTTCCCCAGAAACAAGCCTAAATGAAAACGACATTCAAGATGCATTCCGTGTAGGGGTAGGAAATGAACAATATCCACCGATCACTATTGTAAAATTTAAAACTATGCAAGCTAAATCTGAAATCCTATCTGGACGAGACAGTCTTAGGCGAAAGGGTATACGCGTTGGTGACGATCTCACAACAAACCAAAGACAAAAGCTAGCGAATTTGAAGCGTAAAGGTAAACTTGGCTATTACTATAAAGGTGAACTACATACATATGAATCAAATCAAGAGCACACGAGTAGAACCATCACAAACACTGAGCGGCATAGGACAGATGCCGATAGTATGGTTAACAATAAATCTGATAAACAATCAATCGATGGAGATACAGGTGCTGTAGGGAACGGTTCGGTGAATATTGATTAGGGGTGCGGTCAAGGCCCAAACAAGGACTATGAATCTATATTATTCTGGAATATTGAAGGTCTGATAAACAAGATAGCATTCAATGACTTTAAAACATACCTAAGACAATTTAACATATTCGCTTTATGTGAAACTTGGGAAATGAACAATGATGAAACTGCTAATTCATTCACTTCTTATGATTGTTATTTTCGTCCTGCTGAGAAGAATTCTAAGTATGGTAGAGCGATGGATGGCAGGAATGTCTGTTTACGTACATAAAAACATTACAAAATTTGTGAAACGTATATATGAAGAATGTAAAATTGGCATATGCCTTAAAATGGACAAATCCCTAACTCGAGTAAATGATCTACTAGTAGTATTTGTTTATCTGCCACCTGCAGATTCCCCATTTTACATTAATAAAGATTATAAAAATGTGGAATTGTTAGAACAAGAAATATCACAGATACATACTGATATAATGCATACGGACATGTTATTAATGGGTGATTTTAATTCTCGCATAGGTGAATGTAACACTAATATATATGGCGCAAATGTACCTTTGTTGGAAGACATAAATGATATTCTTATAAACCCTACCCAATGTGAGAGAACATCCTGTGATAAAACTATAAACGCTTCAGGGAAATCATTAATTGAATTTTGCAAAGCTTCTTCCATGCAAATACTGAATGGATCAAAGGGTGAAGACAGCGGAGTTGGAGACTTCACATATATCTCACACAACGGTAATAGCGTCATTGATCTATGTATGTGTTCGAATAATTATCTTCATAAGGTACGGAATTTCAAAATAGACATCAGATGTGAATCGAAACATATGCCAATTATAACTGATATAGAGACAAATGTGCCGCATGAAGGTGGTCATAAAACACATGAGGAAACAGACTCATATTCAATAAGATATTGTATTCGTTCAACTGATATTGACAAGTATATCATGGAGTTAAACAATATTGCTGACGAAGACTGGGTAATACATACATCTAGAAACATTGAGGACGCGAATACGGACATAAATTCTATCATAGATGAGATAGATAGTGCACTTAAACGGGCGGGAACATTGTTTACGCGTAAACGCAAAGTTCCAACTAAAAATCAACCTCAGTGGTTCGATGCAGAATGTAAATCTTTGAAACGAGAAAAATACGCCCGTCTACGTACATATAGGAAAACAAAAAGTGATATCCATCTTAACGAATATACACATTACCGACAGAAGTTTAAAATACTCTGCAAAAACAAACAGAATCTATTTTATAGAAATAAATTAATCTCGTTGATGGATTCAATCAATTACCCAAAATCATTCTGGACAAAATTGAAAAATATGACAACTACAGTAAAGCGAGATAGCAATAATATCTCAACGGAAGAATGGATTGACCATTTTACCACTTTACTAAACCCTATCGACCAGAATACTAGTATGAACAATACCAACGAAAATATATATATTGATGAAATTGAACCGGTAGACGAAATAGAGAACTATATATTCAATAGCGAAATAGCCGCTGACGAAGTGGTAAGAGCGGTTAAAGGTCTACAAAAAGGAAAATCACCAGGACCGGATTCACTTATTCCTGAATTCTTCATATACGGTCTGGATATTCTCTTGCCCGTTCTATGTAAACTTTTCAATAGGATCTTTTCAAGAGGTGAATTCCCTGCGACATGGGGAGAATCAACTATAGTAACTATTCATAAAAAGGGAAATGTGGACGACGTTAATAACTACAGAGGTATCTCTTTACAAAATGTGCTTACCAAAATATATACATCTGTATTAGTGAATAGGTTAAACTTCTATTCACAAATGTATTCGAGAATTTCGGAAGCGCAAAGTGGATTTAGAGCTGGATACTCTACTGTAGATAATGCATTTGTATTGAAATCTCTAATTGACAAATACTTGTCCCGAAAAGGCGGAAAACTGTACGTATGTTTTGTAGATTTCCGCAAAGCATTTGATACAGTTGACAGACAAATTTTATGGCAAAAGATACGCGCAAAAGGCGTTAGTGGAAAGTTGATTACTGCACTAAGGAATATGTATAGCTCTGTAAAATCATGTATATTATGTAAAGGGGATAAAACACGAAACATTGATTGTACTATTGGTCTTAAACAAGGTTGTTTAGCAAGCCCTATTCTGTTTACTTTTTTCATTGATGAATTATATGATATACTACAAAATGGTGGATTCCATGGGATCCAAATACTACCAAATGACATTGAACTATTTCTGCTAATGTTCGCAGATGACATTGCGCTCACGTCGGACACTGTGTGTGGTTTACAAAGACAAATCAATATCCTTGAACAGTTTTGTGATGAAAACAAACTATATGTAAATGAAAATAAAACAAAAGTTATTGTTTTCAAGAACGGTGGTAAACTGTCGAGAGGTGAAAAATGGACTTATAAGGGAGGTAACCTAGAAGTTACAAATTCTTATCACTATGTTGGTCTAAAATTTACACAACAGTTGTCTCTAAATACAATGGTGAATGACTTGGCATGTAAAGGTAAACGCGTTCTAATTTCATTGCTATCCAGATTATATTCATGTGGACAAATCCCATACCACGCGTATTTTAAAATTTTTGATACAAAAATATGTTCACAATTGCTTTATGGGTGTGAGATTTGGGGTATGGAACGGCATGAGTGCCTCGAAAGAATTCAAAACTATGCATGTAAACAGTTCATGTGTGCTAGTAAGAAAAGTTGCAATGCTGTAGTTCTAGGGGACTTTAAACGTTACCCATTGTATATAGAGACAATGAAACGTGGTGTCAAATATTGGTATAAACTACTGCGAATGCCAGACAGCCGATACCCAAAGATGTGCTATAAAATGCTAGTCTATGAAGATAATGTTGGGCATAAAAACTGGGTAACAGCATTGAAAACTTGCCTTCAAATCAATGGGTTTGGGTATGTGTGGCAGTCGCAAAACATTATTGATATCAACATATTTTTAAAAACATTTGTTAGACGTCTGCTGGATCAATATTTACAAAACTGGCATGGAACTATTAATAGTAGCAATAAGTTTATATACTACAAACTCTATAAGGAATCGTATAACTATGAAACATATCTTGATTTTTTAAATGTAAGAAAATTTAGGCATACTATGGCGAATTTTCGAAGCAGTGCTCATTGTCTAGAAATTGAACGAGGCAGACATAATAATATTGAAAGGGACCGTAGACTTTGCAAACTTTGTAACAAAAATGAAATCGAGGACGAATACCATTTTATGTTGAAATGCTCACGCTATAGAGATTTAAGAAATCAATATATCCATACAAAGTTTTACACACCTGCTACTCTCAATAAATTTATAATATTAATGGCATCTACTAATAATAAAGTTATTCAACAAACTGCTTCATACTTATATTACGCATTTGAATTAAGAAAACAAGTATTGATAAATGAATAATGATTAATTATATATATGTAATACATTTGTATATTAATTGTGTATGTTTTGTGGTTGATATATGCTTAAGGATGTGTATATATGTGTACTCATATTTTAAGATAAGAAAGCTTTTGTACATGTATATACACTGTATATCATATATTATAACTGGATGCAAATTAGTAGTGTTCTTATCCATGTAATAATTGTTAAATAACATGACTTATGTGTCACACATGTGCTGACATCATTGTATTATAATGTATTGTAACTGTTAATTGTTATGGGCCGTAGGCCTTAAATCAATAAACTTATGTTATTGTTATTGTTATTGTCACAGCAGGACCAAAACCCATTCTGATCAACATAACATATTGAACACGGATTTAGAAAGAAAATATCATGCGAAACTCAACTTATCACAGCCAAAAAACATATCCCATGGCAAGCTAGTTGACATCATCTTACTTGACTTCGCCAAAGCTTTCGACAATGTGACGTACCCAGAGGTTACTCGTCAAGCTTGACCACTATGTAGTCAGATACAACACCCTACAATGAATCAAGTCATTTCTCATGGGCAGAAACCGACAAGTCGTACTGGATGGTGCATCTTCTGATCATGCAGATGTAAAATCTGGAGTTCCACGAGAATCGGTACCTACTTTATAGACCCTCTCCTGTTTCTCGCCTACATCAATGACTTGCCGAGTTGCCATGGATTACATCACCAAATTGTTTGCGGTTGACAGTCTTAGAACTGCCCAACGTCACCGGCAACATCCACGACAGTTTGCTACTGCATCGGGATCTTACTGCGAGAAGACGTGGCAAATACACTTCAACCACAGCAAATGCGTGGTGATGAGAATTACTAGAGGAAACTAGCGACAAACTACCATCTGCATGGACACACACTTGAGGTCGTTGACGGCACCAATGACCTTTGAGTCACGATCACATATGACCTCAGTTGGGACTAAGTAACACCATCAAGAAACGCCACCGGACAGTTGGCTTCCTCCGGCACAACCTGAAATATTGCACACCAGCAGGAAAGGCAGCAGCTTTCAGGACCATCACCAAGCCAACTGTCGAATATGCTGTCTCAGTCTGGGATCCCGCACCACAGTCTACCATCAAAAACATAGAACAGGTACAAAGAAGAACGGCCAAATTTGTGGTAAACGACTACACAAGCAAGACACCAGGGAGCGTCACGAAAATACCTGAGGACCTCCAATGGGAATCCCTTGAAAGTCGTAGGCGCAACAACAAGGTTAACCATGGACTTGTAACGTTAGACATTCCAGCTGATACAAATCCTCAAACCCAGCGTAACGGTGACGACTTCCCTGGAGGACTTCCAGTATATCCTCGGGGTCGGATCAACATAAGTGGATCCTAACCATGTACAAAGTTTTAAAGTTTTGACTGTTTTCTCCATGAACTTTACTATTTTACTCCATTTAAACCTTTGACTGCCATTATCATGTATAATTGTAACAGGGGAAGAAAAATGTGCAACCAGACCGGGGCTCGAACCCGGGACCCTTCGCTTACAGGCGGCGAATGCTCTACCGACTGAGCTAGCCGGCTGCTTACACAAGTTTCTCCCCTTTAGTAAATATGTTCAGACCGTGACATACTCCCCCGTCAGAATGAAATTCGTCCTCGAATTTCTGACAGGTCTAGAGAACATAGTGATATGTTCTCGGAGCAAATACAGTCACGGTCCCCCGTTGGACACCAAATGTAACAGGGAAAGAAAAATATGTTCAGACCGTGACATACTCCCCCGTCAGAATGAAATTCGTCCTCGAAGTTTTATACTAATTGTCGCTGAGTTATTTACTGTCTAGAAAGACCCCTGCTCAATACTCAGTAGTGGATCATCATCGGTCTATAGTGGATCGTTTTAGGATAACATAACACGCGCTGTAGCACTTATATGAAACAAAAACGTCTGAGTAAGTCTATTTGAATTGGCAATATAGAAAATTTATTTAAAAAAAAACATGCGACTTTTATGGTGTATAACAGACGATATGAAAAAAATATATCAGATATACGATTTCCCACCAGTGAACCAGTAAACTTAAAATTTTTTTTTTTGGTATGTAATTCTCAAAAACAAATATATAATTAGATATATTCTTTCCATTGAGTTAGTCAAAACCTTGAGTGATCTGGTATACCCCATGATCCGCTATTGTCTAATCAACTGTATTTCTCTCCAGTGGTGTGGCAGCCAACATCGATCTGCGGGGCCCAGGAATAGACGTTGTCCTAACAGGCCCTACCAATTTATACCTTGGTGTTAAAAAGCAAGTAAAGCTTCTAACATATAGGCCATGAAACTTGTTAAATTACAACACGAGTACAACCTGAATGCATTCCGCCGTCCAGCTCATCAGCAGGGTATATCAAACGTTATCACTATAATTACGACGTCAAGACTTAACGTCATTGGGCACATATATTTATGAAATTATGACGTCACCAATAACTGTTGAAAACTTAAAAAAATGTCAATTTTGTTACCGCCTGATGAAGCCGTATAGGCGAAACGCCGTGCTTGGGCGAGTATATGGTCTCTTTTTTTCTATAAAACATTAACGTTGTGTCAAAGTGAAATCCACTCAGTCCTTTGATTAATCCGGGCGCGTACCGTGAACTGGGTTTTAAACCATCCATTTAGCAGGAAGTTTAAAACTGCGCGAAAACCTGCGCAGTAGGCGCACTTTCACGTTGCTGAAGTAAATAAATACAGAAAATGACAAATATTTTGAATTTTATGTGTTATTTCGTTATCATGCTTAGCTATAAGACAAATCAAAACATTGAGTATGCCAAGATCCCGTAATAGTCGGAGTGTCAGTCCACAAAAACCTGTATCAACCGACAGCTCGGAGGCCGAGCGTCGCAAGATTTATCAAAATGTTCACGATATTTTCTGCGAAGCTGTTGATGGCGATGTCATTAAACTGGTGTTGCAAGAATGTAACTGGAAAGGTATATACATTTATTTTATACATCGATTAGCATATTTTCTTGCCAACATTGTATAGTGACAAAATGTGTTCTAATGTAGGAGCAAAGGCGATGTGTTGACTGCTGATTGGCTTACGACTGGTACATGGGGGCAGTTTCATAAGAGCAAGGTGTGATCAAGCGCTCTGTAAAGCTACGCTTAGAAATGACTTACATGTGGGCGAAGCGAAAAATTTATATCTTATATGCCACTGGCGCAGTCATGGCAATAACATATAACAGTCGGACTTGCCGGACAATTCCGACGAGCAAGCCGGCCGGCCGGAGAAGCATTTTAAATCGTCGGCCCAAAATGTCCGACGTAATCGTCACTGAAAATTGGAAATTTACTAAATCCATTTTCAAATCAGTGTATATTTTATTCAACAAACCTAATCCAAACTGCTACCGATAACGTTTTAGTTCTAGTTCGAGATCTATTTGGTTACTGCCCAGGGCTTATAACGCATCACAGGCAACGTTGCGAGTATACCTTTGTCTCATAATGTCGTGCCTTCTCATGAAAACCGTGCTTAGTTGAATTCAACTCTTGTATATGTTCTACATAGTCATTTTGGTGAAATTAGCCAAATAAATCATCCAACAAATATCCTTCATCAATTGAGGCCATTATTTTGGACGACACGCCATAGCTGTCACCTTGACGACCAGGAACGATTCACCTAGTAATTATTCCAACTCATATTTTTCAACTGTTGTTAATTTTTTTTGCATCCCGTTTTCATTACGCATTATTTTTATCACCTAAGGCTTTAATACCCAAACTGAATACGCATTTTGATAAGCACTACTCCAAATTTATCTAATCTATCTACAAATTAGAAATTCCATGACTTTGGGCCCCAATACAGACCCGTATTTACGGAGGCACGGATTTCATGGGAAACAGTCACCAGGATTCTGAGCATCGACCTAAACATAAAAAAGTTATGATTTTACGAGTTTTCGTGATCATTTTTAAATTGTCTTTTTCTTATAAGTTATGTTAACATTTTTTCTTCCGAAAACGGTGCAAACAATTTTAAAACTTGTATGGGCTAGTGCGCATGCGTCGCTGAAACTGTTAAGGAGCACGGAGATACGAGACAACAGCATATATTTTTATTTGCGCACCAGTCGGTGTTGATGTATTTTTTCTTTCGCACCGACCGATGTCTATGTGAAACAACACTGTTAAAAGTTTTTACAACCGTGGAAAGGTGATTAAACAATTTATTCAGTACTTGTTACAATAAATGAGGAATTAACGTGGTTATACAATGCAGCTTTGACGACTGAAATCTTACGAAAGTATCCTGTCATTCTCGATTCGTACTGCATCCAAACAAAATATCAACGGTATCCTGTAAGAATGTTCCCTCACAAAACGTCTCCACTGGAAAAGGTCCCCACTATTAATTTATCAAAACTTTTACGGGTCAGTCAGTTTCATGATCATCCAAGGCCCCACCACCAGGGATGGGCCGGGATTTTTACTTTGGGGTCAAAATCCATATAGCCCTTTGGGGGACAGCTGATGGTAGTCTATCTGTTAGACCTTGGCCCTGACAACTAAATATTGTCCCCGTGGTATTGGTTCGGAGAGAAAAATCCCAACATTTCCCCAGTTATGCGGAGGAAGGTTAATGGTAGGTAAAACATGACCGTTTCCCAGCTATCAACTGCCCGTCCAAAGAGGGGGGGGGGCTTGGATGCAACTGACTGATGTATTATTAATGCATTGTATTATTTAGTTTAAGAGGTCCATCGCTATGCTTACTGTTATAGGCGCGCCTTAGAATAGTTCATATGGATATGTTTCTTCTCTTTTTAGCTCACCTGACCACGAAGTGGTCATGGTGAGCTATTAGGATCGATGGATGTCCGTCGTACGTCGTCCGTCGTCCGTCGTCCGTCGTCCGTTCACAATTAGTTTGTTTACACTCTAGAGGTCACATTTTGGACTCAATCTTCATGAAACTTGGTCAGAATGTTTGTCTCAATGATATCTAGGTCAAGTTCGTATATGGGTCATGTGGGGTCAAAAACTAGGTCACCAGGTCAAATCTTAGAAAATTCTTGTTTACACTCTAGAGGTCACATTTGAAGCTTGATCTTCATGAAACTTGGTCAGAATGTTTGTATCAATGATATCTAGGTCAAGTTCGAATATAGGTCACGTGGGGTCAAAAACTAGGTCATCCGGTCAAATCTTAGAAAATCCTTGTTTACACTCCAGGGGGCACATTTGAAGCTTGATCTTCATGAAACTTGGTCAGAATGTTTGTCTCAGTGATATATAGGTCAAGTTTGAATGTGGGTCACGTGAGGTCAAAAACTAGGTCACCGGGTCAAATCTTAGAAAATCCTTGGTTACACTCTAGAGGTCACATTTGAAGCTTGATCTTCATGAAACTTGGTCAGAATGTTTGTCTCAATGATATCTAGGTCAAGTTCGTATATGGGTCATGTGGGGTCAAAAACTAGGTCACCAGGTCAAATCTTAGAAAATTCTTGTTTACACTCTAGAGGTCACATTTGAAGCTTGATCTTCATGAAACTTGGTCAGAATGTTTGTATCAATGATATCTAGGTCAAGTTCGAATATAGGTCACGTGGGGTCAAAAACTAGGTCATCCGGTCATATCTTAGAAAATCCTTGTTTACACTCCAGGGGGCACATTTGAAGCTTGATCTTCATGAAACTTGGTCAGAATGTTTGTCTCAGTCATATATAGGTCAAGTTTGAATATGGGTCACGTGAGGTCAAAAACTAGGTCACCGGGTCAAATCTTAGAAAATCCTTGTTAACACTCTAGAGGTCACATTTGAAGCTTGATATTCATGAAACTTGGTCAGAATGTTTGTATCAATGATATCTAGGTCAAGTTCGAATATAGGTCACGTGGGGTCAAAAACTAGGTCATCCGGTCAAATCTTAGAAAATCCTTGTTTACACTCCAGGGGGCACATTTGAAGCTTGATCTTCATGAAACTTGGTCAGAATGTTTGTCTCAGTGATATATAGGTCAAGTTTGAATATGGGTCACGTGGGGTCAAACACTAGGTCACAGGGTCAAATCTTAGAAAATCCTTGTTAACACTCTAGAGGGCACATTTGAAGCTTGATCTTCATGAAACTTGGTCAGAATGTTTGTCTCAGTGATATATAGGTCAAGTTTGAATATGGGTCATGTGGGGTCAAACACTAGGTCACAGGGTCAAATCTTAGAAAATCCTTGTTTACACTCTAGAGGTCACATTTGAAGCTTGATCTTCATGAAACTTGGTCAGAATGTTTGTCTTAGTGATATATAGGTCAAGTTTGAATATGGGTCACGTGGGGTCAAACACTAGGTCACAGGGTCAAATCTTAGAAAATCCTTGTTTACACTCTAGAGGGCACATTTGAAGCTTGATCTTCATGAAACTTGGTCAGAATGTTTGTCTCAGTGATATCTAGGTCAAGTTCGAATATAGGTCACGTGGGGTCAAAAACTAGGTCATCCGGTCAAATCTTAGAAAATCCTTGTTCAAATTATGCCCCTGGGGTCAAAATTGGCCCTACTCGGGGGTCACCGTTTTACATAGACTTATATATAGGGAAAACATATTAATATCTTCTTGCCTAAAACTACACTGCCTAGAATTTTGATTATTGGTATGTAGCATCATCTTGTGGTTTTCTACCAAGATGTTCAAATTATTCCTTTGGGTGAAAATTGTGCAGGGTTTATAATCAGGTGAGCGATATAGGGCCATCATGGCCCTCTTGTTTGTTGGTCTGACTTAATGTCTTTCAGGCTGACAAACTCTGTCCAGTCTGTCAGCTCGAATGTCCTGCGAATGGCCAAAAATTCATTCGCCATGTCTGCCAGCGAGCGCTCACACCTACTGTGTGACCTAGGATACCGCTGTGTAGCAAATCAGAACTGAAGCGGTCCATTGCATAAGAAAGCGCTTGTCTCACAAAGTGATAGGAAATAGTATGTCATACTATGCTATCGGCGAATATGTTCACTAAGCCGGCCTAAATGCTTAACCGACAGGCCTGATAAGGTTCTTAAGTGCAACTTTTTTCTTAAAATAGTGTGTTTAAATTATTTTTGAGCTGTCAATTTTGGCCCGTAGCCTGCTGTTATTGAGAACCCTGATGAGCCTGTGTTATAAGAGATCTAAACCGTACATACAAGCTTAACTGTAAATTGTTGAGGACTTAATTTCATACATGTCAGACAATAGAACTTGAGCACAATACTTTAAGTGTAGCCTCAACTACCAGTACCACACATAATTACCCCCATAGCTTAGTGGTTTAAATGTCAGAGACTCAGACTCACCAATCTTTGGACTTGCATACTTGACTAGTCATTATGTAGGCCCTACATTGTAATACACCACTATTGACATTAATCAAGTTGAAAACAGTTTTCAAAACAAATTTTCCTCATAACTTAAATTCTTTATTCCCTCAAGAAAGAAAAAAACAATTTATTACTGATTCTAGACATCCCACATTTGACAGGCAAGTCAAATATAATTTAGTCTGCCGTTTTTCAGTTGGCTAACCTTATTGGCCTAATCAACAACTGTCACTTACAGAAATGGCGCTTTTAAACTATTTTGACTTCTTCACTTTCAGAGGAGGAATCGATAGAGAAGATATTGTCGATAGCAGAGAGTAGCGAGGAACAGAGAAAATATAAAAGTAAATTACACAGGATTGCTGAAGGTATGTTATCAGGGAGCTCAAATTCTCCAGGGGTTAAATTTGAGGGTCATTTTGAGGTTTTTACATTACATTGTTAAGAAATTCAATTGTTTTCATTTTTCAGTATTTCATTCTGGTGCAAATCCCTAGCCCCTGACTTATAATAATATTGGCTTGGGACGCATTTAATTTGGAAATACTTTATTTTTCCATATAGTTATAGTAGGACTCATTGAATGTTAAGTCCAGTGGGAAAGGAGTTATCCAAACAAAAATGAAGCACTGTTTTTTTATCCAAAATGAAGCCTATGAATTGATTTCCCTCTGTCAAATTTGGCTTTTCTAAAAACACTTCTGGGGTTAAGGAATAAAGAGAAACTCTGGTATTTTTATTGAATTGAAAAAAATACTACAATTTTATGAGTGTTCAAAGCAGTTCTCAGTTCTAATTACAATATTTATTGTTATAAATATCTGCATGAATTAAACCATTTATGATTTATTAATCATTTAATGTCCTGTATTAACATATTGAATAATTGATGTTGTGCTGGTTGTATGAGTGGTTGTCATGTCTAGATGTCACAATGTATTTGTGCTTGTTCTCCTTAACCAAAGGCACTCATCCAATTTCTAAAATTTCCTGCCAAAAACTGTTCTTGTTAGTTTTTTACTAAAATTTTTGTACTTGTTATGAGCGTTATATTGTTCCGGTATTTGTTTCAAGTGGAAATTACATACCACTTCGTTGCTGTTTTATTTCAGGAATATTTGGTTCTCTCAGGTCCGAGGATTACTCCAATGCTGGTGCAGCCTCTACATTGTCAGCGTCTGAGAAGGTGATACGTCGACCCACCAAGACAGCTGCATCGGCTGTAAAAAATGGCTCAAATGTTGACCAATCTGGCGACAGCCTTGTGGCCCGGGGCCCAGCACCTGCATCGTACCAGTCCCAGGTGTTGCCCTCATACAACATCGGAGGTGTGGATGAAATTGAGATGGATATAAATTTTCCTCAGTTGCCTTCAAAAGTTACTGAGAATAATTTATCAAGTACATCCTCCTCTGTAACTTCGCAGAGATCTCAGAGCGAAGTATCCAGGAAGCCTTTGTCATCCAAAACATCGCTGCTATCACAAGCTCAGAGTGCCTTCAACCAGCAGTTTGACGATGCTGAGGGAACACAAAGATGGGAGGAATGTAAGGATAAGCTGAGTGAGCACTATCTAACAAGCTTAAAGGATACTGACGATAATGGAGCAGGACCAAGGAAGGCACATCCCAGTGCAACTCCTGGTGCAGCTCCCAGTGCCTCCGTATTTCCTGACGACCCGGCAATTCTGCAGGCAGAGTTAGCTAGACCGAGGTCCCAACCAATGCTTGCGAGGCAGGACATTGAAAAGCAACGTTCCGAGTCTGGGAGAAGTTTTCCTGTAAGGCTGTTAAGTAAAAGTCCCGATTCCATTGAAGAAAAGAAAAGTTTACATGGACTGGTGAACAATGCTACTGCAGATGACTTCATGAGGTCAACTGGCGATTTAGACGAAACTGTATTAAAGTGTATCTACGAAATACATGGTGATCTGCTAGATGACTCCGAACTTGAACGTAGCTCTAAAGTTCAGTTAGATAACAGTGGTGGTCCTTCAGAGTCAGTTCCTAGGTCTAGTAATGAGCCCATGACCCTACCAACAATCGGTCTGTCAGTCAATGCTGCAGAGTTTGTACCGAGGCCAAAGCCTGTTGTCACAACGTCTTCGACCACTTCTAAAGCGTCTTCTACTGAAGCTGTCAATTCTCCGTCTCCTGAACCTACTAGTCGAACAAAGAGGTCAAATTCTGTTGAAATAAAGTCAAGTGTAAGAAAAGCTGGTATAAGCTCTCCAACGATTCCTATAGGATCACCGCTCACCATCAGTCCAGCGCTCAGTCCTGGATTGAGTCCTCAGTCCACTCAGATGAACAGTCCGGTAGCTAACCTGACCGGAAGTCCAATGTTCATTACACCAAAGTGGCCTCAAGTTCACACTGGCATGGCTCCTATACAACATGTAGTTCTCACTTCTCCGCAGAGGTATGTACACCCTGTCCCACAACCAGCTCACCACATATCGCCGCCGGCATATAGATTTCCATCAACGGCATCTGTGCCTTATTCATCCAGAATGGTGTACAGTGTAGCACCTCCACCAATGTTCCGTGCTGCCGGCATGCCTCCGTTTGTACAACAGCCTAACATACAGACAATAGAAGATAGAGCAGCTGTAGCCACGGGTCAACCTATCATGGCCACATCTGAAGCCTCACAGCTAGGGCCACCTACCACAGGTAATGTTGTACATTTTGTTCTGTTAACAGTTGAGTTACGTACCCTTATTTCAAGGGCAGATTTTGGAGAAATAAGAGAAAAGTGGAAAGTTATTGTCAAGTTCCTTAGTTTATTTTCATTGAATTTGCATGTTGGAGAGGTATTATTACCTGAAATTGGCTGAAAGTAAATCATCTTACTACAAAATCATTCATTTTTGTGGTGGTTTAATTTCGTGAATTTTGTGGTTCACCTCCACCACGAAATCGAATGCCATCGAAAAATAAGGTATTTGATATCCAAACTCAACAAATAATTTTTATTGATGTCCTATCGAAATGGTATTTTTACCAAAACCACAAAATTTCGGATTTTGCAGTATAGTTATGTTATATTAGCATGATGATTATTTTCGCAAATTTTAGTTCATACTTATATCACAAATTTATGTATTTGATTTTCACTGTATTGCTTATCTGACATCAATACTACTTGAATATTATTGCATCTACTCATAAATGTTAGGATCGGGTCAATATCCCCATCCTATTCTGTTCATTAAACATGGCAAAGTTGAACCAATGACAGCTCAATCATTGTATGCAAAGTGTACGTTTTGGAGAGAGAATTGGGATGAATTTGAATTTTCAGTCTTAAATCGGGTCTAAAACAAATTGCTAGTGCTACCAGTAATAATAAATAAACTCAAGGGATACCACTCAAGTCTAGCTTTTGATTCTGAAGGCTCATTTGGATACTTCTGGCAAAAGTTTACCATTTTATAGGCAAAATACCCATGATTTTATGAGAAAATTACCTTTCGATGCAAAATCTTCGGTCGCAAGTAGCTTTCAGAAATTTCAAAGGTCAAAACTCCTACCCCCCTCGAGTCAAATGAAATCCTTGGTAACTTGAACTTTCTCTTTGATTGCAGCATTGAACACGGTGAAGCTGATGAACCAGAGTGGTATAGAACAGAAGGTGGAGAAAGTTAGGATACAACAACAATCTGGTGTCAAAGTTCTCATCATTATCCGTGGCTTACCTGGTAGTGGAAAATCTACCCTGGCACGGTAAGTACAGCAATAATTGATTTATCGCTTTTCTTTAACCTTGCCATTGGATAATCCATATGGTTGAGGCCCCCAGAAGAGTTTTAGTACTTTCATTTTTTGGGGGATAGTTCATGATACAGAAGATGCCCCAATTCCAGAAGCATCCCTGGTTCTTTTACATGCCAGGTGTATAGCACCAATACATGGAACCTCGGTTTAAAGTCTCATACGAAAGACTATTTTATTTGGCCAGCCTGGGGATTCAAACCCACAACCCTGAAATCAGTATTGAGTAACTAGTGACTACTTAACTCGTGCTCTACCGACTGAGCTAAACTGGCTGGTTAACACACAGCACCTTGAAAACAGCTATAATGTTTCACATATGGTTTTATATACCCCATGCAGAACGTAGGTTGCAAGGGGTATGCTGTTTTCAGCTTTTCTGTCCGTAGACAGATTTTTGTGGACGCAACTCTTTCTTCAGTTCTTGTCGGATTTCATTCAAACTTTCACACATCAACAACCTTAACATGTAGATGTGCACGAAGGAAAGAATTTGAGCTGCAATGATTTTCCCCAGTATTATGACCCTTTCCCAGCAGGGGGATATAAGTTAAAGTCTGCCAAATTGTGACAGTTCTAGTTTGTCAGACTGTCTAGATAGATGAAGGTCATGCAGTTTGTATATGCTTGTTATACTTAACACCTGGTCTGATTTCAATGAAACTTCTCAAGAATACTAAGTAACAAATCCAGTTGTGCAAATTGTCTGGAATTTTATGTGAGATGATATCAAATTTTATTGCTTACAGGGCGTTGCAGTTGAATGGTATTGTTTTGTCCACGGATGATTATTTCATGACTGGTAATCGATATGAATACAAGCCAGAGAAACTTAATGAAGCTCACCAATGGAATAAGGAAAGAGGTATATCTAAACTGTTTAAACCTTTACTTATTAGTTAATAGGGACCCCTGTCCTTATCATTCCCCATCAGTATGTAGTTATTTATGTTGAACTGAAATAGTCATAAATACATGGTCATATGTTTCCCCTGCGTTTTTGGTCATTGACTTCCTGCTTTGAGGGGAGAAACAGTTGACTTAAACTGACACTTTGACCCTTGAAATTAAAAAAGCCACACTTTGACCCTTAGGCTTTTGAATGAAGAGAGTTAAATTATTGATATTTTGGCTATAAAACTAAAGGAAATAAATGTAGAAAATATTTATCAAAATTAGCCTTGAAATGATATTTTTACCCGTAAAACTTAGTAAAAGGTTACAGGTTGACTCCAAGAATAGTTATGACCTATAAGTTAAATAAATAAGTATGGAAGTCCGAAATATTAATCAAAATGACCCTTTAAATGAAGTCCTAAGTTTGACCCCTTTTGTTCTTGTTGCACCATCTCTTATCAAGGTATTGCAGATAAATTAATTTTCAAAGTACCAGTAGTAGTACAAACAAATTTACCTGATCCTTGAACATTCTACAGACAGCATGATTCAACTTTAATGTCTTATCTATAATTTTGTCCCCCCCCCCATCTTTGATGATCTTTGGTATATTGCTTTGCTCATGTCTGTCGCTTAGTCGGTAGACTGAATGGTTTCTGTTCAATAACTAAAAAACACTTTGCCCTAGGATCTTCAAACTATACATGGAGGTTGGTCAGCCACAGTAGTGAAGGTCACTGTGAATGTTTGCTGCAGCAATTTTTACCAGAGTTATGGCCCTTTTTACTTTTACTATGGACCTGTCTCACCCTAATAGGGACACCCTTGTCAATGGACAAAATTCTAGTTCTTTTTTATGTTTTAGCCAAGGAAGCCATGAAGATGGGTAAAAGTCCAATTGTGATAGACAATACTAATACAATGATTTGGGAATTCAAGCCTTACATTACCATGGTAATATACTTTGTATTTAATTATGTTGGTTTGATGAAACTTTACCATGTTTATATCAAATATTTATCGCATAATCTGCCGTCTGGGAGTGCATTAAAGCCTTGCCGGAAATATCGTAATGCACTCACAGCCCATTCATTAAACATTTAAATAAGCTTGACGTTGATTGGTTAGTTGGTTCAGGGTGACGTAACGTAAGCCAATCTGAGCCTTGAATCGACCCGTGACGTCAGTATAATACAAACATCGGCATGATGTCGCGCGCATTGTAACGCAAAATTTCGGCAAAGCCTCGTGTCATATAGCTTTGTTCACTCGTTTAATAAAACTCGTATGTAATGAGCACTCATGCAAGATCCTCTATACTGTAAAATCATTTAATTTCGATTGGTCGAAATTTCGTGCTTTTGGTAAAAAGAACATTTTGTTGGGACATTAATTCGTGTATTTTGCATTTCAGATAATAAATACTAGGGTAAAAATAATTGTTCGAATTAATAATTTTACAGTATATTCATGACTGAAAAAATGTTGATAATAATGATATGACTAGAAATGGTTATATAATGGTGCTAAACAGGATTAAAACAAAATAATTCAGGCATTCTCATTATTGTAGCATGATACTGTAAAATCATTAATTTTCGTGGGGGATTAAATTTCGTGGATTTTCGTGGTTCACCTCAACCACGAACTCTAATCCCAACGAACATTAATTTTTACCCTTGTTTTATTACCTGAAATGCAAAATCCACGAATTCAAGTCCCAACGAAATTGTCATTTTTACCAAAACCACAAAATTTCGTCCCAACGAAATTAAATGATTTTGAAGTATTCACTTCAGCCTATTAAAATAACAAATGTATGTAGTAAGTGTCAGGTTTCTATAGCTTTATTATACAGATGTTTTCTAGCAATTTGCATGCAATGATGTGCAGTCTTTGAGTACATGTGAAGTCCAGATTTTCTTCGCATGACAAGAAAAATCAATACATGTTTGTATTTTCTCCCTATTATAACAGTATTGCGTAATACAATACTTTGACAAATAAGGAAATATGAATACATAGTTTTACAGTCAAGTTACATGTGACATGTTTATAAATTTCCTTACTTCTGTAAAGGTCAGTTTGTGAAGGAAAACAATTTTTCTTAACATGTTTCATTAATTGCTCTTTTGCAGGGTGTAAATAACAATTATCATGTGGAGATATTTGAGCCAGACACACCATGGAAAATGAAAGCCAGTGAATTAGCCAGGTATCATACTGTACAATCATTAATTTTCATGGGCGATTACATTTCGTGGATTACATTGTTGAGTTTTAACCACAAAATTAAATCCCATCAAACAATAATGTTGACCCTTGTATTTATTATCTGAAATGCAAAATCCACAAGATATTGTCCCATCAAAATGGTATATTTTACCAAAACCATGAAATTTCATCCCATCAAAATTAAAGATTTTACAGTAGTTAATAAGATTCAGTATATGGATTGTATTGTATTTCCTCTCAAGGTCTTGTCCAGAAATTAAAATATTCACAGTTTTACATTCAGTTTATAGTTAATTAATTTTACATGCAACCTTTCAGCCCATACATAATAAAATACAAATAATGCCATTAAAGAAAGGTGTGATTCTTCTTCATTATTCCTCTGCTTCCATCTATGATGAGGAACGTATATTGCTTTCTCCCTTTCGGTCAGTCACTCAGTTTTCATTCGATAAATTAAGAACACTTTGCCCTAGGATCATCAAACTTTACATGGAGTTTGGCCAGTAAAAGTAGATGACTGCTACCAATTCTGAGGTCAGTAGGTCAAAAGTCAAGGTCACTGTAACTATTGGACTGCCATGGGGACATACATATTTTACAAAACATCGTTTGTAGCAGCAGAATCACTCTAATTACTCCTATTACAATATAACTATGTAATAAGGTTACAAACCACTAAATGCCTCCGCGAACCAAAATAGGATACACTCAAATAGTCCCTAAATAAACTTGTGATTGTGTTTAAATGGTAGTATGCTTTGACAAGGTGGAACTGGAATCATCTAATTGGGTTTACAGGCATTGTATACATGTATATGATGTATTGAAACTGTTTTATTTTACATATTTTGAGATTTTGGCCAAAATACCAAAGCGAAAGTAGGGTAGGGTAAAACCCGGATTTGGTCGGTCTGCGCGCCTGTAAAAATATGTTCACCGCGTTGGACGGACAAAATTTTTCTTATATGATACGTGACCCCCTGTTTTTTTTGTATTTTCTTAAAGCTGGTAGCCCCTTCTTTTCATTGATATATGTCTGCCACCTGGCCATAGACTTAAACATGTATCAACCTGGGACTGACTATTGTAACTTTACATTGAGCTAAAGAACAAATTTATTTAGTGGTTTGTGACCTTAAGAAATGACCCAAAAAATTAAAATGTATATTTTCAATATTTTGACTTCAAATGTTTAGAAATACATTTTTCTGTGGGTTTTATTCCATTTTTCAGTGAAATTTGTCTCAAAATGTGAAAAAATTGTGTTTTGGGGTGAAAATTTAAGAAAAAAATGAAGATTTTTCCTCCACAAAATGACATTTTCATACCAATTTTGACCTTATTTAGGTATCAGACCTGGGTTATTGTGTATATATATGAGGAATAGTTACATAATTAAGCACCCAACATAAAATAATTGCCCAATGTAAGGTTTATACAAAACTGCAACTGTTTAATTTGCCAGTATTCATACAATATGGCCAGCAGAATCCAAGAAATTGCGTTAAAGGCGCTTACTCTCTTTTGTCAAAATTTTGAGAAATCATGTCATTTCAGTCTGGAAAGTCATCATTTGGAGTTGTATATACATAGTAGTTGTCAAATAAGTGTTTAAATCAATCAAAATGGGGGAAAAGGGTTGTCTTAAGGTTACAAACCACTAAATGCCTCCGCGAACCAAAATAGGATACACTCAAATAGTCCCTAAATAAACTTGTGATTGTGTTTAAATGGTAGTATGCTTTGACAAGGTGGAACTGGAATCATCTAATTGGGTTTACAGGCATTGTATACATGTATATGATGTATTGAAACTGTTTTATTTTACATATTTTGAGATTTTGGCCAAAATACCAAAGCGAAAGTAGGGTAGGGTAAAACCCGGATTTGTTCGGTCTGCGCGCCTGTAAAAATATGTTCACCGCGTTGGACGGACAAAATTTTTCTTATATGATACGTGACCCCCTGTTTTTTTTGTATTTTCTTAAAGCTGGTAGCCCCTTCTTTTCACTGATATATGTCTGCCACCTGGCCATAGACTTTAACATGTATCAACCTGGGACTGACTATTGTAACTTGACATTGAGCTAAAGAACAAATTTATTTAGTGGTTTGTGACCATAAGAGTGATTCTGCTACAAACAGTATTGTGATCCCCTTCTAGGGATGTATAATTACTAGAATTTACAAACATTTCTTGTTGATTTCAGACGAACGCTACATGGTGTTCCATTAGAGCATATAAAGAGAATGCAACAACGATACGATCATAATGTTACCATAGATACGGTCTTGAAGAAGAAGACTACACCGGATCTCAAGTAAGATGAACATTAGAATAAAATTTTGTCCTATATTAGAATCATTATATGGTTTACATATTGCTGGAAACAATGTTGTAATATGTACTGTTAATATATATAGATTTCTGCAAGAAAGTTATGCCTGATAATCTCTTATCACATAATCTGCGGTCTGGGAGTGCATTAAAGCTGTGCCGAAAATATCGTAATGCACTTCTAGCCCATTCATTAAACATTTAAATTAGCTTGAGGATGACTGGTTGGTTGGTTCAGGATGACATAACGTAAGCCAATCCGTGCATTGAATCGACCCATGACGTCAGTATAATACAAACGTCGGCATGACGTCACGTGCATTGTAACGCTTAATTTTGAATGAAACCTATGTAGTGTACATCAGCGTTTTGAATGTTAACAAGCGTTCTTTAATTTGTGCTATTTACATACAAGTTTTATTAAACTTGTCGACAAAAACAGAATGACACTCGGCACAATATGACACTCGGCAAAGCCTCGTGTCATAAAGTTTTGTCCACTCGTTTAATAAAACTCGTATGTAACTAGCACTCATGCAAGATCCTCTATTTCTACATGTCTGAAATACTGAAAATCATTTATTTTCCTGAGGGGGGTAAATTTCGTGGATCTCGTGGTTCACTGAATTCTCGTCATATTGAAACGGTCCTTTTTTACCAAAACCATGAAATTTTGTCCCATCAAAATTAAATGATTTTACAGTACTACTGCCTTGCTGTGAAATTATTGACTTAGTTAGTTACGATCATTTCAAGTTTCATTAGCTGAATTAATATCAAGACAATGTTTGGAGCAGTGTTTTTAGTGGATTACGTTGATTATTAATTATTATGTCATGGTACTACCTCTTAAAGCGAAACTTTGTTTGAAAACCGCATGACTCATATTGTTTAATTCAGTTTCTTTATATCTTAAATTGGTTTATAATTGTAGAACTCCTACGGCAGAAGAACCGGAGCTTGTAACTCGTCATAATACAAGTGTAGACGATAAATCAACAAGCAGTCAAGGTGTGTTCAATTTATGTTTAGAATTAAACATCAATAATGAATTGCAAAGTTTGTATTCATAGTGTTACAGTATTGACACAATTGAACATTGCAACTTTTAGTGATTGGCTGTCATATATATTAAGATATTAATTGAATGAGATTTACTACAAAATTATATGTATAACAATCTGTGTTTCTACATATTATCTGACAAAACCAGTATTTCATTTCGATTTTCAAAACAATGCGCCCTTCTCACGGCACTTGTAAAATTAATGTAGCAAACTATGTTAAGTAAAGTATTGACAACTCCAATTTTGTGTGTCAGGAACTTGAGACTCACATCAAAATGAAACACTGCACAACGTAAAATAGTTAATTTTAGAAAAACTGTTACATAGCTTTGCATATTTATGCATTTTAGAAGACACACCCATGCCATCACTAAGAGCACCTGGTAAAGATGTCAGATTCCACAACTTACACAAAGCTGACGAATTCCGCAAACAGAAATCTGGTGAATCAGACTCGGATAGTTTATCTAGTTACCATTCAGGAACATGGTCTAATCAGTCATCTAGAAATGCTTCACCTAAACCGTTACGATCCTCTCTGAAAACTCCTGGCACCTTGCAAAAAATGGAGAAGTTTAAGCCTTTGGCAAGTGTTAAAACTGCAGCTATTAAACCCACTGTCAGAAAGGTGAAACGAAAAGCAATTAAGCAAATTGAGTCTAAACTCTCCGCAAATACACTGAAGGAGGTCAACGAGATGGTTAAAGAACATGTTAACGGTCAGGTACTCTCTGTGGATGATGTCAGTAAAACTGAAGAAGAACTGAAGGCTCTATTACAGTTCTGCGCTATAGACGAGGCTGAGCTAGCTTCAGCAGAGGAATTGATTGGTCTTAAGTTACACGATGCCATACATCAAAGTTTTGAAGGTCCTGACCCTAGCGTTGAAGCAGATGGATCCGGTAGTGACGGTAACGAAGGAAATGACAAAAGTACTGAAGATATACCGGAGTTGATTGAACCTGAATGCTACGATGATTTTGTTGAACATGCTCTGGATGATGACATTGATTTGGAGTACAAGGCAACTGAAGCGTCAAAGGATGAAATTGTTGAAGATGAACCTGTTATAGAAAACGTGGAAGGAGATGATGATGTTATTGAAGGTGGAAATGTAGCTGTTGAAACAGAACATGGTATAAGTAAAAGTGCTGATTCGGGACATAAAAAGGCTATTCCAACATGGATGGATATTGCAACTTTGAAAAAACACCCCGATACCACTGATGGTGTTGATGGTGAAATTGCAGATTCTGAGGATAATGGTGAAGATACTAAACTAACTGTTGGTAGTATTAATAAGGAATTTGAACTTCGTTATTGGGAAGATGATGATATAAGTGGTAGAAATGTGGAATCAAATTCAGAAAAGGTTGAAAATTCTTGGGATGGTGATGATTGGGAAGAAAGCCGTAATGAAAATGATGGTAAAGTTGTTAAACCTCAAAGGAGGAAAAAGAAAAGAGACAGTGATTTGTTAGTGAATAGTGATTTACTGGTTAAACAAGGTACTGGTCTGACTAAGGGAATGGAAAGTGGTAATGTAGCAGCACTGACTGCTAAGTCTAAAGATAAGACAGATGATGATGATGTTGATGATGATAATGTGGATGCTGTTGAATCCAATGATGACTCAAATAACAAAAAAAATGAAATCACCAAATCAAATAGCATAGCATGTAGTAAGGATAACTTGATCTCAAATAACTCAGATAATAAATTACCATTTAACACAGATAATGAAATTGTTAATTGTACAGAAATCACAGAAGAGGGAAACATTACTGATAATTATAAAAGTGAAACACAATCCATTAATCACAGTTTATCTTCATGCTCAGGTAATAACAATGTCACAGGTCATAATAATGAATCCCACATTCTTAATCATCCAAGCTCACCAGTTAACAGTTCTCTAAATTTGCTCAAGGAATCATATACTGACACTGTAAGTGCCATTGAACCATCATCCGACGATACGAATCACTGTGATAAACATTCATTAGATGATATAGAAAGTAGAAATATCCCGGAGCATTCTGTCAAACAGAATGATGAGTTGGAAACTATTGAATGTTCAGGAACGAGTGTGGACAAGGATTATGGTGTAGATTCAATCGATGACAGTGAATGTCGAATTGTTGAAAGGTCAAAAGATCCGACTGAAATGAAGCATTGCTCAGAGTCCAATGATATGGAGCAAGACACACCAAAAGTGCTACCAGATAAAGTTGGTGTTGTTGAAACTGTGAAAAAGAAATCCTCAAGAAGAAAGCCAGATGAGAAGAAGAAATTGCCATTTTTGAATAGTGAAGATACAGAGAAATTCAAAAAGGCGGATTGGAGTTCATTTCCACTTGTTAGTAAGGAGACAGTTGTAACTCCGGCCAATGGTAACTTACCTGTAAAGGGTAAGAATATGACATCAGTGGCCACTATGACAAGTATAGATTATTTCAATACTGTAGTCCGCTTAAATCAGGGTGGTTTTATTAGTGAAAATATAAAATATCTAACTGGAAATCCTAGGAGACTGGTGAATGGAGTGACGCTGGAGGTCGATTCAGACTTCAAAAAAGTTGCTGATAGTCCAGCAGAAGTTTGTGTTTTAGAAAAAAGTACCACCACAATTGATCTAGTGGCTATAAATGACTCAGAAAGTGTAGAATTTCTTCAGACTTGTTTTCCTGCCGTTCCGGATGAAGAGCTTGAATGTGTTCTTGAAATGTGTAGTAATAACGTAGAATGGGCAATTAACCTTCTACTGGACTGGAAGTATAGTATGAATCTAACTGCGGACGAGAAAAAGGATTTTTCCGACAAAATGGCGGAAATTAAGAAGGACAGTTCTTCTGATGATGTGCAAACGGAAGTTGGTAGTGTTGTAAAGGGGCCAGGAACTTTATTGGATATTTGTTTTAATTTTATTGAAAAAGAAAAAATTGCAAATCGGTCGGATATTGAAAGCCAGCTGATTAAAACCGGTAAAGATAGGTTGGATACTATCGAAGAAGATAACATGACCAAAATAAAAATACAGCGGTCGTTGAGTCGTGGGGAAAACTCTTTGGAAAGGACTACAAAAATCAGTTCAGATAAAATAACTAAAGTAATGGGAATAATACACTCTTCGGTAACTGATGCTGAAGATACAAAAGTGTTCGCTAGTGATAAGCAAACTTATGCTAATAGTAGTGAAAAAGTAAATAATGATCAAGATGATAATTTTGGTGATTTTGTTAGAAGACAGTTAGTGAATGCTAGTTCATCGGAACATAAGGTGGATGATGCTAGAACTATGGATGGTAATCTGGAATCAGTGATGATGTTAGACTTAAAGCCAGATGTAATTGTCCAGTTAGAAGAAATGTTTGGATCCCTTGAATGCCATAGTAATAGTAAGTGAACATAGAAATCTTGAAAGTAAAATTGCTTCTTTTTTAAAAAAAACAGGGATCTTTCAAAACTACCATGTGTATTCGTAATTTTGTGATTAAGTTTGTATACTTATATGTTGTATTTTTGGTCGGAGGCCTTTGTAACGTTTGTTTTACAATAAAATGGCTGTATCTTGTAAGATAAATCTGACAATCAGGATTTGCTGTACAAGAAAGTTTGCTGGGGAAAATAATAGTAAATGTGATGAAAAATTCAATTTATTATCCGTTATACCGGTAGTTATTTATTGAAATATTTTTAACATCAATTGTATCCATGGTGATTTATCAATATTAATCAAAATGTTGTTTTTTCCTGTTTTCACAAAGTTTAGGATCATAGTACAGGTTTTATACTTGCTTCTAAAGGTAACATCTACCATTTCATTGTGTACATAGGATCATGATTATGTTAAAACAGGTAAAAATTAAGGGAAAAGCCAATAAACTTGTGTGTACAATTTTTTGGTGGGCTTTATTATATATAGCCTGTATATTATTGAGGTTTGTATGTTCTAATATCCAGTATTTAACCGCATTGATATTTTTTCAGTTAATCGTAAGCTGTTAGTGCCTATCGACCACAAGACGGCCTCTTTATTATACCAATGTGTGAAGACTTGTCTTGCTCAATCTCCCATCAATAATGAACAACAACTAATCAGAGGTGAGAAATTTATTATTTTGGAAAATTGAGATTTTTTTGCCTCTGTGATGTACTTCCCATTTAATAAAGGGCATCCTTCTCCTAAAGGCTAAGACCCCTGCATAAACTATAACCCCAGAGTTGATTGTGGATCCCTATTCTAAAGTTAAAATAGGCCTGGTCAACAGGGTTTGGCACTAACACTGGTCCACTGGCTTAGGGCCAGTGAAAATCTTGAAGAACCAGTTACTTACTGCCTCTGTAGCTCAGTGGTTAGCGTGCTTGCCGTCTGATCTGGCGATCTGGGTTCAAATCTGGACAGTGGCACAAACATATATGCCTGCCATATTTCAGCACAAAGCTGACTGGCAAATAAAGGCTATGCTCTTCTTTTAAAAAAAACAAATGTAGCTGTTTTCTTTACAAGTTTAAGTCTTCTTCCCTGTTGGACCAGTGACCAAATATAGTTAAGTGTCAAACCCTGGTCAGTTAAGTTAGCTACCTTTAAGAATAGGTTCCTAAAGTTAAATCTTTAAACTTGTAGATGAAGAATTTGCCAGAAAGCTTCAGGAGGAAGAGAATGCGTACAACAAGTTTGAATCTAACAAGGTGGTTAATGGTTCCCGACCTAAACGTGCTGCACCAACTATAGGCTACTCTGTGAAGGGAACCATTCCACCAACATCAAAACCACCGGTATCATGGAGGGGGAACCAATCGCTGGCTGAGATTATGAAAGAGCAACAGAAAGTGCAGGACCGACAGGACGAATTTGTATGTAAACTTGCTGAATTTTGGTATTTTTGTCAAATCTGAAATCCTGCTGAAGGGTTTATCTTAGCTATATAAGAAAATTTATGCCGCAGAACAAAACCAGTAAAATTGAGAACGCATTTCTCATTAATGTATAAAATCGCTAACATTTATTCCTGCAAAGTACTGAAAAATAATATATTAACATATTTTTGACATTGAGATTTACAAAAATATATACATAAAAAAGCACTAAACAAGATTAAAGGTCAAATACGAAAGAATTTCATAATTTAACTATAGTAACACATTTACATAGATATATATCATATAAAAGACATGGCGTACTTATAATCTACATAATTGCAATATTTTAGATGGTTTATAACGATAAAGTTGACGATAACAAAATTACCAGGTAAATCCAACCTGGTTGTCTCCCTTGATTTTTAGACCGTGTGACGTCATTTTGGACATATGTGGAACTGTTCCTCTTCAGTTTAACTAAATTTGAATGGGTCCTGTCGAGTTTTTATCGGATTAAATTCATGAACAGTGACGGAAATTACTATAATGTGGTATATTCTAAGCATTGTATGTGTTGTCATTGCAATCACATTTTAATTCCCTTCAATATTTAAGAAACAAAACAACGACCACATACCGATGTGGATATTACTGACTTCAACTGCTGGGCGTGTTATACATTACAAACGCAGCAGTGCAAACTGCGCGCTACATGGGGTATACATATCACGTTGTTTATACACGTGACACGTGTACATCGGTGATTGATTTTGAATATATATATATATAGCTGTCACTATTTTGTTTATTTATGTGTTAGGTTTTGTAACAGACCATAAGTAAAGCATTTGAGGAAAAAATTATGTTCGCAAGAAATGGCGTCTAAGCTGCGTATTTGTAGTACACACGAAATCGACGCGTAGTTGGCAGTGCCTGTCGTTAATTGTAAAGAATTTATAAATTAACCATAATTAAGTTACTGAATTCCTAAATTGAGAAATGAACATTATAATTTAAGACAGGAAATTATTGACGAAAAATTGTAAAAGGAAAATTTGAAAAAAGTCTGTAGATAACCGGTAAAGTTAGAGACATTGTCCAAAGTTCTTGGATGTCGAGTTAATCTCTTCATTTTCAATTATGGATAAAAATCAAACGAGAGTTAGCATTAACTAAATCGTTTGGTATTTTTTCAACATTACATACTGCACCAGTCAGTTCCATCATCGCCCTAAACCCTCGGGGATAGACGGAGAGACGGTCGTGTTTTTACCTTCCCGCTTTCCGCCGCATGGCCGGTGAAATGTTGGGATTTTTCAGCGAACCAATACCCTTGGTCTAGGGACGCTATTTAGTTGTCAGGGACCGGGAAAATACCGGAGATTTTCCAATCAGCTGTCACCCGCAGGCCGATGAAGGCGGGTGACGACCCATAAGCCAAACCCCGGGAGTGGGGTACCATGGATGTTACTAACAGGTGCATAACAATTACGTTAGAACAAGTGCGCCGAAAATTAAGTAATTTGGAAATGTAAACTCACGTATTTCCAACACAATAATCGGCGTAATGATCTTTTCAATATTGTTGGTATGCATATGTAATAAAAACATGGTTTCTTTGAATGACACCTCGTTCATGGTAAAATTTATTAACTATATCCAGTATCATTGAAAAGTGACGGTATTATAATGCGATGCTGATACAGAAGTTTGAGCATATTTTTTTTTGAAGCTTTCCATTAATACACCAGAAAACATAATAGAGTTTACACGAATCCTTGTCATTTTCAAAAAGTTTCACATTGATAAACAAAAACTTTGTTTATTACGCACATTCATTGAAGATATTTTACGCACTTGCTCAACTGACCATAATTAATACTAACATTTCAATTCGTGGCGTAATTTTGATTGGCTAATACAAATTGGTTTGTAATAAACTCGCCACGCCCCCTTGCACCTGCATGACCTATGACAGGCCAGACAGGACCAACGATCACAACCGTGTGATCTATATATTATTTAAACATAAAATAGACCGCCTGCTTTTGGCGGCCTATAGTGCAGTGTCATATATGTGCCGGCCTTTTACTGATGGGTCGTCTTTTAATGTAAGCCGGCCTTAATAGTAGGATCAAAATGTCTGACCGTGCGTTGATATTCTGGACAATTAGGCACGTGTTTGAACTCACAGACAAGTATTATTCTGTGATTTGTAACAAGAATTCAGTTATATTACGGAAGCAGATTACCAAAAGTGGAGTTCGCTACATACATGTATCTTGTTTGTATTTTGTGAAATCCACGATGCTCGCACTGTGTAAGGACTCGCCACGTTTTGACATGTTTTTAAAAATATTTTAAACAATACTGTATATGAGCCCATGCGTTGTTCCATACAGTATTCTACACAACAACATACAAAGAATAAATCTTTAATATCGCTCTATATTTTTTATATAATGTATATCCTGCGTTCTATTTCGGATAGTCTGACGGTATTTTTTAATAATTACCCATAAAGCAAAACGATACACAATTTAAACACGAATTTTTAAAATCTATATCATAGGCATATGATTTCAACTGTGCGTAACTATTTTTTCCGTTATGTATTTTCTTGTTAGGGTGCGTAACGGGAGATGGATATGTTGATCTAGATTCTTGCTAGGAAGAATCATTAGTTTACACACAGTTGAATTCAAATGCCAATGATCTATATCCTTTTAGAAAAATGCAATTTATCGTTCCATACTAAATTAATGAAACGTTTACCGAGTTATAAACATTTTATATCTGGTATAATACACTGTTCTTTTTTGCATTTTGATTGACACCCTTCCTATAACTGCGTAATGTACACGCGTCTACAGGGTACTGTTTTATCAACAGACTTACGGAAATCGTAAACTTACGTTCATATTTAAATTCTGTACATTTCTTTAGCTACAGCGCATTGGGGAAATAAATTGCTTGTAGACATTCATTAACTGATATTGATAGTATTGTAGCTCCATTTATCACGCGTTATAGTTGTAAAAGTATTACAAAACATTAAAATTTGACCGTAAGTTTAAGATTTGCGTAAATTTTTAAATGCTTTGATAAAACAGTGCCCAGTTGCATTGACCGTAAACTTATCTATGTACACATACCGATTTAGAAATTTTCTATGTGTATACCCAATAATACGTACAGAAACAATTAAATTAAACATCAAATGGGTCAGATAAATTTAGACAGACAGCAGCTGATTATAATCACGTTTTTGGCATGTTACAACCCCCCGTGATGTGCATAATGTACCAAGCTAGATTAACTGTATGACACTTCGTAGATCGACGCTGTGTATATAAATGTATAATAGCCCCCGTGGAGAATTCTTTTATGATTGTGCTTTATATTTGACCCACTATTACATAATAGCACATGTATTTCATGTAACTTTAATGCATTTAAACCTAACATATTCAATAGAGATCAAGATTTATGCGAATATACACTAATAGTATATAGCCTCTGTGTTAATCAGATGTTCCAAAAACACGTCACAAGCTAAGGGAAGTAACTCGGGTTAGTTTATTATCAAAATAAGATCATCGAAATAAGAGATGACGTTTATTGTGTGTTATAATCATATTTGAAGTGTAGAGATTGATGTAATCCTATATTTATACCATAAACTTATTAAAACAGCAAAAAAATAATATTGCGTATATGACCTTTAAAGACGCATTCCCTATAACTAGCATATTTTTCTCTACTGTATCATTAAATGTGCTAAATGTACAAAATACTATCAGTTGTCATAATTTGTCAGATGAAAGTGTGTGCAAATATGTCTCTATAGTGTCTCTTCCAGTCATTTATTATTTAGTGATCAAAGGAAAACAATTCGTGACTATTTTGACTCGTTACGGAAATGTATTTTTCTTATTTTCTCGTTTTGAGAAGTTTTTGCAATAATAATTCTTATTTAAAGTATAATATTTCTGAATCGATTTAAAGAGCAAAATGATAGGGAATGCCCCTTTAAAGAACAAACAAATTAATTTCATCTATATGTTTTTATACAATTTATAATATGCAAGTATGCTATAATGTATTCTGTTTCAATATTTTAGCAAAAACTGATAGAAAATGAAGGCGCTTATGCGGTGATGTCGACTAGATTAAAACGACAGAAACTCTACGATGCTTTCCCCAGAGTGGATAGGATACAACTAGATGAAGTCTTTCAGGCTTGCTGGTCAGTATTTATACGGCAGATATTTACAGGCCTTTTTCTAAATTCTGGTTTTGTATTTTACATGTTAAGGTGTTCTTCAATTTTGAGGAGTTAACTTTTACTTGAAATATAAGGGGGGGAACCTTATTTGTGCTATCATGCAAGGTTGTCTTTTGCCCTATAGTTAACAGTTTTACCTTTGAAATTTAAATGGCACTTATTGTTTCAGGTTTTGGAATCCTGAATTTTCCTTTCTTTTATGGTACATGCAATAATAAATGTTTCATGCTTTGAAACTGTGATTTCCCAGTCTAAAAACTATTTTCTTAATATGTGTGTGTTGTTTATCTTGTTAATTTGTTGTAGTTTCAACTTGACTGAGACAATACAAGCTATATCTACATCACTTGGTGAAGGACCGGAACTATCACCTGCACTTGCTACCACAGTACAGGCTCAGGTCACCGGGGCAACGGTAGATGACCAGAAACTCATTGAAGCTGCTAAAATACAGAGTATTGATGATATGGTAAGCGACTAAAAAAATTTAGTGCTAAGCTTAGCCTTTCTTTGCGGCTTTGCCAGTCAGTTTTCTGCTGAAATATAGCAGGCATATATAATGTGCCTCCATCAGGATTTGAACTTAGGTTGTCAGATTAGACGACAAGCGCACTAACCACTGAGCTTCAGAGGCCACAAGTGACTACAAGTATAAACCTTGAATTTGGTTTCAACCCTGATAAAGTATTTGAATTAAGGTTATAAAACACCAAATAGATTTGTTCTTTAGTTCAATGTAAAGGGACAATGGCCGACCCCAAAGTTCAACAAGTTTTAGTCTATGGCCAGGGGGTCATGTATCTTCTTAGAAAGAATTTGCTCATCAAAGATGGAGAACAAATTTTTGCTATCGTGCAAATTGATCCCACCCCGGTTAACCCCCCCCCCCCCTCTACTTTCATTTTCAGGTCAAAATTGTAAAATATTCAAAAGTAAACACTTTCACTACATCATATACATGTACACAATGACTTTAAACCCAATTTCATGATTTCAAAGCACACATGTCAATACATACCAACATTTCCAGCCAATCCAATGTTTCTTTCGGGACTCTTTGGGTGTATCACCATTTTGGCTGCTTATTTAGTGGCTGCTTACCTTAAGTGTTGCCTTAAAAAAATGTCACTGTGGTACTTTAATGTAATTGAAAATCCTTGAATTTAGAAATATGTGTGTAAAGGTAAACTGTATGTTTATTATAGTGTTACCCCTATAGAAAGGGCCAGCTGATTTGGCTTATGAGACACCTATCTTTCTTGCACACTGTACCTCCCGAATCCATTCTCGTATTGCCGAACACCTGGCAGAAAAAGGCCTACCGTTACTATTCTTTAACTAGCTGTAATGAACAATATTTCGTGGGTAATTGTTTAGATAATTTCCTTAAAATTACAAATTCTACCTTGAAAAGTTTTATATGAATCATATCCAATATTACAGATGAATTTATGCAGTTATCACCCGGGAACTGGCAGAGATTATCAGGATGGTATTGAGCCTCATTATGAAGATTACCGTGGAGAAGCCAACCTACATCATCGACTACGACATGAGTGTTTCCTGAAGGCTAGAGAAGCTTATAGACGTGGTTTGAAACAAGTTGCCTCCTTCTATTCACAGCAGGTATATGATTGTTCTATGTATTATCATCATAATTATTGTGTCTGCCACTGTCCAATATGAGGGAGACTTGCTGATTGTGTGCAGGATATCCGTCTGTCTGTCCTAATGGATGTGACAAAGTTTTACGTATGTTCTCCGTAACAATCGGTCACATGAATACTCAGCTGATTTTTGTCAAGAGTTATAGTCCTTTATGGGAGAGATACATGTTTTTAACAAATACCCTTACTTTTAAAAACAACTATGATTTTACATAAGCCAACTACAACTAGATGTTAGTGCCTCATTATTCATTTTAAAATCCTTAGATAATAGGACGGTTTTGAAACTTTGATAAAATCGCAAAACTGCATTCTAAGATTTGCCCAATGGGGAAACTTCATTCTGTGACTAGTAAAATAAAATCTATTTGAAGTAAATTCTAATCACATAACGGCCCAAATATAGAGACTGAATGTGAAACAGTTAATCAAAACATGTTAAACTTTATTGTATTTGTGTATGAACCATAATGTCTTTGTTTGTATTTAGGGTCACCAACATACACAGAAACTGAAGGAAGCCAACATGAGAGCCTCAGATCAGATTCTAGCCGACAGGTATGTTATACTTGGTATGCAACGGTCCTATAATTCTGGAATTCCGGAGTGATTGCTTTAGAAAGATCTGCATAAAATTAAAGCTATGTGATGAAAAAATTCAAAGAATTGTCAAAGTTATGGTCATTTGAATTTCCATAATCTAAATAATAAACAATAAATCAAAATTTACTTTTCAAATACAGCAGTCTGTAACCTGCTTCTTTTATTGGGGAATGGCCGAAAATTCCATTTTTGTTGGTGGTGTATAGCGAGATACTGTAATATCATTTGGTTTTGTTAAACAAGACCATTTCAATGGGACATTAATTTGTGGATTTTGCGTTTCAGGTAATAAATACAAGGGTCAAAATTACTTTTCGATGGGATTTAATTTCATGATTGAAGCGACCCACAAAATCCACAAAATTTAATCCCCACAAAAATGAATGATTCTACAGTAATGTAATTGTTTACTATTATACAGGAATAATGATATAGAGAGGAACATGACCCTTGACTTGCATGGTTTACATACTGATGAAGCCAGGGAAGCTCTCAATAGAATTATACCACAGAAAGAACGAGGTACGACATTCATTGTTTTCATTTATTTAGGTTAATTTTTGAAGGCTCAGTGAAAAACCTTCAATCTGTTCAAATTTAAGTTAAATTTTGAGGACTCAATTCAAAACTATGGTAACTACATTAATTTATATAGGCACATACCATAGTTTTACACTGAGCTCTCGGAACTTTGTTCTCTTCTTTTTTGCCCCGGCATCTTTCTTCTGATGTGGAGGCATATCGTGATTGTCCGTCCGTCTCTTACAAAACTTTCAAGTTGATTGACTTCATTATATATAACTTATTGTAGACGAGGCTTCAACCTGGGCATAAGCGTTTACTGAACTACTCTGTTCAAATGCTTGCTCCAGATAACTGCTGGTTAGCATGACGGTCATGTGCTGCAAGAAGAGCAGATCTATAAAGGATCCGTCATAAGTTGTCTTTGGAGATCGACATTTCTTAACCAAGTCTAGAAAACGCAAGTTACTTAGCGAGCCTTTGGAGCCTTTTGTGAATTCACAAATTAAAGATCCGGAAAGGTAAAGTGAGTTTACTGTGCAGTAAAATAATTGTGTTTTATTGTGTATATTTTAGAACGATGTAAGCAGCTGACTGTCATCACAGGACGTGGTAGTCATAGCAAAGGGGGCGTGGCCAAACTAAGGCCTTCAGTGATTGATTATTTGAACAAAAATAAATACAAGTAAGCTATTTTACCTTTCAATGATTCATATAACATTTAAAATATATATATAAACAAATGAAAACAGCATAAAATATTTCTTTCCGTTCATAATTCTTCATTAATATTGGTTGTGTAATACTAGTTTTCCTTCTGTAAGGAAATAAGATTTCTTGGTGCTGGTGCCTCAGTAGCTCAGTGGTTAGAGCGTTTGTCGCCTAATATGGTGCAACACTGGTTCAAATTCGAGGAGAGGCACTCGTATGCCTGCCATATTTCAGTATTAAAAAAACCTTAATCTTACATGATCCCCAGATTCTACATGTTCTGACTAGCACTGGTCACCAGCACTTCTGTAGAGTGTCTTACCTGTTTTTTCTTTTCTTAAGATAAGATAAACTTTATTTAACGTCGATTATGGTTAACAAAAGAAACATAAGCTACAAGCTTGTATTCTTGTCTCTTTTAATTTACTTGTGATGTCAGACTGTATAGACAATGTTGTTGTTTTCAGTTACACTGAAGTTTCTATCGGTGTGTTTAGGGTGTCATTAAAGTATCGAACACCCGACAGATAGATGAAACCTGGCAGGTAAACAGAGCCCGACAGGTAGATATATCCCCGACAGGTCGATAACACTTTTAAGAATTTGATATCTCGGACAGGTCGATAACATCATGCTGGATTTGGTATCCCCGACAGGTCGATATATCTATCAGGATTTGATATTCTGATAACAGGATTTGATATCCTGATAGCTTTATGACTTTGTTCCCAACATCAAAGAGTACCTACATTTAGTGCTATTACATGTACCAGACAATATATAAGTTGCTTGTGACAAGATTAATAAGATAAGAGTCAGATCACTGTTAAAGTATTCAACTAGACAATGTGTTTTTCACAGGTTTGCGAATTTGTTAATGAAAAAATAATACATGAATATTTGTCCTGTGACAGGAATTATGTTGATAAACAGTATTGTTTTAAAATGTTTCACAGCGAATGATGTTGACCACTGTTGCAGTTTATTAAGGTCAAAGTCACTTTGACTAGTGTGACTATATTGCAGCCATCCTGAGGGTAGGGGAAGTGCCCGCATATTTTACAAAAATGTATTAATTTTTTTGTATATTTTGGTTGATCCACCACTGGTTCTATCTATGGTAGTTAAGTTGTTATTGACTTTCTGACCACATTTTATGTTAACTGTTGTAAATGTTTGCTCAATCTGGTTAAAGATGCAGGATAATCAAAATTGAATTTTGTTGATATTGTTTATTACATTTAGTATGGTAGAACCGTAGAAAGTTATCACTAGTGTAAAGCTTGGTTTGAAATTCGTGAAATTATTTGTTATTCTTTTATGCTGTGTGTTCTTCAGGAAGAAATTCTCTTGTTTAAATTCAATGAAATTATTTCAAAAATTGTTATTGTTTCATACTGTCAAAGTATTTTTGTTTTGAGGAAAGTCTCTGGTTTAAATTCAATGAAATTATTTGTTATTCTTTTATACTGTATTTTCATTAGGAGGAAATTCTCTTGTTTAAATTCAATGAAATTATTTGTTATTCTTTCATACTGTAAAAGTATGTTCGTTAGAAGGAAATTCTCTGGCTTAAATTCAATGAAATTATTTGTTATTCTTTTATACTTTATTAGTATGTTCTTTATACATATGCTTGTGTTACTGTTAGATCAAAATCAGTTAATTCCTAGCAAATCATTTTCTTCTACACACAACCCTGAAATCCATGAAATTTAATCCCCCGGTACAAGATAGGTGTATTATAAATACAACCTATCAAAAGCTAAGGAAATTTTTGGTCAGAAATAAAAATTAAGCACTACTGCATGTTTTTTGGTCACCCCTCAATTAGAAATATTTAAGATATTTCCAATTTTTTGAATGAGACCAAATTTTTGTCTGCAACACATATTTTTTGGGTGTTTGAAAATAAAAATGATATTTCAAATAATTCAATTGTCCCCTAAGGTTCTTCGGATGATCGGAGCCCGGTCTAGTGTACATGTGCTCAGTAAGTTGTATATTTATGTTAAGATAAATTGGCTGGCCCTTTGGATAAAGGATATCATTATGATAAATGAAAATTTGACTTGAAATTGCTACACCAATAATTTTAAAACTGTTGTTATCCATGTGAAATCGGTCACTGTAATGTAGTTATTCATTTTTATGTTGTTTTTAACTTGTGTTTTTTTCTCAATTTTGTATTATATCAGTATGTGTGCTTTATTTGGATATTCATACAAATTGTCTGAATTTGTTTTGTATTTTTATTTGCGTGACTTTGTACATAGAATTGTACTATCGTTTGTTTTTGTGTTTATATATGTTATTGCAAACAAATCCAAGATTAAGTGTACTGTGTATCTGATATTTTTTCAGTAAAGTGAGTATTTGATTCAGTTTTAAATTTAGTTTACAATTTGGCAAAGTAGGTAGACCGGGGTCAAACTTGTTTAGCATGGTTGCATCCCCCATTGCTATTTAGCTAAAAAGGGTCATGAGATATTCACATGAAAACTGTGCATTAGCATGTTTACACTGTATATACACTCTCTTATATGATGGTCAAAGGCATTTCACATGCCGATTATACCAATAAAACTGTATATTATAACTATGTGCTTGAACTCATTATTATAATTGTTCCCATGACGATTGGAAGTTTATTGTATATATCTCAGGTTTTACCCCTATTCTTTGTACATAGCCATTTATATGTGAATATTGTTTGTCTCCCAATAAGAAAGTATATAACCGTTACAATAACACTGAATCTTTTTTAAATTTTCGAGCTCTTGCTCATCATCATGTCACGTCAAAACATTATGAAAAAAAATGAATGTGACTTAAATATATTTAAATGAAAAATAAGTCCTTATAAGGAGCTCGAAAATTTGTTCTGACAAGATCTTGGGGGGGGGATGGGGAGAGATTCATCCCATTCAGAGGTAGTTCTTGTTTTATACTTTCTTCATTTTACTGCCCTTGCATATTGTAGACACATGTGTTTGTAGTGTGGTAATCCTCAGATATTTTCTTATAACTTTGTACATAATTAATTCTACATTGTTTTGTTATTATTTTATATTGTAAGCTGAATATAATTTGAATTTATTACAAATTTATATGTTTAATTTGTTTCTTGTAGTAGTGTTCTGTTGTTAAATTTGATTGTACAAATAAAAAAAATCATACAAGCTTAATTAGTAATTAATGGTTTCTCTTAGTAATTTCATTTGGTTTGCTTCCCTTGTTTCAAGTTTATATAGTGACGATTTTCACCTCTTTTTCACGATTTTAGTAGGATTTATTTCACTTTCATTTAGTTTTAGAATGGAGTTGTCTCCCTTATCCATGTTATTTTGTCAATTATCTTCCTTTATTCATTTTTTTTCAAATTTTTATTTAGAGTTGTCTCCCTTTTTTTATAAAAATGAAGAGCTCAATCAAAGTGCTATGCATGTGTTTTAGTTGATATTACATACTTCATAATTGTCATTGTGATATTAAACATTTGTAGTAGAGTAGATGTTTAATAATGAGCCAAGCTCGACTAAGATGCCACAATGCAGGTACTGTCGATTTTTATTGGCACTTGTTACTATGAGGAGTGTTTCAAAAGTTCCTGGAAAAGTGCTCTATAAAGTTTATTGTATGTTCAAATTACTTCAACCTTTACATTCAAATCGAACAATTCATAATACATATTGTACCATTAATCGAACGCATGAGAGTGTGTCGTTCAGTATAAAGCACTTTTCCAGGAACTTTTGAAACGCCCCTCGTATATTGTTTAACTATATACAGCTCTATTTTTATGCCCCGGCATCTACTGATGCAGGATGCATATAGTGATTGTCCTGTCCCTCCTACGTCCGTTACACAATGTTGAAACCCAAATATTTTTTAAGTCCATCAAGGCATTGCTTTCAAACTTGGCGTATTTGTTTACCAACTTAACCACAATACATTTATATCAAAGACATGTAACACTATTAAACATTATTATTACCCCTGAATGACTTAGCCATTTATAATGGACAAGGCTTCCACCGGGGCATAAGCGTTTATTGGTCACCGCAGTCTTATTAAAAGTTAGTTTCTAGTAACTTTCATGTAAATATAAAAAAGTACCTGGTCCTATGGTTAGTGTGCTGGACATGTAATGCAGCAATCTAGGTTTGATTCCTGGTCACAGTAGGCCTCGGTCTCCCTAAGCATCTCAATATGAATTAAATCTCATCTCAATATGAGTTAACTCTCATCTCAATATGAGTTAACTCTCATCTCAATATGAGTTAACTCTCATCTCAAATATTGTCATGTGTCTTCATGTCTTTCATAAATATGACACTGGTCTCACAATTGTCATTACAAACTAGAAACATTATTCCGACTTTATAACCAAAATATTTCAATTGCTAGAACTAGAGATTTGTTCGAAATTTACGCTCTGATTTGAACAAAATCTCAATTTGAGATGAGATTTCTACTTGAGATGCTTCGGTATACTGGGGCCAGGTCACATCCATCTATGTTGATTTTGACATTAATGTTGATTTTTCTTCACATGAAGTTGTTGTTTCCTAGTGGAAGGGTATATTAGTTCTGGTTAGATAACTAGACAGATAAATTCACTTTGGTATATTTACTGTAACTGATAAGCTGTTGGGATTCAGTGTTCAACCCTAATGAATTACAATTAAATAGATCTTTAGCCAGATACATCAATAAGAGACATTAGCGTGTTATCTCCCCTTACTTAATTAGGTCCTTTGCTCTGCTTGGGAGCATAGGTTATTGACGAATTATCTCCACCTGACACTTGTTTCTTGCAGTTTTTTCCATCAAGTTACTCATCGAGGTATTACCACTTCCATTAATTTCTGCACCAACATTTTTTTCACCAGGTGTAACATGGACGTCTTCTTCTTCTTATCTCCATTTACCACTCTCTAAAACTACATTGGTCCTATCATGTCGATCAAAATTATCAATTTATTTCACATAAACTTGCATATTATCATCTATTAATTTTTACAATCAATCGCCTAAAATATTTCTTATTAAAGGGCAGCTTTACTAGCTGAACAAGTTTTCTAGTTATTTTGATCTCAAATTAGGCTTAATCATACATTTAACATTTCCAAACTTTGCTGTTAGTTTCATGAAGCTGTTCTTGTGCACTTTACAATGTACTAATCCGATATTACAAAAGTGGACCGACTTAATATTTCTCTTCCTAACTGACCATGGCCGTCAAACTCTTTGAAATCAGACTCATATTGCGCTCCAATACTTTACACTGATACAGGATCTGATGAAACTCTGTATGGGGTCATGTCCATGGGAACTTTACACTATCCTCTCAAATCGCTTCTTTCACAAATCTGAAAGTGCAGATAATCTCTGCTCAGTTTACAGTGAGAGATGTTTAAACTTTATACATAGATAGTTAAGCGTATACTGATTTAATACACTCCCTGGTGAATAGCCATAATACAACAGGCACTAGAGAGGTCATTTGAACGTGATCTCTTAGGGAATGTAGTCCTATCTATAACAGCATAAAAGAATGGAGCAAATGTTAGGATCTGATTTTAATGAGATTTTGTTTCTGCTTAAAGCTCTGGCTCTATCATGACAGTGTGTCATCTTTTTCTCTTACATGACTCCTTCAAACAATAATTTGCCCTTAGCTAACAGGGGTGAATAAATGTTTTTATGTAGCCAGTTAACATTCAAAAGTAGTCAGTCATCAGTAATTACCAATATTGATGGTCAGGGAAATTTAGAAATGTGTCAGGGAAATGACAGGGAATGTCACTTTCTATCAGCGTGTTCCAGGTCTTATTTTACATTTTCAGGGGACGTCCATATTGGTTGAAATGTTTTCTCAGCATGTATTTTTGTTTTAAGATTAGAATTTGCTGGACAAAACTTGTCATTATGCCTCCCACTTAAAGTGGGTTAGACATTGATTTTGTGCTGAAGGTTTGTGTTGTCTGTCTGTCCATCACTCGGATGGATGGATCTCAAAGTTTATCCATGCTTGTTAGGCCCATACCGGTTTGCCCTCATACCGTCTGTAACAAAATCTGAATCCTGCCATAACTCAAATCAGTTTTCAAGCTAGGTTTATGAAACTTGGTATGTGGACAGGGAATGTTAAGAATATTATGCACGTCTAATTTTGTTTGGATTCTGTTAAAATTGTTGTTGCCATGGCAACAGATGACGACAGAAACAAACATTGACAACCTGAAAACTAGATAGGGGAATTTTGTATTGTTTGCAATTCTTATTACTTGTTCTCCTTCTCTTAACCTTTTATTGTATTTCAATGAAACCTAACAGAAATAGACCTACTCCGGATCTCCACTAATCTGTAGGTACAAATAGATTTTAACCATTATAATCCTTGTGTCACTTGGATATTCATATCGGCACAATATAGAGTTTGGGTCAGTTGTGTTTGCATTTGAATACAAAACCAATCTAACTAGGAAAGATTTGTTTGTACCTACATGTAAATTAATGGAAAACCACATTGCACAAAAATTCCTGATATCAACCATTCTTGGTACCAAGTGAAGCCTAGTGGTGCATGTCTTCAGACATTTTAGTTAGGATGATCGATGAGTTATGGCCCTTTGAAGGAGACATGTTTGTTTCAGAGTTATGGCCCTTTTATGGAGACATACATGTAAATTAACCTTCTTGTTACGATCAGTTACAGCTTGCTAGTAAACTGATGCTCATGATATAATTATATAATTTTAATTAATTTGTCATGAAAGTAGTTAAAGAAATATATATTATGTATATATATAAATTTTTACTCACAAACATGTATATATATATATTATTATTAAGTTTGATGTATTTGTGTTAATACAGTGTTATTTTATAGGATGAACATTTTTATTATGGTATAGATTATATTTTACGCAATATAAAATACATAGCATGCGTTTTACAGACTTCTCACAGGTATATTTTTTTCACTAAAAGCCTTGCATATATACATATTTCAAATAACTATTTTTTGAAGTAATAAAAAGTATGATAAAATGTTGTTTTGTTATATCCTCCAATACAATGATAACATCAGATATATAGCCTGGCTATTTTGACCTGAACCTGACCTTTATGCAAGAATATATTACAAGGTTCTTGCTTTGAATATATCAATTTCCGCAAGCAAATCGTGCAATATCGGTATTTCAGATTTCGTGATACTTCCCGATTATAAAAACATACAATCGGTGTTATAAATGTCGGCAATATATCGACTGTTAAACTGTGCTTATCAATAGGTCAGGCTTGTGTCAATTAGCCAAGCTATATCACTTTGCAATCAGTTTGAGGTTCCATCTAGATTGCTTGTTCCACTGAGATTGATGTTTCTACAGAGTATAAAAAAGGAATGACGAAATTGGACAGGGAAGGCAGCACTCATCTTAACCAGCCAAGCACGGAAAACAGCAACACCACAACTACACAGAGCATTGCCCAAACACAACCCAAAGAAACGATTAAAAGCCCAAGTCACACCGCCAAAATACAGGATGATCAAATATCACAAAGCAATAACAAAATAATGGTCTATAAGCTGACATCCCTGAGTCTTCAATCTACTAGGGGAGCATGTCATAACCACCATGAGGCTTCCATCTCCCGAGGAAGCGTGTCACTACCTGCCTAAGGCTTCCATCTGCTGAGGAAGCATGCCATGACCTCCCCGAGGCTTTTATCCTTCTGTCAGACTTCCATCTCCTAAGGAAGCATTCCTTGACTTCCGTGAGACTTCCATCTCCTAGGGAACCATGTCACACCCTCCCTAAGGCTTCCATCTCATAGGGAACCATGTCACACCCTCCCTAAGGATTCCATCTCCTAGGGAAGCATGTCACACCCTCCCTAAGGCTTCCATCTCCTAGGGAACCATGTCACACCCACCATAAGGATTCCATCTCCTAGGCAAGCATGTCACACCCTCCCTAAGGCTTCCATCTCCTAGGGAACCATGTCACACCCTCCCTAAGGCTTCCATCTCCTAGGGAACCATGTCACACCCACCATAAGGCTTCCATCTCCTAGGGAACCATGTCACAACCTCCCTAAGGCTTCCATCTCCTAGGGAACCATGTCACGACCTCCCTAAGGCTTCCATCTCCTGGGGAACCATTCACGACTTCCCTGAGGCTTCCATCTGATAGGGAAGCATGTCACAACCTCCCTAAGGCTTCCATATCCTAGGGAACCATGTCACAACCTCCCTAAGGCTTACATCTCCTAGGGAACCATGTCACACCCTCCTTAAGGCTTCCGTCTCCTGGGGAACCATGTCACGACCTCCCTAAGGCTTCCATCTCCTAGGGTACCATGTCACAACCTCCCTAATGCTTTCATCTCCTGGGGGAGTATGTCACAACCCCCCTAAGGCTTCCATCTCCTAGGGTAACATGTCACAACCTCTCTAAGGCTTCCATCTCCTAAGGTAACATGTCACAACCTCTCTAAGGCTTCCATTTCCTAGGGAATCATGTCACAACCTCCATCCCCGCTGCTCTTTTGGCACATTTCTAACAGGCACTCCCAAAAA
This sequence comes from Spisula subtruncata, assembly GCA_963678985.1. Classification (NCBI taxonomy): domain Eukaryota; kingdom Metazoa; phylum Mollusca; class Bivalvia; order Venerida; family Mactridae; genus Spisula; species Spisula subtruncata. The sequence goes on from OY787665.1 coordinate 17,063,148, forward strand.
CGTAATTAACGGGCTACGTATGCTGTACGCTTTGGTAGTTATAAGGGACACAACAATGTTGCAATAAACGTAATACACAAATGTTCTTATTATACGAGTTATCGTTCCTATAAATTATTATGTAGTACATTTATATTAAACCATTAATGGTAGTGGACTAGTGGTGGTGATGATGGTGATGATGGCGACAACGATGATGATGATTATTCCTACAACAAGTATAAAATAAGCAGTCATTATACAGTTGTGGATATAGTAGGGTCCTATAAAACAGATTTTCGAAATATATATGCAATGATGTGAGGTTAAAAGACGCTGATATTTCCCTGTGCAGTTTCGCCTAAAATGACATTTCAAGCGTTAAACGTGAAATTAAGTTAGCTATGTCGGGTCCTATAAGTATGAAAGTTTTCTTGCATATGTATAGTACATCTAAAAGTGCATATATGACGTTGAACATTGTTTATAATGGTTGCCTAAGCAACCGTGGACACATTTATACTCTAACTTCGCAAAACTATAGTTCCTTCACCGTATGCCAAATAGGACATCGAAATAGATTTGATATTACGCCCGATGCTGGTCAATCTGCAATTCTACATATTATTAATTTATTTAACATCAAGACTTTTTATTTAATGTCATTGTTTTACTTAACACAATCACAAAATTGTAAACCTGCTACTGATTAAATGTATTCGCGTAGTCATTAAATTAGATCATTTTCCAAGTACGTTTGCGTTTAAGATTGTACATTTTCCCTCACCATAACCCACGTAAATTTCAACTACATCTATCATTCATTCTTTAAAATTGTCGTCTGCATTATACGCCGGAAATAAATCACAAAATTTCCCCTCGAAGTTCCCCCAGGCGCGTTTTCCGTTCCGCACGGAAAAATTCGGCTCAATGTATAAAGTTCGGAACGCTTTATCAAAAGATCTTCCGCCCAGGAAGAACGCGTTAAACAGGTCTAAAGTAGGCCACGGGACACCTGATTCAAGCAGACGACTGTTTATATGATAATGTAACAAGGTAGGTGACCACTTATTTAACTTAATCAACATTTATGCTTAATTTGACACATTTTTATTTAATTTTATTTTTGTTTTAAAACTGTTAACTGGATAATTTGTTAACCTCAGTTACTACATGTACACGTTTCGTACGCTATGAATGAGCCTACTCCTTCGGTGATTTATGTACGCCACTATATACAATGTATGCATATAGTTACTTGTCAACGGTAGTGTGTATATATCCTAAGGACAAACCTCTATCTCGAACGTAGAAATATGGGGAAAATATACATGGTTAAACTTTAATGTCACCAATTTCATATGATAAAAGTAAGACAAGATTGTGCTTCATTAATACTCGCGGGAAATTGTCTGCCGTTTCCCACCTGTTAGCAGAAGGTCAGAGATAGTTGTACATCGGCAGAACTTCAAAGTAGTTTAGGGATACTGGTTTCGTTAATCTGTAAATTTGTATTTTGATCGTCCGCCCGTCTGTCAGTATGTAGCCTGCACGTGACCAATGCCAACCGAGTAAACCTGTGTCTGCAGCCAAACTTTGAAGTAGTTAAGGGATACTAACTGGTTTTGTTAATCTTTGTCTTGTATTTTGATCGTCCTACAGTCTGTCCGTATGAAGTCTGCGCGTGGCCATCATCAATCACATTAAACTTGTTAAAACATTAACCATTTTATGGCTTCCAACCTAACGAGTGACCCTGTGTCTGAAGCCAAACTTTAAAGTAGTTTAATAGTACTGGTAAACTCGGCACAATGTTCTGCTCTCTAATAATGAGATTGTTGTCAGTGGCCCAAAAAGCTAACTTTTCTCAATGATATATTTGCTAAATTCATACAGTGTGGGGGTCCGTACTACCGGGTCACCCCTCTAAAACCGCGTATCCGCGTGTAGAAAACTATTGCAAAATCATTAATTTTCGTGGGGGGTTTAATTTCGTGGATATGGTTCACCTTCAACCACGATATCAAATCCCATCAAACTATAATTTTGACCCTTGTATTCATTGCATGAAATGCAAAATCCACGAATTAAGGTCCCATCGAAATGTTTTTTAATAAAACCACGAAATGTTGTCCTATCGAAATTAAATGGTTTCACAGTATTCATCTGATTGTGGAAGATCAAGCAAGCTAACTAGTAGAGCAGTGCGGTCTGATATTATCTGGGTTTAGTGATAGCTGACAACTATCTGTTCTTTGTCACCGAAATAGAAACCACTGAACATAGTCTTAAACATAAAATATGGACTACATGGACGCATAATTAAACACATAAAATATGGACTACATGGACGAATTATTAAACACATAAAATATGGACTGCTTACATTCCTTTCAAAGTTGATTGAAAGCGGTTATAAAGCATAAGCTCGTCCGTTAGGTAAACTATATTGAATGCGATAGTCCCTTCATTTGTAAAAGTTACATGTTTTTTAAAATTACTTATTGAAAACGACGTGGACATCTTGTTACAAAAACCTTATTACAGGAATAAAAGTTACAAGTGTCTATTGTGAGCATCTCACGAATTCTTGTTGTGCCATCACATGTAAAAACTAAATTAACCGATGTCCCATTCCGAGCAATCAAATTAAAAATGTCAGCTCGAGTTGGATTTTGCTAATACAAAAATGTACTAGAATTACGAGTTTATGATTGGTGATTGCTTGCGACAAATCTGAGGTTGGAGCACTTGAAATATCAGCAGCAGATACTGAGTTTGTGTCCGGTTTCCAATATAAAATGCAATGATTTAATAATTTTACTGTCAACACCCGTTGGAAATTCGGGATAGGTTCGAGAGTCATTTTCTCGTAAGGGAGAAAAATCGGGACTAAACAAAAACTTCGAAATAGCGGTAAATTCGATATAAGAGAGTTCGGGATAACGAGAGTTGACAGTATATTTTGTTCAATGGGATGGGAGATGCTCAACTTATTGCTAAGCCTGAAACATATTGTCAATGCTTGAACAATTTACATATATACATTCTATGTACTGTACAAAAGAGCAAATCCACTAACATGGGGTTTTTAATGTTCACTTTTTTATGATAAAGTGGTTTAAAATGATAAAAGAGATTTGTACAGATTGACATATTTTTCGATAAATCAGTACATAGCAGGTTTACGAACATATAAATGAATGGTTTTGCCAACTACATTTTGTTTTTGAACAGACGATAGACACAGTGTATAAACGAGTCAAATAACAGTTATAACAATAAGGCATACACGCTGTACGATATAGTCTTCCAATAAGTCCTACAGTCATCGGACATTGCTGATGCTTGTTTTGCTTGCAATAAGTCATACAAGATGAACTGTATAGTGTGCCAATAAGTTGTAAAGTGATTTGGTTTATATACGCTGTGGTAGAAGGGCAGCATTACTCTAAGCTACAAAACTCGTCTTCCATGACTATTTCATAACAATGTTGATTTTCCTCCACATGTGGAGAAGTCGCTGGTTCCTTGTGGATGGGTAACCTATAAGCACTGGTTAGGTTATAGTCTAGGAAAACTGGATAGGTGTATCCACAGGTACTGTAACTGTATCATTGAAAATGAGTAAAACACAATTTTGGCAAAAATTATGGGATTTTTTTCTCGAAATGTATGTTAATACCTATGGATAATAGTAATACAAATTCATACATATTTTTTTCTTTTTCAACGAGTCTGTTACCTGTGGGTGTATCTGTTGACGTGTATAGTAACCGTGAAATTTATTAAGACACGACGTTAAACCCAAACTAAACAAACTTTAAAAAAAAACCACAACTTAATAATAAACTGCTCGTGCACACAGTAAATCAAGTCAAAGTCGGTTTGATTATTTCATTTTTGTTGTACGGGTACCGAATAATGTTAATTATTTTCTATAAGGCTGCCTTTCTATAATGCGTATCTTGTAGCTTACATGTAGTCAGCATACACCGGAAATATGACTGTTTAAAGTAGATGACCGTGTAATACAGGTTACATGGAATATCATCATAGCCATGCTCGTAACATAGGTGCTTGCCGAACCAGGGTGTTTTACAAATTGGTATAGCTAAGTATGGAATTTCAACCTCCGTAGTGTCACCGTAGCTCAGTGGTTAGTGTGCTCGCCGTCTAATCTGGCGACTCGGGTTCAAATCCGGGTGGAGGTACATATTTATGCATGTCGTGTTTTGGTAGAAATAAAGCAAATAAAGGCTATGTTTGGCTCGGAATTTGAACAATAGACCGTATTTTAATGTCTAAAGAACTTGAATGTAAGACTGATGTGTCAATATAAATATAAATTTGGACATTTTGTTCCGTGTACCTATGTTAGATACACGTTTATAAATATAAATGAATAGCTTCTCATTTTGCATACGAAACTAGTTGAATACAATTTCCTAAAGTATTCAATTCTATTCTGTTCCTGTAAACAGTTTCTTTACAACCGGTGTAAGGTTACTTCTACACTGCGGAAATTATAAGCGGACTGACTGTTGAAATAGTTCGCATGTACATGCATGCACGACTTTTTCCGCGTCTGGTCTGGTTTTTGTAATCTTGTATTTGTAGGCTCCGACAGGGAAGCGAAATATTTTAACAATTCTTTTTGTGTTATTTATAATCGCATGCATAGAACTGTTTAGTGCGAAATGCGATCCGTTTCCCTAGAATAAATTTTATTACTCGTGTAGCTAGAAAAAACTTTCAAATTCAATGGGGTTTATCTAACTTATGGATATGAAAATAGATTATTTATTTCATCTTAAATCAGGTGCCCATTTAGTACTTTGGATAACACTTTAGTACTGACGTAAGATTCAACTTTTATAATGCAAACTAGCCGGTGGTCTGGCTATCCGACTAGATGATATATTTGTATATAGCATAACTCTTTTTAATTTTAACTAGATATTATTCTGGGCTTGATTATCTCCTATGTTTGATGGTCCAAAGGGAAATAATTTCATGAGAAAAGAGTAGATGGAGGAGTTGTCTTTATAAACATAGGGTATGTTAAAAGACTAACTACCAGGTTATGTACGTACTCACTAAGACTGACCCTGGTAGTTTAATGGGGCTATCCGTCTGGGGTTTGGGGAGCGCAGAGCTGTTCAGGTTCGATCCAAGAAAGCGATAAACAAAACATGTATTAATGACACTGGTGTAATGGTCATGCTTAGGACCAGTAGCTCTATGGTTAGAGCAGCCCCCTGATCTCCCGGAGCATCTTAAGTAGAATTCTCTATCCCAATTGAATTGTTGCTGAACTCAGAGTCTGTCGTTGAGATGAATATGTAGTTCAAGCTCTCTAAATGTTACTACAATAAACTAAGAATAGTGCTTTCTGGTTTTTTATGCAAAGTTGAGTCCAGCCTTCCAATGCAAATATCTAAATGACAGATGGCAAACTTTGAGATGAGATTTAGCTCAAATTGAGATGTTTAGGGAGATCGGGGTCAGGACTGTGTTGAATCGATGTTTGAAACATAAGCAGTTACGACATTTGCTAAGTGTAAACAGAAGCATTAAACATATTCATCTGGGATTTTGTCCTACTTAATATCCGGCGATAGTTTTAACATCCGTGTTTATAACAACATTTTTACGGCCATGTCTGTATTCACACAACTTTATTATACAACTACAACTTAAACTCATTCAATGTTCGATGTTTTTCGCTGGGTTAGAATGAGAAGGTCGTAGTAGTGCCACTTACGACCTTATGCATATTTGAAATCTAAACCATAAGGTGTTTCTTACGAGCCTATTTTCATTAAAATCGGAACTTGTCATGGTGACCAAACTGAAGTTGAAAAAGCTTGTTTTACCATAAGTAAAGAGTGATTGTCAGATACGTTTCTTGTTTCTTCTAAATATTAAATTTGTAGTTACGACCTTCTTATTCTAAGCCTACATTCGTGGATAGAAATGAACACCCCTTGTTATCACACAGTATGTACTTCGGTGACCATTTAGTTCGTCATAGTCGGAACAAGGGCCGGTCACGTTCGATCCATCAAGTTATACTGCATGCTCACAAAAGAATGAAGCACTTAAAGTTAATTAGTATATGCATAAGGGAATCCCTCATTCTCAAATGCGAAATGCCATACATGCATAATTGTGTACATTTGTATTTTAAATGGTACAAAGTAAAATCGTATTTTCACACCAAGGGCTGCGCTACACAGGTAACTGTATCGTTGATAACGACAAAAAAAATT